>OY728137.1:1109969081-1111228366 GCA_963277665.1 Viscum album
CGTACCTTAGACCGTCTCACTCTTTTGATTATATTTGCCTCTAGATCTCTTCATGAGCTTCGATTTGACTGGTCGTGGCTCTTCAATGGACGCCCGGATCAAAAGTTATGGTCGTTTTAGTGATTTCGGGGTTTCTCATGTTTTTTTATTTTTTTCATTTCATTTCGCGGCGGTTTTACCGAAACCGCCGCTATTTCGCGGATGTTTTTTAAAAAACCGCCGCTAATCATCAAATAAAATTAAAAAATAATTTAAAAATAATAAAAAATAATAATTTTTTTTGCCGCTTAGCGGCGGTTTTTAAAACCGCCGCGAAATGCCGGCCCGAAACGCATTTTGCGCCGGTTTTAAAAACCGCCGCTAAACGGTGGTTTTCTTTTAGTGTTTATTAATCTACAAGATAAATATTTTTGAGGGTTAATATTTTTTGTTTTCTTGAAATATTTGATTTTTTTGTGAATATTAAAATACGACAAAATATGGTAATTTGCATTTTAAGAAAAATACATATAAAAATGGATCCTAGTTGATGTAAGTGACCATTGGATCAGAATAACAAGAACTAATTTATTTATATATTCACAAGATTCATAACTATTGGTAGTCTTGATCAAAAATAATATACTAATCAATATTATATTCAAAACACCCCTCTTCCCATCTTATAAATTCCACCCCTCATCAAATGTTATCCTCACACCTTATAAGCCTTACGGTTTTTTAAATTTCAATCAAATTATATTTTCAATCTCATCCACCATGTCCTCATTGTTTGGG
The DNA here is from genome assembly GCA_963277665.1 of Viscum album. Classification (NCBI taxonomy): domain Eukaryota; kingdom Viridiplantae; phylum Streptophyta; class Magnoliopsida; order Santalales; family Viscaceae; genus Viscum; species Viscum album. The sequence goes on from OY728137.1 coordinate 1,109,969,859, forward strand.
AATTACCAAATGGAAAAAACCAAATTTCCTTAAGGTTTAGTTCAAGAGATGACATTCGAGAGATAATATTCTCAATCTATCTCTTTTAAGTTATTTTACTCTTATACCTGATCCTCACCTCCCCATACAACATGAAATAATGCTTCTGATGTCATATTATAATGTAATTTTATTTTTTAATTGAATATCTACTATCAAACCTCCTCTTTTCTAAAAATGAAAGTGTTGTTTCTATTATGGCGGGTTTACCGCCTCTATGAACAATGTACTTTAGTTTACTCCAGCACCATCACGGTAGGTTAAAATTCACTTAATATAGTTAGATATGAACTGAAAATGTATATTATATTTTATTTATCATTTTTTATTGTTTACATGGACATAATATTAAATGAGACACAATACAGTCATTATTTCCAGAAAAATCATCTAAATGAACTAACCATATAGCTATAAAGAATATATTATTCAAATAATTATTTTTTTGGTAAATATAATTTTGTATTATGAATGTATTCAACTTATATGAATCATATTTAATCCTTTTAATCACAATTTTTATAATTATTTAACCATTACATAAGAACTTCCATAATGATTCACAACTGACCTTGTGATGGAACCATGAAACAAACACCCTCATAATAGAAAAATTAAACCAAATAACTCATTGAAATAGTCATAAATAAATATAATATAGTTATCATAAATTAAATAAAGATGAAAAAGGTAATGAATTATGTAATTGAGGATACCAATTTTATTATTTAGGATGTTAATTGAAATTGTAGAATTATTTCAGACCAAAGGTAATGGAACTATCCAAAAAACTCTATTTTATTTAGGTTATGACATTTCTATCTATAAATCACTTTCTATCTCTATTTTACATTATAAAATTATTATAATATATCTTTATATTTTTGTAACATACAAACATAAATTATTCTATCTTCTTGTGATGAAGTTATACATACCTGAAGTTCATTATGCAATGTCTTATTTAAATTAAAACCCAATTAAATGGGAATTTTCTATCCATTAATAATTTTATATAGCACTCATTTAATTATCTATTCACATTAATGACTTCATCAAATAAATTTATATGTTTGTGATAACCATTCTAGTTTACCTCTATTTTTAATATAAACATCATACTCTTTCTATCTTAAAAATGTTTTAACTAATTCCATGAAAGACTATTTTTATTGTTAATTTCTATATGCAATTATATACACTTTTATATTATATTTTTTTTTTCAAATGAACACAATATTTTGGGCCCGTGTTTTTTGATACAAATATATATACATAAAATATTTAATTACATCATCACTTTGGAATATTTATGAAATATCCTTTGATTGTGATATAGGTTAATATTATGTATCCCATTTTTTCCATGGGTATTTCTCATTCTGATTACATTTGTTTAAATGCCTTATACAACAAAACTTATGCATGCACATGTTATGATGGGTGCACCCAGACAGAGCTCCAATGCATTTGGTAATGATTATGTCTCATGATATGATATGTATGGAATTTGGGAGTAAACATAATCCATGATGGAACTCCATACACCATGTGATGTTATTTTTGATTTTTTCCATGAATTAAGCTTATATCATGTTCTATCATGCTTCCACATTCCTATATATCCTTATGCTAATTTTTTCTACATACTTATGTCAGGCATCCATAAGATCATTCATATACCTTACCTCTTATTATATCATGATATTTCATTTTATTTACATGCTATACTTCATTTTAAAGTATATTCCCTAATTAAAAATTTAATATCACCCATTTTGTTTATATATTTATTGAGTTATCATATGCTGTTTTAGAAGCACATTATGAATTTTAAAATATTTTTTTTAATTTTACTTTCATATCGATGTTTTCATTATCTATAATTCCAAATACATTAGGAATCACGATAATTTGGTTGTGTTTAATTTATATTTATATTAAAAATCATGTAATAATTTGTGAAAAGACTTGGGTTTAAATAATTATATTCCTCCATCCACATTTCCATATAGATTTGATGAATGAATACTTTATGGTGAAATATCCTCAAATATTAATGGAAATTATAAAAAAATATACTCACTTGGTGTTGTTTATCTTTCTAAAGACTCATTAGAAATAGATTCATTTATGATTCAAATATTTTATTTTTGGAAATGAATATAAGATTTTGTTTAAAATTTTATAGATTAAAAAAACGTATTAGAGAGAAATGGTATTATGTAATATGTATTATGTTAAATTTTTATCCACTCAACTATCAAAATGTTATATATGATATAATTTACATAATACTCAATCTAAATAGCTAAATGGTGATTGAAATTCCAAATGAATTAAATGTTTATTGTAATATAGATTTTGACCCACTAATTAAAATAATCTAAAATGTGGTAATTCTTATAGTTTAAGAATATACAATAGAAGTCATTATGGAACACTTTTAAAAAATGATACTAATTTGAAAAATATTTTTTTAATATATTAATATGGGCCTCAATTTGATATTGTTATTTATCCTTGATAAAGTTATGTTTAATGAACATACTTTCCTTGATTTTTATTTGAAATTTATAAGTTTTCTCAATTGTATAAATAAAATCATAAAATAAATATCTGTTATAGAAATAAATCATTCTTATCTGACTCAATGCTCTTGGACAACATTTTTATTATAGGAAAGGTCTTTTATTGGATGGATTTAGGGAGACATTATGACTTATTTATTAAAGAACTATTGTAATAGATTGAAAATAATGATTTCATATTTTAATATGGATTTAATGAACTTAAGTCAAATAGGAGAAGTATATCAATACCTAGTAAAAGATGGATAGTTTCTATGAGGATCTCATACAAACAGTGTGATGGTGGAACAAATTTGTCATTAATTGATACCTTAATGAGGTGTACGGTTCTAATATTTTTATGTTCATTTGAAATGGTTTGTCATTTTTTATGTTTAATTCTGTTTTTATTATTGTTTATGGTCTATTTAGGAAATCATTCTACCCTTAATAGCGGTTTTCATAAATATGAAAAATATGATTTGGATAGGTAGAAAGATATAGAAATATAAAAAATAAATTAAATAAATTGTATGTATCTATGATTAAATTAAATCAATGGGGTATTTAATTTAGGTGGGGAAATAAGATCTAAATTTACATGATGTAAATGTTCTAGAATTAATTTTTTTATTGTAGGAATAGTAATTTTATTTCTTTTTCTTATAAGATTAGAATGATCATTATTCATGATTAATTATAAAAAAATTTCTATATGAAGGAATGAATGTTATGAAATATTATAATAAATTTACATTGTGAACATGAATATATTAATCTATAACATATGAAATGGAATGAATAATGTTGCTTATTCTAAAATAATGTACTTCGTATTAAGTTATAAAAATGAAAAATGAATCCAAATATTGCCAAAATTGGACTAATGGAATCATTTAATTTTGAATCATTTGATATTTTAAATTATTTTTTATTTAAGAAAAGTTAAAAATTATATTTCATTAATAGTTGAATGAAATTTTGATTTATTAAATTTATTACATATTGATGTATCTAGTTTAACTATCAAGCATTAAAGTGATGATTAAAAGTTTTTGAAACTTTTTAATTATTATGGTATTCTAAAAAAATACATAATCAAATTTCGAAAGATTATTAAGGAAAATTAATAAGATTATGGTATAAAATACTTAATCCAACATGTAAAACTAATCATCTAAGAGTGATACATAATTTCATACTAGAATTGTTAATGATATTCTTACATATTCTCAATTAGTTTTAGTCTGTCTTAAGTAATATACCATATGGGATATAGATTGGAAATTCCACAATTTTCCATTAATAGAGACTGAGTAATTTTAATATAATTCCCTATATTGCTGAGCATTATAGAAAATTGAATTTTTTATGTTTAGATTAGGGTAACAATGTTCTAATGATTTTGGGATGTTTATATAGGTGTTTTGGAGGTTTGAATTTGGATGAGAAATTCTTGATTCAAGATTCCATGTCTTATATAATTTGGGAGGATTTGGTAGTATGCAATTAAACTAATAAAAACCATGATGGCAGTCCATTAAGAGTTTGGTGGGAAGGAAGTGTCTTTCTTCCATTAAGAGGTTGATTGAATACTTGGCCCCCCAATTCAAAGAGATATATTTTTATAAAATATAAGCGGGATTTCTACTAAAAATTCTCATCTACATTCTACCTAAAAATATAGGAGTCCATCCTCTTATTTCTCTCTTCTTATACCTTAATTTCTTCAAGATTTATTGAGCTTCACACACCTCACCTGTAGTTTATTAGAGAACCATTTGTGACTATGATCATCACCAACCAAGACTAAGCTAATTTAACCTTATAATATTTCATTTCATATCTAACTGATGGTTATCCATTCGAAATCCCAATATTAATAAATTTTATTGAAATTTATTAATAAACTAATAATAGATTATATTTAAGGGGTTAACTCTTACTGGTACAAGGTATTTGGTATTTAGAATATTTTACAATGCATTTTGTGATATGATTTTATTTCTGTACATGGACATGGGAATTCAGGCAAGGGAGATTTAAATGGGGACCATTATAGTTTATAATTATGTGAGATAATTGGTTGGTCATATTTGGAAAAGAAAAGAAATTACATATATGATAATTTTATTTTAGGATCACATAAAGACTATGTTTATTTATGAGTTATGTAATAGTTTTATGAGATATAATTAAAATGTGTATCTTGGTGTGAGATATATCATGATAGTCCAAGGGTGGTATTATGTGATTACGTTGGGGGTATCATGACTTTTGAACAAATTAGGGATGTTTTGGAGATAGGTTTTTCAAGGTTATAGATATTGGTAATGGGTTTATTCATGATCTAAGGAACTTGGGTTTTCCTTAATTATTGAATTATTATCATTATATGAAATAGATTATGAGGTACCTCATGAGTTTTGTTGTACCATAAGGAGGAATTTACTAAGAGTATATATTTTTATCACTTATTGAATGGTTTAGTCTAGTAAATCAATATATTGGTGAGTCCAATGGTCCATGAAATAAAAAATAAGGAGATCTTTTCACTGAATCTAGAATTGATTATTAGAGACATAGTAAGATCCGTAGTGATTTAATGATATGTCTAGTTGAGGATAGAATGGTTACCTAACTTCTCAACACAGTTTGACTTAAGATGTGAGATACAAATATAGTGAGTTAGGACCTATGTGATTTCATTTCATATGGTATATGATCTTGTGTGTAGTGAGATTTATCAGGGATGATATATATATGGGTAGAGAAAGATAGATGTGTGATGCATTGAATAGAATTATTTTTAGTTGAAAAATATGGTTGATATTTTAGGATGTGTTAGAAATGGTATGAATAAGGTTATATCTAAGGGCTAGGATGTGGATTGTAAGATTACATGTAATTGGGAATTGATTATATAAACTATGTTTTAGAATGGTGTAGATTGTTACAATAACTAGGTAATGATATTTATTCAATGTAACCCAATGTAATATATTATTAATATGACTAAGGGGTTGATGCATATGTCTCGAAGCACTATAGTGTGAATTGTTTATAAAAATAGAAGTTTGGAATGTATACACTGCACTCCATGGGGAAATTTTTAATCAAGACTTGGGGAATGTCATGTATTTTATAGAACCCTGTGGAGTATAAAATTATTAAGACCATGGAGAAAACATGTATATCATGATATCCCATAGTGTGGATTATAACTACAATTCGGTAGAAGACATATGTTCCATGAAACCTTGTGGTGTGGATTTTGAATATAACTAGGGGACCAACATGTGTGTCACAATACTCCATAATGTGTGTTATGAATAGTTTGATATACTAACCTTAGATTAGGTATGTATGGTTAGCCATCATTGTGACCTATTAACTAAAAAATAACTCAAATTAGTTGTTTTATCCTGATTGTTAAGTCTTTTCCCATTATATCATATAAACACTCATATATATATATATATATATATATTACTTCGGGACTCATTGGTGACATCTTATTTATTTTTATAGTTACACATTGAATGTGATCCTTGGTGGATGTACTAACCTCATGTTTCTGAATTAGGTAAAAATGGCTTAGTGATATGTGAGTTAGATATACGTTTTTGATAATTAGGTGGAGATATTATGGATTCCAAGATAATTACTTTAAAATAAAAATCTCATCTGTTTTACCTTTATATGTTTGTGTATACCATGAATATGATTGTCTTATCAGGTGATTCATCAAAAGATATATACATTTCATAATATTATATGGGTTTCCTATTTAATTTCAGGTTGTTATGTTTTTTCAATGGATAAAATTATATTTTCAGTCTATATGTGTACACTAATGTTGGGTTTTATGGGTTTTTTAAATTTGTATTTTGATGGTTATGATATTGAGTGTATAGTTTCTCTAATGATGATAATAGTCCATCACCTCTAGTTATAATTATTTTTTATGTGATTATACATGCTCGAGGTAATGAGGAATTATAGAGTATTCAATTATAAATGGAATGGGACATTAGAAAAATGGTATAATATCCCTTTTATTGATTTAATTATGATACATGAATTGATATATAGAAATATTTTGGAGGAAAATTGGGATGGAAGTTGTACTTGTGTAAGGAAAATACCTATATAGAAGAAATCTAAGATATATAAGAGTGGACTTAATATTATTGGTTTAGTCCATTATGGTTTTAGGATTTTATTAAGTTTGATGGTATTAATTTATATTTATTGGTTCACCATTATCCCAATACATTAAGAGGGAATGAATAAATGATTATTTCATGGAATATTAGTTTACATGACATGTACAAGGACTTGTGTGACTAGAAATACGTTTTTTAAAATGATTTTTATTTATTCTAATCATCGATAATAAATCACTTGAGGTTATCCTGAATATATAATTGGGGTATTGTTAATTTTATAAAACAAAAAATGATGATTTTTAGGTATTTTTCACTTTTATTTTGAGGATATTATTGAAACGTATATATGGTGGGATAAAAACCATAAAATGGGTAGTGTAGGAATGGCTGAATAAGGCGTGGATTGGTATATTCAATAGATTCCTTGGGGGTATATAGGTACTATAATAAAATTTATTAAATTTTGGTTGCTACACACATCAAATTCTTTAAGTTTACATTGATACAAACAATATATTATGGGAGAATGGATTCAAAATATAATTAGAGCCTAAGGTGAGTATTTAATTAAAGAACATATAGTTCTTGTAAGTTATTCTTGAGGTATGATATAGGTAGGATCACATGGAGGCCTAACCCAACTGATTGGGCTTGTAAGCCTAGTATTGATTATATGAAACTCATGATGAAATGATTAGAGTGTGTTATTAGCGTTATACAAGAGTTTGTATCTTCTTATGTGTGGGATTTCATAGATATTAAATATGGATGATGCATTTAATTCATGAATTTCTTGAGGAAGGGTGTTCCTTAAGAATTTTCACATGATGTTTAAATATTGAAAGTATTATTTTCTAGAATGTGAATATGGTCTTTTTATGTAAGTATGAATTTTATTTGATATATATTGAAGAGATGAAATGTATAATTTGAGGATTTTGGGAAAAAATGTTACTATCTATTTAAGGAAAAATGATTTTTTATAACTCTTGAAAGTATTAAATGTGACATGAATTATATATTGATCATGGTTTCTATAAAATTTATCTTTTTTATTGAGAATAATATAGGTACTTTTTGGTTTTAGCATTGATTTAACATGTGCACTAAAAATCATATGGATGGGATGAATATTCAATTCACCTAGGTTATGAATATTTTAGATGGAATTTTGAATAATTTATCATTAATAAATAATCATATGATGAGTACACCATGTTTTAAGAGTGATATATGATATGTCTTGATGTATAGATCATCAATTAAAGGAGGTTGATATATCTTTGAGGGTTTGAACCCTGGTAGATTTATCCTTTTTCAGTGAGGAACATGTTTGGTAGAAAATAATAATATTATAAGAGAGTGGAGAAAGATAATTCCAATAGTGGTGAGTTGGGTCATCATTGATATATTTATAGTTTTTACCAAAGTAATTTATCGATTCTATAGTAATTTTGAACATGACTATCATGTAGAAACAACTAAATTTCATGGATTCATATGGAAATAAGTAAAGGACTTTAAATTAGGCTATGTCTCAAATGTCTCTATTAACATCATGAAGGTAAATATTTATAAACCAATTTTATTTTCTTGTATTTTGAATGTTATTGGTTTTGTGGCTATAGAAACGCAATTTTATAATAATTGATATTTGTGATAAAAATGGAATTTTTTACTTGAAAATATTTTAATTGAGAATAATTATGTCATTAGATCCCAGAGAATGGTGCATGGTATAGATTATTAAATAACATCATGTTAGAATCATGAGATTTAGGTTTTAGGTGATGTTATAAGTTTTTCATTTCATTGTGAGTAGGATAATGATATGGAAAATCCAATAAGGGAGAGAATCATATTAGTCTCTTAGTGGTGATACCCTTTTTCGGTAGTATTGTAGTGATAATAAAGGATGATATGTGTAGAGAGACCATGTCATTAGTAATCGGGGTTTATTTTTATTTACTGTATAAAATTAAGTATGTTTATTTTAATAGTGGTATAACAATATATTCAAGAGTTTATATATAGTTTTTAGGTAGATTCAATTCACGTGGTAACTAAATTGGCGTGGAACTCAATGAATAGTTTATGTACAACCCATGATTGGAGTATGTTAATACTCATGAGAACTTTATTATTAAGAACATAATGATTTTAGATTTCATACAATAGATCATGTATCATGAAAAGACCACATATTAGACATTGACGATTTAGATAAACTTCATGTGTAGATTTGGGTGGAAAATATATTGGCACAATACAATGTTGTCAATTTTTATAGTTTAAAATGAGTGACTGGGTGTTTCTAAGGATTCTACCTTAATGGGGACATTATTATGTAAGGATCAGGAGTTAGTTGGTATCATAGTGTGTGGGATCATTGATATTATTTTGGAAGTTGGTATAATAGAGTATCATCTTATGTGGATTATACAAGATCAATTATCGTGAAACATAATTTGATTTGGGTGAATAATTAATGGAATGAAAGACGCATATTAAGGATCTGTGTGAGAGAATATGAACTTCTTCTAGATTGGTTTTAATGGAAATACATCCATATTTACTAGGTGACCCATAATTGAGGGGAAAAATCAAATCTCAATGGTTTAATTTATTAACTAATGATTCAAGGTGATTCTACTATGGGTTGAGAAGTTTTATTGTGGGGGGTATTTAATATTTCATGTTACTGGGTTAAAAATAGTTAAAAAAGGTCAAATTTTAGTAGAACTAGAGTTGGTTGAATTTCTATTTTCAGAATTCATATTTTGAGAAAAGTATTTCAGTTTTTTTTGAACGTGCGGATGTGCGTTTTTAGGTGGAATTATGTGTAAAAATATACATAGAGATGAATTTTGGATCTTAGATAAATGGGGAGGAATTAGTGGGCTGTAAAAAATTTATGAAAATACTAGTGGTAGTACAATAGGATTATAGTGGGATAATTGCGGATTTTGACCACTACCCATTCCACTTGGAGCTATGTGGAAGGTCATCTGAAACTCAATAATCCACTAGAGTAATTGTGGGGGTCCATGGGGATCTCGATGGAATACCTCACCCTTAGTTTTATGTGGTATTTTATTGGAAATTTTAAAAAGGCTCCGTTTATACATTTTCCCCCTCTGTCCTTCTTTTAGCAGTCCAATTATGGGCCCTCCTCCCCCTTTCAGTATTTAACCCCTTGGTGTCTTCATGCTTCCTAGATTTCCAAGATTATAATCTAAAACTAGATCAAAGAACCATAAGTGGTTATGACCTTATATCAATATGGATAAATAAACACAACCCTTTTTTATTTTTTTCAATTAAAATTTCATGGATATCCATTCTATGTGCATTAGATAGTCATTTTTTATAGAAATTGTGAAATATTTCTATTGAGGAAAAATCAAGTTATGATATTGGATGTGTTATCTTTTTTTTATATAGGTCAGGTGATATCTAACATATTTAATAATTTATTGTGTATTTTAAACATGGTGTGGTATATAGAAATGGGTAACTATGATAAGAATTTCTAAATGGGGATTGAGATGGTTTAACATTATATAAACCAATATTTAGTGACTATTAGAACTAAAATCTATGCTTCTTATATATGAGGTTGATTTAAGGGTTGATTGAAAACCCGGATTCTTTGTGCAATATGGGATAGTTTTATAAGGTAGACACCAAATTGGATTCCAAACATTAGATAAAACATAAGGGGTCTAGGATGATATCCTGTAATGATGATAGAGGTTCAAAGAAGTATATAATTACTGAGGGATATTATTAGATAGGTTTACCATCATTTTATTCATAGTCTAAAAACATTGGGTTTTACCAATGAGTTGAATTATGATATTAGTATATGATGAATTGGGAGAGACCCTGTGGTTTTGTGTATAACCATGAGAGGAAATCAAAAGGGAGTATATTTGTGGGTTGGCTACCTAAAAATATATTTCACATTATGTGATAGAGATATGAATGAGGCATAAGAGATATAAGATCACAATGGTGTTAATTGTCTGTCCGATGTGAAATGGATGTATTCAACCCAGTGAGGTCCTCAAGGTCTGACATGTACATTATGTGATACAATTTTACAACATATATCTTTTGAATTAATTGTGTTTTTGTTTTGAAAATGTGTATATAGTGGTGAATTATTGGACAATGGTTAATTTGTTATTGAATCAGTTATTCTTTGATTATCTTGATAAAATTGTTTATTTTTGGTTCTTAATTAATAATTTTTTTGTTCATTGATTTCTTTATTATCTTGATGAATCATGTTTATGTTTCTTGTGAAACATTTAATATAATATCCTTTTATAATTTATTTTTTAATAATTTGGAGTTATAATTATAATGTTAAAATTATATGGTATTATCTTAAATATATTTCATTTAATTATATATAATATGAAAATATTTAAACCCATGAAAAATGTAAAGTTTAATTATCATATGTCTTTTTTTCACAAATATGGTAATATTTTCAGAAGACATTTTCAATTTCATTAGACTCAATCCATTACTATAATCACTTTTTATTCCCTTTTCAAGGAACCATCGTAATAATTTCTAGATATCACATTCCAAAGTCATTAGAAAACACCATCATAAATATTTGGGCAATAATCTGCATGTATCGTTTCTTATGTAAGACTTCAAAATACCTAATAATCATAATAATTTCAATGATTATTCCTGATTTGAACATTAGAGCCCTTACTCGACTTAATGAAAAATGAGTCTGAACATTAATAATCTATGGTTTTGAGATTGATTGGGTTTTAGTACGAAGGGAGATGAACCCCAAGTTAGAAGAACTAATCTCAACCAAAGTGTTCTATTAATCCTAATTTTGAATGAGTTTCTCGATTATGTGACAAGAATAATATGATAAAATATAGGTTCAAAGTGGTATTGTCTATCTTATAAGAAGATTAGGTCACTCATGTTGATCAATATGAATCACTAATTTTTTAAAAAGCCTATCGAGACTATCAAAGCGAAACCTAATGATAATCTCACCCTCAAGCCTCGGCAGAGCCTCAACTAAGCCAAACCATAGCGTAATGAATATAGTATGAGACTCTATATAATTTTTGGAAAAGGAAAACTGGTGTGAAACCTAGACATTTGATCTAGCATATCATAAGAAAGATGTTTTTACCAGATCGATGTGTGAGGAATAAATATTGAAAACTTTCATACATTGGTATTTCTCATTTTCATGGTGAGAATTTATATAATGTAGGTATTAACAGTCTGCAATGCTGTGGATTCTAGCTTGAATTATGGAACACTATTAGTGTTTGAGGTAATTTCTCAATGAGTTAACACTAGTCTAAGAAAACTATCTAACCTTGATGATGAATAATTGATGCCAGGAAGAGTTCATGGAAGTTATAACCATGATTACATTGTTCTTATAATGATTTAGATTTTTTGAACACTTTCATGAGGATGAAGATCCAGTTGAAAACTGATAAAATATGAATGATGTTAATGTTTAATGCATGTAGAGTATAAGATGAAGTATAAGGAACTGCACTACTCATGGGAAACTGAAGAATAGAGCCCTGAGTTTCATTAATCAAGACTGAATCTTGTGGTGTGTTTTATTTTTTTTAAGAAAATGTGGATATTTATTTTAATGAGTAATAATAACCAAAGTTGAGCGATGAATAAAGTAGGAAACAACTTGATTTTAAGGCCCAAGGATTCAATTGTCCATTTTTATTATATATATGATAGTTTAAAACATCAATGATATCATGTTAACACAATTAAAATTGGACCATTTAAAAGACTATATAGGAAAGTGTGTTTGCGAGCAATCTCCACTAAGACTATAATGGTCGTGTTATAAAAAACAATCACAACTCTTACATTTAATTATGATGAAATAGAGTTAGGGGTACCAAAAACATAAATCAGTGAAGAATTCTTTAAAAAAGAGTGAAATAATAATCATGGGATCACTAAAATAAATCTCTTGAGAAATTAATTCTTAGAATAATATTGAGGAGTGATAAATACAATTAGTGGAGAGAAATAAGGATGGTGGAGGAGGCATGTGACATGCATCAAGGTGATAAGAATTATATTGTTGATGGGGAATTTGGAATTAAGTAATAATAGAAATTATTCGTCTTTATAAAGAAGAAAACCTTAATCTTTTAGTTTGTTTATCCTAAATTTCTTTTACAACTAATTGTGTTGTCTTCTTATAATGTAAACATGAATTATAGGAAATTCCATTAAGGATAATCAATTATTTAATTTGTTTCACTCTTTCTAATTATTTATTTTTTCTTCTTCTCAAACTATAATAAGACATTATTTGGTTTTCTAATTAAATCTAGTATTTAATATCTGAATGATGTGTTGAAAAAATGAAAATTGGAATTAATATTGATTGAACCCATTTATTCATTGATTTTATTCGAAAGATTGACTCAAAGAAATATAATAATTAAATAATATATAGTAATAATTGTTTAATCCATTATTGATTCACCATTTTATTGGTCTAATGATCCTTTTCTCAAGAATAGAATTATTTGAATATATTGATCTGTCGAATTTCCGTTCACTCATTGTAACATCCCAATCTTAACACATATGTACATTACAATACTTTTTCAAAATACTTAATACATGAAACAAACAAACTCTCAAAAACCCTATTAGTTTAGTACCTTTGGAAACTATAAAACATAAACAACTTGTTCATAAAACATCTATATCATCTCTTGATTTATCCTTCAAAACTAGAACCCCATTTTGACACATTTTACCTAATACCCTTCTTCACATCCTTGGGGAAATGAAACATAAAAATGGGTGATCTCAAATTCCTAGTAAGAATATGAATGGAAAACATCTTACAAAACATAAACATAAGAATATAAAAACATGAGCATAAATTCTGAAAAAAAACATATCACATTTAACATATACCAAAATCATGGGTCATGAAATAAATCTTTGTAGATTATAAGTCACAAATCATAATGAATCATGAACCATGAAAAAATTGCATTGTCATAAATCATGGAATTATGGGAAATAGATAATAACATAATATGATTTTCATATTACCCAAGGAAGGTTTTTCCAAGACCATCATAGCGGATAAATTCCATTACTAAACCAGGTTTTCTTGTCGTTCCATCCATATATTACATAATCAGATTTACTTACTATTCCATCCCTGTACTACTCAACTAGATTTACTTGTTGTTTTGGTCATGTCAATCTCATGAGATATATATCTTTAACCAATGAATTGCATGGAGATATAGGCCCCAATATTCTCATAATAAAATCATTCTTACATGTGTCAAAAAATATACATCATTCATCATAGAAAACCCCAAGAAATAAAGTGGTTTTCTTAAAAATCATTATATCATAACATAATTAATATAAAATATAATTATATCATTAACACAGTCAAATAATAGTAATTATAGGGATATAAACATAACCCAATTTAAATATCATAATGATTTATGGAAAATAATATTGATAAAACACTCGACTTAATTCTTCAAGAAAATATCATTTCTTCTTTAAAAATGTTTTATTTTCTCAAAATGCAACTAAATTTTTAAAGAAAATAATTTAGTTGGAAATAAACTTCAAACCATGTAGACGAAGATTCATAGAAATAAGGCTTTATAAAGACATACAAATTCTATTTATTCCATACAAGATAAAAAACATTTTACTCATACTTTTCTAGAAAAGTCCAAAAGTACCTTTTATCAAAAAAACACCAAAAGATTCCTTTCATACCGTATAATAAAAATTTACCGATGGGTAAAATTAAATTTAAACAATTACAGAAGGATATATATATTTTATAAAATACTTATTTTGTAAACATGGAAATGGATGATAAATATACCCCAGTAAATACTTATAAATAAACAATATCAGATAAAAAATATTTGAAATGTTATCCCATACCTTATGTCAGATTTCTTCATTATGTGTCTGAAACTCCTATATTGTGGGTCCAAACACATTATTAAATTTTAATATAACCATAATAATATTTATGATATCATATGTGATTCAATTATGACTTTATATTTCACGTTTATTTATTAATTCCATGTTAAATCAACGCTTTGTGTAACAATCGTTTTATTTATCATACATGTTTTTGACTTTTTATTCTTAATATCATTAATTATATAATGATTTAATTACATAAATAATATAAAACATTATTTATATATCATAAATATTCTATATAAAAATATTTATAATAGATTGATAAATGAAATTGAATACGCCATTCATGGAGATGGTTGGTCGTACGTATGCATGAACGTTGTTTCCATTTCACTATTGAATTGAATGGAAGAAATTAAATGAAATTTATATATACTAAATCTAGTAGAATTATTATGTCATATATTTCGTTATTATTTATTATATAGACTTTATATTTATTCTTTAATGGTTAACATGGAGAATGAATTTCATCACATCATGGAGATGGTAAGACGTACGTATGTAGGAGCGAATATATCATTTCCCTTAATAGTTAAATGGTATAGAAGTGGATGGTACTTTAATATTAAAGAAATAATATTTTTTTATATTAATTATTTACAACAATTATAATCATAAATATACAAATCCAAATTATGTATTGTTTAATAACAAATTACACCACAGTGTGGATACGGTAAGTCCTACGCATTCACATATAGTGATATTATTATTATTAGGATGGATAAAAGGAGGTATAAGATTTTCCCATAGCTATTGTAACATCTCATAATATATAAGATAATTGATTTATTACTTTAGTATGGAAACAATATAATAATATGAAGTAAAAGAAGAAAATAATTTTGGAAAGAGGTGATAAAACAATTACCTATTTTTTGAGTATTACCTTTTGATTTTCTCAAAATTCCCCTTAGGATGTATTTTTTATCAATGTATTGCCTCTAGGATAAAGTGATAAATGTTGGAAGGATATTTTGGTATGGTTTTTCTGAGACAAAAGGATTTGGGGGTGTTATTAAAAGATAATGATAGGTTCCCATTTTTAAGAGTGGGGAGGGGCACCTTTGGATAGTCTTGAAATATTAATTTATGATAAATTAATTTTCATTTTACAATGCTCCAAAACTCATTAATATAGAATATAAGATGAGTATGGGTAGATATAATCTAAACCAATAATATCAAGAAATTTTATTATTTTACTTTAATCCTTTTCATTTTGATTTATCCAAATTTAATCTATTAAATTTTATTTGTGTTAATAATATTCTAAAAATAAAATGGTTATAGATTTTTACACATGCGTTGTCCATTGTACATAATTGGATATTTCCAAAAAATTTAGACCATATAATTTTCACTTTTTAAAATTTTAAATATATTTTTTATTTTTAAATAACTTAATAATATGTTATTTTTATAAAAAATCAATAGTGTCAATTTTGACACTATTCAATTATTTAACATTAAATAAGATCCACATAGAAGATAAATTTGGAAAAAAATATTTAATACACTCAAAAAATATCATATTTACCTAGAAAGTTATTGGATCACATTAATTAGTTCATTTTATATTTATTTTAATATTGTTAATCCATTTATTTGGTATTTCTACCAATAAAATAATTTCTATATTACAATTGTGTTTAAATTAATGGAAATTATTTAATCATTAAAAATTAAAAATAAATTCACATGATGTAGATAATTTCATTAGATTTATTTATAGTATTTATTTTCGAAATTTTATCATGTTTATCACTATATTAAGAATATTAAACTTATAATATATATGAGAGTGACTTGTTGTCACCTTCTTTCATTTTAATTATAATTACATTACTTTATTTGAAAAAAGTCCATTAAATGAATCAGTTAATACCCATAGGTGATATTGGTCGGATTTTATTCATAAAATATGATTTTGGTAAGTGTTAGGGTAATTGTATTATCTTTTTAATATTGTTAGTTACCCTTGTTTACATGATTTACCTTTTAATGAGGTAAATACAAATAATTGTAGTTACTATTCATAACATTCAAATAAATTAAAATTAACCAATTAACATAATTTTGACCCACTTATAAAAAATTTTGATTTTTTTTATAAATCAAAACAAAGAATAGGTAGAAATTAATTTAAAATTATTTCTTATTGTAATAACCAAAAACCCGGTTTTTAAGAAGTAAAATCTTATGAAAAGATTGTCATGTGTTTATTTCCAATTTAAATGTGAAATTACTTCCAAGGACCAAAATTGGATTAAATGATAATAAAATAATCTAATTAAACTTTAAAAACAATTAAAAAGATAATATAACAATATAAATAAATTAGATTAAAAGATAGATTGGAATTAAAATGCAGTATTTTTCACTATTCATCAAAATAAGAATTTTTTAAGAAAAACCAAAATTTCATAAAAAATTAAATTTTTATTTTCTTATTCCAAATAAGATGTTTATTTTGTCAAATATAATATATAAAAGTTCTAAAACAAGATTTAAAATTGGTGCGCCATGAAAAGGCTGCAAAACTCGATTTTTTTGAAAAATACATCTTTTATCCGAAAAATTGAATTTTTTCTTATATCATATTATAAAAATAGATATTATGAATTTTAATGTTATATAAAATTCAGAATGTTGTTAATACTATTCATAATGGCCAGTTTGTATATTTTTTTCATAGTATATCATTTTTAGTGAAACTCGGTATTGCGTATGAAGAAAGATATCGAGGAAGGTTGATCTTGCATGTAATGCAAGCTAAGTCAGTGTTGTGTTTTGTGTAAGATTACTTTGGTGTTTCATATAACATAATCCAATAATAGTTATTTTATATATTGAACAAAATCTATACTCATTGTGGCATGAAATTAATTTTATCTAATGACCTTGAAATTGTGTGTAACAAAAGAATTGTATACTGTTCCTTATATTGCAAGCTAATACGATGTAGCATATAACACAATATAATGTTGGTGAAGCGTAAAATATAATACATCAAAGAAAATAAAATGAATCCATATCATAAAATCTTGGGTTGTTATAGTATACCCTCTTTAAAATGAGTTTTCCCTCAAAATACGTCGGGGTTATATAAGTTTTACTACATGAAAGATTCATTCATAGAAACTCGCATCATAAAAATGAATACTGAAACTTCCTTTTAAAAAGGAATGTTAGAAACATAAAAGTTACCCAAAGTAACTCATCACTGGGTTTCCACATAAAAGTACATGGGTGGTAAGTGAAAACAAGGATATGGAAGAAAAATTGAACAATCATGTTCTGATGGATAGTGATAGAGAACAAGGTATGGAGAAAGTTGATAAACAGAAATCCATAAATCTGTGATGATTCATGGGACCAATGGATTCACCGGATAAGAAGGTACTAAGATAAATTTTTTGGTTTTCTAGATCATTTCCCTAATTTTGATGAATTTTTCCTGAGAATAAAAACTTACTTGATTATTGGTACAATCTCACCGTTGTTTATTCCTTAAATAATTTATACTTTATCTCTTATTTAATAAAATAATTTTGAATTTATCATACTTGAAGTGTAAACATATTAGGCGATAGAATGATAGTTCATTCCATCTGTGTCAACATAAATGTTATCACAAGTAATCAAATATTCCTAAGTCAACCTATAGTGAGATAATACATTAATCTAACAAAAATAAAATAGAATATAACTTATACCATCCATATATGGATAACATTATAATACTTCCAGAAACTAAAAATATAATACATTTTAAATAGGTTAACTAATTCAATATAACATTTGTCCCCCATATCTCATAATGTAGTTCTTGGTTGTCACATTCCATACATTTGAAAACCATAATCATGTATTCTTGTGAAACAAGGTAATAACATGATTTACCATACAAACATTATAAAAACATGTATTTTGTGAAAATTAACTCTTTCCACACCCCCAAAAATACAAAAAATCTATAAACTCAAACCATGATATAACTGTATCCTTATATCAGTCATGAGCTCATTAACACTTTCACACATCTCATTATATTCTTATCCCTTCATTATCCACATATCATATGATTTACAAAAATATTTCAATCATTTTTTCTAGTTACTAGTAACATATATTTATGGAAAAGCGCAATGCACCAAAACATATACATTCCAATATTCCATTATACTATTAAATGTATTCAACAACACTATTTTGGAATCTTATTACATAAAAACTTAATCATTCCCCCACTTCGTTGTCACACTCAACATACCCAATAGTGATCTCATGGGATTTTCCATTGTTTTATCCTTGAAGAGGTTTCTGATGTCAATAATCATCATTAACCCATGTATTTTGTCATTGGTTATCATAATTCCCCATTTCTTTTCACATGTATCACTGATGTGTGGGTGGTGCATTCTCTGTATCCTTTTATCTATTAACATAATTAGAAACTATTTTCCCATTACTTAGTCACTCAACTGCTCAACAACCTTCTTTTCCACACTTAAATCATTTTCTAGTCCCTTTAAGAAAATATACACCATGCATCTTTCCATACATTGAGAATAAGGAAAGAATCATCTTCTTTTCACCATTGTTTCAGTTTTTCCCTTCAACTCCATCTTTCAATTTTTGTCAAAACCATGAGATTTATATGCAAAAAACATTCATTTCTACCTTGATATGAAAATGCAAAGTTTATTCATATCTACTAAATTCACTTATAGTTAAATACTTTCTAGGACTTGGTTTTAATCCATTGATGAATTGATCAACTTTACTTTCAGGTTAGATGACAAAACCATAATCATACCTTGTAAGTCTTGTAAAAGTTTCCTCATATGTACCAAAAGATCCGACATCCTTTTTTTAACTCAAGGAAATCCTTTTACAACTTCATTCGAAGAATAAGAGGGAAGTACTTCTTGAATACTATGTTCTTGAACTCATACCATTCCATGGATTCAATTTCATCTTGCTACCTTTTATTCTTGATTAGATTCCACCATTGGTTTGCTCTTCCTTCTAAATGATAAACCACCAAAATGAAATATTCATGTTCTTAATAGAGAAGGATAGAAAATATATTTTTAATGGTACCGATCCATTGTTCAAAAACAGGTGGATCAGAAGACCCACTAAAAGAAGGTGGATGTTTCCTCATGAGGGACTCAACATAATGTTTTTCCCTTATCTGCCCACTTGGATGTCCAGAATGATTCATAGATTGTGTAAGTATAACAAGAAGATTTTTCATTCCATCACCCATAAAATTTTGTTTTTTAGGAGGCCAATAATTTCATTTCCAAGTGCATTTTATTATTAACATGGTTTCTTCAGGTTCCATCAATTATATAAAACCCAAAACAAATAGTTTGAGAGGCTAAAATCATAATAGTAAGACAATATAATCAATGGGCTATATTCAATATGAAACATCTTAGGATTAATCCTAGGTTATTCGTGATCATTACAATAATTATAAGACTATAACCTAATGTTTGACATACCCTTATGGATATCCCTAGACATACTGTAGAAATATATCTAAGGATCTCACTAATGTTTTCACATCCTAGTTTCCAAATGGTAACTAAACATTCATTGTGATACCAACTGAAATGACCCAAGCGTGACATACATGGATATTAGATTAATTTTGATGAATAATTAATAAATTAAACAAACAGATGCCCAAATACAATAATATTTTACTTCCTTTGGAAACTAGAAAACATAAACAACTGGTTCATAAAACCTCTACATCATCTCCAACATTATCCTTAATAAGTAGAACCCCCTTTTGACCCATCTTTCTTAATACCCTTCATCAAATCCTGGAGGAAAAGAAACATGAATAGGGGTGAGTTCAAATTCTCAATAAGGGTAAGCATGGAAAATATTTTAAAAAAAATAAACATAATAATGTAAAAACATGAACATTAATTTTGAAACAAAATACCACATTTAACATATTACAAAATCTTCAGTCATGAAATAAATAGTGGTAGTTCATAAGGTATAAATCATAATGGAATCATGAACCAAGAGAAAATAGTACTTTCATAAAACATGGAATTGTGGAAAATAAATAAGCACATAATATTATTTCTATAGTAACCAAAGTATTGTTTCCAAGACAATCATAGTATAAAATGTCCATTACTGAACTAGGTTTACATGATGTTCCAACTATGTATTACTAAACCAAATTTACATACCATTCTATCAATTTATTACAAAATAATATTTACTTTTCCTTTAAATCATTAGTATCTCATGAGATATAAATCTTTACCCAATGCTTTAGAGGGAGATATAGGTCCCACCCATATCATAATTAAATCATTCTTATATGTTCCACAAAAACATAAATCATTCATCATAACATAACACAAGAAAAAAATGGGTCTCATAAACGTCATTCTATCATAACATAATCCAAATAAAATATCATTTCATAATTAGAAAAAATTAAATAATAGTAATAATAGGTATATAAAGATAACCTTATTTAGAAATAATCACAACAGATTGGAAATAATTTTGATAACACACTAGAACACAATTTTTAAGGAAAATATATTTTCTTTTTCAAATTTTTTTTCTTTTTCACAAAAGGCCACACAATTTTAAGAGAAAAGAATTCAGTTGAAAATAAACATGAAATAATGTATAAGAAGATTCATGGAAATAAGGTGTTATAAAGACATAAAAATACCTTCATTCCATATAAGTTAAAAAAAACATTATCCTCGTACATTTACTGGAATAGTCAGAAAGTACATCATATCAAAAAAAACCAAAAGATAACTTTCATACAATTTAATTAAAATTTAACAATGGGTAAAATTGACATTAAAAAATTATAGAAGGATATAAGAAATTTTTTTAAATAAAAATTTAGTAAACATAGACATGGATGATAAATATATCCCAATAAATACTTACAAATTAGCAATCTCAAATAAAAATAAGTTTGAAAATTTATCCCTTATCTTAGGTCTGATTTCTCCCATATGTGTCTTAAACTTCGGTATAGTGGGTGTAAAAATATTATTAACTTGTAAAAAACCATAATAATATTTATGATATCATATATGATTCACTTTTGAGTTTATATTGCCCTTTTAGTTTTCAATTCCATATTAAAGAAACATTTTGGGTAATAATTGTTATATATAACCTAGGTTTTTTGACTTGTTATTCTTAATCGTATTGAATAGGCTGTGATTTACTTACTTCTAAAATATAAAACATGATATATATATATATATATCATAAATATTCAGTATATCAATATTTATAATAAATAGATATATGAAATGGAATACACCATTCATTGAAATGGTAGGTCATACGTACGCCTGATCGCTGTTTCTGTTTCCATATTGAATTAAATGGAAGAAAGTAAATGAAATATATATACCTAAATCCAGTAACATTATTATGTAACATATTTCATGTTTATTTATTATATATAATTTATAATCATTCTTGAATGGTTAACATGGAGAATTAATCTCATCGCGTCGTGGAGATAATAATTCGTATGTACGCACGAGCGGCGATATCATTCCCTTGATGGTTAAATGGTATAAAATTGGATTGGATATGAATTTAAAGAAATAATAAAATATTATATCTATTATTTATATCCATTATACTCATCAATATACCCATTTAAATTAGGTATTGTGGAATAACAAATTACACCACGGGGTGGACACGGTAAAACATACGTAACCACACATGGTGATACTATTATTTGTTGCATGGGTAAAAGAAGGAATAAGGTTGTGACATAACTATAGTAAAATATATGCATGTATAAGATACATTATTTATTACTTTATTATGGAAACAACATAAGAAGATGAAGTAGAAGAGGAAAATAATTTTTGAAAGATGAGATAAAACAATTACCTCTTTTTGAGTATCACGTTTTCATTTTCACAAAAGGCCTCATTAGGATGACATTCTTCCCCAAGGGTGGCCTCTAGGATTATGTGAGGGATGTATGGAGGATATTCGGGTAGGGTTTGGATGATCCAAATAGATTTGGAGGAGTGATTAAAAGAGAAGTAGGGGTCTATTTTTATAATAGAGGGGAGGGGCACCTTTGGAATGTCTTGAAATATTAATTTATTGTAAATTTATTTTTGGTTTATAATGCTCCAAAACTCATTTAATTTGAATATATTATTATTATGGTTGTAAATAATATCATAAAATAAAATTTAGACATGTTTTTATTTTATTGTAATCCTTATCGTTTTGATTTATCCTGATTTAATCTATTTAATTTTATTTGAGTTAATAATTTCTAAACATTAAATAGTTATAAATATTTACTTTTATGTGGTAAATTTTAAATAATTTGATAATTTATGAAATTATAGACCATATAATTTTTAATTTTTTATTTTTTAAATATTTTGTGGATTTTTAAAAAATTTAATAATATGTTATTCTTATAAAATATTAATTGTGTCAATTTTGACACAATTAATTTATTTGACTTTAAATAAAATAAACACAGAAGATAAATCCAAAAAAAATATTTAATACACTCTTACCATGACATAATCACCTAGAAAATTCTTGGATCAAATTAATTCTTATGATATTTGTTTAATATTTTTAAACCATTTATTTTATATTTCTATCAATAAAAAATTTATACATCACTATTGTGTCTTCATTAATAGTAATTATATAATCTTTAAAAATTATAAATAAATTCATATGATTTAGATAATTTCATTATATTTCTTGATACTATTTATTTTTTATGTTTTATCATGTTTATAACTATATTAAAATTGTTATAATTATAATATATATGAGAGTGACATGTAGTCACCCTGTTTTGTTTTTATAATAATTACATCACATTCATTGAAAAAAAATCCATTAAATGAATAAATTTTGACCAATAGGTGATATTTGTCAACATTAATTCATAAAATAAGAGTTTTCAAGTGTTAGGGTAATTTTATTATCTTTATCATACTATTAGTTACCCTAATTTACTTAATTTACATTTAACTGTGGTAAATAAAAATTATCGTGGTTACTATTCATAATATCCGAAAAAATTAAATTAACCTACTAACATAATTTGGACACACTGATTCCAAATATGGAATCTATTTTTTATAATTCCTAAAACATAATTTAAAAAAATAACAAAAAATTAATTCTCGTTGTCCAAACTGAAAAAGCGGGTTCTTATAAAGTAAAAACATAGTGTTTATGTCCAAATTAAATGTGAAATTACATACAATGACCAAAATTTGATTAATTGAGAAAAAATTACACTTTAATGCCATTTAAAAATATTATCTATCTATATTGAAAAATTAAACAAAAATGCAGTTTTGAATTAAAATGCGGTATTTTTCAATATTCATTAAAATTTGAATTTCATCAGAAAAACACCAAAATTTCAACCATGTTAAACTTTGTTGTCCCTCTTACTAAAAAGATTTTTATTTTGTAAAATACAATATATAAAATTATTAAAAACTAGATTAAAAATTAGTTCTCTATCAAAGGTGACAAAACTGCATTTTTGAAAAATGCTTATTTTATCCAAAAATTTTAATTTATTCTTATATAATTTTCTAGAAAATACATAAGATGAATGTTAATGTTATTTAAAATTAGAATATATTGTTAATAATATTCATAATGTATAGTTTATATAATATTTTTATAATATATTTTGGTTTAGTGAAACTCTGTATTTCACATAATGTAAGCTATTGTGGAAGGTCACTCTTGCGTGTAATGAAAGCCAACTCAAAGATGTGTTTAGTGAAAGATTACTTTGGTGTTGCATATAACATAATACAAAAATAGTTATTTTATACATTGAATAAATATATACTCAGTGTTTCTTGAAATGAAGTTTTATTAAATGAACTTGAAATTGTGTGTAACAAATGCCAAGTATTGGGTTGCGTATACTATAAGCTAACACAGTGTTGCATATAATGCAAGCTAATATTGGTGTAGCATACAACACGAGATATCAGATAAATTTAAAAAAAATATCTCATAGAATCTTGGGGTGTTACACTCATATTCTTCATTCCTCATAAAAAACTATATTTTATTATATAATTCTTTTATCACATAATAACCACCTCTCTTCATAAACATCTCCTATATTTTTAATTCTAATCAGACTTACATTCTTAATATTTTCCAGATTTTTAGTAGTTAGGAAATAAATAAACCTTATAAGTCTAATCCACATTACCTATGGTTTAACTATTCACTAATATACTAGTGTAAGAGTATATAAATTTAATTTTATGGCCTGGATGGCCTATAAAATTTTCAATAAGTATTTATTGTGAAAAATGACAATGTTGGTATAACTTCTTTCATAATGTGGTTGAAATGACCTATAGAATCTATGTTATAATTGTGATTAAGTAAGACTTTACATTTATATAATAGTGGTATCATCTTCTAAAAAACAAAATCATTTCAGTATAACAAAATTATAGTTGATGGTGATATATAGAAATTTTATAGATAATAAAGTAATTAAAAAGTAATAGAAGAATATATATTCATGCATGATGGATTCCCTCACTCTCAACACGGGTTCCTTCAGAATGAAGGATATAGGATTTCTTATAGTAACCATAAACTACTAACATATTAGAAGGATTTAGCGGATGGAAAATGGGAATGGATATAGGAGAGTTTTGAATTCATGGATTGGTTTGAATGTGATAGACGAGATATCTTTTAATAGGTGAAAATGAGTGACATTTCGTTGAAAACATATGTTTGGTCAAGGGTAAATATAAAATTACATAATATTAATGTATTTTAATATATTAAATGTTGGTAAGACAATTAGGATTTACTCCTAAACCAAAAAAGTTGCTTATATAATGTATAAATATCGTTTTAATGTTCAAAAAATTTAACCCCTTAAATTTACTTGATTTTCCACATTTTACATTGTCTAATTATTTACCATGGATTTTTTTTTCTAAATACGTAAGATAAACCCTCATGTAATTTGGATGTGTAGATTCCAAATTTAGTCTCTATTTTGCCAAATTCAATTTATAAATGAAAAACTAATATTTGTTGAAAAACATTATTTATAGAAAATTGGATTTTGGTTTTAATATTAAAGTGTTTTTAATCTTATTTCATATCAATTATTAGTGCAATATGTGTCTACCTAATTTATATACATTGAAACATTACATTAGATTCATAATTTAAAATATATCAATTTACATTATTAAAAAATAAATAAATATTACATGTAAAACCCAAGTAAAGATATATTAAATAATTTTAAATTTTATTATTATTCCTGGACTATGTTTTTATTTTCATTATAAATATATAACAAAATTATTAAATTAAAAAAATTATTTTATTAAACTAATTTAATATATAATTTTATTTAAATTTTTAATTTTAAAGTTAAATAATTTTAGTTTTTCAAAATGAATTTTATTTTTAAAATTAATCACTACAAAATTATCTTTGGATGTGTTTTTTATAATTTTATTAATAAATTGATTTTTGAATGAATAATGAAAATACCATTTTGTATTGAAAACTATATTTTACTTTAATGTATTTATAATTTCAAATTATTTTTTAGAATAGTTGTAAATTTTAAACAGTTCAATTTTATTTAAAATAACACAACTATGTTTTTTAAATAGATTTTATACTTTAATTTAGTATAAAAAACATTTTATATTTTAAAAGGTCATTTTTTCAAAAAACGTTTTTTTGTGGCATTTTTAAAATTTAATTTTACATTAGTTTCTGAAACTATAGAGATTTTATTTTTGAAAAATATCTTTAATATTTATAATTAGGTGTTCTAATTTTAGAATATATTTGCCTTTTAATTTTGGTTATTATGAATAGTAAACATATTTATTTTATTACCATGGAAAAGGGAAAATCAGGTAATTAAGGTAAAATATAAAGTAATATGAAATATTAAATGACCCAAACATATAAATAAATCTCATGGGATGATTATATGTCAATAATAATCATCCAAGGGTTGAATATATTACCATTTTGTGCCACTTGGATTAAATTAGAACCATTTTAATATTTTATTTAATGAAAATTCAATCATTTTAGAAACATTTTTTTGATAAGTGTAATATTTTATGTTATGGTGTTATACAATGGATATGTTTGACTATAATTGATATTATAAAATATAAATGATATATATTTGTTATGGTAATTTATTTTTATTTTTTAGTGAAAAAATAATTACATTAAATACATGCACAACATTAATGAAGTGGTTATTTAATTAGTGGAATAATCAAATAAATGATATTAAAAATATTATAATAGATAAAATTTGAGAAAAGTAATGTGACAATGAAAATTTAAAAATGAACATGACATTTAAGGGACACAATTAATTATTTTTTATATTTTTATATAGTTTATTGATATTATTAAATTCAAAGTATTGAATTGTTCTAAAAATAAATATTATAGACACTGTATAGTAAATAATATTTAATTAAATGATATGAAATTAATAAGTGTCTTAAATTAGGAAAAGTAGTTATTTTAATATTGAAAATATCAAAAATGGTAAATTTATGGGTTGTTTTTCATTTTATAGGAACTATATTAACCCTCAATGAGTAAAAATCAATGTTATCACTGTAAGTATTGAAGGGGTTAAATAAAAGTTAAAAACAAATACAAGAGTAAAAATATAGTAAAAATTGTTGAATTTTTAATTTATGTGTTTTTTAGACCAAGAATCATATTATATTCTAAATAACTCACTTTTGATCAATTGAGTAAATTTAAAAATAATTTATATTAATTTAATATTTTGAGAAACGCCAAGAGCGCTCCTCCCCTGTCTTATAAAAGGGTACCTCTTTATCTCAAATATTCGCACCACAATACCCATTTTTTTTAGAAAATACATACCCAAATACCTTCATTGTATCCCTAACCTAATTATAAAGATATTTTTTAGGCATAAAACCAATGTTATAGGTATTAAGGTGTTAAGTAGAGGTTTTCCAATTAAGATGTATAGTTTTAACTGCATGTTTTATTCTTATTTCATTCTCAAAATCCAAAAATATTATTAAACCATTATAAAATAATAAAACCATTATCCTCTATATTCTGAGGTGTTTTTAATGGAAAAATCTATACTCCTCTCCCCTTCCTTCAAAATGGAAAAGAATTCTACATTCGTGTGTACAAAGGATTGACGCCTTGCATATAGATGTAATCCATTTTCTATCATCCATCTCAAGGATGGATATAATAATGGAATTAATGTTTTTATATGAAATTAATGACATATTTATCATTTTAAAAAAAATATCATTGACCTTATTACCATTCCATAAACATAAAAATGATAATTTTGTACTTGTATAAGTGTGGACACCACCTCCATGAAGTGAGGTGATTCGTTTTTAATCACCACATAACATGAATGATATATATAATTATATATGACTAAGTAATAGGATATTTAAAATTTTATCAATATTATTTAAATATTAAATAGTACTAATATTCTTTCCATAATAACTATTGAAAATTGGATACGTTACCCATGTGTACGTATGACATACTGTTTCAATGATTACACTATAGTTTATTTTTCATAACCATATTTAATGGTTAGATATAAATGTATATTTGATGTATAAAAATTAAAATTATTTCATTAATTTTTTAACAAGATGGAATAATTAAAACTTTTATTGTAGTAAACTAACAAAGTCATTTCTAACATATGAGTCAAATTTCATCAAAATGTCAGATGTGAATTTAATTTAACAAATAATTATTTAGGTATTACATGAAATAAATGTATAATGAACATGAAAAATGATATAAAGTAATTATAAAATTAATATATTTTTATTCTTAAGTAAGATAAATAACTTATGTTACATGTCATAATCAAGGTAAAATTATTTCTTTTAAAAAATATATTTTAATGTTTCCCTTACAACTATCTCTTTTTTATATATCTATATTTACTAAAAATGTTTCAATTAATACTTTTAATATTTTATCATGAATAATTAATTAATTTTTACCAATGTTTGAATTAATATTTTTGTGGAAATAAATATTCTTTTCATATTCTGAATGAGATACTTTGGGACTTTTCAGACAAAAATATTTAAGGAATGTTTTTTATCTTATACTAGATGAGGGGATTTTATAACTATCAATATGTCTTAATAATTTGAAAAGTAATTCATATTTTTTCATCTTTAATATTAAATAAAATGTATGATTTTATAATTGTAAAAAAATATTTTAAGAAGTGACTCCAAAGAGGAATTGTTATTTTCTTCAAAGAGTGTTTTTGTGTTGGAAACCTTCATGTTTAATTATTATTATATAGTTACTGTGAATTATTTATAAAAATGGATTAATCCATTACAAAATAATTATGGTTGTTTATGTGATATTCCAAGGATAGGTGGTTACGTTATAAACCAATGATGAGTGGTTTCATGAGAAACCAAGGATGGGTTCTTACATTTCAACTGCCAATGCATAGGGTAATCCAAAGATGAAATTTGACCATATTGGTTATTCTAATTGTAAGAGTGATATAGAAAAATCATTTCAAAACATACATAAACAACATTTATATTATTTATGATGAATTTTTATGTAACTTTTTTTATTTTAAAAATCATATGATAATGTACTTTTTGAAAAAAAAGATGATTCATTTTCAGGGTAAAATTTGTTGTTTTAAGAAAAGGTTATTTGTGGGTTTTCAGGTTATTTACCAGACTAATGATTTTATTTTATTCTATTTTCCTTAGTGAGTATTTTTTTCTCATCCCATTTTTCTTAAAATTTTCACTAGGTTTATGGATGGTTAAATATAAGGAATAAATCAATTTTAAAGCTTTGTAGATTTGTCATGAAAAGAAATCATGCTTTGTTTCATAAGTTACATGTTATGAAAAAATGGACACTGAGTAGAAGTTTTTTCTTTTTAATATATGAATTCTTATCATGAAAAAATTATCTAGAAAAATAATCCAAACATATCCTATAGATTATATGAAATTTAATTCTAGTTCAAATATACATGAATATATAATAACAAAGATTGGTTCTTTATGGTTGGTATTAGAGGGAGGTTTAGAAAAAATTAGAGATTAGGATGCTTTCTTGTGTTTTAATATGCGTATTTATGAAAAACATAATGATTTTACAAGTTTAAGGTTGTTCTTATGTTCAAATTATTAGACACCCTTTTTAGGTTTTAATTTGTGGATGAGTAAGATGATTTTGAGTATTTTGAGATTCATTTTTCGTATTTCAACCATTATGTTTAGTATAATTTTTATGGAAATTTTGATTTGAGGAATAATTTATAAAATTGTTTACATGTGTTTAATGGTATTGGTAGCCTTTAATTATTATGAGATCTTATATTTTGAGTAAATTATGGGTTATTACATTTTGAAAAGAAAAATATATGTTATAAGATAACCTATATGGTTAAAACATTTAATTAATTTTGAATGTATTGAGGTTATTTTTTTGTATGTTTCTCACATTTAAAAAAAATCATAATGATTATATTAATATAGTTTTATAAAATGGCCATTTTCTAGGATAAGAGGCAACCATTCATGTCTGGTAAGGCAATTGAAATTAAACCCACAACCGAAGGGTGACAAGGGAGCATCACCCACCACTAGACTATTTGATGGCCTAGTTAGAATGAAATTTTTTCTTTTTAGTTAAATAATTTGATGGGTGAATGATAATTTGATTTTAGAACATATTTTTTATCATATAGTTAACCATTGTGATTGGAAAATGATTTTTTTTCATCAAGTGATTAATGTTATTTCAAAAGAAGATCGGTCTAATTTTTGAGGAATATTCTAGGATTATGGTAAATTTAATATTATGCGATTTTATTTGAGGAGTAAAGGTTGAACTAAATTTTGGAAGAATATATGACCATACTGTTACATTTGGTTGTTTGAGGTTATTTATATAAAGGACTGGAAGATATTGGAGATTATATGATTCAGGAAATTAAATTATTAGTGTGATAATTTAATAGTGATTGGTATTATTTGGAGATAAACATTATGTTTTCTGTGGAAGTATATGTGATCAAATCCAAATATTTTTTTAGGTTTTAATATTAATATTAATTTTTATTATGGAATTTTAAGGTTTCTTATTTATTAAATTTTTTATGTTGAATTTTTTGTATTTTTGATGAATTTTTGAGATTAAAAGTTGATTTTCTTAATTTGATGTATATTAATTTTGGGATAATATCTGGTTTTTTATTAACCAGTTTGGTTTTGTTTAATTTATAAAGTTATGAGGAATAATGTTTTAATATCTTATGGATTTTTTTGACCTCTAGAAGTTTATTTTAATGCTTTTATTCGGAAAAACTCATCTTGAATACTCTTCATATGGTGAGTAAGATAATATTATGGTTTAAAATGATTAAATGTTTAAATTCTACTTGTAAATTAAGTATATTTACATATTTTTTTAGTTTAGGGAAAAAATAGTACTTTAATTATTTGAAAAGGATATTTAAACAAAAATATTTATCTATTTCTTTTCAAACTGTGAAATCAATGGCCTTTTAACCCATCATATACTTATGGTTTTTTGATGTTTAATTCTTCAATTATGATGTTATATATCACTCTATATCAGTCCATAAGAGTTATATTTTTTATTCAACATCTATGTTTTCTTATATGGAAACCTACTAGGTATTATCTCAGGTTCCCTTTATACTTTCATTTCTGAATTTTCAACAAGAATATTTATTAATCCTTTTTATGATGCGGGGTTTCAAAAATGGTATTTTGAAAAATTAAAACATGGTTACCGAGCCCAAATTCCAAATTTTAAGGATTAAATTTATAAAAGTGGGTCGAATGTAACAATAAAGTTAATTATAGAATAAATAATTTTATTATTTATTAGTATTCCTAAATTATGTAGTTATATTCATTATCAATATATATTGTAATTTTTTAAATAAAAAGGGAATGGATTTTGTCAAACCCATTTTATATAAGATTTTCTATAAAAGAAGAATTTTATAAATATATAATATTAATTTGGAATAATTAATTAATTTTTCAAATTATTAACTTCAAAATTATGTTATGATTATTTTTTGATAATTTCTTGAATATATTATTTTTTTCAAGAAATAGTTGAAATATTGATTTTTATTGAAAATGTATTTTATTTTAAAATATTTACAAGGTAAAATTATGTTTAGGAAGAGTTTTAAATTTAAATTAGTTCATTTTAATTTAAAAAAACAAAATTAATATTTTGGAAATTTAATTTTTATGTTAATTTAGTACAACAACATTTTATATTTTAAAAAAATCATTTGTTTCGAAAAACAAATTTTCATTTCATTTTATCAGTTTAATTTTAAATTAATATCTTGATCTTATATTATTTTAATATTTAAAAGTTGATTATATATTTTGAATTAATATGACTTAATTTATTTAATATTTACCTTTATATTTTTAATATGAATAGTCAACATAGTAATTTTATGAGCATAATAAATTGTTAATCAGGTAATTGAGGTTAAAAATAAAATGATATGAACTATTAAATGAAAAGTAAAATTATATAAATCTTATTGGATGATTATAACTCGACCGTAATAATACATGGTTTTAATTTATGACCTTTTGGGTCCCCTTGGATGAGACTATAACATTCATAATATTTTATTTAATGAAAATTCAAACATGTCACACTCTTGTTTTTAATAAGTTTAATATTTTTAATACCATGTTATCTAGAGAATATTTTTTTATTATAAATAGTATTTAAAAAATTGTATTCCTCATTTTATTTTATTTAATTTTAAATGACAAAAAATTACCATAAATAGTTACACAATACTACTGAAATAATTATTCTATTAATGGAAAAATAAATGTAATGATATTAAAAATATTATAACAAATATAATATGATATGAATAATGTGATAAAAAAGGTTATATAGGTAAATAAAATTATATATATAGAATTCAATATTTTTTTCTACTTTTATATATTTTCAAGATACTATTATTGTAAAAATAAGGAAGAGTTAAAAAAATTAACATTATGGATATTATAGTAAATTATATTTTATTAAATGATATAAAGTTGAAAAAAATATTAAATTCATCAAAGTGATTATTAGAACGTTTATAGTATCAACCATGGTCTATTTATGGGTATTTTTTGCATTTTATAGTTAATATATTGACCCTCAAAGAGTAAAAATCAATGTTGTCATCGTAAGAGTTAATAGGGTTAAATAAGTGTTAAAACCAAAAGATAAGGGTATATATATAGTAAAAACTTGTGTATTTTTTATTTTTTGAGATTATTTAAACCCAAAAACATATTTTGTTTTTAATATATTAATTTGGAGACATTTATAATTATAAATTTATTTATATTAATTTAATATTTTGAGGAATTTCAAGAGTGCCCCTCCCTTCTTTTATAAAAGGGAACCACTTATAGTCAATCTTTCACGCATAAAACCCAATTTGGAATGACCTATATATATATCCAAATTCATTAATATAATATATTAACTCATTATGAAGGTATATTTCAGTCATAATACTAATCTCAGAGATACTGAGGTGTTATGAAAAGAAGGTTTTCAATGAAGAGCTATAGTTTTTATCTGCATGATTTAGTTTTTTCCTTCCTCCACTAACTTGGAACTTTATTAAAATATTAAAAAATAATAATAAAATTATACTCAATACTGGTAGTAGTTTTTATGTTAATTTTACAACCTATATATATATATCCCCTTCTATAAAATGAGAATGAATTCATCATTAATGTGTATGACGAACTACCGCCTCATGAACTGATGTAATTCGTTTTCCATAACCACCTCTTAAGTATGGTTATAATGATAAAATTAATGTTTTTATATGATATTCATACATTTATATAATTATTAAAAAATAATATATCATTTTACTTTTTATAATTTAATGTACATAAAAATAATAAAACCGTTCATGAATATGTGTAAACTACCACCTCTACGAAGCGATGTGAATTTTGATCATCATCATATCACATGGATGATATATATAAGTATATTTATGGAATTAATATGATATTTATGAAATTATTATCATTATGAAAAGATAAAATAATACTTAACATTTTTTCATAATGGTCGTTGAAAAATGGAAGTGTTACTCATGCATACATACAACCCACTATCTCCGTGGTTGTAACACAATTCATTATTTTAAACATTTTTAATGGGTTTATTTAGAATTATAATTGATGTATAAATATGATAATTATTTAATAATTATTATTCTTTATATGTTTAAATAATGACATATTTGACCATATTAAATCTTTCGATGTCATTTCGGACATATGAGACGAATTTCATCAAAACGCCCAATGTGAATTTTATAGTTTTTGAAATTATGTATTACATGTTATTAAATTAAATAAAGGTAAAATGAACATGAAAAACATTATTTATCAAGTATAAAATTAATATTGATTTATTATTCAAGATGATAAGGACTTTAAGTGACATGTTAGACATAAGGTAAGAGTCTTTTTTATGAAATGTTCTTAAAATGATTACATTTAAAATTTATTTTTCTTCCATATAAATATTTTCTCTAAAAGGTTTTTAATAAGGTTTTAAATATTCTATTAAGATTATTTAAACGAAATTTTACCCATTTATGAATTTTTAATTTTTTTTAAAATGTATCTTATTTTCATTTTTTCAATGATGTACTTTGTAAATTTTCAATCAAAAATACAGAGGGAATGTTTCTTAACATATATGGAATGAACAGAGTTTTATACCATCATGATTCCATAATATATTGAATTTTAATTTGTAACATTAAAATTTTTATTATAAAGAAAATAAAAAATTTTATAGTTTCATAGATATTATATTTTAAGATGTGATTTCAATATGGAAATGTTATTTTCTTCAAAGAGTGTTTATATGATGTAATATTTCAGGTTTTATGATTATGAAATGGTTATTGGGCATTATTTATGATAATGTATGGTTTCATTATTAAAAAATGATGAGTGTTGATATGATAAAACAAGGATATGTGTTTAAGATACTAACCAATGATAGGTGGTTACGTGATAAACAAAGTATGGGTGGTTATGTTATAACCTCTAATATATTGGGTACTCTAGAGATGGAAGATGGCCATATTTGTTATTAATTTTTTTAGAGTTATATAAACAAATATTATGTCCCATGTTAACTACATATATTTTTTATTATTAATAATTACTTATCATGGAAGCTGTATAATTTTCAAAAAGGAATGATAATGAACATTTTGAAAAAAAAAGATGATGCATTTTCAGGGTAAAAAGGTATGTTTTATGGAATAGTTTTCCTTAGGCTTTCATGTTTTTCACTAGTATAATGGTTTTTTATTTACCTTATTGAGATTTTTTTTCTCATACCAAAATTTTAAAATGTTTTCATGAGGTTTATGTATAGGGTAAAAAATCACGTTTCAAGTTATGATGGGTTTTTAGGAAATGGAATTGTATTTTGTTTTAAAACTTACATATTGTGAAATAATGAATTATTTCATCAAAGTGTCTACTTTGTAATATATGAGTATTTATCACAAACTAATTATACAAAAATCTTAAAAAAAATATTTTTGAGATTATATGAAAGTTACTTATAGTTCAAATACACTATAATATTTAATGCTTATGGAAGAGCCCTTATAGTGAAGAAAAAACATTTCTGTAAAAAATATCATTAATTTAACATTAAATAATTTTAACCACATATTATTAAATTTTATTTTTTAAATTCTACCCATTTAATTTTATTATTAAATTCTTATTAAAATAGTTCATTTTCTTTTATAAATAAATCGAATCTCTTTAATTATAATATCAATAATAATAATATGTAATAGATAAAAAAATTATTTTCATAAAAAAAATATTTTATTTAAACTTTACCTTTTTATTATACTTTTTATCATTATGAAATATATTTTTTAAAATTACAGAACATACAAAATTGGATATACCTAATGACCATATATTGAACAACCATATTACAATGACCATAAATCTAATGTTTATATTTCGAATGACTATATATATAAATGCCTTATTTAACTCTAATGTATAGTCTTAAACACATTATTATAATCATTCATCCTATTAATTTACTTTTCTGTAATCATTTCACTTATATTTTCAATTATTTTTCTTTGTTTTCATCATTCCAATTATGATTCTTATATTCAGGGAATATCGTGAGGATAATGTCTTTATATTCATAGTATTTTTATTTACTTGTGAATTTATTCCTCTTGTACATTTCATAATTATTTATCATATTTAATTTTCATAATTTTCTAATAATTATATTACATTCTATTTTTCTATCTCAATAAAATATATAATTTTTTTTTACTTCAATTTTTTGTGTGAAATAATCTATTCAACATAATATTTATTTAATAGAAAAATACATTGTAAAATCATGGGGTGTTACATTATAACTATGTAAAAAACATCATCCATAAAATCTAATTACCCAAATGAAAAAAATGATGTTACTTTTATCATATTAAATCTTCAGGTTCCAAGGATAGTTTTTAAAACTTTTAAATTTTTCTAGAGAACATTAACTTGGTGAATGATCTTATTTCAATGTATATTATCTCTACAATCCAATATTTATTCTATTTATTATTAATAAGAAAGATCAAGTTCTAATCATAAAAATTTTGAGTTCATATAATATAATGTATCTGGAATGTACTTCATCAAATGTGATATATCCCAGATCATGCACATTGGAGAGGATCATAGGAAGTGTAAGATCATGATATATCATCCCCAAATGATCAAAGATTTTGAAGGATCTAATGTATCAATGTCTCAAATTCCACTTATAAAAAAATAGAAAAACCCTCTACATTGGTGATATTTGAAGGAATACCTTTCTCCACAACCAAACTAAAAATCTCATTGATGATTATCAATAAACATCTTTTATTGGTATTGGGTACTTTTAATGTGTAACTAAATTGTTTGAATCTTCTCTAACATTTCCTTAAAAATATCTGGTCCCATTAGTTTATGATCACAATCATTATCCCAGTATTTTTTATTTCTACACCTATTCCCATATAGTTCCTCAATTTGTGAAATTTTAATTCTAGAATGGAAATTGTTCACATATGAGAACTCTACTAGAAAAAATTGTTGAACACAACAACTTTTAAAATATTTTTAAAATGATATCAACATATTAGAACCAGTTCGAATGGTTCTTTTAGATTGAAAATTGAACTAATATTGATAAGAAATACTTAATATTAGATTTTTATCCAATACATATTCAATACTTCCCTAAAATATAAAGGTAAACGTCTAATCTTGATCAAATACAACTGAGATGGGTAATTTATGAAGACTTACCAATTTATATAAACCATGAAAATTTGACAGAGTGAGAAATATTCTAGAATAATAATGAAATTTTAGGAATTCAAAAGGTGATTAACAACAACACAAATGAAATTATTATAATTCCCCAAAAATAAA
The DNA here is from genome assembly GCA_963277665.1 of Viscum album. Lineage (NCBI taxonomy): Eukaryota > Viridiplantae > Streptophyta > Magnoliopsida > Santalales > Viscaceae > Viscum > Viscum album. The sequence continues at coordinate 1,110,007,386 of OY728137.1, forward strand.
AAAATAAAAACAGTGTATTCGATAGAGTGTATTATATGCAACAATGAGTGTGTATATGAATATAACATCACTAAAATTTATAATATATTTACTATTTTAATAAAATCAATGTATTATATAGATTTAAATGAATATGAAACTGAGTTAGCATATGTAACATGAAATAAATGTTTCTTCAATGGCTTGAATTAAACACAAGATCGAGTTTTACCAAACAATAATATATTATAAAAATATAATTATTTAATATAATAAGATATTACCTATATATTAAATTAGAAGCTATTAATAGGATTAAATAACTTATAAAAACATATAGTTTACAAAAATATGAAATTAATTCATTGGTTATTAATTAATTATAAATCAATATAAGAACCAGTTGAATATAATGACAATGTTTTTACGTAAAACTATTTGTAAGCTCATAAAGCTATTTTTCCTAAAAAATAAATTTAATTACAATTAGTGAGTGATATTAATATAATATATATATATATATTATATTCAGTCAAAATTGTTTTATTCATCCAACATATTTGATAATCATGAGTTAATAACAATTTCAATATTATACATAAAAACCTATATTTTTATTAAGGATATTTTAGAGCCTTTTAATAGAAATTATAATTTAAATCAATTTTTTGAAAATTTTATAAATTTTTTATGTAAAAAATAAACTTAATATTTAAATTATAACATAAAAAATAGGTTTGGGTTCATTTTTGGTATTTTTTTTGAAGATTCATTTTCTAATGAACAGAGAAAAATAAGGAATTTTAATTCAAAACATTATTTTCATTTAATTAATTTATGTGGTTAAATAATGAGTTTTTATTAGTTTTAAAGATTAATTAGATAAATATAATCTAATCTAATCTAATTTTTACTCATTGGAATCAATTTCACATTTAAATAAGATATAAAGGGTTTGAAATTTTTTTTAAATTTTTTCATTACGAATATGCATTGTTACCCCGTATGTGGGTTTAAATTTAAATTAATTTCAACCAGTTATGTTAGTAAAATTTTAAAAAATGTAATGAATAAGAATAATCAAAATAAGTTATAAGTTATAATAATTTTAACATATTTTTAACAATTTTTTATTGAATGTAATATAAATTATTTACAACAATTAAGAGATAAATTAGCATTACAAGGGACTAAACCTTAATGTCTTGTTCCAAAATGACCTAGAAACATGAACAAAATTAATTGGATGGAAATTTTTCAATCACAACCACCCTTTTTTTTAAATGGGACATTATTTGATCCACTTTTCATAGAAAAAAATGGTAGTAATTCCCTTTCCAAAAAATTAATAGAATGTCACTTCTCCTCCACTAAAAAAGCCAATCACCCCTCCCACTTCATCACACATCTCAAGACACTATGTGATGACCAGGATCTAACCAAATATATCATTAAAATTTATAACCTAAAAATAAATTCCCCACTTTGTTCATAAATCCATCCATTTAATCGCTTTGTTGAAAATTAAAAGGAGTTACCTCGATAAGAGGTAGCATCCTTCCACAAGTTCTTTTTTTAACAGTCCTTATATTTTCCCTATTACATTATAATATAATAACACCATTATAATAATCATACTGATATTTTTTTTATTCTAGGGGTTATAACATCACTTACACACACATCCATTTAATGGGTAATGAACATAATGTTCTTGTATACGTTGAACTACAACCTCATGAAATAAAGTTGTTTGTTTTTTCTTTTACCACCTCTCTTTAGTGGGAATTATGATTGAAACTTTTTATAAATGATATATATGCTATTTAAAATTTATATATAATTATTTAATTATTTTATAACACATAAATTAATGATTTCCTTTTTTTTAAATTGGATATGATCATTTGCAGAAATGTGGACTACCGCCCCCTCATAGAGATGTGATTCATTCATGATAAACATGGAATATTTAAAGGATGTTTTTAATAAAATCATGTAATATATTTGACATATATATATATATGATAATATAATTATAATATTCATATATATCATTTATGTTTCATTTTTTAAAATATTTAAATGAATTGGAAGTAGCATTCAGGCGTACGTACGACATACAGTGTCAATGAACGATGAATTTAATTTCTTATCTCTAAATATTTGGGATTATTATAAATACATGTATAATTAATATATATTATGATTAAATCATGTTTTACATTATTGTGATGATGGAAAAATGATATAATTAATATTAACAACCAGTAAAAAGTTAAAACATACTAAAAAGCAAGGCAATTAACACATGAAATAGTGAAAATAATGAATGATTACTAACATTTGAGTTATAAGATATTATAAGAAGTTAATATATGATATTATATATATTTTAATGGTTATGTTATATAATATTTTGTTTTTAACACCATAATACAAAAGGTTAAAAAAAATCACCCAAAAAGGAAATTCAAGGTAAGAGATTTTCATCCCACGTTTTACATCCGTGAGATTAATGTCATATTCACCACTTACTTCTTTTGTATGGTGTATATACTGCCCTGTTTGAATATATAATATCGTTTATTATTTTATATTCATGGGGTTTTTAGGTTTCTTTTTGGGTAGTATGATTTAAATTTTTCTAAGTGGTATGGGATGATTTTGATTGTTTATATATTATTTTCATCAAGATTGTTTTTAAGGATCTTCCAAGGGTATTTTCATTGTAAGAGGAATAATTTATTTTCATGCACCTAATTTCTTATATATTGTGTACATACAAATGATATTACATTTAATATCCTGATTAATTGATTCTTCATGGTATTTAATGTTTTAATTTGAATATTTCTATTGTGGGAATTTGAGTTAAAATTTATTAAGTGGAAAGGAATTTTATAACCCAATTTCTTACCATTAGGTCATATTACATTCTCATTATCAATAATTTTATCTAATTATGTGTATAATCACTTTTACTATCTATTGATATATTTTCGCTTAATTATTTTAATTTTAAATTGATATACATGATCTATTAATTGATTGGTTATCAATTGAACATTATAATCATTTCATGGGTTAACTTTACAATATCATTTTGTTCAGGATTATTTTCCATTGAATTTATATAAGTTGATATTATTTGATAATTTTATAATAAAAAATTTAATTTTAAAATTAGTGGGTTATTTGTTATCCTTATTAATTGATAGTACTATTTTCTCACTATTTTGTTCTTAAATTTATTTAGAAAATGTTTTTAAGAAAACTCGACAGTATTTATCTCTTTAGTTTGAGAACCTATTTTCATCCAAAAAAACTGTTTTATAGAAAATATTTTCAAAAATGTTTGAAACTTCCAAAAATGATTTATTAATGGAATCTTAACCATTTATTTATTTAAAAAAGTTTTTAAAGGAATATTCTTGTATCTTTCTGAAAAAGACAAATTTTAAACTTTTTTAGTGTGAAAAATAAATGTTCATGTTACCTCACATGACATGTATGTATTTAACCACCATAATTTTTAAAAGACTCTTTTACAAATTTAAAAGGTTATTTTTTAGGTAAAATTATTTTATAAGTTATTTTCTTTGGAAAGTATTTTCAAAATATTTTTCTAAATAAAAAATATATTTTTCTTTATAAGGTTTTCAAAAGGCATTTTTATAGTATCCATATTCATCAACGAAAACAACCCTTTATTTCTAATCCACTTGGGATATGTTTTATTGATAAATTCATTATTCTTATTATATATTTTCCATGAATTATTTGGATAAGTATAGTATTCACATTCATTTCATTATTCCTTTATTAGTACCCTTGAAATATTTAATTTCATATGATTATTCAACACTAAATTTCCCCTATTTATCCTTGTCATATATCATGTGTATGATCCCAGATCTTCTTTTTAAGGTTTGTTTTTCCTTTTTTGGTGTTTTTGAGAAAAATATAAAATTCTGGATATTTTCAAAGTACATGCTGTGTACTTTCTGAGTACACGCCGTGTACCCGGTTACCGCTGGTAGCCGTGTGCTGGCTATGTAGCGGACCTGCACACAACCATGTGGGGGTGACCTGGAGGCTGCCTAAAGTGGAGTACAAAAAAGGAAAGTACACGCCATGTACATCAAAATTAAATGCCATGTATTTTTTTCATTAAACGTATCAGGGTCGCACCTAATTTCCAGAACAACCTTCTTCTAGATTTTGTTTGGCCGAGAGATCCCGTACGACAGCGATCTTCCTCCGAGCCCCCGACTGAGCATCCAAAATCTGATTCGACCACCATCAATTGTGTTGGGATTTTCTCAGTAATCTCTCTCTTCCTCTAGATATTTGTTTACCAATTCTTCCTCTTCCTCAAGTTATCCTCTATTGAACATTTTAGATTTTTTTTAGATCTTCGGTGTTCTAAGGTTACTCCGGCCCTGAGACTCAAGTATATTAATCTCCCAACACCAAGGTAGGTGGTGTGTGCCTTTCCATTGAATGTATTTGAGTATTATGTGAATATTTTGTCCAATACGCTTGAACGAGGTATTTCATGTTTACAGTTTTAACCCTGTGATTTCCTGCTATGATGGTATGCATAAATAGAGGTTAATTAGATTTTAATAGGGTTGTTTGTTATGCTTTGGATGTGTTTATCCATGCATGTTCTATTTATAGCTGTTTGTTCTTATTTAGCCGTTAGGCTTCCTTTATTCTTCCCATGCCTAGTACTATAGGATTGAGTTATTATTTAATATGACATGCTTGACATGTTGTTGACTATTTAGCCGAGTAGTTCTTGAGGTTTACTTTGTCCATATTTCATTGCTATTCTCATTTGAGTTACACAGGGCCGTAAAAAACTAGTGTAGTATAATATAAGGGGAATTTACAGTTTGAGCTTCCTCAGAGATTCTTTATCACTTTGGACTATATGGGGAATCTGCCGTGTGAGATTTCTAAGGGATTCATTATCACTTTTGACTATATGGGGAGTTGACCATGTAATCTTTCTCAGAGAGTCTTTAACGGTTGGGACTATAAGGGGAATTGACTGAGAGAGCTTCCTCAGAGAGTCTTCATAATATCCTTATTTTGGATGAACCAGAGAGTTTAGGCTGAGAGAACTACCTATGGGGTTACATACTTGTTTATCTATTATTGATATATAGAACTGATTGCATTGAAACTGTAGGATTGGTTACTACTAAGTACTTCCTTGATTACTACTTTTTTTGTTTATTACCTGCCATATATTTACTGACTATTAGGCACAGATCTTGTGGTGATTTCCTACTAGGATTTAGTCTCACACCCTATTTATGCTATGAATTTGGGCCCAAACAAATTATATTGATGTAGGTATAGATAAGGAAAAACTCACTTCTACTTCAGGTACTTGATTTTCTATAGAGATGGAGATCATGGTACCAAGCTATGGCTTGCGATGCTGAGGATCTGTTACTTTGTTTCCTATTGTACTTTGTCTTTTTACTATTATGTATTCCAGCATTGTGATTTGTTTGGTTTTTTTCCTAGACGTATGTATCATGAATCATTTATATATATGTGTGCTCAGTTTATTATTTACAGTCATCCGCTGTTTAGTTTTGTATGTATTATTTCTGCTTCTGTTTTTTTCATTTGTTTACTTCTGCTGTGTTACTCTGCTAATGAGGGCATAGTTTCCCCACTATAACACCCAAGTCCGTCACTACTAGTCGGCAACCTCTGGCATTAGGGGAAATGTTTTTGAGGCCATGTGACCAACCGGGTACGGAGCGCCTCTGGGTGGCTTCTTGAACAGGGATGTTACATCACAGATATGTTTATTTCATAAACCATATATCATTTTTAAATATGGTGTTTACTTTTACAGTTATTTTATTATCTAGTGAAAAATTGATAAATTTTTTGTCTTTATTCCATACATATATTTCATGAGGCATATTATTTATTTCGATTATTTGATATGATGAATGATTTGGAATAGAAATTAAGGGTGGGGCATGGAATTTATATTGGCACATTAATCATTAAAAACGTTTCATGAGACAAATATGTTGTAAAAATTTAAAAGGGTTCACCCTATAGTTTAAAAAAAATCCTATAAAAGGTCTTGATGGTATAGGTTTTCATGTACCTATGACAGGATGTCCAATAATTAAGAATTTATTTTATTTTGATTTGGTATTTATTATCCATGATATTTTCTGTATGAAAATGTTTATTGATGCATTTCATTATCAATATTTTTATTAAATAGAATTTATGTGAGTTTATTATCTTTTCATATTTATTTATATATATATAGTTAATTAAATGAAATGTGTTTCTATTTATTAACGTTCTATATTGTTTATGCACCTATTCTCAATTTGTTGATTTCATGGTATATGTTTTCAGTTATTTACCATTCCATAATTACAATTCTCATTGATTCATTATTACTTCCACTATACTTTACCCGTACTGAATATTTGAGCTAACCATTATTTTTTTCCATTCCCCAAGAATCCAAGAAGCATACAATAAATGATATGCAGGGGTATACTAAATGGAATAAAGTTATCCTTGAATAATAAAATTATGTTGTAATTACTTTATTCATTTTCAATACATGACATATGTATGTATTCAGTTTACTAATATTACTAAAATAATCGATCATTAGTGTTTTAGTTCCTTGTAATCATTGAAACATAATTGTATCATGACACCAGCTCCGGGATTTTTGGGGTTGGGTCTCTATAGTTGGTATCAAAATAAGTATTTTATAAAACATGTGAACTAGATTTAGAAAAACATAGATTAGAGAACATAACCCTAAGATAGAATTTTTGGAGAAGTATAGAAGAACATCCTAGAATTTTGGTAAGATAGATAATATGTAGATATTTTTTACAATGCATCACTTTATGGATACTACAAGTAAACATAGTTCTAGAACAGCTGTACATAGGAGTAAGAACTCTAACAAGGTGTGTCAGGCCTAACTTGGTGTAACTTGGTACACAAAAATGGAAATTAATACACATTTGGTTTTACACTCTCATGGTATATCCTTTAGATAATTCACATTTTCATTACAAACCATTATGTATGATTTTGATAATGAATAACCAAGGTTAAGCATAAGGTGTTTTAGAATGAAGATGATCTGTCTCAATTCAAATATCCAATAAATTATTATATGTTTTTCAATGACTATATTAACTCAAACTATTCTTTTTGGTTTTAGTCAATGGCTAGTACCTGAAGGAGTCAAGAAAAAATTAAACATAAAGGATGATTTGGTGATATTGTGAAACCAAATGAAGGGTCGATAGTAGTGATATATATCATGTTTAGGCCTAATATATTTTCCAAAAATATTATTAAGAACATATACCTTAACCAACTCATAAACTCACTAATGAAAATAAGGATTGAGTTTTCCAAGAGCCCAAGTGGTGGTGACCATGGAGAGAAGAAGGATCTATTTCTCTCAAGTTTGAAATGTAGATGGAGATAAATAAGAAACTGTCTCAATAAAATAAGGAAATTATTTATGAGTGTCAAAGAAGGACATAATGCAATGAATTGATGAGAAAAAATAAAGAGTGCATTGGAAGGAAATGAAACAAATCCTAAGGAATCCTTTATAGTTTGTTTTTATAAATGTAGGAAATCTAAAAATAAACTATGTTAATTCCCTCTTATATAGGATAAATACTATACTAAGGATGGATCTATGTGGAAATAAGTGGATTAAGTATTTATGTATTGAGGTAATATTTAAATCCTCAGTTAAAATGATATTTAGTGATTAAACTAATTTCAAGGATGTACATCATATTTATTTTTTGAATTTATATTAATATGGTTTTATAAAAATAAAAACCTGTATGTTGGGTGACACACAATCATTTTCAAAAAATATACTAGTCTTGAACCCATTACTGATGGATGATAAGGGTTTTACCCCAACTAGTAACCCACACAACATTCTAGATAATATGTCATTGTTTTTAATTAATAAATTTGATGAATAAATATCAATGATGAAATAGTAGTGAAACTTTTTAGTTTTAGATATTGATGTCTTAACCACATTATCATTAGATAATAGTTAGAGAAAAATTTAAGGACTATTTACTCTTTTATGAGCCTTATGATACCTTAAATGATTATTTTAGTGCTTTACAGATCAATGTTAATTTTTGGATACCCATTTATTGGTGTAAGGGATGAATTAGAATTTATCAAAGATAAATAAAAATATCTAATTTTTCATATGAATTTAAAACATATCATGTATGTAAATTTAAGTATATTATTTCAAAATAAATTAATTTCTCAACATGAGGAAAATGATCTTAAAAATAATATTGTCTGAATACATTTATTTTTGTTGAACCAATGGTCTTCAAAATCATCCAATATTTATGGATTTGAGACTCAAAACTATCCATTTTCATTAACTTTATTAATATTGATTACCTTAATAACTACCAATAAATATTTGAAATTTTCCTCCATATATGCATGTATACTTTCCACTGATGTTCTCTTATATAAAGACCTCTTTATTTGTTATTCCATGTGACCTTTATACTTCTCATTCTCTATTTTATAGAAAATTTCGTATGAACCCTTCTCCCAATGTGTTATTTCAAACATAGTAAATATCAAATAATATATAATAATGATCAAGTTTAAATTTTGAGGATTAAATTTAATTAATGTGGGTAGACAGTAAAACCTCAAAATTTAGATATATTAACATTGTATTCAATAGCATGTATGACATAAAACACCAAGTGCGTGAGAGAATATAACATCTTAATAATATATAATATATTTACTAATTTAAATAAATTCATAATATTTTATAGATTTTAATTCATGGGACACTAAGCTATCATATTTCATATGAAACCATTATTTTCTTCAATGGATTGCATTACATTCAAGACCGAGTCTTACCAAACAATAATTTATTATTAAAATATTATTATTTAGTATAATAAGATATAATCTAGATGTTAAATTTAAATTTTTAGGTAGGATAAACTAACTTATGAAAATATATGGTTTAAAAAAATACGAAATTAATTCATTATTACTAATTAATTAGAAATGAATATAATAACCAATTGAATATAAAGGAAATTTTTTTATAGAAAACTATTTTTATGCTCACAAAGCTATTTTATGCTAATAAATTAAATTAATTAAAAAATATTTATTGATATTAATTAAATATATATTATATATTCAATAAAATATTTTTGATATTGATAAAATGTATTTTATAGGAATGAGAGAAGAACAAACCAAATATTATATATAAAAACCTATATTAAGGCACTTTTTCCACCTTTTAATGGAAAAATTATTTTAAATCCTTTTTTTGGAACTTTCATAAATATTACATATCAATATAAACATATATTTTAAATTGTAACATAAACATTCAGTTATGGTGCATTTTTTGTATTTTTATATGAAGTTTCAATTTTTAATGAATAGTTAAAAGTAATGAATTTTTTTTAAATTGCTTTTCCATATAATTAATTTATAAGGTTAAATTATATATTTATTTGTTTAAATGTTTAATTTGATCAATTTCATATAATTTAATCAAATTTATGCCATTGTAATAAATTTCACGTTGAAATTTGGTATAAATACTTAGCAAACTTTTGAACATTTTTACTTTAAAAACACACATTGACATCTCATCTATAAGATTAAATTTAAATTTATTTTTTCACTTATGATATTAAAATTTAAAAAATAAATTACATATTATAAATAATAATAATTTATAATTTTAAATAAGGTTATATTATTGTCTCTCCAAAAATATTAGTGAAAGTAATTATAATTAATTATAACAATTAAGAGAAAAATTAGATAAATAATAGACTAAACCATAATCTTAAGGGACAAAATAACCTAAATATTTTTCCAAAATCCATTGGATGGAAATATTTATACCACATAATCTATATTATATAATTTTTAAAATTATTGTTGCCACTTTTTATAGGAAAAAATTGGATTTAATTCCCATTCCAAAAATGTATAACAATGTCACTCCCCCACAGCTTTTAAAAGGAACTCAACACTCCTACTTCCTCACACCACTCAATTAACTGCTGTTCAAAAAATATCTACCAATATATATCCTCAAAGTTACTCCCTTCAATCAATAATACTCACGTTGGTCCAAATTCATCAATGGGAAGCCCTTTGGGGAAACCAAAAATGAGTTTCCCAAATTAGTGGTTACATTCTTCATCAAGCTCTTTAGTTTTATTTATCTCTAAAATCCTTCAATTATCCTTATTAAATTCCTATATAATAATATAAGTATAATAAATATAATGATATATTTTATTCTAAGGGTTATACGTACACATAAAAACACTTTCACTTAATGGGTAATGAACATATTTTTCTTTTGTACGACAAACTACCACCTCACAAAACAATGTTGTTTTTTTGTTTACCACTACCCATGGTTGGTAATTATGATGAAAACACTATATATATATGTTATATATTTTATTTATAGTGTATTTATTATTATTTAATTCTTATATAACACATATCTTTATGCTCTCAATTTTTTTGCAAATATGATAACATCGTTTGTCGAAGTGTGGACTACAACCCCTACAATGCAATGTGATTCGTTCACACTATACCTAGAATGTATAAATGATTTTTTTAATAAAAATATTTAATATATATGAAATATATATTATATTGTAATTATAATATTAATATATATATATTTAATTATCATTATTTTAAATGAAGTAAAAAATGAATGTAGCGTTTGTTCATATGTATGACCTACCGTCTCCATGAACGGTGCATTTAATATCATAACTCCAAATATTATGGATTATTATAAATAGATATATATATATTATATGATAATTAAATAATATATTAAATTTTGATTATTATAAAACCATGATTTAGTTAATAATAACAACAACTAACAAGTTGAAACGTACTCAAAAAACAAGTCAACTAACACCATAAATAGTAAAAATAATGGAAGATTTCTAAAAATGAGTAATAAAATTTTAAGTTAATATATGATATTATAAATATTAGAATGGTAATTTTATAGGTTATTAACATGTTTTATTAAAATATATAAATTTTTAATGGATGTTCACAAAAAATGGAAACACAAGGTAAGGGATTTTCATATGACTTTTTACATATGTGAGATAAATGTCATATTCACCACTTAATTATTTTGTGTGGTGTATATACTTCCCCTTTTGAATATATTATATCTTGATTTATGTTATTAATATGTTATTTCAAAATTTCCTTTGTGTTTATTATGATTTAAAATTTTCAAACTGGTATGGGATACGTTAGAATGTTTAAATATTATTTCCCTCAAGAATGGTTTTAATGATCATCCAATGATATTGGCATTCTTTGAGGTATATATTATTGTTGTACACCAAATTTATTATATATGGTGTATATAATTCCACATTTAAATCTAATATGAAGAATCATTCATTCTTTATTCAATTTTTAGTTTCAATTTGAATTATTTATTCTAAGGTGATTTGAGTTTAAACTTATGAAGTCAAAAAGATTTTTATAATAGAATTTATGTCCATTTTGGTATATTACCTCATCATTGTAATTAATATTATATTATTATGTATATAATCAAACAGAATAACTATTTATGTATATACACTTTTTTTTTGTTGATTTTCAATTGATACACATTATCTTCTCATTGATTAATTCTCACCTCAATGTTATATTATTTTGAAGGGTTTACATTACAATTTCATTCTTTCTGGTATTATTTAAAAATTAATTTATAGCAAAGGAAATTATGTGATCTTTATATAATAAACCATTTAATTTTTTCTCCGTTTGTTGTTTATGGACATTATCAATTAATAATTCAATTTTTCAACTCTTTGGTACTTAAAATTATTTGAAAACCACTTTTAATAAAACACAACTTAATTTATCTCTTTATTTGGAGAATGTTTTTTCATCTAAAAAACATGTTTTTTAAAAAAATGTTTTAAAAAACTGATTTAACCTCCCATGAATTGTTTATTAAATAAAATTTTAACCTTATTGTCTTTTACAAAATTTTCTAATAGTATATTCTTGTATCTTTTCAAACAAGGAATGTTTCTAACCTTTTTACCATGCCAAAAGAATGTTATTGTTACCTTATAAGACATGTATGGATTTACCTTTTATCATTTTATTTAAGCATCCTTTCCAAGTATAAATGGTTAAATTTTAAAGGATATGTTTTAAAAGTATTTTTCGATGATAATTATCATCAAAATATTTCTCAAAATAAAAAGGATATTTTCCTCAAAAATATTTTTAAAATTTCTTTTCATAGTATTCCTATTATTCAATTAAAACAACCCTTTATTTCCACTCCACTTGAGATATGTTGTATTGGTACCACCATTATTATTCAAATGGGAAATTTATGATTTATCTGGACAAGGATAGTATTCACAATCACTTCCTTGTTTCATTTGTTATTCCTCTTGAAGTAATCAATTTTATATGATCATTAAACATTGAATTTTCCCTAATCACCCATATCAATTTTCTTGGATATTTTTATTTCCTAAACCATATATAATTTTTACATATGTTTTTTACATTAAAATTTATTTGATTATATGAGAAAATATTAATAAATCCATATTGTTTATTCCATATAGATATTTGATAAGGAATATTATTTATTTCGATTCTTCAATATGTGGAATGATTTAGACTATAAATGATGGGTGGGGCCTGGAATTTATATATCCACTCAATGCATCAACAGGTTATCATGATTCAAATAATCTATAAAAAATAAACCCTTTTCTATTTGTACATTGAAATCGTCTTGTGAAAATTTTCAATGGTATAAGTTCTCATGTGATTGAGACTTTATGCCTAATAATTACAAATTTACATTATTTTGATTTAATATTTTTTATCCGTGAGATTATAACTATAAAAAAGTATATGGATGTATTTTATTTTCAGTTTATTGATTAAATATTATGTGTTTCAGTTTCTTAACTTTAAATTATTGATTCTTTTTTATCTAGTTAATGAAATAGAATTTGTTTCGTGTTATTAACGACCCATATTTTTTAGAAACTTCTTTTTCAGTTTTTCGATTTCATGGTATGGGTTGTGATTTATTTACCATTCCATAATTATTATTCTGATTGATTAATTATTTCTTCTCCTATACTTTAGTCTTACCAGGAATTTGAACTCACCCTTATTTTTTTCCTTTCCTTGTGAATCCAAGAAGCATACTATGGAAGATATCAAATGATATTATGGATGGAATAATGTTATCCTCAAAAGAAAAAAATTATGCTAAAATTATTATATTAATTAATAATAAAATACTCATGAATATGTCTGGTTTACTAAGACCACTAAACTCTTCGGTACATTTTGATTTTCTTCCATGTAATCATGCCAATGAAATGGTAGCATGACATTAGCTCTGGGATTTATGGGGTCGGGTTGCTAAAATTACGGCCTTTATATTTATTTTGAAGTTCTATAATGAAATCCATGGTAATATTCTCCAATTTCTATATAGGTATCGATAATGTTTTCATAATATCCTTAGACGTTTTGCATTCAACCATAACATTCTGAAATACTAAGAATCAAGTTACATATTCAAAAATTGTCCTCTTCATATTTCCCCACATGAAATGATTCTTGAAATATTTATACTTCTATATGATTCTAGAATTGATAGAGAATGATGTGCTATGAGAATATTCTAATAAAACCTCCTTGAATTATTTTTTTTAAAGAACACATATAATTTTTTGAATCCTAAATTCCATCATTTCTAAAGTTGATCTTTTGTATATTCTATAAATTCTTCTAAAATTTAATTTCATCCTCTCATGCCTCATTGACCTTTAAATTGGTGGATGTGTTAGTAGTTATTTGGGATATAATGGATTTCTCCCAAACACATTGAATTTTAAGCTCCATCCTTTACAAATCAATGAGTATTGTGTCTCCTTTTTTATCTAAAATGGATAATTTATAATAATCCTCACTACTCAAAGTATTTTCTAACATGTTTTACTTTCTTGGGTGGTAAAATATCAAGCAGTCATAGTCCATGATCAATTTAAACTTTATTTTTTGTAACATGTTAAACTCTTTTTTTGTGAATATATACATTAAGATCTTGTGATTTGTAATTATTTCACTCTTTTCTCCCTAGAGATAATTCCAATATATCTTCAATGGAAATGTGATTTCTACTTGCTATAAATCAGGCATATGATATTTTTTCAAAAGATTATTCAATCAACATGAGGCATAATCAACCACTAGGTCATTAAATATAAAAACACATATCAATCTATTCATTGATTCATCACAATATATTAGAAACAATTCTCTAATATAGGGTAGTGTGAGTAAAACTGTAGTGACCAACCTTATATTGATCTCCTTGTAATTTTATTTACATTAATATTCCCATAAAAACTTGAATCCTTTCATGTTAACTAGGTCAGTGGAATATAAAACCATGAAACATTTTCCCTATGTCATTGAAAATATCACGAAAATATATGAAAACTTTAGATACTTGATATAGTGTATAGTATGGGCCACTTCTAAATATAATCACTATCTAAAGGATCCATATGTAACACAACATGTATTTTAGCTATGATTCTTATTATTTGTTTTCTAATCAAGTTAATATTATTGATTTGTATCTATTGTGAGTCATGGGAATGATAAAGAATAGAATCAGGAGAAAAGGGTCTAGGATAGCAGTAGGAATGGTGTTGGTAGGGTCACCGGCTAGTTGATGAGGAGAAAATGGATAGTTGATTGGTAAACCAGAAGCCCATTAGGCTATATGGGCTTAAAAGATAGCCAGTGAGCCACCACTAGATAGTCATTGAGCCATTGTGTCACCAATGAGAGCTATAATCCATCTATTTTAATCTAATATGTAAACTTTATCAAGGTAAGAATTATAATTTTATCTAAACACCGATTTTTATTCTCCCCTCCCTAAGCCCCACTCAAGTTGTATTAATGTGGGGCGCTCTCATTGGTGATTTTACCTCTCTATTCCACATCTGTTCTCTATTTTAAGTGTTGTCTAATGTGAAATATATTATTCAGTTATCCAAATCTTATTTCATCCCAATATTTTTTCTTCATCAAGATTCTTCTTATTAGATATATTTTTTGATGAATTTGGGGTTGATCATAGGTATTTGGTACAATAGTCTTGATTTTTGTGGTGGTTCTTGAAAATTAGAATACTTTATGCTTTAGTTTGGAAGTATTTACAATGTTAAAACATTTATATAAATATGTCGGTAATTATTGTCGTGTGGGTGTGTATCCCATGAGTCTTTACTATGTGATTAATTATCATATGGGTGCATGTGTTGCTTTGTGAGACCATGTAGTGTGATTTATTGGAATATGGGTGTGTGTGGAACTTTCTACATTATATTATTAGAATATAGTTTTTGATTTTATAGTGTTTATCTGTTGACGAGATGATTGATATGTCGAATAAGTTATAATGTTAGTACGAATTATGTTTTCTCTATCCATAAATGAGATTGTTGAGTCGTATAACACACTATTTTATTAGTGATGATTATATTGTAGATATAAATGAATGATATAGATGAGTCAATGAAATATTTACATGGCTTGGTTCAGATTATGTGACTAGATAGACATGAATTATCTTCTACCATGGGCCTGATGTAGATATGACTAGTTTTTTTGTAGTATTTGTAGAACATGTTGACTCGATGGGTAGTGTGATTACATATTATTTATTTTCAATCATTTCATAATAATTTATATACACATGTTTCACTTATTATAAGGAAATATTGGGGGTTTCAAATGAGGTTTTATATAGACACCCAACACAAAAATCATTGTGTGTGTGCATACATTATGGGTAGGTATCTATCGAAGAGAAAGTTCCCTGTGTTGTGTTGTTGAGAACGAATAGTAGGGTCGACCAATGTCGATGCCGAGAAAACCTCCAAAAAAATTTCTCCAATGACTAATTTATCTTTTTATCTTTTTTAGTTGCATTTATCAACCACATGTGGGGATCCAATATACTTTTTATTAGTCTTATATTCTATATTGTGTCAATATGTATATTATTTAATTTTTTCTTATTCTCTATTGATGTGGGTGTTTTTGATTAAACTATTTCATAACATTCATTGTATCTAAAATTTTATGACATCTAATAACAAGGGAATAGTATCCCTGTATATTCACCCAACCCCTCACCCTTGTTCAGATTCTATAGGATCGATATGATACTGATTGCAGTATCAAAATAATAACGTATATGCTCAATATACAAGAGGGGGTGAATTGTACACTTTAAAATTTTCCTTAAGGAAATTTTGTATAATCAAAATTCACAACACCTCTTAGCTCTAATAACATGCTTGATTCTAGATATGTAGTTATGAAAATGAGATTTTGGAAATTTGAGTCTAGAAATGAAACCATTTCAACAAACTAACTATATTCTGAAAATGGAACTAGTTCAACAAACTAACTAGATTACAAAAATTTAGTTTTGGAAATGAAACTTAAAAAAAGTTTACAACAACCAAGATTCCACCTTAAAGCATATATAATCCTATTTAATCAGAGTAAAAGTATTAATAAGTATAAGAAAGTTATACTTTCCTCAAAAAAACAAAATACAGAGGAAAAAAACTTGAAAAAATACAAGCAACAAGTATAGAAATATTTTAACCCAAAGAGTAGGGTATCCCAAAACCATGGATAAAGGTCCGTTGATTTATAATTTCAATAAATTCTGTCTTACCCAAACATAGGAAAACCCTCAATATAAAGATCATTATCTATCTTTCTATCCCCCAAGACCTTGATTTGTAAGGAAAACGACACCTTTAACTTCACAACCCAAAGTCTCTGATTTTACGAAAATCACACCTCTTCACAAAGAAATTCTTCGCGAAGCAAAGTCTGAACGAGCCATTAAAACTTTCTGCATGAAGACTGAGAGTGTATAAGAGCCTCTCACTCTAGAAATCACTTCAACAGTATGTATGCAAGTCGTTTCAAATGTTGATCTATGAATTTCCTGAGCTCGTTCAAATGAGATCCTATTTATAGGTACAACTTCAATGGTCGGTTCCCTCCTCCAACAGTCATATTTTTCCTTGAATTATGGAGGGACCTGTATACGTTTCACTCAAAAAACGTTTAGTTAGTAATGGATTGCATGAAATCATTTTAACTAAAACAAGTGTAAGAAAAAAATGTATGTTTGCTTCAAAAAAATCATTTTTCGGAATGTAAGAAAGTTAAAAGTTCAGAGTCTAACCAAAAAACCATTTGGTGTCTATAACACATAGATATTCAGATTCTGACATCAAAAGAATTCAGAACATGAATTCATAAGGATTCTGGAGTCTGAATTTCAAGGAAATTCGGAGTCTGGATTCATAAGAATTCAGATTCTAAACTTAGAATGTTCAGAGCCTAAATTCAGAGAACTCGAATTCTGAACTCACAATGTTCAGGGTCTAAATTCTGAGAACTCGGAGTTTGAACTCAAACTGTTTGGAGTCTGAATTTAGCAAGTTTGGAGTCTGAATTCAGATAACTCAAAGTCTAAACTCATAATGTTCAAGGTCTGAACTCAGAAAGTTAGGAGTCTTAATTCAGAGGACTTGGAACTTGAATTTGGAACCTGAAAACAGAATTCACTATATAGATGTTTTTATAGGATTCCATGTTTTTAGATGTGAAACAGAATTTTATACTTAGAGAAAAAATTGAGTTAGGTTTATAGAATGAAAAATATGTAAGGATAATTTTTCCTTGGGGAAGGAAAATTTTCGTTATGAAGGGAAATATTAGGGAAAATGAAATTTTCCTTAAGATATGGTGTTTTTGATTTTTAGGGTGTTTGTGATTTTCTAAACATGAAATAATGTAGAAGTCATAAGGAAATCATATTGACTCAACAATCTCCCCAAATATGGAGGAATGGAAAATTAAATTGGAAGCCTTATTTACACAACAATCTCCCCCTTTTTGGAAAGCACAAACATCCTTACGAAAAAGAGAAATAGAATATAAAGACATAAAATTTTTATGGACTTGTAAATAAAACTTATCTCACTTTACACATATGGGAAATGATGAATACGAATAACACCCCTTTAGGCTTTGGAAATAATAAGGATCATATTCTTTATTTCTGGATTGAGACTTATAATTTTATTGCATATAGAAATCTCCAAGGATAAGAACTCTCGGTTAGATAAACTCCCCCTTAGGGAAATTTCTTCTTTTACTTGGTATTA
This sequence comes from Viscum album, assembly GCA_963277665.1. NCBI lineage: Eukaryota > Viridiplantae > Streptophyta > Magnoliopsida > Santalales > Viscaceae > Viscum > Viscum album. Next base: position 1,110,025,796 of record OY728137.1, read on the forward strand.
TTTTTAGTTCCTTTATTTTTCATTTCTTTATCCCCCTTTGTGATTTTCAAAAATTATTAAAGGTAATGGAAAAAAGAAATGTGGTACCTGAAATATTAGTGCAAGACAATAAAAAATATAGGAAGAGTAACCAAAAATTTCATTATGATTGAAAATTTATACAAGGAAGGAATACAACAAAAGATCGTATTTAAACAAGGTCATCCTTCCTTTTCCTTGGGCATCATATTCTTCACTATTGTCTTTAGATTGCTGATATCCTTATGGTCTTGCTCTACTCATTTATGAACTTGATCCTAATCCTCTATTTTCTTCTCTAATTCTTTGATTTTTTTTCTTTTTGTGCCTTAAGAATATCAACTTGAGCCTTCAAGGATTCTTCTTGCTTGCCAAGATTCTCTTCTATCTCAATCCTGAGATCTCTTTCTCTCTTTCTGCTTTGAGCAACTGAATATAACTTCCCATTCAGATATTTTTCTTCTTGAATCTGAGAATTTTTTTCTAGGGTTAGCTTCTCCTCAAAACTGTTTGTAAGATCCTTGATCTTTACATCTTCAGTGTAGAATTCATCCTTTACACTTTCCTGAAAATCATCAAGAATCCTCATATGCTCAATAGTTTTTCTTGACCAACTGGTCATCTTCTTACATGACCTTTTGTGAGATTCATAGGTAATAAGAAAATATTTGAAGTCAGCCTCCAATTTTACACACGTATCCATAACCATAGATACTGAATCCAATTTCTGATTCAATTTGTGTTGAAGCATTTTAAATCTCGAGTATATGCTTGGAAATATTGGAATGGTCCCAACAATCTAATTTAAATAATGCACTAGGAAATCGTGTCCAAGGGAGGATGATACTAAATCGGATACTTTACTTGGTGAGTGCTCCTTCTCTATGTCAACTGCCTTCCTCTTTGATGATCCATCACCTTCTTTCTTCCTCACAACAGTTTTAATCGGTGTGTCAACAACCACCTATTTTACTTTATCAAGATTCGGAAATGATACCTCTTGGTCCAGAGATTCATACTCACTGTCGGACAACAGAACGATTTTGTCTTCATCTACTTGTTCTTTCTCAACTCCTTGCTTATCTTCCTATGGATGAAAGAAATTTCTATTGTTGATTTATTCTTTAGATGGATTATTTACTTCATCATTATCCTTCTATTTATCATTTCCAAGAGTAGAAAGCTTTGATGATTCGGCTTGAGAATTTCAGATTGATATTTTTTCTCAAGGTCTCTCCTTTTCATGAAACTCTTCAACTTTCCTTATCAAATCATCAGTATCACCAATTCTAGCTTCTTCTATTTCTTCTTCTACTTATTTTTCTTCATAAAGTTTTTATTCTTCACCAACTTCTTCTTAAGGTTTTTCTGAAATCACAAAATTTTTTCCCGGAGTCTCAGGAAGTGGTTCTTGAAGAAAGAACTCTGGTACATGAATATTCTCTGAGGCTTTCTCAGCAGCCTTCAAAAGAGAATGTACTATCTCTGCCTCAGATAACTTCTTACTTTCCTTCTTTTATTTTTCTTGCTTCTCAAGCTCCTTGGATGTCTTTTCATTCGAAGCATTTTCTTCAGCATGGTCGAAGCCAAACTTAGGCTCCTGTTCCTTCCGATTTTTCTTAACTTCCATCCACTTTGCAACAACCTCATCTATATATGCTTTTTTTCTTCTAAGGATTTGGAGGGGCATATTGGGCTTCCTTAGCTATATGAGTTTTTTACTTCTCTTCTACTTCCTTCAATTTCCTCTTCTTTCATCTCTTCCTATAGGTCTCAGCCACTTCATGATTCTTAGAAATAGCTTCCACTTCTTCCTCAAGAAAGTCATAAAATTGTTCAGATTCTTTAGAAAATCCAACATTCATCCTTCTTAGGGTGTCATCACTTACTAGCATGACTTTGCAATTCCATGGATTAGAACTAAAATGGATTTGGAATGACTCTAAACACCAAACAATCATCTTTGAGAGAATGGCTAGATACATTGTAATATGAGCCTTCATATTTCAATTCTTTATATTTTGAATTGTAATCATAATATGCTTAACTATGTTAATCTTCCTTAGATTCACCAAGAAATCTAAGATATACATATCACTCTTTTTCAATGTATCCTTATCTCCTTCTCTCGGAATGATAAATCCTTTCACCCACAACTCAAAACTCCAATAAATTTTTGTGAGATGAACAATTTTCGGAGTCATAATATCTGAAAGGCCAAGACAATCCATAGACTTCACCTTAACAAATCTTCCGTGAACATCTGGAAACTTATGAGAGCAAAACTCAGCTTCTCCTTTATATGGGATTTTGATCAAACTAGAAACCTTTGTATAAGAAAGAGAATAAGTCTTCCCATATCTTTTGAAAGAAAATTTGTCTCTACCTTCTTCCTTGAAAAAACTTGTTGACTCATAGAATTAAAATAGAAATTCTTAGTTCGATGGATCATGATCTCCTGGTTTCGATATGGAAACACTCTCCCATCTATTCAACTTGATGTCCTTAGAGATTATAGATTCATACTTAGAAAAGAAATTTGGATGAACCAATCTTTCTCTATAAATCTACCATTCAAAAATTGGCATAAAAGTTGACATATATTTCAGGGATGAGGCTTCGGCAGACATTTAGAGTTAAATAAACGTAAAAAGTTTAGAACGAGCTTTTGTAGGAGGGAAGAGCTTCAGCATTACAAATCTTTGAGATCGATGTGGGACAACCATAGAGGGTCCTTTATATAGGTGTTTGGGGTGACGGTTCAGCTTCTATACTCAATCCAATGGTTGAGAAAACATGTGATCAGATTTGATGGTTGAAATGATAACCTCAAGGAAATATTGGTAGGATCTTATCTTTTGATGTTTCTAATAAAACATTCGTATTTAGTAAAAAATGATTCTGAATTTTTTTAAACAGATGAAAACACCAAAAAGTAAATGATGATTGCGAAGATTTAAGAAAGGATACATACCTTTCATATTTCTAGGAAGATTATTCATAAAAGAGAAAATTATTTTTGAAGAACTTTTGATTGCGAAAATTTTGATTACAAAAACTTTTACTACGAAAATATTTATTACGAAACACTTCATTACAAAAAATTTAAGTATGAAAATCTTTATTACAAAAATTTTAAGTAAGAAAATATTCATTACCAAAATTTTAATTACAAAAATCCTCATTACAAAAAATTTAAGTACCGAAATCTTCATTACAAAAATTTTTATTACGAAAATCTTCATTACGAAAATTTTAAGTAAGAAAATCTTCATTACGTAAATTTTAAGTACGAAAATAATAATTACGAAAATTTTAAGTACGAAAATCATCATTAGAAAAATTTTAAGGCTACGATAAAAAATTTGGACTACAAAACATTTTGACTAAGGAAAATTTTTAGACTACGAAAAATTTAGATAACAAAAATTTTGACTACGAAGAATTTTGACTAAGAAAAATTTTACTATGAAAAATTTTTCTATGAAAAATTTTGACAACGAAATATTTTGACTACAAATAATTTTACTATGAAAAAATTTGACTACAAAATTTTGACTATGAAAAATTTTTACTATGAAAAATTTTGACAACGAAAAATTTTGAATACGGAAAATTTATAGATCTAAAAAACAAATTTACTCCCCATATGAAAAGGATTTTAATACTGTAAGAAGATTTGTTTTAATAGGAAGTTAACATGAAATATTACTTTAAGCTTATCATTCATAACTTATGTTTAGTGTATTCAAATCTATCGGATGGTAAAGATTTTGTGAAAATATCAGCTTGTTGATCTTGTGTTTCGATAAATTGAAGAATGATATCCCCTTAATAAATAAAACATTTGAAATCAATGTTTTTTCAAGAAGAACAATTTTACATATACTAATTATTTCCCCTTAGCATTGTCTCCGAAAGTTACTTTTCCTTTTTTCGTCTTGATATTCTTTTCAAAAAAGTTTATGTTACCAGGCATATGTCAGGAACATCCACTATCCATGTAATTTGTATTATTGTTGGTACTTTCTTTATTTTTATTTAGCCAGAAGACATGTATTTTGAAAAGAAGTAGTATCAATGAATCCAATATTTTTCTGTGCTGATGATTCATATTCAAATGACTCACTTCCAGAAGATTCTCCAAAAATAGCACTCCAAGTATCCTTTTCATTAAGACTTTTCTTTTTCTTAGAATAGTAGAACTTCTTCTTGTTTCTTTATGAATTACTTTCCTTCTTATCCTTCTATTTATAAGAGGTAAATTAGGTCTAATATGAAATGTTCTTCCGCATTTGTAACAATAAACATCCCCATCATTATTTTTGTTGTAATATCTCTTCTTGAACTAATTTTGATAGTTCTTCTGAGATATTATCTTGTTCATTCTCCAAGAAATATTAGCTAACTCTTTCTCATATTTTTCTGTATCACTAGATTATGACTGAATAAAAACTCACATTGAATTTGATCTAGTAACTCTTATTGGAGTATTGGCTTTCATATGTTTTGAATTAGTTGTAAAAGCAACCCCTCCATTCCCATTCATCTTCATAACATTATCAACATCTCTCTTTATTCTAGTATCATGCTGAAGAATAGTTCCAAAAAACTCATCTAAGTAAATCTAGGTAACTTTCCTATTCTCATCAACTTTTTTCCTCTTGGACAACCATTCATTAGGTATGTTGTCTATGATTTTTTCAATAAGTGCCTCATCATCCAATCCTTTTTCTCCCATTGATTATAATCTATTCACAATGTTCATGAACCTTTTCTGAACTTTGCTTATGGGTTCTTCATAAGGAAAGTTAAATCCATGATATTTAGCTCTAAACATAGATCTTCTTGTCTCTATAACTTTAGAAGATCCAAAATGTGTGACTTCCAATTTCTTCCAAATACTATTTATAGCATCACATGGGGATATTTGTCTATATATGTTCCTAGTCATGGAATATAGTAGTGTATTTATGTCATTGAAATTATATTGATATTATGATTTCTCCTGACTAGTAAAATTTCTCAATTCCTTATTAGGAATCTTATAGTCTCCTGTCAACATTAGGTTGTTATCAACTCTAGTGTTAATAAAAAAATTCTTCAAAATATCTCTCCAATACTCATAATCATTCCCATCAAAAATAGGAGGCCTGATAGGATTTAGATTGTCAATTGAACCAACATTTATTCCTACCATTTTAATGAAAATCTCTCCACACAAACTTGTTAGTAATAAAAGTTTGGGAACAAGAGTAAACATATCCTTAGCAAGGAAAAATATAGAACATTGAAAAACGTGAGCAGGAAATCTTATATGTGAATTTATGTATTTCAAAGGCCAACATATGATACTAATTGTAGGATCGATATGATACTGATTGTAGTACTGAAATAATAATGTAGATTCTCGTTATACAAGAAATGGGTGAATTGTACACTTTAAAAAATTCCTTAAGAAAATTTTGTATAAAAAAATTCAAAACACCTATTTATTCTACTAACTTGCTTGATTCCAGAAATTTAGTTATGAAAATGAGATTCCAGAAATGTGTGTCTAGAAATAAATCCAATTAAACAATCTAACTATATTCCGGAAATGGAAATAGTTCAACAAACTAACTAGATTTTGAAAATATACTTCAGGAAATGAAACATAACAAAAGTTTACAAAAAAAAAAGATTCTACCTTAAACCATATAGAACCATATTTAATCATAGTACAAGTATTAGCAAGTAAAAAATAGTTATACATTCCTCAACAACCAAAATACAGTGTAAAACAAACATGAAACAATAAAAGTAACAAGTATATAAATTTTTTAACTAAAGAGTAGGGTATCCAACAACCTTTGATAAAGGTCCCTAGATTTATACTTTCAAGAAAGTCTGTCTTACCAAAACCTAGTTATGACCACAATCTGAAGATCAGTATCTGTCTTTCTATCCCCACAAGCCCTCAATTTGAATGGATATCAACTCCTTTGACTTCACAACCCAAAGTATATGATTTTAAGGAAATCACACCTCTACACGAATCAATTTTTCATGATGAAAAGTTTGAAAAAGCCATTCAAATTTTTTCACAAATCCTAAGAGTTTATAAGAGCCTCCCTCTCTAGAAATCACATCAACTACATGTAAGTAAGTTCTTCTAAAAGTTGGTATGTGAAAGTATTGAGCTCGTTCAAATGATATCCTATTTATAGGTACAACTTCAATAGTCATCTCCATCCTCCAACGATCATATTTTTCCTTTAATTTTAGAGGTACTTGTGTACGTGTCACTCAAAGAATGGTTAGTTACTAACTTAATGCATGACAAAATTTTATCTAAAACAATTGTAAGTAAACAAAATATGATTTTCTGACTAAAATCATTTTTTGGAATTTATGGAAAATACAAGTTCGTAGTCTAACCAAAAAACCGTTTGGTATCTATAACACAAAGATATTCGGATTCAGTCTTCAAAGAAATTCGGAACCTGAATTCTATATAATTTCAAAGTCTGAATTTCGAGGAAATTAAAAGTTTTAATTCATTAGAATTCAAAGTCTGAACATATAATGTTTGGAGTCTGAATTCAAAGAACTCAGAGTCTGAACTCAGAATGTTTGGAGTCTGAATTAAGAGAACTCAGAGTCTGAACTCAGAATGTTCAGAGTCTAAATTCAGAAAGTTCGGAGTCTGAATTTAGAGAAATTGGTGTCTATACTCAGAATGCTCAGAGTCTGAACTTAGAAAGTTCAAATTCTGAATTCAAATAACTCAGAACCATAATTCAGAACCTTAAAACAGAATGCTCTATATCTAAGTATTTATAGGATTTGAGTTTTTAGATGTGAAATCAAATTTTATACTTAGAGAGAAAAATGAGTTAGTTTTATACAATGAAAAACAGGTAAGGATAAGTTTTCCTTAGGGAAGGAAAAAATTTCTTTATCAAGGGAAATATTAGGGAAAATGAAATTTTCCTTAAGATAGGGTGTTAGTGATTTTCAGGGTGTTTGTGATTTTCAAAACATGAAAGAATGTAGAAGTCATTAGGAAATCTTATTGACTCAACAATCTCCCCAAACACGGATGAATAGAAAATTAACAATGAATACTTATTGACACAATAGATTCCACTTGTGTTTGGAGAGGTGTGCATGAGGTAATCTAACCCATTGACCTAGCTTGGGAAATTCGGGTCACGGTGTTAAAAATGGAATCAAATGGGGATTTATTTTATTATGGTTTGGGACTTGGTTGAACTAAGTTAGTATAGTAAAAACATGGGTAATTGAATTATTATAGATTATATAAAACTTCTTAGAAGGATATAGATGTAAAAATTTATAGGCAAAAGAGTGGAATATCTCTTCCCTAAATTTTGACATTTGGAAGTTGGTGCATGGTAGCCCCATTTAAATATTCCAAGTGATAAATGTGGTCTGATTGAAATTTTTTCATCTCTCCCATAGATATTGACCCCTTAAATTTGAGTTCCATTTTCATGTGTAATAAGAGTGATGACCATTTTATTAGTGAAATTTTTTTATCTTGTACGATGGTTTGAATTCGCATGTACCAATTTTTCATGAATTTATGATAATGACGGATCTAATATATTGAGTGGCCCAACATGTTATCTATAACAATGTGAAATTTCAATTAAATAGTTTTTTTTTCAATTTATGATATGTGGTCCACCTTCAAAACTCATCCAATCAAGTTGTTGAATCCATGAACTAACATGTGAGATTCATTGAGGATTTAATTTGTTAGATTCAAACTTCTTTTTGATTTCGGAAATGTAGAAAAATAAATATTTAATCATACAAGAAATTATTTAACAATTTTTATCACTATAAAAACTTTTAATTTCAAAATATTAAATTAAATAAAAATAGTAAAAAATGAAATTTATCCCATTTTTTTATTAATCACAAATCATTCTAAAAGAAATAAATTGTAATAATTACCCTGATAATAAAAAATTGGTGGGATTTAAAACATTGAAATTTAGAGTAAAATTATTCAAAATTTTGAATCATCCATTATCCGATGGAAATTAAGTTACTCCATAGCCTTATGATATGTCTAACTTCTTTCAAATTAAATACACCCCATTATTCATATATATATATTAACATCTTACTTTCCAATAATCTTTATAGATTCATCGTCTTCCAAATATATTGTCCTGAAACATTCAAAAAAATAGTTATCCATGCATAAATTCTCATCTATTTAATGGAATTTTGATCTATATTAAATCACCCATGACTCTACCAGAATATTTATGCTGAGAAACTATGAATTTATCCTTTCAATTTTACTAATGAATGTGGATCTTTCAGAACATGATGTTATTAGAAATATTTATTTTTATCACTTTAAATTCTTCTTTATGTGTCTTTTCTTCCAAAAACTCCATCATGTAAGACTAGGACCAACATATTTGAATTGAATTTTCACTCAAGATTAATCATATGATGGTTTATTCATATGTCTTGTTTGGGGTGACCATCCTCATCCATTAGCATTAAGATAATTACCAGATGGTTTTTGTAATTTCTTCTGACAAATTTCTTCATTGAGGATCAAATCGGAGGAATCCTCAAATACAAATTCTATCATTATATAGGACTTACTAACAATAAAAAATATTTCATCCCAACATTGAGATATTAGTGAAAGTAAATGAAATTTCCATACATCATATATTTATTTCACCATTAATTACTTCAGCTGCCATCAGATCATATTAAATCTAGTCTAACGTTGTACCATTGACATTCATTCCAATAACCTCATGGTGAAAAAACACAGAAGGAACACATTATTAATATTCATTGTTTTATTTTAAATATGTAAAATTTATTTTTTATTTATACCATTATATTAACTTCATAAATGTTGATGTCAAAATTATATAAAAAGCGAATCATCGCCAACACTAGTTCCATCCTGTATACCCATTCACATTTTGCCTTTTCTATTTTTTTCGGGATGTACAACTATAAGTGGAACATTTAGGATATTCTAAATCAGATGATCCTCCATCTACATTCTATAGAATCCTAATACATTCCATAAATCCAATCCACCAAAACCATACCTTTATCCGTGGAATACCTTTGGTTGATAGTAAAATCTCACTAAAGATGAAATTTCTTCAAGGAAAGAGGGAGTTAAACATGATCTTCTTCTGGTGTGTTGAGAAATAATTACACCATAGAATAAGAAACAAGATATAATACCACTTTTTAGTAATACAATTCACCTTAAATTACTATAGAATAACTATATTATCTTTAATTTGAACAATGTATGTTCCCCCTCAAAAGTAGGCCCCCAGACGATGCACAACAAAACTAGGTTGTCCAGAAGGACTCCCTTGACTTAGTGTACCTGAAGTATGAACTAAAATACCCCTAATAAAAACAAAAATTTAATAATCACAAAAAAATAATGAAAACTCATATTTATTTAATGAAATAGAATTATATTCAATGGAAAAAATAATGCAAGGAAACAACACAAGAGATTAATATTATTTAGAAAATGAGTCATGTGTGCATTAGAGAAACACTACTATTGCCTTTCCATTATAATAAAATGTAATAATAATATTTTGATGATTTGAAATAATCAAAATTAATTCAATTCTCAAAACTTATCATCAAAGCACTAAGATCCCACTCACTTATTTGATAAGATTTATCTAGTCAACTAATCAAACTAACTCACATTAAATCCTGGTAACCATATCATGGTCTCCATAATTGGAATACCAAAAAATTTTAAAAAAATATATAATGATCTTAAAGGAATCTAATAATTCCTAATAACTATAACATATTACAGTAACCCAGTCTTGACATACCTAGATATTACATCATTTTTTATTAATATTCAGTACATTATAAAAAATATGTTCTTGGGGACCTTAATAGTTTCATGTATTCAGATACTTTGGAACAAAATATTATGTCCTGGTGTAAGATATTAAAAATATCCCATAAATATCTCCATATTTAGTAATTTTACCTAAAATATTTCGTAATAAATTTTAGAAAGGAAACATAAGAAATTGGTGAGCTTAGATGCTTAGTAAGGGTAAATAAATGATATGTGTAAGCATAACATGAACATAAGGGAATGAAACTTGGGTATAAAATTTGGAGATTATACCATGAATATCATAGATGACAATAAATATTGTATGTTCATAAGATATTAATCGTAAGGAAATAATGAACAGAATTCATGAAAAAATGATATTGGAATAAATCATAGAATTTTGGAAAACACATAATCATATAATTTGATTTCCAGAGTAACCAAGTAATTGCTACGAAGATCATATTGGTATTATTGGTTCACTCTTCATACCATATAGGTAGTAATGGTTCACTTCGATGGTCATATTAGTAGCATGAGTTCACTCCTCACACCATCTTGGTAGTCATGGTTCACTCCCATTGCCATCTTAGTTGCATGAGTCCACTCCTCATACAATCATTATTGTCATGGTTTACTCGTACGACCATGTTAGTAGTCAAGGTCTACTCCCAATACCATCTTAGTCAATCTCATCAGATATAAATATTTATCCAATGCATTCAAGGGAGATATTGGTCTCACCCATATCATAATGAAATCATAAATACACATGCCACAAAATCCTAAACATCCATATCTTAAACCATGCAATTGAATGGGTATCATAAACATGTAAACATATCAAAACCTATGTAAATGATACCGTTTTTATAATAATTTCATCAAAAAAATAACTTCTAAAAGAGAAATGGATTTCATAAACATTTATCCTATAAATGTGAAACATATTTCATAAACATATAACTCGTGAATATTAAATGGATTTCATAAACATAGAATCCATGAAAGAGAAATAGGTTTCATAAAGACCAAGACATTAAGAATAAACCATTCATATAAAGGATATCAATGGAACCTTTAGATAATTTCCTATAATTTTGTCCATAAAATCAATTGATTTTATGTTATATAGAAAATAATCTTTGAATATATTTCAAATAAATTTATTGAGGAAAATATATTTTCTTATTTGAAAATGGTTTTTTAATACATAAAACCATTTGATAATAAATTTACTAGATAATACATTTAAAAATTATAAATAATACATTAAATAATTTGAAAAACATTTCACTTAAAAATTTATAAAAAAGATTCACAAAAAATTAAAAACATTTTTTTTTTGAAAAAAATTTGAAAACATAGTATGAAATATTGGAAACTTCTTCAAAATAATTCCTTTGAAAATAATTTTAAAACATAAAAAGAGTTCATGAAAACATTTTAAGAACTATTTTCCATGAAAATGATTTTAAAAATATATAAATAAAACATGAAAATGATTTGAAAAAAATTTTCCCTGAAAATAATTTTAATACATATAAGTAAATCTTGAAAATATTTTGAAATCCATTTTCCTTGAAAACATATAAAATAAGTTTGAATTTTTTTATAAAACCAGTTTTTTGGAAAGTTATAAAATAAGATTAAAAACATTTTAAAAACCATTTTATTTTAATGGTTTTAAAAAAATTAAAAAAATAATCAATAAATATGATAAGAAATCTTTAATGGATTTATGGTGTATAAATCCACACATTTCATATGAGGTGAAAAGAATGTTCCTTTTTCCCAGTAAAAAGGATTGGAAATTGTCACATTCATAAACAGATAAGAATATTCCTTTCAAAATATTGAAAAAATACAAAAAATGGTTAAAATTTCATTTAATTATATTAAGATATTATTAGAATATTATTTGGAAACCCTTTTTAGAAAACATGTTTTTGAAGGAATACATATTTTCGATCGAAGAGAGGGGAAAGTCGGGCTTTCCAAAATATATTTTCATAACTATATTAGGTTAAAAGGAGTATAAAATGGTACCACTACATGAATATTCACTTAATAATAATTTTAGATGAAAATTCATGAATTTATTGAGAGGTGGAAATTAATAATTCAACAAAATAATCATAGACATACACTGTCTTAAAATCAGTGAGATTGTTTTAATAAACGCTTATCACTTGGTAACTTGAGATCATAATCTCTATGTTAGAAAAGAAAATTAAAAGAATTATAAAATATCATTAAAATTTGTTGGTTCATTATATAATATTTTAATGGTTGTATATATACCTTGAGATAGATTTTAGGTACATAAAAATGAGTCTCAATGAACGAAAATTGAGATAAAACTATTTCACCGATTTCGAAAGTTCTAAAACATGATTCCCATGAATTAAATATCATAAAATATATATTTTAATTTCCATAAATATTATTATAATATATATATAATTAAATCATTATAATTACATACACCATAAAAATATAAAGAGTGGTGAACAAAGCATGTATCTCACAAAAATAAAATGTGAAATGAAATCCCCTTACCTCGTGTATTGACTCTCGTCATACGCAATCAAACCACCTGTATAATAAATATAAATTTATTATAAATATTATAAAAAACCATATTATTATATATAATACCATATATTGTTTCATTATGACCTTATATTACCCTCTTGTTAACAATCATCTGTTAAGGTTTCACTTTGGCTAATATTTTCTTTATTATTCGCATGTGTCTAAATCTGTTATATCTTTTGTATTTATATTTTATATCTTTATTTCAAAAATTTAAACCATGATATTAATATAATTTAAAAACCCGATATGTGTATTATAAAAATCTATAGAATATATAATTATGAAATGAAATAAATCGTTCAGAGAGACGGTAGACTGTATGTACGCATGAATGATATTTCCCATTAGTTGTCGTGTTGAAAGAAAAAAAGTAAAAGACATATATGTATATATATGTGTTTATATATATGTAAAATTATTAAAATATTTTTATTATATCATATATATATCATATATATTCTCCAAACTCATACTTAATACATCCATGTAGTGTATGAAGAAACCATATCACTTTAAGGGGGCGGTAGTCCACACTTCCTCAAGTGAAATTATTATATTAACAAAAAATGGAATGTTAAAATGATATGTGATGTAAAAATGAATAAATAAGATTAATGATATAATTAATATAATATATGACATATATAAATAGATTTTATATCATAATGGCCACCATGGTAGGTGGTAGTGAAAAATGTACAATCATCATTTCCGGAGTTCGTAGTTCATCTTTCACCAAAACAGTATGTTCGTTACCCATTAGATGGAGGTGTGTGTGAGTGTAGGTAAAACAATTTACATAACAAGATACTAGTATATTTAGGATTTTATTTTTGTTATATAATCATATAATAATGAGATTCGGAGGGGTGTAGAAGAGAAAAAGAATGGACTTGGTAGAATATTTTACCTCTTAATCGAGTAACTCTTTTTGGTTTGTGAAAAAAGACTTACTTAGATTGAATTATGTCCAAGGAAGGATTATATGAGTAATTTAGGGATTTTGGGAATTTAATTGGGCAGATCATGGTCAAACCTAATTGTTTTCAGAGCTGTGAAGAAGTGGTAGATGTGGTGACCTTTTATTGGGAAGGAAAAGGACTCACTTGGATTTTTTGAAAAAAAACTAGGCGTATGTAAGTTCTTAGATTGATATCATCATAAAAGACTACAGAAATCAATAATGGAAGGTTTATAGACTTATAATTTCCATTAAATGGGTTTTAAACAAGTATATAGGTCATTTGGGCCCATAAGATTGAGGAATACTCCAAAAATAAGCATAATTTTGACTTTAATCATTGTGATAAATTGTAATCACCTTTTCTATGATTTTTTGTAAACAATTAATTTGATATTATTCGACTCAAAATATTATATTGATTAAAATGTTGTAGTTAGTGTTTTCAAAATTAAATTCATCAAAGATGAAATTTTATTATTAATTCTAAACCCACAGACAGGATGAAATGATGGGTTTTTTAAGTAGAAAAAATGATCAAAAGTTTGTTTAGAATAAATTTCAAAGTGAAATTTATTATAATGTCATACATTTTATTAATAGATTTGAAATTGATCTAATTTGAACCTAAAACAAATTTAACATATAATTTAATATTATTTATTATTTAAATGAAACAGAACTTATTAACTAAAACCAAGTATTTTTCACAGTTCATCAAAAATGAAGTTTCCTTAGAAAAATCAAAAAAAATCACCATAAGATAATTTTGGTAGTCTAAATTCAAAAAGAATGTTTATTTTATAAAATTAAATTTCTAATTATTTCTAAAATTTATTTAAATAGGTTCATTTGAGAAAAAATACTAGCAAACTTTGAAGGGATTTACGAGAAATCATTAATTTCATTGTAAATATGTTTTATCTATCTAAAAAAATTACAAATAACATTGGAAAATTAGTTATTACTTTTTATATAACTATGTTTAATAGATAGGTAATAATTATCTCTTTAAAAATCATAATAATAAAATGGTGTTTCGTAGAAACATCGGTGTTGCGTGAAATGTATGCCATGTCAGTGTTGCATGAAGTACAAGCAAAGTTGGTATTGTGTGTTGTGAAATACATGTCAGTGTTGTGTATAGAAAAATCCATGTCAGTATTGTGTGTATTTCAAGACAAGTCGATATTTAATTTAGCGCATGCCAAAATGGTATTGCGTGTAGTGAAATCCAAGTCAGTATTCTGTATAGTGCATGCCAAGTTAGTATTTCCTGTGAAAGGAATGTTTCACATAGTGTTTTAATACATATATATATATATATATATCAATTTCCACATTCATGTGAAATGAAAAATATCAAAAAGATAAATTAAATTGGAAAAAATATTTCCCAAAATATCAGGGTATTACATTATACCCCCCATAAAATGAATTTCACCATCAAAATTCATATGTGTCATCAAAGTTTTAATAATTTAAAGTATAATTAATAGAAACACACATCATAAAAATGAATACTAAATCATCCATTTTAAGCTAAAATTGGGACCATAATGGTTACCCAAAGTAACTTATAACTGGGTTTCCTTGTAGGAGAACATAGTTTGGAAGAAAAACATGAAAATAGATGAAATTAAAACTATAATGTTCTAATAGAGAGTGAAAGAGAATAAGGTTTGGAGAAAGATAACAATCAATAAGCCATAAAGTTTAAATAACCTAAAAGACCATATAATTCATTAAAAATGAAAGTACTATATTAACATTTTTTGATTCAATTTTCTTTTTACATAAAGTTAAGGAATTTTCATGAAAATATATACTTACATGATTTCAGGACAACCTCACCCTTTATTGTTCCATGATCTACTTAACCTCTTCCACTAAAAGGAAGGTTACTTTTTCATTATTTAAAGTACTAAAAGATCATTATATCCATGATATTCTATCCAATTTTTTATTAGCTGTCATCAACAAAAAGCTATTTGAATAAGATATCCAATATGCATAAATCGACATATGGATTGATAAAACTTTAATTTAATTGGCTTCATCTGATGTTTAACATAAATATTCCATAAATGGTTATCATTATAACTCATTTGAAAGATGAAAATTCAACGATTTGGAAAGATATTCATGAAATCATCTCAACATTGAATCCCCCATATATCACAAAGTATCTATTGGTTGTCACATTCCTAAAATTTCAATACACTCATCATATAATCTTTTGAAACATAGAAATAACATTAAGTACCATAAATAATTCTAGAAAACACGAATGCTTACGTATTTCATATATTATTGGATATCATCCAAAAATCCAAGAAGTTATCAACTCCATCCATGATAGCACAAAATACATTTCAACATTTACATAATTAGTTCCAAGGTAATCAGTACCATCCGCTGTACTTATTCATATACCACATGTCGTTATCCAAACAATATAATAATAACATAAGGAACATATTAAGGGAATCCTTTCCCTTAATCATGTTTTTTTCATGGACATACCATTTCCATTATATCACTTTTCTACACCTTCAAAACCATTCAATGTTTTCATGTAATATAGTAGTGAAAACAAAAACTAAACAATACTTTTGAATTTCATTTTTCATATAACATAATTCTTGAATCCAAATACATAAAAACATTGACTACTCATCCTTAATCCATTAAAAAGGCTACCTATTCACAATACATCTTGGCTTTCACATTTCATCTATAGTCTCTTCATCATCAAAAATGTAACCATTACATGTATCACCTTGTGGATACACTTCAAAAGATTTCCTCTTGAGACACTAAGTTGAATAATGACTATTTACTCCACACATAAAACAATTAACCCCCGATGAATACTTAAGGAGAAAAAAATTATCCATATTTCGTTAAAAAATAGTTAATTTTTTCCTTGAAGTCACTTTCTTTGTATCATCCATTTCTATAATCAAAACATATTATTATTCCTCTAAGAATGTAAATTAGGTGATTATTTCCAATATCATGACACAAAGGAAACCTAATATTCTTTCCTCTATGGTCTCTGTTACCCAAAATCTCAGAAGACTCATTATTTCTCTTCCCAAGTTAGTCTAATAGTTGGTTAGGATACACGTTGTTAATCAGGTTCTAGGAAACCTAATTTTGAATGATCAGAATATATCTCCTTCTAGTGATCACCCCACTTGACTTCTCATTATAAAATCATCCATAACATACCATAGAAATCTAGTACCTTTCAATTGCCACTATAGACTAAAAACATAAGCATAATGTGAGCATTACAAATCATAGTAGAAAACCACATAGTCATGAAATTATTTAATTATAGAATTTATAAATCACGAAACGTTCTTTAATATACGACACCATAAGTTCATCATAGGTTATTTGTATCTAACATATTTTTAAATCCTTCATGATGGTTCATGAAGAGTTTATGAAATCCCAAAGCATATCCCCTGAGAGTCTAAAACTATGTGTGGAGCAAGGACCTTTGTTGTGTACCAGATTACACAGAGTCAGGCCTATATCATCATGTCATAAATTTTACCCCTAGGGAATTTTTTTCTAGAGACACATACAATTTTATTAACAATACATGTATTTATTTCAATTAAACCACTCACTTCATCCTTCAACAAAATTCCAAGACATTTTCCAAGATATTAACTCATCCTTATACTTATCCACAGAGACATCCCTAGACATATCCATAGAAATATACTTAGGGATCTCACTAATGTTTTCCCATCCTGTTTTCCAAATTTTGACCAAACCATTGATTTCATACCAACTATAGTGTCCCATTCTTGACATACATGGATATTAAATCATGTTAAAATAATATTCGCTACATTACATAAATACATTCCCAAAGACTGTAGTAGATTAGAATCTTTGGAAGCATTTAAAAAAATATTTTATCCTGGTGTAATATCTTCATCATCTCCCATAAATATGTCCACATTTATTACATCTACCTAAACAAATTCTTCATACCACATGGAAAAGAAAAATAAGAAAGGGATGAGCATAGATGCTCAGTAAGGGAAAATATAGGAAATGTGAAATCATTACATGAAAAAAAGAGCATGAAACATTATGATAACATTTGAATATCATACCATTCATATTAGAGATCATAATTAATATTTAAATGTCAAAATATATGAATCATAAGGAAATAAATAAAATAATACATGAAAGATTGGAATAGGAATAAAACACAAAATTATGGAAAACACATAATAATATAACATGATTTATATTGTAGAAAATCCATTATTTCAAAAACCATTATGGTAGCATGGGTTCACTCTCCATTCTATCTTGGTAGTCATGGTTCACATCCATGGATATCTTAGTAGCATGCGTTCACTCCTCATACCATCTTGGTAGACATGTTTTCTTCTACTGTCCATCATAGTAGTCAAGGATTACTCATAATACCATCTTAATCTACCTCATGAGATATAAATATTTACCCAATGAATTAAAGGGGGATATTTGTCCCTCCAGTATCATAGTGAAATCATACATAAATGTTCCACAAAATCACAAACAATCATATCTTAACCCATACAATTAAATTTCTATCATAAGCATATAAACATGTTATAACCTATGGAAGAGATAATAGTTTCATAATAAAATCATCAAAATCATAACTTCTAAAAGAGAAATGGATTTCATAATCATATAACTCATGAAAGAGAAACTGATTTCATAAAAATAAAACCCGTTAAAGATAAATAGATTTTATAAACATAAAACACCTAAAATAGAAATGGGTTTCATAAAGGTAGGGAAGTTAAGAATAATTCATTTATAGAAAAGATGTTAGTGGAACCATTAGATAATTTACCAAAAATTCATGGGTAATATCAATGAATTTCATCTTAGATAGAAAATAATCTTGAAATATTTCTCTAAATATTTTTTGGAAGAAAATATCCTTTCTTCTTTGAAGAATAATTTTGAATATATAAAACCTTTTGATAAAAATTTACATAAAAAATACCATTAATAATTATAAATAATACTTGAAACCATTTTGAAACCTGATTACTTAAAAACATATAAAATAAGCTTCAACTCATTATAGAAACATTTTTCTTTTGAAATACTTTGAAAAATTATAAAGAAATATTGAAAACATTGTGAAAAAAATTTTCAATATATATAATTTGAAAACTTATAAATAGAGCTTGAAAATGTTTTCCAAACTATTTTCATTGAAATTAATTGGAAAAATTATAAATAAATACTGAAATCATTTTGAAATCTATTTTCATTTAAAATACATTGAAATCCTATAAATAAATATTGAAAATGTTTTTAAATCCATTTTCCTTGAAAAAATATAAAAGAAGTTTTAAAAAATTTTGAAAATCATTTTCCTTTAAAATATATAAAAAAATATTTTAAACGTATAGAAAACCATTTTCATTGAAAAAATAAAAATTAAACATGAAAAGAAAAATTCAAAGGGTTGATTTATGATAAATATGTATTTGTCATACATGTTAAAAAAATATTCCTCTTGCATGGAAAAAGGGATAAAATATCACCTTGTTCAGAAAGAAACCAGAATATTCATTTTAAAACATTGTTAAAATACAAAAATATTAAAAATTTCTTTTAATGAACATATTATTTTAGTATAATATTCCAAGAAACCCTTTTTTTAATAGATGGTTATTAAGGAACATAGATTTCCAACCGAAGAGAGGGTGAAGTCAGGAATTCTTAAAAAACACTTTATAAAATATCATATGTACAAAAAAGTAGAAAATGGTACCAATAAATTAATATATAATGAATAAACATAGGAGAAGAAATTATGAATTTCCATTGAGGCCAAACATAAGAATTAATTAAAGGAATAATTAACATAAACATTCTCAAAAAGAGATGAGATTATTTCGATAAACTCTTATCACTTGGTAACATGGGATCATAATATCCATATAAGAAAAGAAAATTACATGATTTTTAAAATATCATAAAAATTAAGAGGTTCATTATATAACATATGAAATGGAAATATGTACACCTTGATAGATAATTTAGGTACATAACAAAACATGAGTCTCAAAGAAGAAAAATTGAGATAAAACTATTTCATCGATTTGGCATCTTTTAAAACATAAACCCCATAAATGATAGATAATAAAATTGATATGTGAATACTCATAAATCTATGTATAATATACATAGAATATAATCATTCTTTGTACATACACCACACAAAAAGAATGTGTGGAAAACTTAGTATGTATCTCACAGAAATAAAAAGTGATATGAAATCCCCTTACCTTGTGTCTTGACTCTCATCGTATACATTCAAACCACATATATAATAAATATGAATTTATTATAAATATATTATAGAACAATATTATTATGTAAAATATCATATATTTATTTATTATGACTTTATATTTTCCACTTGTTAACAATCCAATGTTAAGGTTTCACTTTGGGAATTATTCGCTTTATTATTGTCATGTGTCTTAGTTTGTTATGTCTTGCGTATATATATTTTATATCATGATTTTATAAATTTAAAGTATGATATAAATATCCTTCAAAAAAATATATGTGTTTTATAATAATATATAGAATATATATATATGAAACAAAATAAACTGTTAATGGACATATATAAATAGAGTTTCCAACATAATGCCCACCATGGTAGGTGGTAATGGAAAAAGGAACACTCATCGTTTTTTGTGCTAGTAGTTCGCCGTACATAGAAACAATATCTTCATTACCATTCAGACGAAGGTGTGTTTAATTGTAGATATAAACATTTACATAAATACACAATATTATATTTAGGATACTAGTGTGGTTATATAATCATATAATAACAACAATTGGAGTGGGTGAAGAAGGAAAATAAAACAAATCACTTAAGAAAAGGCATTATCTCTTAATCAGGTAACTCATTTTGGTTTATGCCAAAAGGCTTACTTGTATTTACTTATGTCCAAGAAAAGGAATCAAAGAAGAATATAGGGATGTTGGAATTTTTATTTTGAGAATATTAGATTAAACTAATATGTTTAAGATGTGTGAAGAAGTGGGAATGTCCATGGCCAATTATAGGGATGAAAAATTTCTCATATGGAATTTTTAAAAAACAATTAGATGTACTCATGTAATTTCCTAAAAGAAAGTAATACTAAACCAACATAAATTAATAATATAAGGTTTATAGAGAAATAATTTCAATACCATGGGTTTTGAACAAGTGTTGAGGTCTTTTAGGACCCTATAATTGAGGTTTAGTCCCTAACTAACCTTAATTTGACCTTAATCACTATGATTAATTTTAATCAATTTTACAAATATTTTTTGGTAAAAAACTAAGTCATTATTATTTGACACTAATTATTTTAATCATTAAAAATTTTTATGTTTTTTTTTCAAAATTTAATTCATATATGCCAAATTTTTTTGATTAATGCTTATCTTGTAGATGGGATGAAATAGCAGGTTTTTAAAGTTGAAAAAATGTTCCAAAGCTTTTCTATATTCTATTTAAAAGTAAAATTGATTATATTGACCTAAATTGTATTAATATAATTAAAATTGATCTAATTTTACCCAAAAAAAATTTAACATATAATTTAACATTAATAATTATTTAAATGAAAAAGAAGTTATTAACTAAAACACAATATTTTTCACTATTCATTAAAAACTGTTGTTTCTCACAAAGATCCAAAAAATTAACTAGAAGATAATTTTTTCATTATAAATTAAAAAATAAATTTTATTTAATCATATAAAATTTTTAAATGTCTCTAAAATTAATTTTATTATTAAAATCGGTTTATTCTCAAAAATGTTATTTTTAATCATAGAGGGGCTTTACAAAAAACCATATCTTTCATTATCAATATGTATTATCCATATAAAAAAATTATAAATAATATTTTTAAACTAGATATTACTATTTATATAACTAAGAATAATTTCTAGGTTATAATTATCCCATTTAAAAAAATATATAAAAAAATGATGTTTCGTAGAAGCATCTGTGTTTTGTGTAATGTACGTCATATCAGTGTTGTAGGTAGCGCAAGCCAAGTTGATACTGCATGTATCATAATATAAGTTGGTATTGTGTGTAGTTTATTCCAATTTAGTAATGTGTGTAGGGAAATCCATGTTAGTATTATGTGTAGTACAAGACAAGTCAGTGGTGCGTGCAGTGCAAGTCATGTCGGTATTTCATGTAGTGCAATCCATGTCGGTATTCCATGTGAAATGAAGGATTGAATTAGTATTTAATATATATATATATATATAACTCTTTATATTTACAAATGAAATTAAAAAGATAAAAAATATATATTTCACAAAATCTCAGGGTGTTTCACAAATCATGCGATCTTTTAATAGTCATACTTCCCTTTGAGACATCTTGTTTCTGTTGTCTACAAACCATCATACATTATATTCTAATCACCTACCATTGGTGAATAAAATTATTATAAATATTAATTTAATGAATTTAAAATATACTTCACATTCTAAAAAAATAGCAGTTTTCAAAAAAAAATATATATCTTGTAATAGAGTCTTGTGAGAATGAATTTGTATATGCGATTGGGTTGTAAAATCTAAACAAATATGCAAGTTAATTGATTGAGGCTAAAAATATTTACCCAAAAATCAATGGGTTTGTATTTATGTACAATATAGACAATAATTAGAAACAACATTCACGAAAAAAGGTAAAAGGAATTGTGGTGATTGATTTTGATGTTATTTAGAGTAATATCTAAAATATAGTAAAGTATGGGACCAAAAGAAATGTATACAACAAAATATTATTATATTAATGAACTACCACATTTTTTATAGTTTTAACACATAGTGTGACCATATAGTTATAGATAATTGATAAATAATTGTCATATATTTTATCTCTTAGTGATCATATCATATGCCAAAATATAAGTATATAAATACTATTATATAAACATAATTCATTGGTTGATATCAATCTAATTTTAAATCATTGTATGAGACACCACCCGGAATAATGGAATATCATAGTTAAATGGGTAATTAGTTAATGAAAGTGGCCATCATATAACCCCATATTGGTGAGTTATTTTAGACCATGTAATATAGGTATGAACTCTTTAATTAGTTCATGATTATGCATTTTAATTGTTATTAGAATCCAATGGCTGGCATTTTTAATCCAATCTGAGGGAAATGTTTGCAGACTGGTAAATCCATATAAGAAATCCCCAAAACTGAATACCAATTTATTTTAATATATAAATTATATTTAAAAAGTTCAACTACTAGAATTAATGAAGAAAATAGTTTATAGCACATTAGAGGGGTAGTTGTAGGAAATAGTAAATCACATGTAGTTTTCCATAACTTCGACATCCAAATTTTGAAAACATGTATTGTAAATAATACTAGAATGGTAAATTCTTGAATCGAATACTTTGTGAAATAATTATATAATTTATAAAAATAGTTGCTTCAAATCTGGATGATGACCTTACAATGTCCAATTTCTGAATAAAACTAGTCTTTATTAAAGGCATTCCTTCAAATAGACCAAAACTTTACATATATTTTCAAGGTAAAATTAAGAATTACTTCCTTGGAATAATAAATATATTCATTTTGAGTTAAATGGACTTTTCTATTTACATTTTTTTGTAATCCGCAACTAGTTAATAATTCTATGACATTATCTTTATAATTATTGAAATAATGTTTAATTGAATATGATTTTACATGGTTGTTTTGGACATGTATTTCTTTCAAATCAATGACCTCATTATAGACTATAAACTAGAAGTATATTTTATATGTATTATAATTTTCTATAAATTTGAACAATTATGTATCTTATTTACTATTTAATATTCACCTCTTTTACAGCAATAAAATTCCCACTCAATTATAATACATCATATAAATATTTTATCATGTTTTTATCCTTTATGTTTTGATTTTATTTTAATTAATATTAAAGGAAAGAAATATTTATTTAATCAATTCGGACCTTCAACTAGGATAAAATAATTAAATATTTATTTAAATAGAAAAGATAGAAAATACTCAAGAAAATAGGTCATTCATATTGATTTATAATATAAAAAATGATCCTTAAATATATTATATGAAATCTTTTTCCTATTAATCAAAATTTTTTTTTTGAAAAATGGTTTGGGATCCCATTCCTATTGAGTTTTGAATTAATTTTATTCTTTGATAAGTTGCCACACATTTTAGGATAAAATGAACTCCACTATGCAATTTCTTAACAATACATTAACATATTTATTCATTCACATAACAAAGAGGTTGCCTAAAATAATGATTTTTTAATGGTGGTATGATTTTAATGGTTTCTACTTGGTATGTAATGATAATAACTTCAGTTTATATTTTCTTATTTGGATTAAATTTTATATATCTATGTCTGCAATAATATTTTTAAAATTAATCTATCGGTTTTAGTCAAAGTATTAACAACATGTATTTATATCTTTTTCATGATTAATGAAAACCATTTTATTAGTTTTAGGAAAACAATATCCTTATAGGAAAAAACATCACACAATGAAATTGATTATAGTTTTAAGAGAAAAATAGTATAAATGTTCACATACCTACTCATACAAACATTAAACTTATGGATTTCTGTACACATATATGATATGGTCTGTCCTAGATCATTATTAATGTAATGGAACATTGAATATAAATATTTGAAAACTTACATTTCCCACATATTTATGACACTAGAACTCCTTTTTCAAATCTTTTCACAAGGTAACAAACAATGGAAACCCTATAGAAAGTGGAATCTACCTATTATGAAATTTAATCCATTTTTAAATATCATTTTTATTGATCATCATATTCTGTAAAATACTAGAACAACATGTTTACCAAACATGACTTCAACAGAAAAAATAAATTGATGACCACTTTATCATTTTTATATCTCTATTTTTTTAAATGTTGTAATATTTTAGGTTATAACAACACCGAACACATCATTAATACATGGATCACTCACATGTGGAATTAAAATATCTTAGCACACTATCTATAAAATCCATTGATAAAAAACTATGATGGATATTTTCAATGTTTAAAGGAAAAATATTAACCAGGATATCACTATAAAATTAATTGCTTCCCTATTTTATAATTTTCCATAATTTTTTTCATTTACTGATTACATGACTTCCTAGTGGATAAAAAAATAATTTAACTCATATAATTATCATTAAAAATTGATAATTGAATTATATTTTATAAAAATGGAAAAAATATTCAATCATCATCCTAAATTTTTAAAATATTCTTAATATAAAAGTGCTTAGTAAGAATATGAAACATTAATTTATATTAATTCCACTCAT
The DNA here is from genome assembly GCA_963277665.1 of Viscum album. Lineage (NCBI taxonomy): Eukaryota > Viridiplantae > Streptophyta > Magnoliopsida > Santalales > Viscaceae > Viscum > Viscum album. The sequence goes on from OY728137.1 coordinate 1,110,050,718, forward strand.
ATAATACATTATATATTTCAACTAAATATTTAATATATATAAATCTGCTCCTTAATTTAAATAATATATATTATTATAATATAAAAATCTGTATTATAGAATATATAATTTATGATAATATATAATTTAGGAGTATGGGTGAATGGGTTATCGGTGATAACAACAATGTGTGGGTGAATGGGTTATCACTACTCCCATAAGGACCTAGAGTGAACAAGTTATCACTATAAGAAAAACCTCAGTGAATTGGTTTTCACCATAATCCAAAATAAGGTGAATGAATTTTCATCATAATATAAGAATAAATGAAGGTTAATAGGATATACCTATAATAATAATTAATAAACATGAGGAATTAGTTATCAATAATATCAACTGAAGTATGGGTGAGTTATATATCACTATTAGGTTTGTGAATATTCTTTAGGTTTCTAGATGTGACTCACCAGATAATGAATTTCCAATAGTTCACTTCAGTCCTTCCAAGGTAGGTAAAATAGATGTCTACAACATGAAATCACATTTACAGGATGATTATGAACTTTTAATGAGTGTCTGGTATGTCCTGGTGAAGGTTTATTTTATGAAATTCCAGAGGAAATGGAATCTATATGGAATCATAGGATTAAAGACTTCCATGATAGTATAATCACATACCAAGTATGATGGTTAAACCTTCCTTATCGAATAAAAATATCTATAAAATAGAGGTAGAACTAGTTTCCCTATACATTTAATGAATCTAAGTGTAAAACTGACTCCATATCTTCAGTGTTTATAATAATTTTAGTTTTGATAATATAAGAGTTTATAGTGTTTTACTATGGATGAATAACGAAAATACAAAGAATTTAATATTGGGGGTTAGTTTTTCATTTCTTATTGCACTTACTTTTCATGAATTCTTATTTTTGAGTTTTTTTGGGGATTGATTGACCAATGATACTTACTAAGGTTAGTGGGTTCCCTAGTATTCCCATATTCTAGTATACTAATATTAGGGGGAATTTGTTTGTGATTTGACATCCATTTTACAGAACCTCTAGAGCATGTAAGTTTTTCATGTATTGGATTTCCATATTCTGTTTATAACACAAATTATTAACTCCACCAATAATCACCACTCTAATTAAGATCTACATGAATGGATCCTCACCTATGGTAATTTATCTATCTCAAATCAAAAGAAAATAATTGTAATAGACTATCAACTATAATAAGAAGATATTCACAAATAATATATGTGATTAGAGTGTCCTATATTTAGAATAATATAAATAACTGATGGTTGGAAATGCTCTTACTCCAAGGTTCATTATATCATTATAGTATTAACAAGGGTGAATTATAATTACTATAATCAACAAAATAATAAAAGGAGAAAAAAAATCAAAATAACCAATAAAAACGTAAAAATATAATAATATCCATATTTAATAGATTATCAAACTAGGTGTCAGTTCATGAGAAATATAATACACTGAATAGGATACCAACACCCATTACATTGTCCACCTAACACTCATATGTCAAGGTTTTCCTATATTAGTATGTCATTTTATCCCAAACAATTACTCGTATAAAAAGTTTAATTCTATAATTACCATTAGTTATCCCAAATTCACTTACTAGACCAATCAAGCAATAGTCAGAACCATAGGTAAGCTTGATATTATTAGGGAGCACTCATGGATAGCATATAAGGATACAGAAATTGAGTTAGGGACAAATAAACCCCCCATGTTTCAATTCTTTAAGTTAATCACTAAATTCCCAATGAAACATGGCCATGTTTCTCACAAATAAGGATTATAGGACCTTTCATGGTCTATATACACTATAATTATCACTCAAGAAGCAAGGAAACCATATTTAGTTCCATTATAGGTCACGATAACATGCATTAACATTCCATATATCATACAAATAATCCCATAATGAACTATAGGTCCGTCCCAATATATTATTTATGGCATGAAACATATAGAAAATCATAACATCAGTATGACATTATAGAATTTTATAAGTAATGAACACTCTAATTACTCCTATATCTCACTCTAACTAAGCCTCTCTCTTAGGAGACATAACCACCAATGACTATATGATAAAATCATTAAAGTTGGGGACTCACTATTAATCTAACATAACTTAATATTCATGCCTCACATAATGGAATTTTACTTGATTCCTTATAGAGTCACAATCACCCACTAAACCTCTCATAAAATACATACAATATATACTAACACATCTAATAAAGTAATATTGGGGACCACCTACTTTAACATGGAGTTGTGCCCTTAAGAAATGATCGAGCTCCATCGCCAAAGTTCATATATGATTTTAAAGATCATCAAACATTATCCAGAACCCCTATCTCTTCCAAATACTCAATTTAATTAATTTTAATCATTTGTAACCAATTAATGTGATGAGTAAATACGTAAAACTCAAGGTATAAACTGGTAAAACAAATAAGGTGACATCCCTTGATTAAAACCACAATCTATAATGTCTGAAATTACTCCCAATATTCATTTAGACCTATAATAAGGATAATATCCAAACTCCAACACCACATAAATATCCAATTTCATCCCAATTTTATGAAAATCCAAGAAAAAAATCTAAATAGAGGCTTACCTCAATCGCATCAAAGAGAAACCTAGTGTGGTCACTCTCCTGAAGCTTCCTCTAGTCTCTGAAAACAAAATTTCAATCAATGGGGTAAAATTTCACCATTATTTTATGAAACCAGGTATCAAATCTCTGACCAATCATATATAATTTAGATAAAAGACATAATATTATTAAGGATGATAGTAAGATAGGTAGACCAAAATTATCTCTCCATTTTAATAACCCAAATATTTATTTATGAAAATTATTCTTAGCCTATTTAAATATCTTCTTATGGTTATGTAAAATGTATGCACTTATTTGGTTCTATGTTTTGGATTTTAAAATACCATTATGAATTGTGACCGCTTCTAATATAGTCATTGAACAGTGATCACATGATTAGTATAAATATAGGGCTTTAACAAATCCAATTTACTCAGACAAAGGAAGCGATGACCTTATCCAATAGACTCTCCCCATACAAAGCCCATTTTTCAAATCTCGGAATGGAGGTGGAATCCTTGGACTTCACTCTTGACCAAGACCAATATGATCTTGAATATGTTATTCTCGAGTAGAACCACCTATGAGAGAAGTGGAAGTTGATAGAGATTACCACTCGAGAAATGTTATCAAAGCCACCCCAATAGTCTGTCACCATCGTGCACCTTACCCAAAGGTCTTATGCAGGTTCATTAAGGGGTTGTGTAACACTAATCTAGTACTTTGATTATGTATATTATTGTTTTATAGATAATATACTTTCTTTTTATTATTATTACTTTGTAAACAGTTTTTTTTAAAAAAATGGTATTTTTAGTTTATATTCAACTAAGATATCTATTTTTATGAATTAAAGGATTTTTTTATTAAATAATATTTTAATAAATTATTATTATTTTTATTAAATATAAATTATTTTTTAATTTTATGAATGCAATTATAATTTTTATTAAGGTTTGAAAGCTGTTTTTACCCAAACCCATGAATTTTCAATAAATGATGATTTTTATATTAAAAGTAAAAATTCACATATTTATAAAATTATTTTTATAAAATAAATATTATTGTTGGAATCAAGATGTTGAAATTATCCAACGGTAAATTTTTCATAATTTTCTGTGACACTCGAGTTTTTGGGTAAAAATTAAATACCACTTAAATATATAATGTCTTTTATGACATCATAATGACACAATAGTGCTGTAATAAAATACTATAAACATTATTTTCGGCTAATATATGTTTTAAAATTAAAATAATATGATTTTGGGTTTGTTTTATTTATTTTACAAAGATTTAGTGGTCCCTTCTAGGATTTTAAAATATTTTTTCTTTTTAAATTGTTTTCCTTGAGAGTGTGACTCACCTCCACATAGGCAACCCTAGTATTTTAAGAATTTAGGAAATTGGAAATATAAAATATTTTTTACCACTACCCTTTGGAAAAAAACCATGGGTAAAAACCATATGTTGGTTTCTGTTTTTGATTAATTTAATATGAGGTGTCCCAGACCTAAATAAAAAAGAATTCCCTCTTATTTCCTATATAAACCCATCCAAGCTCCCACTTCCTCTTCACTCAATGATTTTAGAGTTCAACAAACCCCTACCATCCACTCTCTAGAATCCTCAAAAGGTGACCAAATATACTAAGAAGTCACTCTCAAGCCTTTCCCAATCTTTTGGGATTTCACATCCAAGTAAGGGATTTCTTCCTTTCTTATTTTTGTCCAATTTTTTTAAGTTGTTATGCCCTTTTTTTCAATTACAAATGTTGGGGTATGATTTTAAACCTCCCCCATACTGACCTATTTATTTTTGGATGATGGGAGACCCCTTTTTCTCTCATTAATGCCTCCCATGTACACCAGTTACCATGCCGAAATTCTTTGCGGGATTTCTCTCTCCTCTTTTACATGTATGTAATTATTTTGTATTATACCTCTATATTCCATTACACTTGTTGGAACATGTATCTATATGAACCCATTACTATAAATTTCATGTATATATGATGAGACACCCATTTCTCTCTCATAAACCATTTTCATGAATCCTTATGTCACGCCATTATGCTGCCGAAATTGCACTGCGTTTTTCTAAGCCATGATCATTGTGTAGTGAATACTTTACCCATGTCTCTATCAAAGGTATTCACCATTATTCACATATACATATTGAATTTTATTTTCATGTATTTATTCCACATTACATAATAATGGAATAACTTATGATTTTGATTGATTCCATGTTATATGATCTGTGTGGAACATTTATGCGTGAAATGAAATGTTTAAGAAGGGTGTGCCTTGATAGCGCTCCAATGCATTGGGAAAAGTATAGTATCATGATACCTCTTGTACAATGCATGTTGACTCATGATAATTCAAGTTCAATGAAGGTTTACTCATACTTCAAGTGCAATGAGGTTTTACTCGTGCTCCATGTGCAATGAGGCTTGGCTCATGCTAATTCCATGTTAAGTGTTGTTTCCACATTTGCATGTTATGATTATCATGATTTATCATGCCTTTATTATCATGTTTCTCTTGTTCTCTATTGATATGCCTATTTTCTACCATGTATTTTACTCCTCATGTTATTTCTGGTTTATTCCCCTACTGGGCTTTATATCTCACCCTTTTTTATGCATGTCATCAGGTTATCTAATGCAATGCTAAGTACGAGGGAATATAGTGGACATGTAAACGACATTTTCAATAAAGATGTTGTGTTTCATGTTTTATGTTCTTATTTAATGATCCTAAGCCCCAAATACACTACACCTATAGATCTTCCATGTTTTAACAAGTGAAGTTTTTGTAATAAATCATGATTTAGTGTGTAATAAAGAACATGGGTGTCATAGTTGGTATCATAAGATAGGTTTAGTTATTTTTGGGATTAGGATTAGAAAACCCTAGTAAAACCTTAGAGACAATACTATGTATAAAAAAATATCTATATGTTTTGGTGAGTATTGAGTAAGTGATTTATCAAGAAAATACATCCATGTCTGGATATGAATAGGTAGAGGCGGCTCTGTCACAAATTTACCTAGGAGTGAAAACCCTGACAAGGAGTTTCGGGCTTGACCCAGGGTATCCTAGTACACGTCAACAGGACTTACTGCACTCTTGGTTATGACACTTTCGGGGGATATACATTGGTAAATTCATAAGATTAGTATGAACCATTATTGAGGGAATTAAAAAAATCCCTAAGAATATATGTTGGATAACATAGATTAAAGCCTATAGATTCATAAGTTAAGGAAATAAAATCTATTTATAAGTAATTTGTTTTTATACTTGGATTCCCCTTTATATGTTCATAATTTAAGATACTCATCCCTATTTATATATCGGATATAGTAGAACCCGAATCAAAACGTGAAAGGTAGGGTTATCACCCGTAGTTCTACGCATTATTATATATCCTGAAATTTTAGTAGAACAATTACAACACCACCACAAATCATAGAAGTTAAGATGTTGGTGAGTATGGAAAATTTGGAAATCATTGCATCCCATAAATATAAATACTCCCCTGCCATAATCTGTGGATTAAATTTCCTTTAAAACCTTATCAGACTCCCTCTGGTGTAATTTGATTCAATTATTGGAATGTATTTGATTTCCTTATATAGATCCAACATAAATTGTCGTGAGGGGAAAATCACTATACATGGGGAGAATTGACCCTGATTCTATACAAGTGCAAGGAGGAAGATGAATATTCATTAGCTCCATCATTTCAGACATAGATATTACTACCCTATGAGTATGTGTATCTGGCTTAGATGATTGAGTCTAAGGAGGCAACTATCCTTGAAGACATGCCTATTGTGAGGGAATTTACTGATGTTTTTCCCATGGAATTTCCTGGCCTTCCACCTATAAGAGATGTTGAATTCTCAATTGATCTTATACCTGGGTGTTTCCAATATCCAAGACTCCATATAGAATGGCTGTTGTAGAGCTTGAGGAGCTGAAGAAACAAATATAGAAGAATCTAGATAAAGGATTTATATGCCTAAGTGCTACACCATGGGGTGCACCAGTCCTCTTCATCAACAAGAAGGATAGGTCAATGAGCATTTGCATCGATTATCATGATCTTAAAAAAATCATGATAAAAACAAGTATCCACTCCCATGAATTTATGACTTGTTCGATCAGCTATGTGGATCATAGTACTTATCCAAGGTAGATTTTCGGTTGAGATATTATCACGTAAGGGTGAAGAAGGAAGATATCCCCAAGACTACTTTTCATACAGGATACGGGCATTATGAATTCATAGTAATGCCTTTCGGACATACTAATTTTCCATAAATCTTCATGGACATGATGAATAGAGTCTTTAGAGATGACCTCAACAAATTTTTGGTAATCATTATTGTTGATATTCTCATATAATCCAAAACCAAGGAGGATCATGAGGAGTATCTTAGAACTGTACTAGATACCTTTTAAAAGGAGAATCTCTATGAAAATTAAATAAAGTGTGAGTTCTGTGAAAAGGAGGTATCATTCTTTGGCCATATCATCACAAGAAATGGGATATTTGTGGATCCATCCAAGACAGCTACAATTGTGGGGTGGGAAAGGCAAACATCGGTAACGGATATCCATAGCTTCTTAGGGTTAGCGGGATATTATCGACGATTTGTGATAAATTTTCTCAGGATTTTCCAACCCTCTTACAAATCTATCTCGGAAGAGAGTAATGTTTTCTTGGAGTGATGAATGTGAAGAAAGCTTCAAGGAGTTGAAAAAGAGGAATATCACTATGCTCATTCTCACTTTACCCATAAGTGGAGAACTTTTTGTGGTATTCAGTGATTTTTTAAAACATGGACTAGGCTGTGTGTTGAGGAAAAATGACAAATTCATTTCCTATACTTCAAGGAAATTGAATGTTCATGAACAGAATTATCGAACACATGATCTAGAGTTGGCTGCAGCGAACATCGACATAAAAATTTGTCTACATTATCTCTTTGGGGAGAAGATAGAAATATATAGGGACCATAGAAGCCTCAAGTATATATTCACATAGAAAGAGTTCAACATGTATCGATGAAGATAGTTATAGCAGATCCAAGACTATAACTACTCAATCAATTACCACCCAGGGAAAGCGAACATGGTGGCGGATGCTCTAAATAGAAAGGACCCTGTGATTCTATCAGTGTGAAGAATTGAGAAGGATCTAATTGTCTTAGATTTTATGAAGATAGACATAGGAATCATAAAGAAGGGAACATCATCAATCCTTTCACAAATGATTGTCCAACCGTCTCTTTTGAAATGTTTAAAGGATTCTCAATATGATGATGTGGGAATTCAGAAGAAAGTGGAACCTATCAGAAAATGGAAATACATGGAGTTCAATGTTAATGAAGAAAGAAATGTGAGATTTGGGAAAAGACTATGTGTTCCATAATGTCTGGAGCTGAAGAAGGAACTTTTGGATGATGCACACAGTTCAATTTTCTCTATTCACCCAAGAAACACAAAGATGTATCGAGATCTCCGAGAGATTTATTGGTGGGATATTATAAAGAAGGAGATAATTGGGTATACATCAAAGTGCCTAGTGTGTCAGCAAGTGAAGGAAGAGAGGCAGAATTCTAAGGGGATAATGCATCCATTTCCCATACCAGCATTGATATGGGAGAACATCCCCAAGGACTTTGTCGCAGACATCTGAAGACATCCAAAGGCAACAATGCAATCTAGGTTTTTGTGGATATTCCTATAATTTCTACACACTTCATTGTAATTCATGAGTATTTCTCATTGGATCAAATAGCACAAATATATATTAGAGAAGTGGTAAGGCTACATGAAGTACCCCTATCTATTGTATCCGATCGAGATCCAAGATTCACCTCTATGTTTTGGAAGAATCTTCAACATGCTATGGATATAGAATTGAACATCATTACAACCTATCAACCTCAAATGTATATCCAATCAGAGTGAACTATTTATAAACTAGAGGATATGTTAAGATCCTGTTCTATGGACTTCAAAGGAGGGCGGGACCAACACCTTCCACTGGTTGAATTATACAACAATAAAAGTTTCCACTCAAGCATCTGAATGGAACCTTATGAATCCCTATATGTAAAGAGGTTATGAACACTAACATCTTGAGATGAAGTTAGTGAGCTTAAGCTACTAGGACCAAAAATGGTCGAAGAAATGACAAAGAAGGTGAAAACCATTCAACATTATATAAAGGCAGCCCAGAGTCGATAGAAGAGTTATGTGGATAATTGTTAAAGAGACCTTGAGTTTAAAGTTGGAGACATGGTATTTCTATTCATATCTCCGTGGAACAGGGTCATGAGGTTTGGAAATAAAGGTATGTTAAGTCTAATATACATTGTCCCCTTCTAGATTCTTGCTCGTGTTGGGGCTATAATCTATCGACTAGAACTTTTTCCTACCATGGCCAAAGTATATGATTTATTTCATGTACCTCTATTAAGCAAGTACATTCTAGACCCTTCACATCTACTCTAATCAGAGGTAGTACATGTAGGGATGATATTTCTTATGAGGAAAAACTTGTGAAGATATTAGATTGTAGAGAAAATGTTCAATGAAATAAGACAATGCCCCTTGTCAGTGTGTTATGGAGAAACCACAAGTTCGAAGAAGTGATGTGGTAATAGGAGGAAGTGATGAAGAAAAGTTACCCACATATGTTTTAGTGTGGGAAAAGGAAATTTCCATGGAAACATTTCTTATGGGAGGAATATTGTAACGACCCAAAAATTTATTAATGAAAATTATTGTTGGTTAATTTAAATATCTTCTTATGGGTATGTAAAATATATGCACTTATTTGGTTCTATTTTATTTATTTTAAAATACCATTAAGAATTTTGACCATTTCTAATATAGCCGTCGAATAGTGATCACATGATTAGTATAAATATAGGACTTTAACAAATCTAATTTACTCAGATAAAGGAAGAGATGGTCTCATCCAATAGAATCACCCCATACGAAGCCCATTTTCTGAAGCTCAGAATGGAGGTGGCATCATTGGGCTTTAATCTTGACCAAGCCCAAGCTGATCTTGAATATGTTAAGCTTGAGCGTAACCACCTATTAGAGAAGTGGAATTTGTTAGAGATTACCACTGGATCAATGTTATCTAAGCCACCCCATGAGTCTGCCACTATCGCACACCTTACCCTAAGGTCTTATGCATGTGCTTTAAGTGGAGATGTAACAAGAATCTAGAACTATGGTTATGTACATTATTCTTGTATAGAGAATATACATTATTTTTATTATTGTTAATTTGTAAATATTTTTTAAAACTCAAATAGTATTTTTAGTTAATATTCAACTAAGAAATCTATTTTGATGAATTAATGAAATTTTAAATTAAACAATGTTTTAATAAAATATTATTATTATTAAATTATTTTTTATTAAATTTAAATTTTTGTATAATTTAATGAATTTAATTGTAATTTTTATTAAGGTTTGAAAGCTGTTTTTGTTAAAACCCATGAATTTTCAATAAATGTCAGTTTTTCTTTTAAAATAAAAATTCACATATTTAGAAAATTATTTAGTTAAATTAATATTATTTGGGGAATTAAGTCGTTGAAATTTTCCAATGGTGAATTTTTCATAATTTTCTGAGACAATCGAATTTGTGGGTAAATATTAAATACTGCTTAAATATATATTGTGTTTTATGACATCATAATGACCCAATAGTGATGTAATAAAATACTATAAATATTATGTTAGGCCAATATATTTTTTACCATTAAAATAATGTGATTTTGGGTTAGTTTGATTTATTTTAAAAATCTATAGTTGACCCTTCAAGGCTTATAAAACATTTTGTCTTTTTAAATTCTTTTCCTTGAGAGTGTGACTCACCTCCACATAAAAAACTCTATTATTTTAAGAATTTGGGCCATTGGACTTATAAAATATTGTTTTTCACTCCACTTTTGAAAAAAAAAATGGGCAAAAACCATAGGCTGGTTTGTGTGTAGTTCATGCCAAGTAAGTAATGTGTGTAGGGAAATCCAAGTCAGTATTACATGTAGCACAAGACAAGTCAGTAGTGCGTGTAGTGAAAGACAAGTCAGTATTGCGTGTAGTGTAAGCCAAGTAGGTATTACGTGTAGTGAAAACGAAGTCGGTATTGCATGTAGAGAAATCCAAGTCGGCATTCTATGTGAAATGAATGTTTGGCATAGTGTTTTAATATATATATATATAAATATATATATATATATCCTTCCAGTTTCACATTAAATGAAATATATCAGAAACATAAATTAATTAGAAAATGATATATTTCACAAAATATTGGGGTGTTTCAAAAATCATGCAAACATCTAATAGTCTTGCATCCCTTAGAGAGATCTTGTTCCTGCGGTCTACACACATGATACTCCATATTCTAGTCACCTACCATCAGTGAATACAATTATGGAGAATATAATTTTGATGAATTTAAACTATACCTCACATCCTAAAAAATAGTATTTTTCAAAAAAAATATCTTGTAATAGAGTATTGTGAGAATAAATATGTATATGTGATTCGGTTGTACAAATATGCAAGGTAATTTTGTGTATCACAAGTTGGTATTGCGTGTATCACAACATAAGTCAGTAATGTGTGTAGTTCATTCCAATTCAGTAATATGTGTAGGGAAATCAAAGTCTGTATTTCGTGTAGCGCAATCCGTGTTAGTGGTGAATGTAGTGCAACCCAAGTTGGTATTGCGCGTAGAGCAAGCCAAGTCGGTTTTGTGCATAGTGCAAGCCAAGTCGGTATTGCGTGTAGTGAAAGCCAAGTCGATATTCCATGTGAAACGAATGTTTGACATAGTTTTTAATATATATATATATATATATAAATCCTTCCAATTTCACGTGAAATGAAATATATCAGAAAAATAAAATAACTCTGGAGAGATATATTTCACAAAATCTCGGGGTGTTTCACAAATCATGAAAACATCCAATAGCCTTGATTCCCTTAGAGAGATGTTGTTTCTACGGTATATACACATGATACTCCATATTCCAGTCATCTACCATTAGTGAATAAAATTATGAAGAATATAATTTTGATGAATTTAAACTATACCTCACATCTTAAAACATATTAGTTTTCAAAAAAAAATCTTCTAATAGATTATTGTGAGAATAAATATGTATATGCGATTGTATGTGTAAAATTTTTATGTCTTTATAAAAATCATGGTAAAATAATGAAAAGGACCATATTTTAATTAATATGTATTTTAATATTCATTTATATGAAATATCACTATTATAAATATTTTAATTCTTTATTTATGTTTTCTATGTTTCTTTTTTACATCATATTATACATCTAATGCATTTCATTATAGATATAAAATAATACTTAATCTGAATTAGTCATGGTTACTGGTCTTTTTGTTGTCATTCAGTCACTCAAAATACCATTTTTTGAATTTTTTAAAGAAAAACATTGTGGTAGAGTGGGAACCAAAAAAGAAAATCATCATGAAAACTGATCTTTTACAAAAGAAAAATAACCCAAAGAAAAATGACTAGAATATATCACTTATAGTTACAAAATAGAGTTCTATTTAAACTTTCATAATTCCAATTCATAATTTCATCATCAAAATCTATGAAAACACGGGTAATAAATAATTTTTTAATATATCATTAATAATATCAAGATATAATTTGTGGGGTTGGCTTATCAGTTCACTTCAATTATATTAGTAATGAAGTTCACAAGTTCTAGATACTTATTAGTGGAAAAACACTAATCTTGTTAATAATGAGTAAAAATAGACTTAATTTTAAACCATTAATAATTATTACCTTTGAGGATCTACGGGAACCTTATCTCCCCCATTTTTTATTCATCCTTAGAAGAAAATATTATTACTATTATTCTCTAATTGGTGTATTCTTCATATGTTTCTTTTCTAAAGTAATTGATACTGTTCTTCATCCTTTTTATATTTGAAGATAGATTTCAAAATAACTTGGTTCTTGTTCAACTTAGTCCTCTATACCACCATTTGATTTTAGTAGTTCACAATTGATCTCTTTATCTAACTCTTAAAGAACATCCAATTTACAAGTCTCCATAACCTCCGAACCATTGTGTCCCTCAAAAATGATTCCAAAGTAATGAATTATTATATTTATTTATAAATATTTAAAATTATAATTATTTTTAAATTTATAATCACTTTTGAGTAATAATTTATGGATAATTGGTATATGGGTGATAATTTCAATGGATATTATAGTTTATAATATATTCTCTAAAATTATGGGTTGGAAACCTATTGTATAATATATACAATTCTGTATGATTTTATTTTCACAATATTATAATGCTTTACATGCCAAAAAATTATATATAATTTTCATTAAATTCATATAAATTTTTATTTGATATTATAATTAGTTTTTATTAATTAAAAACACATATATTTATTATGTAATGATTTATATAATAATGTGACAGAAACATGTTAATTATGATGGTTAACAGAAGTTGACTAAATTAAATCAATTAATACCATGCATACATATTGGGAATACATGAGATAAAATATATATAGAATTCATATATAGAATTAAATAATTAGTTAATATAAAACATATAGAATCCCAATAATAACATTTATATATATATATATTACACATATTTGATGAATATTCAACATATCTCACAAATAAACTTGCCCAGTAACCATGAAGGATTAATGTACTAGGAGTCTAGATACTTAAAAATATTATTAAAGTACAATATTCATCATCTCAAACATATTTTATTATATAAATTACCCATATAGACTCATCATAATTAGTACCATTCCTCAAAATCTCTGAGAAATTAAAGCATAATGAATGAGATTAGGTTCCATATAATGGTAAAAATAAGAGATATTAGACAAGGGTCATATCAATGAATTTTATGAGAATAAGGGTATGAGAAAATATGATTATATATTTGTATATATAATCATAAACAAAAATTCATATATCATAATCATGATTCATGGAATAAAACATTAGTATGTCACAAGATTCGGGAATTATAAATAAACAATCATGATCCATGAGTTCGAATAATAAGAATTTCAATATGTCATAAGAGTGTAACATCTTCATAGGAATAGAAACCATATCATGTGTGTGAAGGTTAACTATCGATACTACAATATCATATAATATCATGTATCCCCACTTATTTCCCACATCATAATAGATATAGAATCACCACCAGTTTCTCATATCATAGTAGACCAGACACCACCACATGTTTCCTATATCATAGTTGACCAGGAATCCCAACTTATTCCCCACGGTGGATCGAGCACCTAAACTAATGTTCCATAATTATATCATGATATATAATACTTTACCCAATTCATTGGAGGGTTATAACTGACCCACCCTTCCCATTATGAGAATCATACATATCTATACCAAAAGATAATAAAATATTCATAAATTCCACATATCTTACCCCATGAAAATAAAATAGGTTTCATAAACATTCCAAAATTTCATCATAGAATAAGAAATATAAAATAAATAGATTTCATACACATTACACAATTTCATCATAGCAGAACATAGGGAAAATAAATGGGTGTCATAATTGTTTTTTCATATATTAATTAACCTATTCAATAGAAATGGGTTTCAAAAAATCATTAATAAGTCATTATCATCATAGGACCTTCGGATAAATAAAGTAGATTGTATCATAATATAATATACCAAATAAATAATAAAAATATTTAAATTATGTTGACATAGTTGAAATTGACCTTTAAAATATCATTCAAACATTTCTTAAAAAACAAGAAAAGTTTTTTGTATCTTTTGATATCATTTAAATTGAAAATTCCTTGAATATTGAAAAAATAATCTTCCATGAAAATAAAAGAAACATTAAAGGAATATAAATATAAAATACCATTCATGATGGTGAGAAAATTTATTCAAGATGTATACATTAAACAAAAACACTCCTTTTACAGTTTTGTAAAATATAAAAAATAACTAGTTTAAATAAACATTTCCTTTAAAAGATTAATTATTTAATAATTTTTAAATAAATTAAAAGGTAGTGGAAAATAAATTTTAAAATAATTTAAAGTATAGGTAATACCTTTAAAAATAAATTTTTATGAGTTTGTATATGGAAGAAAATGTTCATTGAAGAATGATGAAATATGAATATAATTTCATTAAAAAAATTTCTAGATCATTTTATGTTCTAAAGAGGTAAAAATAATATTAATATATAAAAAATACAGAAATAACCTTTTTATAAGGAAATAAATTATTTTTAAGTGATAATAACCATATACTTTCCCTCAATGGAAATTTTTCAAAGACAATCCCAAAAAAGAAATGAGATTGTAGCATAAACCCCTTACTGGTTTGGTAACTTTTGAATCATAACTCTTGTGAAATAAATAACATTAAATTAAACATTATATTACAAGACCATAAGGTTATTCATGATAAAATATATCAAATGGATTTATAAAAACATCATAAAATAAGATAGTTGTATAACATAACACATGACCAATAAAGATAATTTGAAATGATAAACCATTACCAATTTGGAAACTTTCAAATAAAACCCCTTTAGATAAATTATTTTTAACTATAACATTAAATTAAATTAATTAAGAATAATAAATGATATAACATGTTAAATTTTTTGTATATAAACCTCATAAACATTAATTAGTGTCTAATATCAAACATGCCTCAAAAAATTAATATTGAGACAAAGAACCCTGAAAACTTTTGTAATCTATGATCCATAACCTAAAGAAATAGATGATGTTATGATAATTTATAAATACACATATTATTTATGAAAAAATAACAAAATACATTCATATTAATTATATATACCAAAAAATTAAATAAGTGGTGAATATGGAATATGTCTTATGAAAATAAAAGTGTGGTGAGAAACCCTTATATAAAGTATCTTCTTACCTTGTATGTTCTAAAAACTATTGTATAATTAATATAGATTTATTTTAAATATATTATATGACCATATTGATACATATCGCACCATATATTATTTATTTATAACATCTTATCATCCTTTATCAATATTTCTTTATTGAAATCATTATTCTGGGTTATAACTGTATCATTTTTCATGCATGTTTCTATTCGACATTTTCAGTCCTAACAATTTGATCATGGTTCAATCACCTAAATAATTTTAATCATGTTATATGTATTATTTTTATTTATAATATACACTATTATAACTATTCATATAAAGTGGTGATGAAAAATTAAATGCATCACTTTATTCAGATGATAATTTGTACAAACACACAAGTGATGCTTCCACTTTTCGAAGGATGGAATGAAATAAAGGTAAACCATTATTTTATGTTAAATAATTATTTATAAATAATAAATATCATATATATTCATTAAATATTTTCTTATTATGATCCATGTAATGTAGAATTAGAAGTTGAATCACGTCTCTTCAAGGAGGCGGTAGTCCACATATATGCATGAGTGAGGTTAATGTTTCCCATCATATAAAAATGTAAGAAGGAATATAAGATATTACAATTAAATAAGAATTATTATTTCATAAATATAACATATAGAAATTAAATCCACCAAAATAACCTATTATTAAATATAGTGATGGAAAATTAATAATATCACTATACAGATGTGATAGTCCACATATACGAATGAGCAATACTTTTATTACCCATTTGAAGGAAAGGATATGGAAAAAGGTTAATATATCAATATATTAATATAAAATTATTTTTCATATGTATTTTATATTATAATATAATGTTCATGATACAATTTAATGAGGTAAAATAAGAATTAAAATGAAATAGATCCGATAAAATGAATACCACCTCTTTGAGAGAAAACTATTGGATCTCTTCTGAAGAACTCTAGGTATGATATTTTGATGATAAAAAGACCTATAAAATGATTAAGGATGTCTAAAATATGTATTTAGTGTATTTTTTTATCTAATGGTATCATAGTTGTGTGAATAATAGAGAAGATATTGTGTCTATTTAAAGTGAAGGAAAGGAAACATTTTGAATTACATAAAATGTTAAAATATAAGAAATTATTTTTCATATTAAATTGTTATAATGACTCCAAAATTTAGAAACTAGGAAAATTTATATTTTAAATAACTTTATAAAAAAATTATAGTTTTTTGTGGAAGTTTACAGCTTTTCATTTGGTATAACCCCTTAATTAACCAATTTTAATATTGATCATAGTAGCAGCTTTTTCAAACATAAAGGGTTATAAATTTACTTCTAAGAGAAAACTAGATATAAATATTCACATGATGAAGATTTAGAGAATATCCCATACCCCTTTTCATCATTCAATATTTTTATTAATTTACAATGATTTAATAAAATATTATTTATCATAAAATATCATTAAATCCATTTTGGGAATATTAATTTTATTTGTCTTCAAATAAATCTAGAAAATAATTTAATTTAAATAAAAATACATTTAACATAATATGTATTTTATATTTGACCGTTAAATTTTATTTATACAATAATTAACCCAAAAAATATTTATCATGTTATTTTTATAATTCTTTATCTTGTTTTTTCAACTTCTTTCACAAGAACCACATCGGTGTTCCATAACCATTTAAGGTAATTATATCATAAATAAAAATACTAAAAAATACATAATATAAAATAGAAATTTATTCTTGTTAAAAATAATCATTTATAGTCGATAATAACTTCTTTTTATCCAAATAAAATTATTTTACAGATATTAAAAGAAACATAGTGACATTTTCAAATTTTGATAACTTAAAATAAAATACATGTCATTATTCAAGAAAAATGGAACAAAAATTGACATAAATAAGAATTTAGGATTTTTATGATAAAATTAATTTCTTAAGATGAAATAAACTCATATTTTGGGTTTATTTTTTGACATTATCAAATAGTTTTATCCATATTTTACTTATTTTACCCACATTGATGTGACAATTATTTACCATGATAACTATCCATTATTACCTAAAATAAAAAGGGAAATGTTTACAAAATCCCAACATCATGATTAAAAATATGAAATAAAATTTTCATGATTAAATTTCTCAAAGTGGAAGAAATAAATATTAATATAAATGCCTATAAGGAAACAAAAAATGGTTTTAAAATAAATTGTTTTTCTTCCCAAAAATTAACTTATACCAAAATAAAGAATAATGTTGATTATTGTGAAATTAATTAGATTATTTACTATTAAATTATTCCTATGTTATTTTAATTTCAAATTTAAGACATAATAATACTTTTAAATTCCTTTATTTAATGAGTTGAAATGATAGTTTTACAAAAATATCGACATTCTTCACTATTCACTTAAAAAATAATTTTTTCATAAAATCATAAAAATTAACCATAAGATAATATTTATATTTTGATTTTAAAAATGATATTAAATTTCTCATAAAAATATTCTAAATATTATAGAAATTAATTGTAATTTCCCAGCACAAACTGAAACAAAACACGCCTTTGAACAGATTATTTTTTTTGAAGCATAAAATGTGTTTAATAAATATTGAGTACAACCCCTAGGGTGGAAAATAGTGGTATATGAATTAATGGGTCTCTAAAAGGTCTTAATTTTGAGTCTCTTTGATTTCATCCATAAACTTCCTATTTCATGATTTTCATTGTATTATAGCCCCTTCCCTGAATAAACAGAGGCATTAGCCTCAACTTTTAAATATCGAGTACTTATTTATTTTTCATTAATAAAAATATTTTATTTAAGTAAAACATTTCTGTATATATATATATTATAATGCAGTTAATCCTATTCATACCTTTCATTTTAATGACTTTTTTTAAAATATATTGTGATTTTTTTAAGATCGGTGTTGTTTGTCATGAAAACTATCGAAAACGTACAATTTTATTAGAGGGAAATATATTATAAATTAATTTGGTAATATTTTATTACACATTATAATGAATTAAACCCTCAAATGTTTAATTATAACCTACCAAATTTAGAATACTATGAAATAATAATAAAATCTGATGTATATTCTATCATGATAAAAAAAATTATGTCTCCTCTATAAAACTTATTACTTTATAATTAAATAGTTATAAACCACAAATAAATTATTATTAACATTTTCAGTTTTCGAAAACATACATTGATAGTTGGGTGCTAATTTATACACAAGAATCAATAAATTTAATTTCCTCTTACTTGAGTTGAGGAAATCATTTACCATATAAGATAAGAAACTTAATCGATTTCTTTCTATTTCATTATTAGAATTTAATCCTATGGTTATAATTCATTCAATTTATATTTCTATTCTTTTCCTTACTCCGATTAATGAACAATAAAGATAAATTTTTCATTCTCAAAGCACTAAAATAAACTTTTAATAGACCATAATAACCTTTATAGAATAACAAAACATTCCTTGTATATCTAGATATTTACCAAAATGAGAATTTTTTGCACAAGCTATCCAATATGGATAAACTTCATATGATTAAATAATAATTTGATATATACAACATAAATAATAATACCCTATATTAAACCTAATCCATTAAAAATATATAAAATATATACTCTTTAAAAATATGACTAACCAAATTAAAAACCCAAAAATATGAAAGACATGATCACATATCATTTTTCATGATAAACTTTAACATTTATCACCAAAAAACATAAAGTATCTCATAATTTTATATACCGTACCCAATAATTCCATGATCATTCATTAACATAAAATATGTTAATCCTTTACCATTATTACCTAAACCACCGTAAAACCATAATAAAATCATATATTATTCCATAAATGAAAAGAATATTCTTTTTTAAAATCATTTTCACATTAATGATATAATTTTTCCAATATAGTATAATTCTTTTAAAAAACATTAATTACTAAGTCATCAAATCAGTTTTTAGTCCCATGTATATCTGTACAATAAAAATATCCAACCAAAATGTAATAACTATTTTATGCTAATTAACAAAAATTACCTCAAAATAAAATATCAGAATAACCCTAAAGGTAATAAACAAATTTAATCTTTTGATCACAAAATATAAGATCATTATTCTGAAAATAACCTTTTTAATAAATCACATGCTACACAAAAGGGATGTATTCCCATATATTTATCCCAAAATATCTTTAATTATCATAAAATCTCATCACATAAGACCCCACAAGGGGTATCTATGACTTTAAACTTATGATAAAACATATAAATATTAATTAATAACACATTAGTTATATCCAATGTCACTTTGGAATATCATAGGTTCCCATTGGTTCTATCATATCATTCATTATAATGGTTTATAAAGAATATGTGAATTGACCAATTCATAATTCCTGGTAGGGTTTAGCCAGGTGTGCAGTCATTGAACCAATACTCATGCACAAATGATGATCAAATTAATAATCCATAAACCCTTTTAATGCTATTAACCCTGGCTTCATTTATTCCACAGTTGCATCCACTTTATTTTATCCATACATGGATTTAGCTTCAAGTAAATCCACATAATCTAGACTTTATCAAAAAATTTGGATTTTATCATATACTTAGAGTTATACAAAAGTATTTTAGAAAATTTATCTAATCGCGATATCTAAAAAAACTAAACCCTAATATGACACTAACCATAGTTACTCAATCATAACATACATAGATATTACATCTTTTTTATGAATAATCATTTTACCTTCCAAATAAACATGCCCAAGAACCATAATGGTTTAGTTTACTTGGATTGAAAATACATAAAATTATTATTTAATTAAAGTCATCATCATCTAAAATATATATATTTACATAAGGTAACCTTTTAGACTCATCATACATAGTACACTTCTTCAAAAACTAGGAAAACTAAAAAATAATGGGTGAGTTCAGATGCTTCATAAGGGTGAACATATGATATACCATTCAATGACCATATGAAATAATATAATGGGAATAAGGGTAATAGAATATTTTATTATCAATATATAATCATACACAAAAATTCATATATCATAATCATGATTCAGGGAATAAATCAGTAGATGTAACCAGATTGGAGAATCATTAGAAAAATTAAACATGTTCCTCGAGTTCAAATCATATTATTATAAACGTCTCATAAGAGTGTGCCACCATCAAAGGTATAAAAAATATCATATTTTTTATGTTTAACTATCAAGACCATAAAATCATACCATATTATGAATCGCCACAAATTTCTAATATTATAATGGATCAGGAATCACCACCTATTTTACGTATCACAATGGATTAGACATCACCACATGGTTTCCTTATCATAGTGGATCAAACATTCCTACCAATCTCCTATAGTGTAATGAGAACAGAAACTCATTTCTCATAATTATATCATGAGATATGAGTATTTATACAATTTATTTCAGTGACATAACAATCCCACTAATCATATAATGAAAACCATTCATATATGTTCAGTAGGATCATAAATTATTCATCAATTTATCATATCATTGTTATTGGAAGGTAAATAGGGTTAATAAACATCCCAACATTTCGTTTTAGTATAAAACATAGAAAATAAATTGTTTTTATAAATAATATATCATTTCATAATAGTGTTACCCATGTAAAATAATTGAGTTTCATAAAGGTTTTAACATAACTTATTTGACCCATGGGAAAGAAATACATTTAATAGAATCATCCATAAAGCATCATCATCATAAGAAATTTACATAAAGAAAGTATATGGTATCATAATATCATATAATTATTTAATCTTTAATATCAATAAAGGATGTTGACATATATGAAATATACCATAAAATATAATTCAAACCTTTCTTTGAAAACATGAAAAAATATCCTTTTTATAAAAATTTAAATAAAAATTCATAGAATATGGAGAAAATAATTTTATTTAAAAAATAGAAAATTTTAATGTTATATTTAATTAAAATAGTGGTCATTATGGTGGAAAATCCACTTATCTAATATATGTTAAAATAAATCATTCCATTCACACCTATTTAATGAGTAAAAAACAACTTGTTCATAAATAACATTTCATCAAAATGTTTTATTTTTAATAATTTGTAAATAATTAATAACTTACTGAAAATTAGAATTTTAAAATATTTTATGTATAGATAATAAATTTCCTAAAAAAATTTAAGAGTACACGCATTTTAGAAGATGTGCATCACCCAAAGTGGAAATATGACCAACATTTATTTAAAATATTTCTTGATCATTTTAAGTAATAAAGAGTATATAATGGTAGTAATAGAAAAAAATCAGAAAAAAAATAGGATAAAAATATATGTGGTTTCTAAAAGATAATTTCCATATAATTTCACTCAATGTAAATTTAGCATATATAATCCCGAAAAGAAATAATATTTTTAACAAAAATACCTTACCACTTTGGTATCTTTTGAATAATTACTACATGAATGAAATTACATAAATTAAAAGTTTAAATACCATTAACATAATGTTATTCATGATATAACATATCAATGGTTCATTAGATACCACTCATAAAATAAGATTGGTGTATAATGTAACATATGTCCCAAAGAAGACAATTTGAAATGATAAACCATTACTACTTTGTTAATTTTAAAATAAAATCCCCTTCGATGGAAAAAAATTAATTGTAACTTAAAATACCATGAATTCGGAAATCTCCATGATATAACCTATCATTGGATCATTTTATACACCTAATAAACATTTATATGTTCATAACATCTGACATGTCTCAACAAAATAATATTGAGATGAAGAACAATCACAACTTTGGTAATTTCTGAACCAAATCTCATAAAGGAGATAACCTTATATGAATTTATATATAATAGTATTATTAATTAAAATCATCTTAAAATACATTAATGGTAATTATATACACCACACAAAGGAAATAATTGTAGAATGTGGCATATGTCTCTTGAAAATTAAAATGAGTTAAGAAACTCTTACATTAAGTCTTGTCTTTCATTGTATGCATTCAAAACTAATATAAAATAAATATATTTGTATTATTAATCTATTGAAAACCTATATAAATAAATATCATCACATAAATTATTTACATATAATATCTTATCACCCGTTTATTTTCAATTATTTTGTTAAATAATTATTATAGGTGTTAACCATTTCATATTTCATGCATGTTTCGATTTGGTAGTTTCAATAATTTTACATTGATCATGATTCCATAAAATCTATAATTTTAATCATGTAATAAGTACCACATTAAATCATTATATAATTTCTTAAATCTATTTTTATGAAGTGTTGATGAAAGATAAATGAGATCACTTCATGGAGATGATAATCTATATATACACACGAGTGATGTTTACACTTTTTAATGGATAGAAAAATAGAAATTTAAATAATAATTTAACACTATATAATAATTAATATATCATAAATATTATATATATTCATTAAATATATCTTTATTACCAAAAATGTTAAGTGAAAATGAAAAAAGAATCACATGTCTTCATAGAGGTGGTAGTCCACACATATGAAAGTGTGATATTATTGTATTCAATCTAAAGTAAAATTAATAAGGTTTATAAGATATAATAATTTAATAATTATAATTATTAAATATATATAATATATAAACATTAAACCCATCATAATAACCATCCATGAATGATGGTGATGGAAAATAAATCATATCATTATGTATAGGTTATAGTCCACATGTACGTACGAGGAATACTTTCATTTGGCAATTCATGGAAATGATAAAGACAAAGGATACATGATATTCCTAATATATTATTTTTATATGGAATATAATGATGATAGTATATTAAAATGTTGTGATATAATTATTAGAGGTAAAATAAGAAGTAAAATTAATGATTTCAGGTAAACAAATTACCTCTTCATTGAGATACCTCCTTGGGATCTATTCTCAAGGACCATATGGATGGTATTTATAGATGAATTTCATTTCCATAACAAGTATAATTATGTTTAGAGCAGGTTTTTTTCATGTTTTATTATATTTATATATAGGGTCGAAGATTTATTTAAGGGTTGTAGGAGGGGGTACGAATTGTATTTTCTAAAACAAAACAAAGAAAATTACCATCTATAAGATCCCATCCCAGAGATAAGGTACATCCGGGATTTAGTTTTTGGATTATGACTGTGGATTAGGACAGTTCTTTAGGGTTTTTTTAGGGATTGGGACATGAACAATATGGAAAATTGGTCTATCTATACTGAGAGCACGGTTGGCGCACGGTTAGTCATAACCATGTGCCTTGACCATGTGGCTTGTAGAAGGGGTGCATGGTTATGGAAACCAAGTGGGGTGGCCAACGAGATTGTTCAGATTGGAACCCCATTAGAAAGGGTCCAAAGCATGAACACTGCATATTTTTTCAACCATGTGTGCATCAGGTTAAACCGTATGGTTCAGTTTCCTCTTAGATAGAGGTAAATACATGGTTAATGTACAATTTGGAAAACCACACAAACAAACCTTGTGACTCAATAAAAGCGGGGTTATTATCATTTTACCACATGATATTATTTATTTATCCCCTTAATTTCTCCCCCATTCAATATCCTACATTTATGGTGATGAACTGGCAGCCTCTCCTCCTACATGGGTGTTTCTCATTCGTTTCATAGTTGTTTGGAGTGATGTTTAGAGTGATCCAAAGCTCCACGTAATTATTCATCTCATTATACTTCCATTTATAGAAGAGGATTTGTTTAATATTTTATATCCTAAAGAATCTATAAACCATTGTTTTTTATTGTGTTTTTAATCTTAGTATTTTGGGCTAGTTTAGTTCAAAAAAATGATTTCATTTTTAAAATTAATCATCTAAGACCATGAAGTATGTGTTCTATAATCCTTTTCATATATTCTAGATGGCTATATATGTGTTTGTGTTTGTTTCAATTTTATTCCTTCCTAATTTTGTTTTATCTGGCTATGGAATGTGATCTTAGAATTACTATGATGTGTGAGACCCTTTACTGACCTCATTAGGTTCATTAATGATTTTGCACCAATCCTATAGGCTATCTATGTGGTATGACAAACACTTGTGAGTGGGGAAATTATTTGGAAAACATTGAGATATGGTGATTATGAAAGGGAATTGGTTGTGAATTGATATTTGGATGTAGTCGTGGTTAATGGGATAATTGTAATATTTATTAATCAATGTTTTTTAAATGCCTAAAAGGGTTTTGAAATGGGTTTTGTGATGGATTTTGTGTATGATACTATTATGGTTTTTCAATGATGGAAAATGATATTTCGAAATTGGATAATGTTTTAGAAAAGTAGTCTTGTCCATAAAGTGATTGACTAAGGATTTTCGATATATATTTCAAATGGATCATTTAATTGTGTCTGTAGTGTTACACATTTTATAATTCCATAGTGATTTCATTTATATAATGGAATGAAATGGGTGTCCTTGGATGTGATTTGGTATTAAGGAAAAATACCCTTGTTATAGGGTAGTTTCAAAATGATTAAGTTATGTTTATGAAATTGTGAAAAGGGTATGGGTCTTATTGGGATGTGTTTGGTTTTAATGGTCTGTTGGTGCCATGAAAAATTAATAATGATTAATCATATTGAAATTTGATAAATTATATGACAAATATAGAAATAATTGATAATGTAACTGCTGGGGATGGTCTGGTATGATGTGATGAATCCTAGATGGATTCATTGATTGATGATTTATGCTTTCAAGTCTATGATTAATGGTTTTGTGTATTAGATTAATGCTCCATTTCTTGGCTCTAGGTGGGCCAGAATGATGCCCCAGGAACCCCAGTGCACCATTGTATTTTTTATGTAAATAACTAAATCACATAAACCCAATGGTATGAACAAGGCATTCCACATCATGTATGGTATGGTCCAACATTACATTTTGAGTATCTGTTATATTTGTGGACTGATTCTAGATGTTTTTTTGACTTATGAACAAATTTTTGGGATAGTTGTACATGTAATTCCAATTCCCAGTGGGATTCATGATCTGATGCTCTATGTTTTTCGACTTGATACATAGTGGTTGGGATGGTCAAACAGGACGTACCAGATCCAGATTGGATTCTTGGAATGAGGACCCTTGATTTCCAACTTTTAAACCCTATGATATATGGTATTTCTCCATAGACTGATGATATATGGTAAAATAGATTAAAGTAATGGATAAATGAGTTCCCTTGTGAAATAATACAGAAGATTCTCATGGTGATGATATATCAAAACCTAAAATGTAATAGTTAATTAATTTATGGTAAATGTAAAAATTTATCTATTTTTTTATTTACTTTCAGAACATTTTATTATCTTAATATATTTTTTTATATACTAGTATTACATTAGAAACTATTAGTGTTATACTATTGAGTTATACACACACCCTATTTGGGCTACCATGGCATTTGGGTACCTGAGAATATGCATCTTGTTTTTAGGAATAAGTTTAGGATATGAACCTTGTATTTGGTATATAAATAGTATGATGGGTTTATTCATGGGATGATAGGATTGGGTTGGGACATGGGAATGTGTTTGGGAAGTTTTTTGGTTTTTGTATCTTTATTTTCATGGTTGTCTTAATAGTAGTGTATTTATTGTATTGTTATAGAATGTGTTACTTGGTTACTTGTGGAATTATCATATGATTTCCATTTATTATTATTGATGTTTATTATATCTCTTGGTATTAATTATGCTATGGCTTTATTATGATAATTTTTTATAGTATCCTCAATGTATCTCTATAGAATTGTATTTCATGTTAGGACCCTCATGAATATGGTGAGGCACACTAGAGGTCTTGTGGCGACCCAACTCGAGGTACTAGTTATAGTGGATTCTAGATCTGGATGTCATTAATTGGAATCATAGGGGGATTTATTTTGTATAATTATTTTAAAAAGGTATATAAGAGACTAATATCTTGTCAAGGCTTTGTAATGAGCTCATGCATGGGTGCATGCAGCCCTGTGTATTAGGGAAAACCTGTGTTTTTAGGGTCGTAATTGATGTTTTGTTTTGTGATTTTATAGTTGATTGATATTTACACCTCAAGTGGTACACTTATATGTGATGATTGTTTCTCCCAAATAAGATCAATACCACTAGGGATATGAACCAATGGTTTCTTTTTCTTTTACATGAACATTTTTTCAATTCTTTAAAAAACATCCATAACCTATGAAAACTATTCATGTTAAGATCCAATAGAATATAACTTTTATACCATACCTTTTATATAGAACAAATAAAAATTGAAGAAATGGTATTATATTTAAAAGTTTTGGTACAAATTACCAAACCTTTTCATGTGGGATAGTCCCACCGACATGGATTATTTCACTATCTTTTTCCTTAAATACAAAGGCACTAGCACTAAAAAATTATACAATCCTAGTAGCAACTTTACTACTATAGTTGGTTATAACCCCATCTATACATTTCATTATAAACTTTCCCAGAGATGGTTATACACCACCATCTAAACAAAAAATTATTTTCAGTAATTAGTAATTATCCAGAGTTACAATATAGGGAACCTCTCTTTCCATACATTAATACTAAATCACTTTTGTGGAATACTTTGTACACTACAAAAATAGACACCCAAAGACTATATTATATTAGTGACTTTGGAAACATGGAAAAATATAACACAGGTACATAATTGAGCTATAATATCTATCACATGATTCTTGATGACTAAAACCCCTTCTTAGTCAAATCATACATTATAGATATCTTCATAACCTAGAGAATGGAAACATAAAAAGTGGTGAGATAATATGCCTATTAATGGTAAAAAAAAAATGAATATTTGAAGGTATAAAAACGCCCATAGTTGTATGAGAACATTACCATTACATTAGAATATCATACCCTGCATTTAAAAGATCATAAACCATAATCATGGCATAAATATTTGTAGATCATAAGACATGAATCAAAATGGAACCAAGAGAATAATACTTGAATATATAACATAGGAGTAAGACATAGAAATTTTTCATGAACATTAATATATAATATCATTTACTATAATTCAAGATTAATTGCCACAACATATCAGGAAAGTTCATGGGGACTACACCTAATGGGAGGGACACACCATCATCCCCAATCGTAGTCATTTCATTATAAGGGATCACATTTCCTCATCTTCCAATAGTTAATCGGGTTTCCCTATATTCCCATAGTGGATCAGAATTCAATATCTTCCCATAGTGGATTGAGTTTCCCCATATTCTCATAGTGGATAGGGTTTCCCATTCTTCCATCATCATGGTGACTACACCTAGTAGGTGGAACCCACCACCATCCCCACTGGTAGTACTTTCCTTGTGAGGGATCAGTTTTCCCAAACTTCTTATACTGAATTAGTTTTACCTATTTTCCCATAGTGGATTATATTTTCCCATCTTCCAAAAGTGTATCAGGTTTCCCTCTCTTCCAAAAGTGTATCGAGTTTCCATATATTTCATATTCATGGTAATAACACCTACATGGTGGGAAAAACCATTATCTCTGGTCACAGTACTTTCCCTGTAAGGGATCAGGTTCCCCATATTTTCATGGTGGACAAGAACATTTAATTGATTTCCATCACGATCTCATGAGATATAAATCTCTACCCAATTCATTGGAGAGACATAGATATCTCACGTATCTCATAATAAAATCATTCATACTTCTGGAACAAGAAAAAAAAACATTCATCATATCATGAATTCAAAAAAGGGAGGGGTTTTATAAACATTATATAATAACACTTGAAGTTAATTTGGTATAATAAACATTTCATCCCATCATAACCTATATAAAAGATATAGGATTCATAATCATTTCATTAAATCCTATATTATTAAAAAAAGAAGGTTCCAAAAGCATATAACCCATGGAAGATAAATGGGTTTCATAAACATCATGCTACTAAAACATACTCTAGTCATTAAATAATATGAATATTATTCTCATATCATGAATCAAATAAATCTTAAACTACAACAAAGGATTAAATCTTATATAGAGAATGATTTTGAATGATTACTCTTAGGGAAAATAGACTTTATTTGAAACTACTTTTCAAAAAACCATATGAAAATTCCTTTTCTTGTAAATAATTCATTACAATTTCATTTAAAATAGTTATTGATGAAAATATCCTTTACTCTTTAATAAACATCTTAAAAAATATATCATTTTGAAAGCCTTTTTTTAAATAACATTGAAATCATAATGTAATGTTGAAAATATATTGAAAACCATTTTCCTTGAAAACTTATAAATGAATAATGAAATCATTTTGAAAACCTTATTCATTCAAAATAAATATAAAAAATAAAAAATAATAATTGAGATCATAGAAATCCTTTAATTAAAAATAATCCTTTTAATTACATATAAAAGAAGCTTTGAAAATTATTTAAATATTTTTTAAAACATAATTTTTTAAACACTTTTCTTTGTAAACCATTTCAAAATCCCAAATTTCTTGAATATTTGGAAAAAAATTCATTAATTTTAAATAAACTTGTTAACATACAAGAGAATCATCAAGGATATGATGGTCATGATGGTAGGTAAGTCCATATATTTCGAATAATCCTTTTGTATCACAAACGTTTAGAAAAATGTCTACATCAGAAAATGAAAAGAAGATTAATTTTTTAAAATATTAATAAATAGGTAAACATATACATTAAAATAATAATTTAATATTTGATACTTTTTTAAAACTTTTTTAGAAAAAACAACATTTAAAGAACACATATTTCCAACCAAAAAAAGAAATAAAGTCATATTATCATAAAAATAATTTTCGTAATTATATTAATTACCAAAGAGTAGGAAAATGGTACCATTACATGTACATAACATTATAATCTATAGGTTAAGAAAATTCATGAGAGTTATTGAGATATGGAACATAATATTTCATCAATGGAATAATAATCATAAATAATCTCAATAAATGATGTGATTGAAGCAATAAGTAGTTGCCACTTTGGTAACTTTTAATCATAGTAAAATTTAAAAAATATAATTACACTAAGCTTAAACAATGTTGAAATTAAAGATATTAATTTTATAATATTTAAATATTTAGTACATACACCTCATAAAAAACATAGGTGCAAACATGGTATTTGTCTCAAAGAAGGGAAATTGAGACCAAATTACTTTACAAATTTGGATACTTTTGAAAAATAACCCCCATGAAAGAAATATCATAAAAATTATATTTAAATACTTATAAATTAAATTAAATAATAATATAATTCTTCCACGGGGTGAATACACACAACACAAATTAAATGAGTGGTGAATAAAACATGTATCTCCTAGAAATAAACAGTGAGATGGAATTACCTTACCTTAAGTCTTGAATCTCTACAAACTCATACAAACGTCCATCATGATAAATATAATTTTATTATAATTATTTTAAATAACCATATTATTATATCTAATCAAATATATGATTTTATGATGACTTTATATTTCCAAATTTTTAACAATTCCAAGTTAAAGTTTGCTTCGGGTAATATCCACTTTGATTCTCGCATGTGTCTTTATTTGTTAATTTTTTATTTTTATAATTATATCATGATTACAAAATGTAAAACATGATAGAAATATAATTTATATTAAGTATATATTTATTTATAACAATATATATAATATATAAATATGAAATGGAATACACAATTTATGGGTACAATAGGTCCTATGTACGCATGAACGTTGTTCCTGTTTTTTTATCATGTTGAAAGAATGAAATTAAATGATATATATATATATATATATATCATTAAAGTATAATTATTATGTAATATATATTTTATAATTTCACTAAACCCATCCTTAATAAATTCCATATTGTATGTGAATGAATCACATCACTTTTAGGGGGTGGTAGTCCACACTTCCCCAAACGAAATTATCATATTAATACAAAATGGAAATAAAAAAGGTATGTGTTATATAATAATTTAATAATAAGAAATATATCATATATATCATATATACAATATAAAAAATATATTTTCCATCATAATTCCCAACCTTGAGAGCTGTTAAAGTAAAAAACAAATAACCCAATTTCGTGAGCTGGTAGTTCACCGTACACAAGAACGGTATGTTCATTACCCAATAGATGGAAGTGTGTAAAATTGTAGGTATAAACCTTTTCATGATAAAACCTTAGTATTTTTATGATTCTAATTATATTATTTAATAATTTAATAATAATAACTGAGGTAGTTTATAAATAAAATAATGGAAAGGAGCTTGAGGAAGAATGTTACCTCTTCTTTGGGTAACTCCTTTTGGTTTTCACAAAATTGATTACTTGGTTTCCTTTCTTCCTAAAGGGATGATTCAATGATGAATTTTGAAATTTTGGGAAGTAAATTGGGATGATAAATTCCATCATTAATTTGTTTTATAGGTATGAATAATGGGAAGAAGTGGTGGCCTTTTATAATGGAGGGAGTGGAAACACATGGTATTTTAGAAAACAAGTTAGGTGTAACCACATTTTTACCTAATAAAATTAATAAAAAAATCAAAAAAACTCAAAATTTTAAGGTGTATGGATAATATATGTCCATACAATAGATGTTGGACAAGTTTTTAGGTCATCATTGACCTTAATGTTTAGGTTCAATATTCTGTTAAGCTTAATTTTACCTTAATTGTTGTATTTAATTTTAATCACCTACACTAATATTTTTGGTCAAAAATTAAGTTGATATTATTATACAATAAATATTATACCCATTAAAACCATTTTTTCATTTTTATAAATTCAGTTCCAAAAAGTGACAAAATTATGTTTAATGATAATCCCATAGATGGGATGAGAAATTGGGTTTTTAAAGTGACAATGTTCAAAAGTTCATTAATATTTTATATCTAAATTAAATATAATAATGATTAAAATTACCTAAAATTTATTAATAAATATTTAATTTCAAAAAATTACTTTATAAAACATAAAATATAATTTAACTGCATAAATAAACTAGAAAAAATGTCAATTTTAAAGTAAATTCAATAATTCTCACTATTCATCCAAAAATGATGTTTTTCATTAAATTAAAAAAAATAACTCTATGGTAATTTTAACATTATTAATTTAAAAATAAAGTTTATTTTATCAAATTTAATATCTAATATTTTCTAAATGTTTAATTTTTTCATTCTCTTGAGGATACTAAAAACACTTCATTCAAGAAAATAGTATTTACAAATATATAAATACTTTACCAATATTACATGTTTAATTATCAATATGTTTTATTTATATAAAACCATTATAAATAATATTTAAAAATTCTTTATTTATATTCATATTTTTGTGTTTAATGGATAGGTTATAACTATCTTGTTTAAATATGTATAACAATTAAATGATATTTCATAGAAACTCAATGTTGCATGAAACAAAATCCAAGTTTGTGATGCATGTAGTGCAAGATAATATAAGTCTTACATGTAGTCTATGAAAGAAAAACATAGCGATTTAATATAAATACTATATTTAGTGTTATTTTAAATTAAAATTATCAAAAATATTAAATTAATTTTGAAAAATATATATTTCACGAAATCATGGGGTGTTACATTCTATCCCCTTAAATTGAATTTTTACCTAGAAATTATTATGGGTTATCAAAGGTTTAATACCTAAAAAGATCCAATCATACAAACCCACTTCGCAAAAAAGAATACTAAAACATTCATTAAAATGGGGAATGTTGGAAACATGTAAGTTACCCAAAGTAACTCATAACTAGGTTTGCACTTGGGAGAACATTGGTGGAAAGTGAAAATATAGACTTGGAGAAAACATACAACTATTTATAGGGAGTAACTGAGGTTATAAATAACAAACATGTGAATTATTGATCGAAATTTTTGGACCTTGAGGTTATAAATATTTGATGATTTAAATGTCCATTGGTTAAAAAAATAAGGTATCAGGAAAACAATTATTTTGATCATATTCCCATTGTTGAGAAATTATTTTATTGACTAAGAATATAAAGAAATATACTTACTGGATATATTTCAATAAAATCAATTTCATTATTTTGTTGTTCTTCTATCAATTTCCAATTGATCAATTAATTCAATAAATATACACACACATATATATATATATATAAACTAAATTCGATGCCTGAAGTATTAAATTAAAATTTTAACAAGGACATCAGGTAGTCTAGTGGTAGGTGTGAAACCCTTATTATTCTCTGGTCATGGGTTTAAGACCGAAAACCCTTCTGAACATGACGATTTTTCACCCAACAAACAGGTTGTTCATTTCTAAAACCACGTTGATATAATTTCTATAATAAATTTTATCAATTTCCTTGAAATATTGTTAATCAATAAATCTCCTTTTAACTGAGGTTTTGAATATAAACTCAATAAACAAATACCACCTCTGATGGGTAACATAAATGTTTAAAAAATGGATAAACTTATAACCCTTTGGAAATATGAAAATAAAAAACACTAGGAATAAATACATGAAATCAGCTTTAAATTCACCCTATATATATCACAAATTATCTCTTTATTGTCAGATTCCAAATATGTTAATACCCTCATCATATATTATCTTGAAACATGGTAATAACCTGAATTAACCTAAATAATTTTGAAAACATGCATGCTTCTTTATTCCATATATTACTAGATTTATTCCCAAAATCAAAGAAGTTGTAAACATCATCCATTATAACATAGACTAATTTATCACCAAATCCTTTATTAGTTCTATAGTAATCAATATCATCCAATTTACGCATTCATATCTAATATATCATTATTCAAACATCATTATCTCAACATCAACAATAAATTAAGGGTTACCATACCCTAAACAAAATATCAACCTTCCAAGAAATCACATTTCTTCATCATTAGTACCATTCAAAATATCCTTGAAAATACTTAGTGAAAAACCTATAATAAAAATATTAATATATTTCATGATTGACTGAAAATTATTTTTTTATTAAGAAAGACACTTTTGAGGTAAAAGTGAGAAACCATAAGTTCAACAAGCATCAAACAGTGACAAACATAAGATCAGCAACAAACTCATCCAGGCATAAGCAGCAACCGCTAACTCCAAAGAAGGACCACTCAGCGATCCCATGCAAGCATGGTCCCTCCCGATGGCAAGCCATCACTCTGTATCAACCACACCCCAAATGGCCTACAGAGGATGAAGCCGCACGCTCTAGCCCATCTGAGCCAAACTGACCCTTCAACATTCCTCACACAACAAGTATGGTAACTCAACAAAGCATAATTTAGGAAATAAGTAAAATATAGTCATTGAAAATCAGTTGAAGTTTACCCGAGTCAGTGTCTCTAAACAGCCTCCGGGATAAATTAGATACCTGCAGAAGTGTATCCCCCCTTATCAGTTCTTCAAAGGAAGAAGTCAGTTTATTCCAGACCTGCATATACTTCTCAAGTCTGATCAACCCCTTATTGAAACCTCCAACCAGGATCGTGTCCTGTTTGTCAACCCAAATGTAATGATCCTCATTAAGATCCACTTCAAGAACCTACCCATCATCTTGGCTGCATCCTCTTCCAAAGTGTTGAGAAATTACACCTGCTCTAATACCACATCATCCGAACATAAAACCATGTCCAAAGAAAGATCATGCTGTCCAGGAAACTTTATTATCTCCTTGTCCAGCTTCTCCACAAAATGTTTCTTTGTTGACCAGGTCTTCATATGAGGAGGTAAGGAGGAGTAATCCTTCTTACCCCTCCTTCTTCTCTTCCTCCTGATATTCCTCGAACCAGATTCTGCTTCTGAGAAACTTCTACAGACCACATCGCATTCAGATTCCCCTCCACCATCACCACACTCTGGATGAACATTCCCTATAATCCGACCTTCCAAAAATAAACCATCATCGCTCCCCCTGTTGTCCTGACCTTCCTCAACCAGTGCAGCCTCCTCAGCCAGCCTTTCATACATGTTGCTCAAGACGACTGGAGTCCGGACTGGAGCAAGGTTGGTCAGGGTCTGCACCTCCAGTACATTTATCGGCTGGCTATGGACGCTACCCAGAGCAGGCCCTATCCCACTTACCCCTTCCTTCTCCATGACACCTACTTCCCCATCACCTGATCCCTCTATAAGAATAGATTGATCAAATCCCCTACCCATATATTGAGGCTGAGGATTCTAATCCTCCCAGCCCCTGACCGGAGCACAGGTGGTCTCAGATCTGTAAGGTTCAACTGTAGGTAGGGAGTGCCTCGCCAAATCCCCAACCGCAAGACCCTGACCCTCATTCCCTATGCTACTAGATGTCTGGAAACCACCCAAATCCTTCTGGGGACCTTCAACAACCGCCTCCACCTGAGGTTCCGAAACCGTTGATGCCTCCTTCAAAACAGGACCTGCAGACCTCGCCCTCCCCGAGCCAGTATAATCCATCACTGAGGCATTAGAAGGGCTGGGGAACCCCACCCTAGGTTGGCAAGGAGACCCCTGATCCTTGGCACCCCGAAGTGACTCAAGATGATCACTAGTATCCACAGGTACCTTCTGTAATCTCAGTTCGTACGCAACAGGCTCAGAGCCATTTCCATAACCTTCTCCATCGCCCTCGACCTGACCTGAGTAACCCTTACACACCGAAGAAGTACCAGCCACAACTGCCGAAGCACTTTTGCGGCACTCTTCAATGCGGTGGCCCTATCTATGGCAGAAAGGACAGAAAAAGGACCAGGACTCATAGAAGATACATTGCACGTACCTGTATTGCCTTCAATCATGATCCATACCTTGTCGGGTGGAGGACGGGAGAGCTCCATTTCAACACAGATGCGCGCAACTATTGGATGCACCATGGAATATGTCTTCCAATCCACACAGAGGAAACAGCCTAAGGAATTACCTATTGAACGAAGGAGAGTAGTATTCTGAAAGGGTAGCGGTAACCCCGGAAGTTGAATCTAGATTGCCGACGAGGAAGAGTCATGATTCATGTTCAAATCAAACGACCAGCGATGTAATTGGAATGTCAACCCTCTAACAGATCTGCTTGCACAAGACCAGGCCAGTGCCAGGTCGTCTTCATTCGCGAGACAAACAAGAATTTGACGCGGTCCAAGGAGTCCGACAACCGCACGGCGACCTAAACCCCATTCATGATTCACATACCTCTCGGACACCTCAACCGGAGGTCTACAACGATTGAACTTTGAAACCAGTGTCGTGGAACGAAGTGACGAAGCTTCAGCGAATTCCTTTCACAAGTTGATTTCAGTCTCTTTAAATTTAGAATTATAACCAATACTCATGGAACTTCATGATTCTATCTAGGATATTTCCACTTAAAAAAATAAATTTTGATCATATTCACATACTTACCAAATCAAAAACATTCAATGTTGACCAAGTTAATTATAGTTCTTACTATTTATTAAAACTAGAATGCATAGGGTGAGAACAACTTATCCTAGAAGAACACCACATAATCTTAAAAAATTAATTATAGGATGTATAGATAATGAAACCTAATTCATTAATCTTTAACACCTTTGGTATATTCTAGTTTATTCATAATAAAATTCTATTTAAATCTTTCATGATGGTTTTTAAATAGTTTTTTAATTCCAAAAGAATATCCTCTCGGAGTGTCAAGACAAGTGTGCCGTAAAGCACATTGTTGTGTACTAGGTTATGCTTGAGGTGTTCTTGATTCACCTTGTTAGAGTTTTTACTCTTATATACTTATATTCCATAACCACATCCATATATATAATCCATAAGAGGATTTATTTCTAGGAAACCACTCACTATATCCTTTACCAAAATTCCAAAACATTTTCCTAAACATGAACACATCCTTATACGTATCATTTGATACATCCATAGTCATATATTTATAAATATACCTAGGGATATCATTAATGTTTTCCCTATCCTAGTTTCTGATGGTTGAATAAACCATCTCTCTGACACCGACTACAGCAGTCCTCACATTTCATACATTAACATTACATCACTTCTGTAGAATACTGAATACATTACAAAAATAGACACACAATAACCGTATTAGTTTAGTGTCTTTGGAATCATGGAAATAGAAAAACATGCATATAAGTTAGAAAAATTATCTTTCACCAGGTTCTTCATGACATTTACCAATTCATAGACACATAATATATAACACATTTCATTACAACTAGGGGAATAGAAACAAAAAAAAGGGGTGACCTCAAATTCTCTGTACGGGTAAACTAAGGAGATATGTAATTATAAACATGATCATAGGGGTATGAGAATTTGATCATGACATTATAATATAAGAAATTTCATATAAAATATTGCAAATATTAATCATTGAATAAATATTGGGATTTCATATGAAATGAATCATATGGGAACCAAGATCAGAATCTATGAAAGCATAACATATGAAGAAGACATGGAATTCTAAAATACACATAAAAAGTAATATAATTTTCTATAAGTCATGAAAAATTTATAAAACATATTAGGTAACATTTTTGGGACTACAACTACTAGGAAAGACACTCCACCATCCACAATCAAAGTCTTTTCCTTGTAAACGGACCAGGTTTCCTAATCATCCCATAGTGGAATAGGTTTCCCTATCTTCCCATAGTGGATTAGGTTTCCCTTATTTCCATAGTGGATCAGTTATTCCCTTATTACCACTACGGTTTAGGTTTCCCCACCTTCCCATAGTGGATCATTTTCCCCCATCATCCATCATAACGATGACTACACCTACTGGGTGGGATACACCACTATCCCAAGTTGTAGTCCTTTCCTTGTGAGTGACCAGGTTTCCCCACCTTCACATGGTCGATTAGGTTTTCCCATCTTCCCATAGTGGATCATGTTTCCCCATATTCTTATATTATATTAGTTTTCTACATATTCCCATAGTGTATGTAATTTCTCCATCTTTTATCTTCATGGTGACCACACCTACTAGGCGGGTCACACCACCATCCCCAGTTGTAGTGATTTCCATGAGAAAAATTATGTTTCCCCATATTCCTAAATTGGATCAATCCTATCAACTTGATTACCATCATTATCCCATGATATATAAATATTTATCCAATTAATTATGGTGAGATATGGGTTCCACCAATCTCATAATAAAATCATTCATACAAATTCCACAAGATAAAAAAACATTCATCATATCATGAAACATAAACAAAGATGGGTTTCATAATCATCACAAAATAACCCATGAAATAAAATCAGTATCATAAAAAAACATTACATCATAACCTATATAAAATATTTATGATTCATAATCATTTCAAAAAAATACTAACCCATTGAAAGAAGGTTCTTTCAAAAGAATATAACCCATGGAAGAGAAATGGGTGTCTTAAACATCATGATATTAAAAAATTAAACATTCAAGAAATAATATGTATTGTATTATTGGTTCATGGAACTAATAAATCTTAAACTATAACAAAGGATTACATCATAGCTATAAATGGATTTTGAAATTTCACTTGAAACTTTTCTTATGTAAAATTGTGTTTCCATGAAAATCCTTTTAATAAAACTATTTCGAAAATAATTTTCTTATAAATAAATCATTATAATTTCATTTAAAACGTTTTTGGAGGAATATATATTTTCCACTTCAAAAATCCTTTTAAAACATAAATCATTTTGAAAACATTTTTATTTTTAAATAGCTTTGAAATCTTATAAATGAAGTTGAAAATATTTTGGAATCCATTTTTCCTAAAAAATATATAAAAGAAGAATGAAAACCAAATAAAAACATTTTTCAATGAAATTAATTTGAAAAGTTATAAAATAATCTTTTATATCATTGACATCCTTTTCTTCGAAATAATACTTTTAAAAACATATAAATGAATCTTTGAATATCATTTAAAACACGTTTTAAACAAAAAACCAATCTTGAAAACAAATTTTCTTTGAAGAAAATTCAAAATCACAAATTTACAGAATAGTAAGAAAAAATTATTTAAAAGGAAATAACCATGAAAACCTAAAAATTAAGAACCATGGAAATTAATTTCATGGTGATGGGTAATTCCATATATACCGAACATTCATTTTGTACCTTAAATATTAGAAAAATTCATTGATCGGAAAATTAATGGAATATTCATTTTGTAAAAAGGTAATATATGGGTATACATTTCCATTAAAAATAATAGTGTATTAGTAAATTGTTTTTTAAAAACTTTTTTAGGAAATGTGGTCTTTAAAAACATAAATTTCTAACCGAATGGGGAAATAATTATAGATTTTAATAAAAAGAGTTTTTCTAATTATATTAAGTACCAAAGAGTGTAAAAATGGTACTATTACATGGATATGGAATGAATATCCATAGGTTATGAAAATTCAAAATATTCATTGAGATATTGAACATAATATTTTATCATGGAATCATAATAATAAACAATATCGATAAAATATGAGTTTGAATCTATAAACCTTTACAACATTGAAAACATTAAATCATAATAAAATCGTATAATAACATTAAATGAATATTAAAATATAATATAAAGAATTATATTCAAGATATAACATTTATAAAGGCACTACATACACCTCATGTACAAATATAGGTTCATAACATGGCATATGTCTCAAATAATGAAAATTAAGACAAAATTACTTTACTGATTTGATAACTTTGGAAACATAACCCCCATGATAGAATGTTCATAAAATGGTTATATAAATACACATAAATTTTGGAATAATTATCATTTAATACATCCATGGGTAGTATACACACAACACAAATGAAATGAGTGGTTAATAAGGCATATATCTCACAAAAATAAAAAGTGATATGAAATTCCCATACCTTATGTCTTAAACCTCTTCGTATAAATGGAAACCTCTTGTAAGATAAATATAAGTTTGTTATAAATATTATACATAGTCATATTATTATATCTAATAAAATATATGTTATTATTTTGACTATATATTTCTCGTTTATTAATAATCCATTGTTAAGGTTTTTCTTTGGGTAATATCTTCTTTATTTGTCAAATGACTCTTAATTTGTTAATTTTTTTACCTCATACTTATATCATGCTTTATAAAATTTA
Organism: Viscum album; assembly: GCA_963277665.1. Classification (NCBI taxonomy): domain Eukaryota; kingdom Viridiplantae; phylum Streptophyta; class Magnoliopsida; order Santalales; family Viscaceae; genus Viscum; species Viscum album. The sequence continues at coordinate 1,110,090,712 of OY728137.1, forward strand.
TAAAATTATATAAATGTCATTTATATTCAGTATAAATGTATTTATAATAATCTATATAATATATAAATATGAAAAGGAGTATCTAAATATTAGGAGATAGTTTAAACAAAAAGTGTACATAAATGATTACCTTAGAGTTATCATTAAAAACATTAGATTAATGTATTAAAATTTATCGGAAGGTAATGGTTTTGTAAAAATATCAGCAAGTTGTTCTTGTGTTCTGATGAATTGTAAATTAATATATCCTTTTAGTGTGTGATCCCTAAGTATGTGTTGTCAAATATTTATGTGATTTTCATAGGAGTGATGTTTAGGATTTTTACTTAAGGATATTGAACTAATTATAACACATAGTATTTGAGTTTTAGTAAAAATCATGCCATAATCAGTGAGTGTGTGTTGCATCCACAACACTTGAGAACAAAAACTTCAATCTGCTATATATTCAACTTCAGTACTGGAATGTTCAATAGATTATTGTTTATTATAGGATCAGGAAACCAAATAATCTCATATGAATTTACAAGTTTTAGATGTACTCTTTATATACATTCTACAACCACCAAAGCCATCATCCAAAAATCATTTTAGTTAATAATCATTTTTAGAGGAATAAAAATTTCCACAATCCATGGTTCCATTTAAATATTGAAAATATAATTTCACAGATTAAAAATGTGATTAATTTGGATTTTCTTGATATCTTTCACATAATCTTACTGAGAACATTAAGTCTACATGACTATCTGTTAGGTAAAGTTAACTTCATATCATTACTCTAAAATATTTTTTATCTATATGGTTCCCAGCTTTATCAAGTGTAATGATATTCAAGGTACCAATTGGAGTAATTATACTTTTAGTGGTGTAATATCCATACTTTTAAAAAGATATTTAATATACATATACTTATATATATAGGTTCCTTTTAGTTTTTGAGAAATTTGAAAATGAAAGAAAAATGCTCACTCACCCATCATACCCATTTCAAACTCGGATTTCATAAGATTCAAAAATTAATTATTTATGGTTTATAGAGTTGATTCAAATATAATTTCATCCACATAAATTTGAATGACCAATTTTTTTCGTTACATTCATTATAAAAAGGGGTTTATAAGAAGTTATATTAACATAATTGTTTTGCAACAAAAATCTTTTATTTCAATCATACTAGGCTCTAGGGACTTGTTTAAGGCCATATCAAGCTTTCTTAAGTTTAAATAAATATTTAGGACATTTCTTGTGTTTAATACAAGGTGTTTGGTTGACCTAAACATCCTCTTTATCATATCTGTTAAGGAAATAACACTTAACATCCACTTGAAAGAGCTTAATGTAAAATATTTCTACAAAGGATAATGGAATTTGAATAGATTCAAGTCATTCATGTGTATTTTAATGTTCTTGATAGTCTATTTCTTCTTGTTTATTATGGACTTTAGTAACTAATGTTTCTTTATTTCTAATAATGACTCCATTTTCATCACATTTGTTTTTGAAGACCCATATTACTCTAATTACAGAGGTTTCTTTAGGTCTTTCAACTAAGGTGTAGACATTGTTCCTCTAAAATTAATTTTTCATATCTTTCATAGATTTAATCTAATATTCATCACTTAATAATCCCTCAAGAAATTTTTGTTCTAATTGAGAAATAAATTCGAGATTCCATACTTCATTTCATAAATAATTACTTATCCTTATGAGTTTAATTATATAACCAATGATTCTATCACTGAGATTATTCCAAAGAAACAACTGAATTTAATTTTTTAAAAAATTTTCATTAACCTATGGTAGAAAATCTTCTAGAGTGAATACTTGTGAAATTTTTTATATAGTATTATCCTTATTTAAAGCGTCTTCCATAAATGTTTGATAATATGTTTTTGAAGACAGATCAGAAGATGTAGGTTGAGGTTTTTTAAAAACAAAAGATCAGTTTCATCAAATTTAACACTTACTGTTTCCTCAATGGTACGTGAGTTTTTATTGAAAACACTATGACACTTATAGGTAGTGGAATAACGTAAGAATTTTTCTTCTTCTAATTTGTGTGAAAGTTTGTGTAAGTTATCCTTTGTATTGAAAATGAATAATTTTCATCCAAATACTCTGAAGTCGGAAACATTTTATTTTTAGATTTCCTATAACTCATAAGGTGTTTTATTAATAAATGTTTTCATTAAAATAAGATTTATTTAATAACAAGAAGTACTGATAGGTTCATCCAAAAAAAATTAGTAATTGAGTTTTCACTCAACACGGTTCTTGTTATCTCTTTTAGAATTCAGTTTCTTCTTTCAAAAACACCATTTTGCTAAGTAGTTCTTAGATCTTTGAAGTTATGAGTAATGCCTTTATTAATTCCAAAAGTTTCAAAATCAAAATTTTCAAATTATCCTCTATGATCACTATGAATAGTTATCAATGAAAACTTTTTCTCATTTTTAACTTTGGATAAAAATGATTTGAAATAAGAAAAGTCTTCATATTTAATTTCTATATAATATACCCATATAAATCTAGTGTAATCATTCATCTACTTTTTCCAGTTTGTATAGGACCAAATAAGTCCATAGGAACTCACTGTAATGCATCAAAAATTGAGACATCACTTATAGACGTAATCCTTGATTTATGTTTCCTGCCATATTGACAATGGTAACCAAATTTTGATGAATCAAATCTACGATTCGATAGATCTATAATAATTATTTTCTTAGATAGTTTATATAAATTACTATTATTATAGTGTCCTTGTCTTCTATTCCATAACCAATATTGGTATTACATTTTACTTATCCAAGGTAATTCTTGGTTCCTATGGTCTTCTAATTTGAGTGTATAGACATTCTCATGCAGATGGACAGAAAGAATGAATTAATCCTTATAATTGTGTACCAAGAACTTATGATTCCTAAAGTTCACATGGTAACTATCAACACATTATTGAATTATTCTTATTAGGTTGTTCTTAAGACCTTTAAAAAATTAAACACTCTTAGTTAAGGCTTTTCCAATAAGAACAATGTTACATTTACAAAAAATCTCTCCTTGAGCATTATCTTTAAAAATGACTCTTGCACCTTTAATTTTAACAATCGCGTAAAATAATTTTGTCTTTCCATTCATGTGTTGGAATCATCCACTATCCATGAACTATATATTGCTTTTGATACGTACATTTTTTCTGAAACGTAAATAGTTAGGTTTTTGGAATCCAAACTTTCATGGATATTAAAATTTTAGAAATTAAAATATTAGGAATCCATATATTTTTAGAAAAGTGAGATTTATGAAATACTAAGGATTAAATTTTATTTACAGAACAAATTTTATCCAAGTTTCAACCATGTTGACTCTTAATGCAGAATGAGACACTGTTAGTAAAAAAATATTTGTCACTAAAAACTGTTTGGGAGTGAGTAAATCCCTTTACAAAACTATTCCGTAGAGGATGAATTTGTTAATACTTCTTATCAAAATTCCATTTACCCGAAGTAAAATTTGATAAATTTTTTTAAATAAAATATTTTATATTTTAGTCTAATGACTAATATTTTATCCATATATTCATTGGTTTTAGAACTGATTTTAGTCTCTAATTTGTTTTCTTAGAAATAACATTTTCAAAATCCTTAGTAATGTTTATTGTTTTTAGAATTAACTTCTTCAACGTATTTGTAAATAGAAACAATTTCTAAAGAGTTTACATCTAGATCTTAATAAACATTTCATAATTATTTTATTATGGTTTTGATTCTACCATTTTCCTTTTCATGTTTCTTTTTTATCATTAAATTATAATTTTTGAGAAATTTGGAAAATCTAAATACTTCTTCAAAAGAAGGAAAGGAATTATCTTCTAATTAGGGTTATTTTTTATCTGAGGATTTAAAATTTCCTTTACCATCATAATTAGAACATAAAGAAATGTAAGTTAAGGACTCAACAGTGTGTACCAAAGAAATGAAACATTGGTTGTCAAGAGGTATTTTGGCAATAATAACAATATTCTTCTATCCAGATGATTCATTATCTGAGGATTCATTAGATTAGTCTCTATCACTTTAACTCCATGAATCATTTGTTTTTTAGGACATTATTTCCTTCAGACTTGTAAAATATTCTCTAATTATTTTCAAAATTTCTATATTTTATGTCATTTCCATTCAGATTTGGACAATTAGGTCTGATATACCAGGCTCTCTTACACTCATATCATGTGACTTTATATTTATTCTTATCATTCTAATCCATTTTTATATATCTGTATTTTAAATCCTTCATTCTAACAATATTTTTCATACATAAAGGATGATTGGATAAATATTTATCTAAGTGATTAGTATCAATATAATCTAACTGAACTCAAATATTAATAGTCTTTACAGACTTAACAACATTCTCATGAGTTTTGTATTTTGTTTAATTTCAAGTAGTATTAAAATATACACTCCCATTCTACTTATTTAAATTCTCAAAATCTATCTTTAATATGTTTTCATGTTGTAAGATATTTCTAAATAATTCATCAAAAGTAACAGTTGTGACTTTTGTTTACTCATCAATAATAGTTCTCTTTGATTCCCATTTATTAGGAAAGATGTTTATAAAAATATCTAAAATCATGTCATCATCTGAGAATTTTTCCATAATTTATTTTATAATAATTACAATTGTTATAAATTTATATTGAACATTGACTAATGGTTATTTATAGGGATAAACAAATCCATGATAATCTTCTCTAAGTATGGATCTTATAGTATACATAACATTAGAAGTACCAAAATGTATAATCTCTACTTTCTTCCATATGAAGTTAGTTACTTCACAAGAATATATCTGGTTATATATATTCCTGGTCATAGAACGATGAAAAGTATTTTATACCTTATAGTTTAGCTTATATTCTAGCTTCTCTTCACTAGGAAAAGTTGAAACTTTCTTGTCTGGGATTTTTTAATATATAGTAAGAATGAAAAAGTTATCCACCACAATATTAATAAAAAAAAGATTATATTCTATCAGTCTAGTATTCATAGTCATTTCCATCAGTGATTATGGGTATTTTAGGGTTTATATTATCTATGGATCTGATATTCATTCCTACCATGTTTTGAATAATTCAAAAATATTTTTCCACCACACATGTTAGTGTAGTAAATATTTATAAACAAAAAGAATATATAAGATGTTAATAGTAACTTGTAGAAGTAAAGAAAGAGTATGTAAACTGAGTAGTGAAAATCTTCCTTTGATACCATGTACTGGTATCAATATGTTAGATACCTCCTTTAATACCAAATGTTGGATCAAAGTATGTATGTATATAATCAATTACAAGAGGGTGGTGAGTTGTAATATTAAGAACATTAGTTATAAACCATAATGACATTTTTTTTAACAAAGTTAACCAAACTACATTCACAAAACCCTCTTCAATAATTAATAAAGGGATCTTAATGGCCATTGGTCTAATTATAAAGATATTTAAATGAAATAAGCACACAAGTATACTTAAACAAGATTATACATTAAAGCATATATAATCATAAATCAATGTTAATAAAGAAATATAATGTATAAGGAACACATTCTATTTATAAAAAATTGAAGTGGAAATTTAAATTACATGTAAAAGAATACAATTATTTTAATCCAAAGATTAGGGCATCCAAACACCTTGGATAAAGGTCTCTTGATTTGTACTTTCAATAATGTATGTCTTACCAACACCCGGGTAATCTCTCAATCCACAAAAGATTGGTTGTAGCCTCTAACTTATTATCCCGGTAATACTTTGATTATGTATGTAATCAGTACCACTATCTCCTTTGGCATGGAATCCATTGATTGAAAACACCAATGATCAGTTTCGTATAAAAAATAATAATATTTATTTAAGATTTCAAGTATTTTCAACAGGTTGTTCACAACTTGATCAGTTCAAGGATTTCACAAAAATCAATTTTTTAAAATCTCTCTCATGTCTCCAAAAACCAAAATTGTGTATATATATTGATGACATCCAAATGATAGGGTATTCATGTTCAATATCTTCAATAGTTTAATAGTCCTCCAATGGTTATATTTTTCTTGAAATTTCAGAGGGACCTGTACAGCTTTCACTTACTACGATCATAAAATAACTAATTAGATGATGTCGTTTAGTGTATGGGAATAATATTATGAGAAGAATTATCATTGAAAAAAATATAATAATATGAGTAAATGTATAAGGAAAAAAATATTAAATAATAGGTTATAAAGTTAATCAGATTCTTAGGATAATGAAAAATTGTATTCTAGTTAAACTGAGAATCAGATTATAAAAAAATATTGAGATTTAGAATTGAGTAGACGTTTAAATGAGATTTTTGAAACTATGAGAATATGATTCTATATTCTGATAGAATCAAAGTAAAAATATTATGTGAATCAGAATTAAGGAATATTGAGAATATGATTCATGATATTGAGATAATATGAATTTAGAAACATAGTGAATCATATTAAAAAATCTGAGCAATTTGAAATAGAGAATTATGGTGTATCAGAATCAAAAAACTGAGTGATTCGGAATTCAGAAACACATTGAATAAGATTAAAAAATAATAGCGATTCAAAATTGAGAAACATAATGAATTGGATTCAATGAAATTTGAGAATCAAATTCTATGAAAAGTGAGAATCAGATTCTATGAAACAGTGTATCTGATTTTATGAGTATAGAACTAATTTTCATAGATTACAGAATATAATCAGTCTTAAGATAAAGTATATTAAAATTAGATGAAAATTAGAATAAATAAATTAAGGAACATAAGTATAATTAAATTCTAACTTACATAAATTTCCTTCAATGAAACCAATAGAAATAAATTATTATTAAAGAAAATATGTTTATGATTTCCAAAACATAATGAAATGAAAAAGTCATAAGAAATACATTGAATCAACATGAATGAAATGTATATATATATATAATATCCTTAAATTAGATTTATTATTTCATATAAATAAAAAAGTATCACTAACCTCATCCTTAATACATTCCATATAGTGTGTGAACAAATCACATCACCATGGGGAGACGGTAGTCCACACATCCCCAAATGAAATTATCATATTTACACAAAATAAAAAGAATGATGGTATGTGTTGTATAATAACTAAATAAGAATAAATAAATAATATATATCATATAAAAATGTATTTTTATCATAATTCCCAACCATGAGAGGTGTGAAATAAAAAATGAAAAACATCATTTCGTGAGACAGTAGCTCACCGTACACAAGACCACTAAGTTCAGTAACCATTATATTGAAATATAAGTGTAGTTTGAACCCATAAAATAAAATCATTTACATATATTTATGATTAATAGGATATTATTTATTCATTTAGTGAGACTAATTGAGTAATTGAAGAAAAAAATATAGGAAAGGAGCTTGAGGAAGGATGTTACCTCTTCTTTGGGTAACTCATTTTGGTCTGCACCAAAGGGATTCCTTAGATGGGTTTATTCCCAAATTGAGGATTCAAGGAGTTGTTGAGGGATTTTGGGATGTTAATTCGGAATACATAATCTAAAAATAATTAGATTTAGATGTTTGAATAAAGGGGATAAGTGGTGGAATTTTATAAGAGAGGGAGGGGAAACACTTGGCATTTTTTAAATCAAGTTATGTGTACCCATGTTTTTACCTAAAAAGATCATTAAAATCCAAAAAAATAAATAATAGAGGGGTTATGGATTAAATATTTCTATAAAAATAGTATTTAACTTATTTCTAGATCATTTTGGCCTTAATTTTATGTTTTACTCTTTGTTAAGACTAATTTAACCTTAATCATTGTAATAAATTTTAATCACTTTCACTAATATTTACAGTAAAAAACTAAAATTGATTTTATTATAATATAAATATTATATTGATTACAACACTTTTTTTTAAAATTCAGTTTACATAAGTAGAAAAATTAATTTTATTTCTAGTCCCGTAGATGTGGTGCGAAATAATGTTTTTATAGTGAGATAGTTGAAAGGTTCATTAAGTGTTTATATCTAAATTCAATATAAAAATAATTCCAATTCCCAATGTTGGATTAATAAATCTATTATTTATATAATTTTACTTCAAAACCAAATTAAAACATAATTTTACTATATAATAAATTAGAAAAAAAAATAGTTTTGAATTAAAATTTAGAATTTTTATTTATTCATCCAAAGATAATTTTTCTTAGAAAAATACCAAAAAATCACCCTAAAATAATTTCATATTTGGAAATCAAAAATGATGTTTATTTTAATGAAATAAATATCTAATTGTGTCTAAAATTAATTTTATTATCATTCACTAAAGGACATAAAAAGATGTTCATTTGAGAAAGTAATATTTTCAAACATATAAATACTTTACCAATATTTCATGTTTTATTATCAATATGTTGTATTTATATAAAACCATTATGTATAATATTTAAAAAGTATTTATTTCTATTTAGTGCTGCATGTAATGCAATCCAAGTCAGTCTTTTGTGTAGCACAATCTTATTTAAGACTTGCGTGTAGTGCACACCAGGAAATCATAGTGATTTAATATAAAAAATATGTATTTACTATTGTGTGAAATGAAAAATATAAAAAATATTAAATTAATATTAAATATATATATATATATATATATATTTCAAAAAAATTAGGGTGTTACATACAAACTTCACTTTCCCTTTTTTTTCTGATTCACTTCAGAAAGTTCTTTACTACCTCAAAAAGTAAGCTGAATTAAACTTTACATATGTAAAATTATAAAGATCATTAAAACATCTCTAAATAAATTATGGGTCACAAAACATTCTCCATAAACTATGTTCATAAAACTTCCTCAACAAAATTTAGTCTATTCAGCCTCAGTCTAGTGACCTCTATTCGATGGTATCCATCCAATTGGCATCTGCCCGATTCTATTTCTACTTCTTATAATTAAATTAAGTAGAAACTCAATAAAAACTCACCACTTATTTCATATAATGGAAATTAGGATGATGGGTCTCACTCTGATGAATCTCACTTTGGTAGACTCATTCATATAAAACATACTCTATTGGACTAGTTCTGATGGACTTTCCCCAATGAACTTGCTCTAATGGATCTTCCTTAGCTTCAACCTGAAAAACATAATCTAGTTGTAAAATCAATACTTGTTCCACAATTTTAAGATATATAGAAAATTTGAAATATTCAACACGCTCATAATACAAATGTTCCATGCTCTCCTTTTATTGTCACCCCATAATGGAAAATTCATAAAAAAAATCACTTCCCGCTCAAATAAATTAATAAATCCTTAATTTCGCATTCATTTATGTCTTTATATTTTACTACTTCAACAATTCTCGATACTTTAGGGAAATATCAAATGTTATTAAAACTTCATACTTATTTATGATTATAGACATTTCTTTAATATGATTATTTAGTCCTATTCATCATTCTTGTTCTTTATTATGATGAATACATATTCAAAACTAAAGACTTCTCATTACGATGACATATTGTAAACACCGAAGTATTATCATACATATTCTCAGTACCAACTAAAAATCACATATTAAAACATTGGGAACATTATTTTGTGTTCAAATACTCCTTCAAAAACACAATGGTAGTAAAAAATATCTAAAACGTATTCAAATTATTTCTCCTTTTCATCAATTTCTCAGACTAATGATCCCATTTCTGATAAAGTTCAACATCTGATGAATTTATAGGTGTTAGAATTAATCTGATAGATTGATCTCTAATTCACTTCGATAAATCATTATAAAGTATTATTACTTGACTCTTTAATGACTTTTAAAACAACCAACACTTTTGTTCTTGACCAAATTGTAGTACAATTCAACCTGAGGAAAACGGTTGACTACATTGTTGATCATTATTTGGTTGATTGATCTCTATTCTCATTTGTTTTATCAATATCAAAAACATTACCATTTAATTATACCCCTGATAAAACTCTATATTCTATTTCTCAAAGATACCAACAATTTATAAAATTAATTAGTGTCGTAATCCACTATGGTTGATCAGTTGCATACCACATCTGATAGACCGATGTCAGAAGTGATTTCTTAACATTAGAAATCCAATCATCCAACCCTCAGTTATTTTCATGCTTAAGATTCTCATACAGACGATCAGTAGCTAGAATACATCACATTGTATTCTACTATCTTCCAAAAACTCTTACTTGTAATCATTACTCCCTCATGACCTTGAGAATGTATAATATTAGAATATCATTATCTAACTTAGTGTTGAATTCAAACTATGATACAACATCCCACTATGATCAAAAAATTCATTCCAAAATCAATACTATTTTCATTATATTTTGACTTTCTATCAAAACCTCCATTTGATGAATCATATCCAATGACTCGTGTTGATGGAATGAGTCTGAGGGGTAGTTCCAATTTTCAACATGACAAAAACTCTTTTTTTATTTATATTTCTACCACCTTCCAACTACGTATGTTTTTTACATTATTTACTCACATTCTAAAAGATTATACATATTTTGATCTATTGAAAACAAATACAACCAAAACACATAATGGGACTAACAGTATCCCCTTTATATTTGTTTTCAAACATTAAAACGTGTTCTTATCCCAATACAAACATGTATTCTCAATTTTTTCTTCTCCCCATTCTTTTCTTATTCCCCCAAGTCCTTTTATCTCCTTGATTCTATTTATATCCCCCTTATTGAAAATAAAATTCAAATTTAACATCATGAAATGTTTCCCCCTTATTAAAAAATGATCACATTTCCAAGGGTTGGAACTTTTCATCTCAAAATCATAAAACTCTTTATCATAAGAACATAAATATCACATTGTTTTCAGAACCAAGAGCCTTTAACTAAAGCACTCCAATTCTACATGGGTGAAACCGATATAGGAAACAATAGTGTATAATCAAGGTTTTAAATATAGTCCATAACACAAATTTCATGAAATATATTTTAATTTTTCTTTCAACATTTGTATTTATTGGGAAATTTTTAAAGGAAATTTTAAAATAATATACATTTGCACCCATCTCAATGAATGTATCAAAAAGTTAATGAGTTTATACACAACTTTGCAAATACTCATATGCTATAACATCATTAATTTATTTTGAAATAATTGTAAGATACAAAATTATCATATTCCATAATTTAAATCCTTCAATTACCAATATGTTATTATGAATAAAAATATTTTGGGAATAAGGAATAAGCTTAATGTTTCTTAGAAATGGAATTAGACTGAGATTCATCTCTCAGCCTGGATTTTTTTGGACTTTTCTTTTGATGTGTTTTCTTCCTTATTTTTAACTCTCTCAATTTTTGTAACAAATTTATTTTCATCTATAGATTCTTCTTGTAGTGATTTTAAAATTTCCCCTTTTTGTATCCTTTTTGTTATAATTATTTTGTAATAACTCTTTCTGGACATCCTCTTTTTCTAGTAAGAAATTCATACAATTTTTTCTAACAATCCCTTCTCAGTCACATCTCTTACATATTTTATGAATATTCAATCCATAGTCTATTGATATATTTTTATCAACTTTAATAAAATATTTATAAACCTTTTTATTGCCCTTTTCTTTAGATGATTTTTGTTATATTCAAAATTTATATACATTTCAATTTATTTTAAATAAATAACTAAACACTCTTTATTTTCAGACTCAATATGTTTTCCCCACTTTCTTAACATTCTCATCTTTCATCATCTCTTCATTTTTTATTGTTTAGGATTTAATATTTTTCCACTTCTAGTTTTTCTACTCCAATCCCAAAAATATTTTAGAAATATTTTATATTCTTTTCTAGTTATATCTCCCCATTGATTCATACTTTTTTCTTGGTAGAGATATATATTACTATCATGAATAATCCATATGTTCGACACAAAACCAATAGTGAACTCTGAATATTGATTTACAAACATAGAGTGAACTAGTTCAGAACTATTTTTTTGTTCCATCACAAATAAATGACCTCTTTTCAAAGGATGATCCTTTACTGAAGAATTACTATATTTTTTAGTGAAATATGTTCTCCCTCAATTCTGATTTTAAAAACCATTCCTTTCACATTCTGTAGTAGTTTCACCTTTAATATAAAATACCATGGTGAATTTTTGTCTCATCTTTCTGAAATCAGATTGTATTATAATAAAAATTGAGTATATTTCAAACAACTCCTTTTCTTTCTTATCCAAACTAACATTCAGAACATATATCATATTTTTGGATTTAGCAATATTCAACTCTTTTTGATTATTTCCTTTAACAAGGGTAGATTCATTCTTGTTGAGGATCACATTTATGGCTGATATATCTTCATAGGTTTTCTTTTTTTCAATCTCATCTAAATTTACATTCAGAGATCTAATAAAATTTGAAATTTTTATCTTATTTATTCATCTCCTCATCATTCTAAAAATATATAATTTTAACATCTTTTTTAAATTTTCGTATTTTATTGAGTAAAGTATTTTAATCAATTGATTTTTCTAATCTGTTTTAATAATCCACTTCATTTTTATAATCTCTACACAATCATCATAGTATAAATAATTAATTCCATTTATATCTTGCTTAATAAAGTTATGTTGATGATTAGATTCCACATTGGATTAAGAATCATCTTTATTTCTTCTACTCTGATAAATTTTTTTTCTTCTGGTCATAATGGAATATTTCCTTTTGTTTCATTCACATTTATTTTTTATATTTATCAAAATTTTCCTCAGACTAATATTCAACTTTCTTCTAAGGAGAATTTTGTGCAAAATGACCTTTCCCTTTGAAATTCAAACATTTAAGGGATTTAATTTTCCATTTTTCTTAAGTTCTAATAAATAATCAAGGAACAATTATATAGAAATTTTCACCTTCTTTATAATCATCTAAATCAATTGATTCATATTTAGTTTATTTATCATTATTTTTTCCATATAAAAAATGATTTTAACTTTTTTTCATAATCAACTATATCTTAAATTTTCATAACATTATCTATTATCATTTCATAAGTAACAAGTGTACTATGTAGATCATCCAAATATATATTTTCAAGATATTTATCTTCCAAATATGAAACTCTGGAATCATACATATCATGAATAATTCTCATGATCTTTTCAACAATAGCTTAGTCTTCAAAATTATAACCAATACATCTTATGGGGATAAAAATATTATTCATCATTGTATATAAGTCACCAATATATTCGTACTCACACATGTTTAGATATTCATACATCCACCTCTATATTTTTTACTTTCCCATATTCACATATTAATTTCCTTCGTAAATGTTCTTTTACTTATATTTTATACATTTGGATGTTCTGACTTCCATTACTATAATAAACTCACTTTCTGTTAATTATGAGAATTAATCATTTATAATTATTCCATCATTCTCATTATTTTTCTTATCAATAGTAGTGAGAAGATCATTTGTAGCTTCTAATGCGTCATACCCAATAAACATAAGATATGGAAGCATTATATCTATCCATATATGATATTTCTTACAATTGAATACTGGAATCCCCTTATAGTTCATATAATTTAATTTCTTTATTTCAAAGGATGGTTCTTTCAAAGTGAAGCCTCTCTAATACCAATTATTGTTCCCAAAATCATTGAGATTGCTATGGGTGAATCAGGGGTATGTTTTTATTTTATAATAAATTTTCTTAACTTCTTTTATAAACATTATTAACCTATAAAACATGTTAATGTTATGAAGCATGAAAATATAAATTAGAAAATTTACCTTTCATATGCATCAATTACAATGAAAAGTAAGCATATGATATTTTCATTTTTTATTACAAAGACCTACTCCATTATATGTTGAGTATTCCTACCAATATTAATTGTTTCAATATCCTATTTCCCAAATACAAAGGAACAAGAATTGAACAATATTAAAATCCTAATAGAAACTTTCCTGGCATAGTTGGTTATACCCCCCAACTATCATTTTCAAAATCCACATTCTCAAAGTTGGTAATACAACCCATAAAAACAGACAATCCTTCTTAGTAAATGGTAATTATCTATAGTTACAAGCTTCAATTTACTTATTCTTTTCTGATTTACTTCATAAATTTATTCGCTTCCTCCATAAGAAATATAAATCAAACTTTACTCTCACAAAATTGTAAATAACTTCAATAATTCTCTAAATAACATGATGGTATTGAAAAATTATCTAAAAATATCTTTATAAAACATCCTCAACAAAATATCATCTAATAAGCCTCTATCTCGCAACCTCTATATGATGTACTCTATCTGAGTGGCCTCTATCTGATTATGCATTTGTTATTTCTTATTTAATTAAGCAGAAAATCAATCTGAAACTCCCCACTTATTCTTTCCTATGGAACTTAGTCCAATCATGCTCACTCTGATGGATCTCACTATAGTAGCCTCATTCTGATGTAACTTACTCCATTAGACTCATTCTGATGGACTTTCTCTGATGACTCACTCTGATGGATCTTCCCCAGCATCAACATGAAAAACAATCTTTGGTTGGAAACTCAATACATGTTCCAAAATTTATGAGATCTAGAGAACATTAATAGTTCAATTCATTCATAGTAATAAATTTTACTATTCTATCAGTTTATAGTCTCCTTAGAATGGAAAAGGTGAGAAAACTATGTTCACTTCCTACTCAACAAAATTCACAAATCCCAAATTTCACATTCATTTAATTCTTCATATTTAACTTCTTCAACCATTATCAATAATACTAGGAGCTTCCTAGATCTTCTCAAATATTCTCAAGACTCTAGTCTTCTTCATGTTTACCAATATCTCTTCTGTTCAATTCTAATTTTTGATTCTTTATTCTAGTTCATCAATATGATGAAGATATACGAATAATTTATGATTGTTCATTATGATGAAATCATATAAACACTAAAATAATTCTCATATATATTTTCATTATAGACTAAAAAACAATTGTTAAAAAATATATAACTTTTTTAGATTTTAAAAACCCTTTCCACAATACTTTTGAATTGATATTTTATCTAAAATGACTTCAAAGTATTTCTATTTTTCTTTAATTTCTCATAATAATGATCCCACCTCCGACGAAGTTCACTGTTTGATGAATTTATCGGTATCAACAAGGTTATGATATATTATTTTCTAATTCACTCTGATAAATCAGTTTAATGTATTGATTGATGAATCTTGGCCCACATTGAAAATGAAAAAATAAATATTTGTTTGAGACCAATTTGTAGTACAATTCAACCAGAGGAAAGTGATTTATGACATTTTTTATCATAATTTGGTTGATTGTTCTGTATTCTCATTTACCTTTTCATTATCAACAAATTAACCACTCGATTCTTCCTCTAATAGAACTCTGTTTATCCCATAAAGAATAAATAAACAATTTATAAAATTAATTTGTATCACGGTCCATTATGATTGATCAGTGGTATACCACATCTGATAGTTTGGTGTCGGTAGTGACTTATTTACTTCATCATGATCAATCCACTAGTGTAATTCAATTTTTATATGGATTATTCACAAACATATTTTCATTAGACAAAATACTTCACAATATATTATCTTCTCTTCCACAAACTCCAGTATGTAATCATGACTCCCTCGTGAATTTTAGAACATTTAAGATCAGCATAGAATCCTCTGACTTAGTATTGAATGTTGAATCTTATACAACTTATCATTATGATCAAAAAAGTCATTCCATACTCTATAAAATTTTCAACCACTTTTGACATTCCATAAAAACCCCATTCTGATGAATCATATTCAATGACTAATGTTGATGGACTGAGTCCAATGGGTGGTTCTGATAGTCAACATCCCAAACACCCTTATTCTATCTGCATTTCCATCACCTTATCACCAGGTTAGTTGTTTACTTACTTTTCCCAATTTATTCATCATTTTCCACATATTGATCTATTTAAAAAAACTTGGTTCCAACAATTTAATTAATTTATGAGGTTTTATCTCATTGATTTGTGTGGAAATAGAGGTTGTGTGGGTTCATAAATCATGCTAGGCACATAGTATTGATAGGTCATCCATGTATTTATTATGATTGATAGTTCCCAAGTATTTAATTTCTATATGTGTGCCTAATATCTAGGTTTTATACCTATTAACATTCCTTTGTAATGTTTGTTAATAAAAATTCGTTGAAATATGAATTTGAGAAAATATGGAATTTTTTGAAATATTTAGTAACATAATGGTTTCTAAAAGTGTAAATTCATGGTTTTTAGAAACATAATGTCTTGTCTTTTAAAATCTATAGTTTTTTTAATATTAAAGTTAAATGGGAAAGGGGAAATAAGAAATGGTGGAACCCCTAGACGTTGGAAAAGGGTACCCATAGTGTTGGGATTGGATTATGTGTGTGGGTGGTTTGGGTAGTGAGAGTTACATAGTTTGAGACCTTGGTTATGGGTCATGAGGCTTGTTTGAATTTTATGTGTGGTTAAAGGTATGCATTTATATTTCCTTAAGTAGGCATATCACCTTGAGTTTGTGAGATATTTTCTGGTAATTTGGATGTGGTATCATTAATGGTATTTGATCACGTAGATTTTTGTTGGTTCCTAAGAATGATATTATTGGTTGTGCTACTATTAGTGGTGGTTGTGTCAATATGAGTGTGTTACCTATCGTTAGTGTTCACTTGAGTGAATTGGGTGTCGTGTGTTTCAGAAAGGGGAATGGAATGCTTCATGTGAGGGGAAACATTTTGGAAGATGATCTGTATGGATTAGAGGGAGAGCCAGTGTCCTATGATAGACATGAATCCAGTGTAAGGAGTTGATATCATTTTATCTTGTAGGATGTCCTCTGAGATAGGTCAATCGAGTTATTGGTGATATTGGATCTGTGAGACATAGGTGGTGGTTTTGGAATTTTTTTAGTGACTCATAAATAGTGTTGTATAGTTTAGGTTTGGTATAAAGAGCTAGGTTGGAAATTCATTGGTTTTATAGATTCAACTTTAGTTTTGTTCATTCGCTAAAGATTTTGAGAAATTGAGAGTAACCTCAAGGGAGATTATCGCAGTGTTTCAGGTGGCATGAGATGGGAAGAATGATTTGGTGCATTAGGTTTTCAATTGATACAAGTTTGGTTCCATAAAATTTTTGTAATGTGCATGAGTATTCCTTGGAAGCACTTTAGTTTCTGTGGTTTTTTAAGGGGTTTGTATTGATTGATTAAGGATATTTTTTGGTGTCTGAACCATCTATTTTGATGACTTTTAATGAAATATTTTGTGTATAATGTAGGAGTATAAGACAGGGTCGACCAAATTGTGGATGGATGCTTTGTTAGAGAACTGAAACATGGGGTGATCGGTGGTCACATGGTTGAGAATATTTGTACGAAGAATTTGGTTATTTTAAAGAATAATTAGGAATAACTTGATTATGATGTGGTTAACTGAACCTGGGGCATGTTTAGTTGGGTAAGTGTGTGTTTGGACCTAGCTCTAGTGATGTATGAATTATGGACCCTAGAGTCGAGTTTAGTAAATGGATGCATTAAATCATATGATCATAGGTTTTACCGTGGGGTTTGGATCTAGGATGGTGTTGTAAGAGCTCAAGTGGTGTGGAGACCATAGTGGTAAAATAAATGTTGGTTCGTGACTTCTTGGTAGAGTGTCATTAAGTAGTGGTGGGTTTTGGTTGACTAATCCAACCTAGGTTGTGATATCATTCATTGAAAACAACTTTGAATAATTTCCAATTAAATATTATCATTCCAAAAACCTTGAAATCATCTGGAGTACACCGATAAGACTTTTTCTGTACACCAAGAAACCAAAATGACTTTATGGGATGATAACATGTGGCTTTGTATATGGTTTCACACATGGGATAGTGTTGATGAATTCGTATGGTGGGAATCAATCCACCATACTTTTTTGGTTGAGAACATTGTAAAAGAAATTATGTTGGTGAATTCTAAGTGCAACATTATATGTAGTTAAAAATGGGTAATGTAAAATATTTATTTTTTTCTCTAGTGAGACTGAGGACACTATTACCACTTCTCAAGCAATGAATTTACAGGGGAATGAGACAGAGTTGTTGGAATTTCTTGATGATGTAATGAAAATGAACCACCTAAGGTGGGGAGTGGTATGTCAATATTAGATTTTTGGAGAATATCATGGTTTGGAAGTGGTGGAATCAAAATTCTGAAGAGAGACTTGTGAGTTACAAGTTTTAATTCCATGAGGAAGTCAGGTGGGCCATGTATGTTGTGGTTGATCGAGCTGAGCATTATCCATGTGTTTGGGGGGGTTTAAAACACAATATAGGGTTCTTGTGTGTTAGGAATTTTGACAGTTACTATGTTTTATGATGATGGTTGTGGGAAATGGAGTCATAGTGCACAAATTTTACTGAATCTTGGGGATCGACTCTGGTAGGTGCGTCAACTGTTGGTGTTATTCCTTAAGTGAGAAGGAATTGTGTCCAAGTAATCGTTTATGTGCCTAAAGTGGGAGTTGTTCGTTACTTGGATGATTTGGTCGAGGATGGCCCAACACAGTTTGGTAAATGAAATAGATGTGGTGAGCTATAATCCAACTCTAATAGGATGTTTTCTATAACACCCCGACCCTAGTTACCAAGAGTCGGTTCATTATTTAAATACATTGGCATGATTACAAGGAATCAAGTTCCGAATGACCGATCAGTTTATCAGTCTTGGAAAGTAGATTACACACTTGAATGTAACATTGCACTTTAAGACATAGAAAACAACAGAAATAATCATTATAGACACCATTATTCCCTTGGCTTAACCTTGCATATCAATCACAACACACTTCTTGGAATCTTGGAAAAAGAAATAAAACATAGAAAGGGGAGAGCTCAACCGCTCACTAAGGGTAAGCAATATAGCAGATACTTTCATAAATAAGCATAAACATTTAAGGCAATGTATAACTAAAACATGATCCTTTTTAAACTTGAACTTAATCATAATATGGAAAAAATAACATGAAATAATTCCATTTGCTTATTCACATGGATATTCTACTAGTCGAATAATTACATGCAATATCAATAACCACATTCATAATAATGGAATACATAATTCCTAAATTTAATTTATGTGTCAAGGCCTCATGCCAAGACCTAAGGGATAACATTAACTAGAACCCAACCCGGAGATCCTCTCTAACCAGACTCCAACCCGGAGTGCCTCTAATAACCGGACACCAATCCGGATTGCCTCTAATAACCGGACACCAACCCGGAGTGCCTCTAATAACCAGAAACCAACCCAGAGTGCCTCTAATAACTGGACACCAACCTGTAGGGTCTGCTGTAACCAGACCCCAACCCAAAACATACTAGTCCAACACATTCATCTTAATAACAGGATGAAATATAACATAAACATTCGTATTAAAAATAGTATACGAAATGACAAAACATTAATCATAAACCATTGTTGGAATAAAAATAACTCATCCATAGTCAAACATATCACAAAACCTTAAATATAATATGGAATATTTGTATCATAATAAATCAATATCAAACAAGTGTAAAATTTATCAAAGGATGTTGACATAGATGAAATCAAAACTATTTGGGAGAAATATAACTTTTTTGGAAATCAATTAAAAGTCACATAATTTTAAAATAAAACATTTACTTTGAAAATATTCTTATAAGATTGTAAGGGAAGCTTCAAAAATTTTATAATGGCTAAAAATAGCTGCACCCTCCGTATAAGTTAAAAAATTACATTCTTACCTTAATTCTGTCAAAAAGGTTAAAAAGGACCTTGTTTGGAAAATGATGGAAAAATTCCTTTATAAACATATTATAAAAAGTAAAAAAAGTGTATAAATTACTTTAACCCATATTCTGTAAAATAGTAAGAATATTTTTAAATACATTTATAAGAAACATGGATAGATGATAAAGCGGTCCCAGTAGATAATTACGTATAAACAACATCAGATAATGAAGATATTGTGAAATAAACCCTTACCTTTTACATTTCCTTGGTCGAGGGTAGGTTAACCTCCTGTATAATAGTTAAATCAATGTTATTAAATTATAAAAGAATCGTAAATATGATATCATATATGATATTTTAATATTACCTTGCTAATAATATTTTAGTATTATCATTGTTTCGAGTGTTAACTTACTCATTTTCTTTTATATGTTTTGTTACATAAGACATGTTTCTTATGGATAGGTTGTATATTATTCATATAAATAATGTTATAATGTCCTTAAAAATTATTTTTAATCATCAAATGATAATTATACTTTAATGGATACGATGGGTAATGAATCTCACCGCGTTCGTGGAGACGGTAGTCCGTACGTACGCACGGACGCTACTTCCATTTCATTTTTCATTTAAAATGAATCAAAACCAAATGATACATAGGTATATTATTATTCAATTATAATATAATTTATTATGTGTGTTACTTAAGTTAATTAACACCTTCCTTTATACTTTCCATGTATGGTATGAACGAGTCTTATCACTTTGAGGCGGCGGTAGTCCACACATCCTCAAATGAAATTATCGTATATATATACAACATGAAACGAATAATGGTATGCTATGAAATGGAATTAAAGAAGCTTATATATAAAATAAATATCATTAATAACATATTTAATTAATGTTCCACCATAATTACCACCATGAGAGGCAGTAGGAGATAATTGAACAATCATCGTTTCGTAAGGCGTTTGGTGGCCATCCACAAAAACATTATGGTCTTCACCCATTAGATGGAGGTGCTTGTAAGTGTAGTTCTTATAATTCTCATAAAAATATCCTATTATATTTATGATATTGTTTTGGTTACAAAAGAAAATAATAAGAAGTGTTTAGGGGTTGGATAAGTAAAATAAAAGAAAAGAATCTAAGAGAAATCGTTACCTTTAATTTGGGTAACTCTCTTTGGTTTGAACCAAAAAGGACTCTTGAAGTGCCTTATTCCTAAGTTAAGGCTCCTAGGAGGAGGATAGGGATATAGGGAGATTAATTGGGCATATTTTGGACGAGCCAAAAGGCTTGAGAGGTGTGAGGAATTGGATAGAAGTGGTGTCCTTTTATAAGGGGGAGGAGGGGCTCTTTAGGAAAAACATAAAGTATTATTTCATAATAAATTCATATTCGATTTATAATGGCTCCAAACTGGATTATTTAAAGTCTAAGGTGGGGATGGTTCGAAATCCTTTCAACCAATATATTTTAAACAGCTTTGGGTCATTATATTAACCTTATCTTTTAGTTTTAACTCTTAGTTAATTAGTTTGACATTTACCATGTCACTTTGTATTTTTATATTATATAGTTAATAAACTTGCTATAAACTTTCAATACACCTCCAAGTGTTCCATTAATGATACACCTATCATTATATAAGTCCTTTGGACGAACCTTATATTTTTAGGAATAGAATATCCATTAATAATATAATATTTGTTTAAAAAACTCTTTTATGTCAATTTTGGAACTATTGGGTATTTTGTTTTTGATAAATTCATAACAGCATTATTACTTCAAAAACAATTCATATAACCAATATTCATATGTCATATTAACCTATAAAATTATTTTAAATCATAAAAAGTCTCAAATAACATTTATTTGGGTATTTATAATCTCAATTATCTTAATCTTTCATTAATACAGTATTTACCGCATCATCATTGTGTCATAAATAAATTAAATTATTTAATGTCTACAAATTATAAATAAAATAGAATCATGTATGAAATCTGTTTATCATTCTAATGAATATTTATAGTAAAAAATATTACTTATAAAACACCATATAAAAATTAATTTCTAAAAGGTTTTTGTTTATGTCAATTTTGCCTTTACATTAAATTAATTAATCTAAAATGTCATTATCATTCATAAGTGGCTCCATGGGGTCCCAAAATCGACCCAGAGATGCCCATGGTCGGCCATTACTCATCCAATAAGTTTAGGACATGTGTGTAAGGTAATTTTGAATTATTACAATTTTATTTTTATCTTGAATTACTCTATTTATTTTTAACCACGGTAAATAAAAGTAAAAAGTTAATATTCACCAAAAAAACATTTATCTTATAGAACCAAATTTTATACTTTGATATTAACCTTGTCTCTTGTATTTTCAAAATTCAACTCATAGAAGCGGTAAAATTAAGTTTTATGAGTATTTTCAAATTCTCATAGGAGGTGGGTAAAAGAAGGTGAAAAGTTCAACAAAATTTTTATATATCTAAAATTATTATAAACTGACTCCAATGAATTAAAATAAACTTATATAAGTATTATGTATCTATTTTAACATAAATTAATTTAAATAAAATAAATAATTATTTAAATATAAAATCGGTTTTAACCAATAACTCAGTGTTTTTCACTATTCATCAAAAATTGATGTTTCAAAGATAAATACCAAAAATTCAGCCTAAGCTATATTTGATATTATGAATTCAAAAATTATTTCTATTTCACCAAATTCAAAATAGATAAGTTTCATTAATTAATTTAAAAATTAATTCCCATTGTCAAAACACATAGCGTGTTTTTAAGAAATAATAACTACCAACAGATTGACACATGCTTATGTCCAGTTTTAATGTGAAATTATATCCAATGACCAAAATTGGATTAAATGGTAAAAATATAATCTAAATATACATTAAAATCACTCAAATTTATAATTTATCACTATTAATCAAAATATTAAAGTTATCAGAAAAGTACCAAAAATTCACCCTAAGCTAATTTCGATATTCGGAATCGAAAAATGAAGTTCATTTTGAAAGATAACATGTATAAAATTTTAAAATTTTGGTATTACTATTCATAATGGCTTGTTTGATTGGTTGTGGTGTGTTAGAACTCGAAGTTGTGTATAACACATGCTATTGTATTATTCAAAGAGAAGCATACCGTGAAAGCTTGAGGTGTTACATTCTCCCCTCCTTCAATAAATTGCGTCCTCACAATTTATTCTTGGTATTGGAAACTTGGGGTTGAAATTTCAAAATATCATAGTTGAAATCCCACATCGAAAAATGGATTAATGAGGCCTCTATTTAAAATAAAGAGTGGTAAGTATGAAGGTTACTGAAAATAACACATACTAGGGTTCTATGTAGGAAAACATGGATATGGAAGAGAAATATAACCATCAATATCTGATGGTGAGTGGTAGAGAACATGGCTATGAAAAGGCCAACAATCACAAAGCCATAAATTTATGATGATCTAAGGTACCATCTCGGACAACGTTTTTGTTCTAAGTTCCTTTTATTAATGTTGAGGCATTTATTTATGAGATTGGCTAAAATCATAAGGAGATATACTTACTTTATAATTAGAGTTTTATCCATTAATAAATTTCTACCACAATCTCATCTTTCCCTCGAAAACATAATACAACTCAAAAATAATCTATTTATCCTAATCGTATAGGGTTCCAAATATAATGAATTTATATGTCACATATCAGACCCTTTAAAAAAAGAAACTACATTATACAATCCAGGGACTTCACTTAGTCCAATGGTAGGCGATAAATCCCAATCGTACAATGGTTGTGGGTTCGATTCCCACAACTTTTTCTGATGCAATGGGTTGTCATACGGTCTGCGTGTTATACTTTTATAAAAATCCAAAAATAGCCTTTCAAACTTAATCCATTCCAACCATTAGACTTATCCAAGATACTACTATCAAAACTCACAGTCCAAAATTTATAAGGAAGTTAAAAACAATAAAGATCCTTTTTTCCATATAATAACATGTAAACACCTTCATCAGGTATTATTTTAAAACATGGTAACATCCTAAATTACCATAAAACCTTATTAACTACATTCATGCTCCCCTATTCCTTATTGAATAATGAATATACTCCTTCTATCCAAAAATGTTGTAAACTCCAGCAATGAAAAATCATTAATCAGTTTCAAGGTAGTCAAGAATATCCAATATAATTAATTCAAATCAACCATCTCTTATTCCAAAATATCTACCTCATTATCGGGACCATATTAAGGATTACCTTTCCTTAAACCTTTTATTTTCAAAAAAGTTTGACTTATTATTAAGTCACTTTTCTTAGAACCATATAATCTCAAATCCTCAATAAAATAGTACTGCAGTACAATCCTTATTTATCTCTATAATTCATGTAACCAATATACTGTTGATACAACACTCAAAAAAATAATTCTATAATAACAACTTAAGAACACTAGTCATTATTCTTCATCTAAGGTTCTTTCATAACTTGATTATTATCCAATAGCATCATTTGGTGCATACTCTGATGATTTGGACATTAGTTTGTGTAGTGCCCCAACTCCTTGCAGATGAAGCATTGTACATTTGGAAACATTTTCTTACCCTTGAAATCACATACTTGGTGTCCTTTTTCTCCACACTTATAACAAACTCTCATTCCCTTAAAGCATTTACCATGGTGATTCATTCCACATTTATCACATATTAGAAAATGCTTCCTTTCCTTATTCCCTTTATCCATATTTATTTCTACCATACTTTTCTTCTCTAGCTTCCCTTCAAAGCCATAGGACTCAGAAAATTCTTTACTTATCTTATTAACACAAGATACTGTTTCTTCATATGATGATAATATGTGGGATACTATTTCCCTTCTAAATTCTGGCTTAAGACCATGAAAGATATGATTCTTCTTACTCTTTGGATTATGCATATTGCTGGAGTTCTCATTCCTTCTACTGGGTGCCATTTCTAAACAATGGAATACACTAGATTAGTTTATGAATAACAATACCTAATCCTGAACTTGTAAAACACTTAACATACATTAAACAGTTTATGAATATAATCCATATTCATAAAAATGTTTTATTTGAGGAAGTATATACTCATAAACGCTTTATAATGGTTTATAAAGAAAATGATAATTATCCTAAACATATCCCTCGGGAGTGTGGTAACAAAGAGTGAAGCAAGGCCCATTGTCGTTCACCAGTTCATGTTCGAGTCTAGCTCAAAGTGGTGTTTTGGGGTTTTACCCTTAGGTACATCTGTGCTAGAGCCACCTTCACCTTCTCATATCTAGACAAGGATGTATTGCTCGAAAAACTCACAAAATATCTACAATACCAAAATTATAGGAAGTTCATCTATAATAATCATCAATGTATATCTTAGGGTAATGTTCTCTAATCAGAGTTTATCGAAATCTAGTTTCCAAGGTTATTGATAAACTTCCTTGGATACAAACTTTAAAGCCCCGACCCTAGTTACATAGAGTCGGTTCATTATTTTAATACATTGGCATGATTACAAGGAATCAAGTCCCGAAGAACCGATCTGTTTAGCAGTCTTTGAAAATAGATTACATACATGAATGTTACATTGCACTTTAAGACATAAAAAACAACAGAAATAATCTTTCTGGATGCCATTATTCCCTTGGCATAACCCTGCATATCAATCACAACACACTTCTTGGATTCCTGAAAAAAAACATAGAAAGGGGTGAGATCAAACACTCAATAAGGTTAAGCAATACAACAGAAACTTTCATAAATAAGAATAAACATTTAAGAAAATGTATAAATAAAACAAAAGACTTTTTAAACTTCAACTTCATCGTAATATGGAAAAAATAACATGAAATAGGCCATTTACATATTCACATGGATATTCTACTAGTCAAACAATCACATGAAATATCAATAACCACATTTATAATGATGGAATGCGTAATTCCAAACATTAATTTCTGTGTCTAGGCCTCGTGCCAAGACCAAAGGGATAACTGTAACTGGAACCCAACCCGGAGAGCCTCTGTAACCGGAATCCAACCCAGAGTGCCTCTAATAACCGAACACCAACCTAGAGTGCCTCTAATAACCAGACACCAACGCGGAGTGCCTCTAATAACTAGACACCAACCCGGAGTGCCTCTAATAACCGGACACCAACCTAGAGTGCCTCTAATAACCGGACACCAAACCAGAGTGCCTCTAATAACCAGACACCAACTCGGAGGGTCTGCTATAACCGGACCCCAACCTGGAACATACTAGTCCAACACATTCATCTTAAGAAGAGGATGAAATATAACATAAACATTCGTATTAAAACTAGCATACAAAATTCCAAAACATTAATCATAAACCATTAATGGCATAAAAATTACTCATACATAGTCAAACATATCACAAAACCTTAAATACAATATGTAATATTTTTATCATAATAAATCAACTTCAAAAAAGTGTAAAATTTATCAAAGGATGTTGACATAGATGAAATCAGAACTATTTGAGAGAAAATCACTTTTTTTGAAATAATTTAAGAGTAAAATAATAATAAAATAAAAAATTTACTTTGAAAATACTCTTATAAAATTGAAAGGGAAGCTTCAAAGATTTTATAATGGTGAAAAATAGTTTCACCCGCCGTATAAGTTAAAAAAAGACATTCTTACCTTAATTCTGTCGAAAAGGTTAAAAAGGACATTTTTGGAAAACGACGAAAAGAATCCATTATAAACTTCTTATAAAAAGTAAAAAAATGGTATAAATGAATTTAACCCATACTCTATAAAATAGTAAGAATGTTTTGAAATACATTTTTAAGAAATATGGATGTGGATGATAAAGCGGCCCCAGAAGATAAATATGTATAAACTACCTCAGATAATGAAGAGATTGTGAAATAAACTCTTACCTTGTACTTTTACTTGGTCAAGGGTAGGTTAACCTCTTGTATAATAGTTATATAACTGTTATTAAATTATATAAGAATCATAAATATGATATCATATATGATCTTTTAATATTTCCTTATTAAAAATATTTTAGTATTATCGTTGTTTCGAGTGTTAACTTACTCGTTTTCTTTTATATGATTTGTTACAGAAGACGTGTTTATTATGGATAGGTTGTATATTATTAATATATAGAATGATATCAAGTCCTTAAACATTTTTTTTAATCATCAAATGATAATTATACTTGAATGGATACGATGGGGAACGAATCTCACCGCGTTCGTGGAGACGGTAGTCCGTACGTACTCACGAACGCTACTTCCAATTAATTTTTCATTTAAAAGGAATCAAAACCAAATGATACATAGGTATATTATTATTCCATTATAATATAATATCTTATATTTGTTACTTATGGTAATTAACACCTTCCTTTATACATTCTATGTATGGTATGAACGAGTCATATCACTTTGAGGGGGCGGTAGTCCGTACTTCCTCAAATGAAATTATCATATATATATACATCCTGAAACGAAAAATGGTATGCTATGAAATGGAATTAAAGAAGATTATATATAAAATATATATCATTAATAACATATTTAATTATAGTTCCATCATAATGGCTACCATGAGAGGTGGTAGGAGATAATTGAACAATCATCGTTTCGTGAGGCGTTTGGTTTCCATCCACAGAAACATTTTGGGCTTCACCCATTAGATAGAGGTGTGTGTAAGTTTAGTTAGAATAATTCTCATAAAAATATCCTAGTATATTTAGGATACTGGTTTTGTTACAAAAGAAAATAATAAGAAGATTTTGGGGGTTGGAGAAGTAAAATAAAAGAAAAGAAGCAAAGAGAAATTGTAACCTTCAATTGGGGTAACTCTCTTTAGTTTGAACAAAAAATGACCCTTGAAGTGAATTATGCCTAAATTAAGGCTACTAAGAGGAGGATAGGGATATAGGGAGCTTAATTTGGAAGATTTTTGACGAGCCAAAAGGTTTGATAGGTGTGAGTAATTGGTTTGAAGTGGTGTCCTTTTATAAGGGGGTGGAGGGGCTCTTTAGGAAAAACTTAAAGCATTATTTTATAATAAATTAATATTCGGTTTATAAGGGCTCCAAACTGGATTATTTAAAGTCTAAGGTGGGAATGGGTCTAAATAATTTCAACCAATAGATTTTAGATAGTTTTGGGTCATTATATTAACCATATATTTTTGTTTTAACTCTTAGTTAATTTGTTTGACATTTACCATGTCACATTGTATTTTTATATTATATTGTTAATAAACATACTATAAACATCCAGTAGGCCCCCAAGTGGTCCATTAATGATACACCTATCATTATATAAGTCCTTTGGACTATCTTTATATATTTAGGAATATAATATCAATTAATAATATAATATATATTTTTAAAAACTCTTTTTTGTGACTTTTTGCACTATTGGGTATTTTGTTTTTGATAAATTCATAAGAGCATTATTACATAGAAAAAAATTCATATAACCAATGTTAATTTTCTATATTAAACTAAAAAATTATTTTAATTCATAAAAAGTTTCAAATCACATTTATTTGGGTATTTATAATCTCAATTATTTTAATCGTTCATTAATACAGAAATTACTAAATCATCATTGTGTCATAAATAATCTAAATTATTTAATGTCAAAAAATTAAAAATAAAATAATATTATGTATTAAATCATTTTACCTTTATAATGAATATTTATATCCAAAAATATTACTTATATAACACCATATAAAAATTAATTACTAGAAGGTTTTTGTTTTTGTCAATTTTTCTTTTACATTAAATTAATTAATCTAAAATGTCATTATCATTCTTAAGTGGATCCATGGGGTCCCAAAGTCAACCCAAATATTCTCGTGGTTGGCCATTACTCATTCAATAATGTTAGGATATGTGTTAAGGTATTTTTGAATTATTAAAATATTCTTTTTACCTTGAATTACCCTATTTACCTTTAACTGCGGTAAATAAAGGTAAAAAGTTATTATTCACCAAAAATTATTTTTATCTTATTGAACCAAATTTTAATCCTTGATATTTACCGTGTCTCTCATATTTTTAAAATTCAACTCACAGAAGCGGAAAAATTATGTTTTTTGTGAATTTTCAAATTCTCCTAGGAGATGGGTAAAAGACGGTGAAAAGTTCAATAAAATTTTTATATATCTAAAATTATTATAAACAGACTCAAATGAATTAAAATGAACTTATATAAGAATTATTTATCTATTTTTAAATAAATTAATTTAAATAAAATAAATAATTATTTAAATAAAAAATCGGTTTTAACCAATAACTCTGTGCTTTTCACTATTCATCAAAAATTGATGTTTCTCAATAAAATACAAAAAATTCTACCTAAGCTATATTTGATATTATGAATTTAAAAAAATGTCTATTTCACCAAATTCAAAACATATAAGCTGCATTAATTAATTTAAAAATTAATTCCCTTTGTCAAAACAGATAGCGTGTTTTTATGAAATAATAACTACCAAAAGATTGACACTTGCTTATGTCTAGTTTAAATGTGAAATTATATCCAACGACCAACATTGGACTAAATGGTAAAAATATAATCTAATTATAATTTAAAATAACTCAAATGCATAATATATCACTATTAATTATTTCGATTAAAAAAGTTGTTTTTAATTAAAATTTAGTAATTTTCACTATTCATCAAAATATGAAAGTTTTCAGAAAAGTACCAAAAATTCACCCTAAGCTAATTGAGATTTTCCGAATCAAAAAATAAAGTTAATTTTAAATTATAAAATGTATAAAATTTCAAAAACTTTGTATTACTATTCTTAAGGGCTTGTTTTATTGGTTGTGATGTGTTAGAACTCGAAGTTGCATATAACACATGCTATTGTATTATTCAAAGAGAAGCGTATCGTGAAAGCTTTGGGTGTTACAGTTTCAATATTATATGTGAATTGTAGGATAGGAAATATGATTTATAGAATAATGAAGGCATATTTAGTTGATGTATGGATGATATATGTGCATACATTATGTGTGGTTATGAAGGAAATGTTGGACACCAATTTTGGATGGATTTCTCATGGAAATTTGGGCATGATGTGTAGGAAAATTCATTGGGGGTGTTGTGGATGCCTGAGTTTGAGGTTTGAGTGGTAATTTTCTGATGATGGAGGTTATAAAGACTGTAAGTTGATATTTATGATCCCAAACACAAGTACGGAGTACCATAGCTATCATATGGTCCGTTAATAACGTGACTGGTGTCTCGGGTTAGATGGGATTTTGAAAAATCCATCATGGTGTTCAGTTTTGGAAATGGGCACTAGCTTAGGATGTGACTGATTAAAGTCTTGGGGTGACTTTTGTTCTTTTTATGTGGTTTAGATGTTATTTTGTCAAATGAGGCTGTTGAAACTTGAGTTATGGGACAATGTAGGTCTGGGGATGAGGTTGGTCAATGGAAGGTTCCTTCAAGTGATGCTAAGTGTACTTGGTTGTTTGTATAATTGGTGTTGGTGATGTTGAGTTGAGATTGATGTGTCCATTAGAGAGCATCAGGTTCGTGTAGTGGATCAGTATGAATTATCCATGGAATGACTGTTCTTTATTCTAAGAGTTGTAATTTCATGGATTTGTTTAAGAAGGGTCTTAATAAATGAATGAAGACAATTGGGCCTGATGGTGTGACTATTTGTCATGGATGAATGGTGTTGCTGGTGAATGCATCTTGAGGATGATACATTATAATGTGGGGAGGTTATAAGATCCCGACTCGAAGATAAAGAAAAACCCTAATTAAATTTTTGTATTATGAAATCAGTTCTAGGGAGTATGATAGGTCTTTGGGGGTGTTTTGAGGGTTTGATAAAAGAAAAATATGGAAAATAGTCAAATTAGTGTTGAGAGAATGGTAGGTGCACTATTAGTAGTTACCATGCACCATGACTATGCACCTTGAAAAAGGAGGTTCACAGTTTGGAAAACAATATAGGGTAACCTAGGAGACTTTGTGGCTCGAAATCCCCTAGGACAGTGAATAACTCATAGCCACTGCATGGTTTGTTGAATAGTATGGGTGGCAAGGAAAACAGTGCAACATGGTTTCCTCTTTGTTAGAGGGAACTCTATAGTTGGTGAATATTTTTGAACACTATGAAACTAAACCATGTGCCTCATTAAAAGTGTTTTTTTATAGTTTTCCCTCATAGTCTTATTTTCTTCCACAAAAATTTCCCCCATTCAACCTCTATATATATGATGACGAACCAGAAGCCTCCTTTTCATCCAGGATTATTTCTCCCTTGATTATTAGGCGTATAAAGTGTTATTTGGTGAGAATCAAAGCTTTAAATAATTCCTATTGTCCATCTCCTTCCATTTTATATAATATACTTTGTTGAATGTTTTCCCTTCCTCTGAACATCTAAACCCTTATTTTTCAATGGTGTTCTTCATCAATTTATTCATGGATAGTTTATTTCAAATCAAGGGTTTTGTTTAGATGAGTAATCATCAATGGGAATTAGGTGGATGGTATATTATATTTTTCCTGTAGTATTGATGTTTATATATGGTCATGTGGTTGTTCCAAGTTACTTTATTTCTTCATTTTTTGTATTTAGCTAAGGAAAGTGACATGTTAATTAAGGGGAGGTGTGATACCATTCGTAAACCCTATTGGGTCCATTGTTAAATTGATACTGGGCATAGGCCTACGTATGGGGTATACAAAAACCTTATGAATTGTTAAATTATTTGTTAAATGGTGAGGTAGAGGAATTATTAAAGGGAATGGGTTGAGAATTATGAATAGGATATAGGCATGGTTACTTGGATAGTTATAATTTTTATTTGTAAAATTTTGTACAATTACTAAGAGGCTATATAAATGGGTTAAATGACATGTTTTGAGTTTTTATCTGGTTATGGTTTTCAATGAAGGAAAATGATTTTGTAAAATTGGATAATGTTTTAGAAAGGAGGTGTTGACATTAAACTGATTGAAAATTGGATTATTTTTAGATTTCAATTAGTGATTTGAATTATGTGTGTCCTTTTACACTTACAAAAATTCCATGGTGTTTTATTTTAAATAATGTAAGGGAAAGAGTTTAATTGGCCGTGTTTTGATGTTATAGATAAATAACCTTATTGAATGGTAGATTTAAAATGTCTAAGTGATTTTTGGAGAAATTTTGAAAGGGGGTGGGTCATATTGTGATGTGTTTGGTTTTAAAGGTCTATTAGGGACATGGAAAATGATGAACGATTAATGATATTTGAATTTGATAAATGTTGTGATAAAGACAGAAATGATTGATAATGGAATGGTTGTAGACGGTTGGACATGACGTTTTGAATCCTAATTGGATTCTTGGGATGATCGTCTATGTTTTCCAAACTATGATTAATGGATTCAATGCTGGACCAATGCTTCAATCCCTAGTTTTGGTAGAAATAATCGATAATTTT
This sequence comes from Viscum album, assembly GCA_963277665.1. Lineage (NCBI taxonomy): Eukaryota > Viridiplantae > Streptophyta > Magnoliopsida > Santalales > Viscaceae > Viscum > Viscum album. The sequence goes on from OY728137.1 coordinate 1,110,123,142, forward strand.
GGAACCCTTGTTCACCATAGTTTTTCCTGGAAACAACTGATGCTCTTAAACCAAAGGGTAGAAAATAGTTTTCCATATCATGCATGGGATTATCAGACATGAAATTTTGAGTCCCAGTTGGATTCATTTATTAATGATCTGTGATTTTTTACTTTTAAGCTAAAGTTTGGAATGGTTGGACATAGAGTTATGAGTCTTAGTGGAACTCATAGATTGGTTCTCCATGTTTTATAACCTGGGACCTAGTGTTAGGGATGGATGGACTCAACATAACAGATCTCAGTTTGATTCTTGGGATGAAGATCCTTGATTTCCATCCTATGACCCCAATGATATATGGCATGGATAGGTTGAATATTTATCAATGGTAAAATGGAATAAAATAATTGAAAAAATAATATCCATGTGAAATAATATGGTATATTCCCATTGTGAAGATATATCAAAACCTAAATATGTAATGGTTAATTACTAACAGGTAATTGTAAAACTTTTTCCCTTACTGTTTACTTATTTAATTAACCTTTGATTATTTTCATACAAAAATTTAAAAAATGGATATTTATTTAGACATCATTGGTGGTGGAATATTGAGTTGTAATCATACCCTACATAGGACTCCATGGAACTGGGGTACTTGAAAATATACTACTTTTTTTAGGTACAGGTTCGGGATGAGAACCTTGTGGTTGGTATATTCTTGGGATGATGGGTTGGATCATGGGATGTATGCACCAGGTTGGGACTCTCAACTATTTTTTTGTTGTTTTATGGTCTTTTTATATTTATTTTTATGACTTCCTAACATGTAGTTTTTTCTTCATATGGTTATAGAATGTGTGACTTAGTTACTTTGGGATTTTTGGTGTGTTGTATATTTATTGTTTATAATGGTTCTTCTAATTTTTGGTACTATTTTTATAGTTTTATTTACACTAATAAATAGGTATAGTCTCCCCAATGTATCTCAACAAACCCGTACTATTAGTTAGAATCCTCTAGAATACAGGGAGGAACACCTGGAGTCATGTAAAGAGCTCACTCGGGGCGCTGGTTATAGTGGCTTCCATGTAATGAACTACACAAATCCCTTTATTATCGTTAATCAAAATGATATTTCATCCAAACATAATTGACTATAAGTTAGATATATAATTCATATGAATATCATAATATAATTTTTTTGAATATGTATATCTTTAATATACAATACCACATCGAAGAAATGTAACTTTTAAAACCATAAATATAATACTTTATAGTATAGAACATTATAAAATATTGACCCACTCTTTAAACATTAGCGCTAATAAAATATATAACCAAAACATTAGGTATTAATAGTTTTAAAGAAATTTTAAATGTTTATTTCCATTAAGAACGGAAACCCTTAATAAAAAGATCATAAGAACTCTATTTCCCTAGACATTGGAACCCTCGATCAATAGTATCAAACAAACATTTATCTTTATATTCATGGAATCCCTCACTCAAACATGATTATATATTCAATTAAAAACAAAATATTTATTAGGGTATTTAAAAGAATATATTCTCACAGATTCTTTAAGTAAAACACTCTTAAACTTTTATAGTAAATCTCTCTCAATGTAACAAGATAATACAAACACTTTTTAGAAAATTATGATTTCCACTAATGAAAAAAATTCCTCATCCTTGATCACTACACTTATTTATAGGAAAATTAATAATCGTTATATTCCATGAATATCATAGGTGGTTTCAACAGCCTTAGTACAAACTTCTTCTTGATAGCTAAACATATTTGTTTAATGCTCGTAATATTGTACACCATCATAGTGTAAAAAGATATCTTACAATGGAATGAGTTTTTTCATCTAAGAAATTGTATATATCTATCATGATTATTTTATGAAAATTTAATCCGAAAGATATATCTTCTTTTTTCTAGAAATTATTTTTCTGAAAGTTCTAATATAACATCATCTTTTTATACTAATTTATATTTTGACTTTATAAGTATTATAAATTTTCATTGGGAAATATATATGGCTGTCTATCTGAAAATTAAAAATGTTCTTCAGAATAAAATAATTTATTCCATCCAAAAATTGATATTCCACTATCCAAAAAAATCCTATAAATCCGTTCTCAAAACTAGGGAAGTATAAAATATAATATGACATATACATTAAGGAAATGTATTGTGATTTTTAAAAACATGATAGAAAGAATAGAAATAAATTTACACTAAAAAATACACACATTTTTGTAAAGAAAAAAAATAACTTTTAAATGAGAATTTTTTTTATGGAGACAAACTCACACCCCCTATGTTATACTAAATCCCTTTTACCTCTTAATTTCTTCCCCTTTATTTTAGAATTTATAAATTATTTCATTAAAAAAGTTCTATAACTTTATCTTGAAAAATTATAAATTTCTCTCCTCCACTATGATTTTAAAAAATAACAGCTTTATTGAACTTAAAAAGTGTACCTAAAAATTTTGGAAAAGAAATTTCTACACAAAAAAATATAATACAAAATAGATATTAATTTAAAAATAATGAAAATATATAAAGAAAAAATTTGGAAACCTCTATCAAAATGAATTGTAGAGAATATCAATTAATATATATATATCCATTAAAAAATTAAAAATCCAAGAGTTTAAAGAAAATATATCACCATTTTATCTTGATGAATTTGATGACAATATTTCTCTTCAATACAAACTACTAGTATTTCTAAGACTCATCTAAATTTGATTTCAATCTTGTAACATCATATTCAATAAAAATAATCAACATGTTTGAATCCTTAAAACAAAATTCTCATCCTCTAAATGTCAATTTTTTGAACTCTTGATGTGATAATCTTGAGAAATTTCAACTTATTTATTCAAATATTCAACATATTCTTATAAATATCAGACTTTAAAACATTCATCATAATCAACTCCTTGAACAACAGTTACTTTTCACAACTTTTCAACTTCTTATTCCAAATCATAGAATATAATTTAATGTTTTACAAACTCAACATCTTGATTCATTAAATAAAAAAAATTAAGCAATCGATACCTCTTATTGATTTAGAAACTTCTCCACACATTCTTATAAAAGCTTTAGATGTTTTTTTATTAAGCCTCATTTTTATCAATTACAATATCATAAACATTAATATCATTTTCACATAAATATATCCTTGTAATGATTGCTTTAAACTATATTCTATTAGTATGAAACCCTCTTCTAAATTGATTGAATTAAACTACATTACGAATAACCAATTTTGTAATATTTTCACTGAATTTAAATTCTCTAAAATTTAAAAATCAATTTTCACATGATTTCATCTTTCCGGTATATCTTGAAAACCACACATGGTACTGGTAGGAAGATAATTCATAGGGTTATATGAAAAAGTTGGACAGTGATACCGTGATGAACCAGATGCTTCATCTCTCTTACAAACTTCTTGATTACTACTATCAATAGACAAATCTATTACTTCCCTTTCCTATTAATCATTAGAATTATCACCCTCACTATGATCTCCAACATCATCAACATTGATTCCAACATCAGCATCATCATTATAATCACTTTATTTTTCAATATTTTTTACTCAATAATGATTCTAAATTTCTATAAAACCCTATTTCTAGAATATTTAAATAATCGCTATTCATTAAATATAAAGATATGGAAATTTCTCTTTACCCCAACAATTGGTCGAGGCTTGATTGTTCTTTCAATTCTAGAATAATTTATAATTTCTTCCTCAACCTCTTCTTCTTTGGAAATGTATTATATGAAATATATGAATATAATTCCTTAACATTATGTCCTTTTTCTTGAGAAACCACCACATCAACTAACATTTATTTATCTACAATATGGAATTAAAAAAGTTTTTAATTTTACTTCTTTATTTTTAGAGTAACGTAATTTTATAAAATCATACATATTATCTTTTCCTCTAATAGTTTCCTTCACATTCACTTGAATAGATTCTATTTGAATAAATTATATTTTTATAAGAAAATCATTAAAGAAAATTTATTATTTTTCTTTTTTGAATTTCCTCTTCTAATTCTGTTCTTACCTTTTATTTTGATAAATATTTTCTTCAAATATAAATCCTCTTAATTATCCAACACAAAAAAATTTCATTAAGATTATTATCCACTTTATTTTTCATAAATGAGTTTAATGATCCATCATACATTTAAATATGTTTATTTATCAGTAAGGGGGAGTCTTCTCTACTTCATTACTATAATCAAAATTAGCTTTATTTTTATATATTGTTTCTTATAAAGAAACATTGATCAATTTTTCAAAAATAATCTTTTGAGTATAGTGATATATGATCTTCATCATTGAAATAGTCTATATACAAATAAAATATATCTTATCTGTTATAGTAGTTTAATCATTGTTAATTTTCATAACAATTATAATATTTAACAACAACTTGTTGAAAAAAAAGATACAAAAGAAGCTTTTTATTCCTTAATCGTACTGTTTATACTTCAATCATTTTCAAGTAATACTTTCCAAAATTATATTTTATTATGTTATAAAGGAAATATAGAACATATTTATCTTGGACATTAAAAGACTCATTATAACCTATCGTAAGGATCAAGAAATATTGAATCCAATTTTATTCAAACCTATTTTTGGAATTGAGATGAAATACCTTCTGAATTTTTTCCTTGGATGAAAATAGAGAATCTTCAACCTTCTTCTCAAAATGTCCTAACATTTTAGGAAAGTAATATGCAACTATGTTTTCCTATTAATAAAATGTAATTTTAACTAAATGAACTATATTTTAGATATTCAACTAGTACTAATTACCATATAGCTCAAAATTTTTAATTTTTATTCCACATTCTTTTAGAAATTCAACAAATGAATAATAAATCCTTACCAATATCATATAGTAATGTTCATGATATTTCTTCCCCACACACAAAGACTCCTATCCTTGGAAATTAATACCTTTCTTCAGCATTGAATCATAATTATAACACCATTACTTTTTGACCAACCATTATTTTATGCGAATATAGTTATAAATATCATGTTGGGAATCCAAAAATTCAAAAAAATATTCAGATGAATAAAAAAAGATTTAATAGAAGATAATCAGAGAGCCAAGAGATGGTAATAGGAAAAATAAGCGATGGATAGTTTATGACCCACCCCCATATATATATACTATAAAGAGAGATGGTTCGACTTCACCATATATAATGGTTGATGTTGAAAACCCTTATCTTGATAAACATATCATAGAATTTGAAAAAAAAAATGAACTCTAGATTCCTTATATTTGTTACATATGTTTTATCAGTCAATGAATTTATTCAAAAAAATATATTTTTTTGAAATTTATTTTTAAAAGTAGTAAAAATACCAAAAAATTATACAATAAAGAAAATTAAAAAATAATTATGAACTTACCTTCTAATAATATTTTATTAAATTTTTATTAAATTTTTATTTATTAATTTTATCATCTTGAAATATTTAAAAACTATAGAAATTTTACAAGAAAAAACACAAGATTTTCTAACAAAAATTTTAATTGGAAAAATTGATATAAGAAAAGTTTCTTAACAATAACTTATTAGTGAAAATATTTTAATAAAAAAAGTTTATAACTATATTTTTTAACTAAAATTTTGTTAAAAACATTTTTCTAAAAATTTTCCTTAAAAAAATATATCTAAAATATATAAAATTTGAGTCCTAAAAAATATGTAATCACCCTTTTTAAGGATTTCATTACTATAGATATATGGTTTAAAAAAGAAGTAGATATTAATGATAATTTTTTATTGACTCTTCCAATATTTAATTAAATGTATAAAAATATATTAAAATTAAGGTATTTTATAATGATATAAGCAAGTTCTTGATTTTTGATGATTTAAAAAATGATAACTTCTTTTTGTCTGTGATATTGAAGGAAATAGAGTCTTTTATCTCTGTTCTTCGCTCATGATTGATGTACTAGGTTTTTTTTATGGAAATAAAATTTTTATTGTCACAAACAATTATTATCTTACAAAAACTAAAGAAAAAATCTCGGAGTGTGGGTTGTATCTACAACGCATGAGGACAAGAGCTTTCAGAAACCACATATTTAATTTTAGTTGTGAAAAGTGATATATAATGTTTTTTCTTACAAAAAAATGAAACTAAATATTCTCCTATAAAATGAATAGTTATAGATATACATTTTATATAAATTTCACATCAATAAAAATAATTATCTGAAAAAAATTAGGTTCAAATTTATTTCCAATAGAATAAAATAATAAAATATTCAAAGTTACCTTAGTATAATGAAATATTCATTTTGAAACATTACTACAAAACACTATATGATTAACTTGATATCTTGAACATAAGTATACAAAAATTAACAAATATGACTAACTATCTATTAGATAAATTAAACAACCCATCATTATTCGAAAAATAATTTTAACAATTAGTTTCCTAAATAGATGAATATCTAAAGTAATTAAGGTTATAATAGGGATAATTATACTTTCAGTGTTTTAATACCCAAATTTTATAATGAGATATTTGATATACTTATGTTTAGATATCAAAATAACATTTAGTTTTCTTTTTAAATTTAAAATACAATAAAGAAATTAGGTTGACCCACTATTCACATCTCATTTTTAGATTTCACAAAATCTTTAGAAACATTTGTAAGTATTGTTTTAGTTGATCTAAAAATAATTTCATCAAATAAATTGAACAATGATTTTTAGAAACATTTTTAATAAAAAGGATTGGATCGAAATCTCAATAAAAAAACTATAAAAAAATAATCTTAATATTTCATAATGCGCACTATGAGTTTCTTTAAGTCCATAAACTTCCATAGTAAGTCTAAATACATGATTTATAGATTTTCTATTTACAGAACCATGGGTTGTTCTATATAAACTACCTCATATAAAAATCCATTAAATAAAGCACCATTCACATCCATTTAAAACTGTTTAAAATTTTGGAATGATGTTGAAGCTATAGATATCATCAATTATAGACAATAGAGAAAAACTTTCTTAATTTTTAATTCCTTTTTTTTGATTATAAACTTTTTCAACCTGAGTTGATTTATTTATAACTATGACTCCATTTTCATCGCATTTATTTCAGAAAACCAACTTTAAACTAATTAAAGTTCAATCATTAGTTTATTAATCCAATGACCAAACTTGATTCCATTCAAATTTATTGAGATCAAATTTAATAGCATTTATCTAATATTCCTCACCTAAAGCCTCATCAGTAGTCTTAGTTTAAAATTGATATAAAAAGGAAAAATGTTAAATTTCATTTCTAATGGAATTTATTGTTCTGATTGGTTGATCTAATTCACCAATGATATTTTCACTTTTATGATTCTTAAGGATTAACAAATTTCTTGGGTTTGCAAAAATATTTTCTTCAAGAATAAATGAATTTCATCTTAGGGTTGAACTTCAGATAATTTTTCTTCATTTTTTCCCTCATAAAAATATTTTTTGAACATGTTTTGAAAATAAAATTTTTAAATGACATCCAAAGATGTGGAAATTGGTTGTTTGAAAATAAAAGGATTGGTTTTATCAAATTTTAAATTCACCATTTATTCAATAGTACATATATTTTTATTAAAAACTCTATAAGCCATAGTTGTTATTAAATAACCTAGAAATATTCACTCAACTAATTTTGGGTAAAATTTAGTCAAATTATATTTATCATTCATAATGAATACTTTTCATCCAAAATCATTGATTTATAATAATTTGTGCTTTTTTCTTGTCCAATAACTCATACAGAGGTTTATTAATAAAAGGTATTATTAAAATTTGATTTATAATATAGTAGGAAATAATAAATATTCATCTAATTTTTTTACCAATTAAGTCTTAACTAAACTTGGTTTAAGATATATTCTATGTAATTATGTTACTTATTTCAAATAAACCACATTTATAAGGAGTTCTAGGTGAAGAAAAGTTATGTATTATAGTTTTTTATTACAAAATGTGTCAGAATAAAAAGTAGAATAGTCTCAACTATGATCACTATGAAAAGTTACAAAAGTTATATTTATATCATTTTTACATGGGATAGAAACTTTTTAAAATACAAAATTATGCCTATTTTTTTTAAAATAGACCCATGTATATCTAGCGTAGTCATAAAAACATATACATAGTATTTTCCACAAATACACACTAATTTCTAGGAAAAAATGAATCTATGTCCATTAACCATAAAGAATAAATGGTTGAAACTTATCTAATATATTTAAAACTCGACTTATGTTTCTTTAAAAATTTAAAAGGATCACAAACCTTAAATGAATTAAACATAAGATCTTATAAATATTTAACTAGTATTTTTAAAGGGATTTTAGCTAAATTATAACATTATAATGTCCCAAAATTCTATTCCAAAAAAATATTCATCTTCCATCAAAATAAGGCAAGGTAGATATTGGTCTCTAAGGTCTTATAAATTCAAGGTGTATACATTATCATGACAATTAGTAAAAAGAATAACAATATACTCTTATTTATCAGTAGTTCATTTATCATTATAGATGTTCATAAGATAAAATTCATAACATAATTGAGTTATTTTAATAATTTTTACCTTATGATATAAAAAAAATCATTTGAAAGTAATTTTCTACTTTGCTGACAAATATTACCTATTTTAATAATTTATCATTAATAATTGTTATCAAAACTGACTTTTCCACCTTTCATTTTAATAATCATATATATGAAATCCTTTCTCCTAGTCATATGTATTGAAAACCACTATAAATATACCAAATTTTATTACAATTAAATTTCTATATAATTAATAATATTAGTATTTTATAACCCAAAACTGCTTGGGTCCAGTAATATTATAAAATAAAATTTGAATCCAATTCTTTCCCACTTTATTATGTTGGGAAGTTTTCAATTATTTTGAGAAATAACTTTCCAAGGGACTAATGATTTCACTTAATTTAACAAACATCTATTTTTATAATGTTTATGATGTTATGAATTAGTGAAAATGGGTTCAATTTTTGGAATAAAATAGTTATTTTGAAAATATTATTTATTATTAGTAAAACCAATTTCATTTAAATTATTGTGATTTTTTATTGTATAAATATTATATAAAAAATTTATTCACCATTAGTAAATTTATATAGTAACATTATTAGAGTTTATATTTTATAATTTAGTTTCGTAAATATTTTTTTATACATAAAATATAGAGTACTAGTATTAATTTATTCAAAATATTTTGAAAAAATAGTTTTCTCAAGACAATATATCTCTAATTATTATGAAAATTTAAAAATATCATTAGTGATTATAGTAATTCTGAAAATTTCTTTGGAAGTTATTTCCTCATCATATTCATGTTTTTTGGAAACAATACTTTTTTATTATAAATGTTTAGAAAAACATGAAACTACTTCAAAAATAGGTATATCATTATACTTTTCTAATGTAGATATTTCCTCTAAATATATAAAATTACTTAACATTTCTAAATCAGTATAGTTTTCATTAAAATTAATGTTAGTCCTGAGAGTTCCTATCGATTCATTTATGTTCAACTTAGTAATTTTAATAGTATCATCAAGTGTTGTTATCCTAGATTCCAAATCTCCTAGAATAAACTCAATGATATTTTCAACCAAAATATGATCATTAATATATTTATCACCCATATAGTGTAATCTATTAAAAAAATCATGAATCTATAATCTTTCTTAAAAATAGATTACCTAGGTATGAAATCAAATTCTTGATAGTAATCTCTATGTATTTCTATTACTTATTCTATAAATTTAGTATTACTAAATTTGTAATTATTAATTTCTTCCAAATATTTTTTTTATTCACAAGAATAAATATAAATATATATATTCATTGTCCGTGAATGTTGAAAAGTACATTTGACACTTTAATTTAACTAATATTCAATATTTTCGTGGTTAGTGAAACTAGAAACATCTTATTTAAAAAATACAATAACATGTAGTTAATATGAAAAAATTATCAACCCCATTATTGATAAAAAAAGGTTTTCATAAAGCCTTTCGAATATTCATAATCATCACCATCAAAAATTGGGGGTCTAATTTGATTAATATTCATATTATTTTGATCCTTTAAACCATTCATCTTTCTAAATAAGAAATATAATAATTCTAGAAGTACATGTTAATGTTAAATGGTGCACAAAAAATTTAGAAACAATAAAATTCCTAAACACAAAATCCTTCCAGGATATAAATGTGAATTTTTTAACCATATACTGCTAGTTAAAGAAGTAGAACCTAGGGCCAGATACCAAATTTTATATCTAAGATAAATATAATGGATATAATTGGGGTTGAAGTTTAGATTCTAAAATTAAACATTAAAAATTAATAACTTCTTTATTGTAAAAAAGTATAAATAGTTCATTAAAAGTTCAGTTACTATAAATTAGGCAATTAGTTTTACCAAATACCATTGTAGAAAAGTTTATAATTGTTATAACTTTTCTATACAATAACATATCAAAATATGTAACTTGTAAAAACAAGTAAAATAAGACATTATAAATTTTTAAGGAAAACCATGCAAAACATTATAAAATATTTATATATGATTTAAAATTTATAATTAAATATCTCTATAACCTATAATTTAGTTATGCATAGTTTTAACAAAAATGTTAAGATTTATTTTCCTTAAGAAAGGAAAGCATTGACACTAAGATCAATAGAAATCTATTTCTCTATCCATAGGAACCCTCAATCAGCATTATTAGAAAAACCATTTTCTTCCAATCACTAAAAGTACTCGATCAGACCTGTTCAGAGAGACCATTACAAAACACAAAATTTCATAAGGTATTTCAAAATAATCCTCTCATATATTCCTTAATAAAAAGACTCTCATAAGGTTATAGTAAAGTGATCTAAATATAATATAATGGTACAAACTATTTATATAAACTATTTATAGTTAGTGAAGAAAAATATTCCTCTTTGATAACATCTCCCATTTATAGAAAAACTTCCAATGTCTGTATTCTATGAATCTCGTAGGTGGTTGTAATGGCCTCAAGAAAAACATTTTCTTAATAGAACAATATACATATATAATGATCATATTATTATAAACTATTACAGTGTAACAAGATTCCATAAAGTGGAATGAATTCCATAAAAATATTATATCTCCATATTGAAAATTTGATGAAGGGTTTATTTGGGAAACAAAAAATATTCCATCCAAAAAATGTTTTTCCCAAAAGTCTTAAAAAACATCATCAGTTTAGACATATTTATATTCTAACTCATGTGAATTTATTAATATTATCAAAATTGTATATAATTTTATATTTAAACATCAGAACAAGATCATTATAATATAATAAGTTATTTCATCCAATTTTTCTTCTAATCTCTAGAAAAACAGATTTGGTATAAAAACATTCTAAAACTATTGGAAGTATAAAAGTTAGTAAAACATAATCTTTAAGGAGATGAATTGTAATATTACAAAATAGGTTGTAAGGGGTAGAAAGAAATTTCAACTCAACAAAATGTTTTTTACAATGGTGTGAATAACATAGAATAGGTGGTGTCCTTTTTTTAGTAAAGGAATGGACACACATGGAAGTATATAGAAGATATAAATATAGTGCATTTTTTTCATTTGAAAGTGGAACTAAGTAGAAATTTTTTTTATTCTAGGATACTTTAAGGTTAAAATAAATTAATGTAATAAAATTTGGATAGGTTTCTTTATAATTTTAAGCCATATATATTTGTTTAATCCCATTATAAACCAATTTTAACCTTAATCGTGGTAAGAAAATTTTCAATATTATGTGGATATAAATTTATTTATATGCTAAAAATATGGGGAAAAATCAATTGAAAAATTTTACAACCATACCATTTACTTTTTAACCTCATTCAACATTTTTATTATTTTTCAATAATTTTATAAAATTCATTTGACATAAAATATCAATAAATTCATTTTGGGGACTATTTATTTAATTTGAATTCAAATACATCAAGAGAAAAATTGAATTCATATATAAAAAAATTTACCATCCCTTATATATTATAATTTCCTATGAAATTTCTTTCATACAACAATTCACCAAAAAATAGTAATTTTACTATTTTTATAATCATTTATCTTTTATTTTTCTACTACACGCACAAGAACTTTATCAATGTTGTGTATGAACTTAAGGTAATTATATCAGAACTAAATATTAAAAATAAATTAATTTCATAAAAATAATGAATTAATATTAACAATAAACATTTATAATTGATCAAAACAACTTTTAATCACAATTAAAATATATTAGTCATATTAAGAGAGAGTGTGTCTGTGAAATTATGTAATTTCATAACATAAAATAATATAATTATCATTATCAAATAAAAATTGAACAAAAAATATATAATTAAAAAATTTAGGATTGATATGGTAGATTTAATCTCTAAATATGTAATAACGTAAAGTTTTCAGATGATTTTGAGACATTATCTCATAGTTTTAATATTGTTTTACCCAGTTTACCTTTGTGATGTGACACATATTTACAACTATACGTACTCATAATTCCTTAAAATAAAAGAGGTATTTTATTAAAATTTGAACCACATGATTAAAAATATAAAATTCATTTTTTCAGATTCAATTTCTATAAGTGTGTGAAATAAATACTAATATAAATGCATAAAACACAAGGGAAAATGATTTTTAGAAAAATGTGTTTTTATGCCAAAAAATGAACTTAATAAAAAATAAATTTTAATATTGATTATTATACAGTTAATTAGATCATTTGTTATTAAAGGATCATTAATTTAATTAAAGATAAAATTCAAAACATCATGGTAATTTTAAATTGATTTATTAAATGAGAAGAAATGATAGTTTTAAAAAAATCTATATTTTTTACTATTTACATAAATATAAATGTTTTTTGAGAAATACCAAAAAATTCACCCTAGGATAATATTTAAATACTAATTTCAAAAATAATATTATGTTTCTTAAACACAATTTAGATGATTGTTAGTCATTAAATATCATGTTCAGGAAAAATTTCAATAAAAACACTTTTTGAATAAAACATATTTTTGTGAAGAATAAAATTCCTTTACTAATAATTGAGTTCTTATTTATTATGTATTAATTAATAAAATTAATTTTGGTAAACCATTAATATATATATATAATATTTCATAATGAGTTCAATAATATTCATACCTATCAATTTCATGGAAATTTTATAATATATAATGGTTCATTTTATGATCAGTGTTTCATATCAAGAAATCAATCAAACACTTTCATTCTATTTAAATAGAAATGTATTTTAATATATAATGGAATTATAAAACACATCAACAAACAAATCGTTATATTCATTCCAAATAATGAACACATAAGGAAATTGATCATCCAATATGGGTGGGTTATATCAAATACAGGTGCCCATATTCTTATATAATTAACATTGGGAAAATTAGGTTGAGGAACATCAGAAAATCTATGTGTGAAATCAGTTTTCAAAAGATCATACTCAACTACTCCATAGGTGAGATCAATGATCGTATGACTAAGAGAAATGAATCTGATAGACTTATTAAGCTATAAAATCTCTATATTCTTAAAGGAAAGATACGCATAAAGGTATTACATGATCATGCGGAATGAAAAGATTTAATACTACATCCTTAGTAGGGAAAAAAATCAATGTAGCTACTAGAGAGTGTGATGAAGTTGTAGGAGTACAAGATAATGTGAAGTAACTTCTATGATAAAATATGTTTTAGATTGGGTGTCTAGGGACATATTGATCTAAGAATTATGTTTGAAACTGAAACTAGAATAAATGGTATGGAATTCTATATTGTTTTGCAGTTCTCAAGCTACCACATTGTCTATTGTCTACGGTGAAAAAAGAGTATCAATCTAAATCACTTGTTTATCGAGTATGATGTAATAAATTGGTTTCAAACAAAATTGGATGATTTCATCCTTAATAAATCTTAGTAACTCACTTTATAATAGTGATGGTGATCATGTCAACGATCTTATATTCCTTTTTTCCTATTCACAGAGGTATTTAATGAACCTATACATTATTTTGAATGATACTCTAATATTCTGGAAAAATATCAAACAAAATGCATACACACATGGTGCATGTCATCTTTAAAAATATTTATTATGTACGGGGACTTTCTTATTCCTATATTTAATGTTAGAATGGGAATAAAAGATTTGAGTTACACATTATATGTGAATATAATATTATTATATTACTAGAGGAATGTTATTGAGAATATATATATATAATTTAGTAGGTAAAAAAATTACATTCCACTATCAAAAATTTATACATGAGATAATTGACATAATTGATAATATATATAGCTAAATGGTGAGTGAAATCCAAAAAAAATAAAATTTTAGTGAAATATGGATCTTGAACAACTGATAAATATTTTTTAAAATCGGTTCATTAATTTAGTTGGAGTATATTCAATAAAATAAATTATTTAATACTTATAAAACATTATACTAATTTGAAAAATATTTTTTTGTATAATATAAATATAAAATCCTTTTAATAATGATATATATTCTTAATAAGGTTTAGTTTTATTAAATTTTTTTCCTATTTATATTAACTAATATTGACATGTGTTCAAAATTATATAATGAAAACAATAAAGTAACTATATGTTAATGAAAAAAATATTTATTATATGACTCAAAGGTGTGGGATTCCATTTTTGTTATAAGTGAGTTCTATATTAGGATGAATGAAAGGAGTATTTAAGTATTCTTGAATAAAGAAAATTTTTTATGTATTGACGAAAAATATTTCATATTTATCTATGGATTTAATTATGTAAGATAGATATGGAAACTTATATCAATACATGGGACAAGAGGAAGAGTTCTTTGAAGATATCATTCAAAATGAATAATAGTATAATGCATTTTTCAATTATTGGAGCTTTCAAAAGGATCATGATTACAAATATTTAAAGGAAATTTAAAACAGTTTGATGATTTTATTTAATGTTTGATTCATTTTATATAGTTTTTTATTTTCTATTAGGTTTACCATTCACCCCTTAAAATTTGATTTCTTGAAAATAAAAATTCTGATTTTGATGGATAGAAAGACTCAAAAATAGAACAAATTAATTAATTAAAGAATGTGTATATCTTCATGATTATAATGAATCAAAGGGATGTTCCATTTAGGTTGGTAAATATTTTATCTATTTACATTATGGATTGGTTTTAGAATTTAATTTTTTATGTCATGAATAAGAATTATATTTCCCTTTAATATAAGATTAGACTGATATTTCTTCAAGATTAACAGTAAAAGTTATTCTATATACATCAATGAAGGTTTTCTAATATATTTAAAAGTTTACATTATGTTCATAGATATATTAATCTATAATATATATAATGATAATATAATGGTTTTTCAATTTAAAATCACATACATAGGTATTTTATCATATAAACAAGAAATTACCCCAAATATTCCTTAAATAGTATTGTTGAGATCATATAAATTTGAATCATTTGATATTTTTATGTCTTTTTTATTTTTGAAAAGTGAAAAAATTTATTATTATAATAAATAAGAATACCTTTGGAGTTCTTAAACTTATTACATATTGATGTATTGGGTTTAATGAGAACACTTTCCAGTGATTAATGCATGATTTTAAAATATTTGGTATCAAGAAATAAAGAATATAATAAAATTTGTTAAGGGTGATAAGATACATTAATAATATTGGGTATAAAATTCGTAATAAAAAAATGTAAAAGTTATCAAACAAGAGTGGTATGTATTCTTAAACTTAAATTAGAAAATATCTTCTTATGTGTTTTCACTAAATCGTATTATATCCTACAAAATACACCATATGAGTGATGGATTTGGATTGTACTAATTTTTCATTAATAGAGATTTACTAAATTTTATGTAATTACACAGAATTATGGTTTTCATAAGAATTTTAATGATGTGATTTTATCTTAGGGTATGAATTTTGCGTTGTTTTTCAGAAGTATAGATAATGGTTTTGGAGGTATACATTTGTGTCAACAAAGCTCTAAGTAGAATTTAATGTGTTTTCTAAATGGGAAATATTTGGTAGGTTACAATTAAACTAACAAAAAGTATTGTGGTAGTACATTTGGAGTCTAGTGGGATGGGAGTTTCTATGTTCTACTACTTATACAATGGGGAACCAAATGGGAGATCATCGATAACTCGATAAACCATCATAGTCCCATTATGGGTCCGCCAAATGGCCTATAGAATACCCAACCCCTAATTTTATGAGAGTTTTTTTTATAAATCATGGTATTATTTTCTTTGATACATCCCCTATCTAATTCTATCCAATAGAATAAGGTTCCTCTCTCCCCTTTCATTGTTCCACTACCTTAATGTGTTAATGATTTAGAGAGATCCACACTCCTCACATGGTAGGTGATCAGAGAACCATTGGGGACTATGATCTTCTCCCACAAGGAATACATTAATGTCCCCTTATAATATATCCTTTCATCATCATTTGATGGTTTTCTTTTTTAAATTCCTATATTGGAATTTTTTGTATGAATTTATTTAGGAAAAATCATTTGATGATATTATGAGTTAAATATTACTGGTAAAATGTATGTGGTCTCACACACATTTCAAAATGGATTTTGTGATATGTTTTTAGTGGGGTATATTGGAATCAAAACTAAGTCTAGGGATAACCAAATGGGTAACAATATGGTAACGATTGTGTAAGATAATTGGTTGATCCTATTTGTACTAGAACATACATTCCATATTGTGATAAGTGAATTTTTGGATTTCTCAGAGACTTGTTTTCTTTATTATTTATGGGATATATTTATAAGATATACTTCAAATGGGTGTACAAGTGTGATTTATAACTTGAGAGACTAATGATGGTCTCTTATGATGATTTTGGGGGTGTCACAAGTGTCTAACATATGAGGCATATTTTAAAGATAGGTTTGTCTTGGTTATCGATATTTGTAATGGGGTGAGTCGTGGTATAAGGTCCTTGGGTTTTTTTCTATGAGTATAATTGTGAAATTTCAGAATATGGATTATTAGATACCTCATGAGTCCTGATGTGACCATGGAATTAAATTTACTGTGATTAGATATGTGGTTTTAATGCTCAATGAATTTTTTTTAATCCATGGCCTTAATATATGGTTTAAGTTCATAGTGTATGAAATCACAATAAAGGATATATTTTAATGAATATGGAATGAATGATCCGAGACTATGTGAAATTTGAGGTGACTAAATGATATGAATTGATTAGGATGAGAAGGTTATATGAATTTTCAACATAGTTTTACATAATATAAATCAGTTAGGTATGGTGATTTAATCCCTATGTAATTTTTATTTGTCTAACATATGGTTATGGGTGTGGTGAGATGAACCTGGGATGACTAATCTATGTATTGAGGGGGTTAGATTTGTTATTCATAGAAGACAATGGTTACTAGTCATGGAATAAGACGTAAGTTTTTTTATTTGTGATGCATGGGACGCATCATGTTATAACTAATGGATAATATGTGGTTGTGTAATTCCATGTGATTGGACATTGGTTATCCAAATTATGTTATGATATAGTGTGGATTATTACAATAAATAAGGGTGATATGTATGTTATGGTGCCATATGTTCTAAATTACTACTACGACCAATGGTTTTATTTGTATGTTAACGAACCTCATAGTATGAATTTTACTATAACTAGGGGGATCACATATATACCATATAACCTCATGGTGTTTTTGTTTATTATGATATTTGGATTGACATGTGTGTCATGGAACCCCATTGTGTGGATAATTACTATTACTAGGGAGCTGGCATGTATATTGTGACACCCCATGGTGTGGATTATTACTATGATTAGGGGCCGACATGTGTTTCATGACTCCACATGTTTTCAAATGTGAATATAACCTGGGATCCAACATGTGTGTCATGTTTGACTAGAAGGTGGATGATGATTTTTGTGGTTTATTAATCTTAGCCAAAGAAAGTATGGTTTGGTATCATAGTGGTCGTATAAGTACACGATGAATCAAATTGGTTGTTTTATCAAGTGTGTTAAGCCTTTACCCATGATTTGTTATACACACTAACAGGTATATATTTTAGTATATATTATGGACTAATTGATGATTTCCTAGTGAATTTTATATTTACAACATAAACATGATCCTTGGTGGATGTTCTAAAAAAATGTTTTTTTTATTTAGGTCAAGGAAAAGGCATAGTTATATGTGAATTAGATGTAGTTTATTTGGAATGGTGGTGGATATAATTTCCAGTCAGGGATGTGGCCTTCTATAGAAAAGCCTCATCAATTTTACTTTTTTCTATTTATATACACCATGAATATGATTTTAGTTTCATTTGATTCCTCAATAGATGTATGAATTTTAAAAAAATATAATATTTTTATATTTAATTTCATGGTGTCTTGTTTTATATACGGATGACTTTCCAATATCAATCCATATGTGTACTCTGTTTTTTGTGAGTTATAGTTTTTTTTGTTTTTTATTTGATGGGTTTGATACAGGGGATATAGATTTCCTAATGAAAGTCATATACCCTCACCTCTAGTCAGAATCCTACAGTATATGACTAGTCATGGTCATGGTCACATGAAATATCATATCATTCCCTGAATACTGGGTTATGTCATTTTAGAAATTGTATAAGAGCCCTTTATTTGAGTTGATTATGATCTGGGAATTGGTATACATAGATATGTTGGTTAGAAATCCAGATATAAATTGTAATCAAGTATGGAAAATATCTTTATAGTATAAATATATGTTACCTAAAAGTGGGATTAATATTATTTGTTCTTTTCATGATATTTTTTTTGGTTTTGATTATGTTTGATGTTTTTATTTTAGATTTATTGGTTAACTCCTAGCACAAAATAACAAGAGTGAATGCGTATAATCAAAGTTCATGGAACATTGATTTTCATGACATGAGAATGTACATGTGGGACTAAAAATAATATTTGGAAAGATATTTTTAATTTATTTAAACATTAATAATAAATTATTTGAGGTTATTCTCAATAACGTATTGGGGATGTGTTTATAAAATGAAACATACAAATGATTAATTTTATATGTTTTCTACTTTTATTGTGGTGATATTATTAACATGAACATGTTTTTGATAAAAACATTATAATGGTAAGTGTGGTAAATAGAAGTATTAGGAATATATTGGTGCATTTAATGGATTTTTTGCGTGTAGATAGGTATAAGAAATTGATTTTTGAGATATGTATTTGTACATGAATGAAATTCCTTAAGTTTATATTGGTACAAATATTTTATTTTTTTGATTTGGATTAATAATATAATTAAATGACTAAGGTTCATATGGAATGAAATAAAATATATCTCTTGTAAGGTATACTTGAGGTGTGTGATAGGTAGGGTCAACATGAGGGATAACCCAAATTATTAGGATTTTTTGTATAGTGTAGATGAGATATGACTCATTATGATAATATTTAGGTGTGATAGTAGGGTAATACAAGAGATTATATCTTTTTATGCATTGAATTTGATAAATATTGAATATGGTTTATGCATGGAGTACATGATTTCCTTAACAAAGGGTGATCCTTTTAAATTGACCCAGGATGATTAAATACTAAAAATGATTTTCATAGTAGTGATTATGGTAATATTGGGTAAGTATGATGTTTATTTCAAGTCAATAGGATAGATGAAAAGTATAATGTGAGGATTCATTCACAACCTTATATCGTGGATTTAATTGTTTTGATCTTGTATATGTATTAAATGTAGGAAATGTGATATGAATTATATATTGAACATGTTTTTTTATGAAAGTGGCCTTCTGGATAAGAAATCATAGAGGATCTTTTGGGTTTTGTATTGATTTCACTTTTTTAGTAAATATAATATGGATGGATTGATTGGTTAATGCATTGGGGGTTTTGATGTTTTACATGGATTTTTAATTGATGTGTCATTATGAAACAATCATTCATTGTATAACCTATCCTTTTAAGGGTGATTTATAAGAGTTTGGGGTATATGAATAATCTTATTAATGTGGTTGATACAAATTAAATGGTTATATCCCTGGTGTATTTATACATTTTAATTAAAGAAAATGTTTGGTGGAAAACAATAAAACAGAAAAACAATGGTCAAGGATCTTCTCAATAGAAGTAAGATGGTGCATCCTTGAAAAATGTATAGTTGTTATCATATTGATTTATGGGGGCTATAGTGATATTGAACATATGTATCACTTGGAGACAACTGAATTTCATTGATTAATATGGAAATAATCAATGGATTCTACATTTATGTATGGATCAAATGCTTGTATAAGTTTCGAGAAATTAAATATTTTTAAATTGGTGTTTCCTAGATTTTATTATATGAGTTATTTTCATTATTTTTACAAGAACACATGTTCATGATTACTCATATCTATGATAAAAATGTAATTTTATTTCATAAAATGATGGTGTAGAGCACCAAGATTCCCTTAGAACCTAGAACAAGGTTCACGAGATAAAGTTTTGAGTTATTTTATATTGGGATAATGAGATTTAGTTTTTAGGTGATGTCATAATTTAAAAATATTAGTGTGATTGGTATAATGATATAGGAAATCATATTATGGGGAGAATAGTATTAGTCACTCAATGTTAAGCCCCTAGTTTTGGGTGGTTTTGTAGATGGAATCGAGGATGATATGTGTAATGTTTCATGGTAGTTGGTAATCGAGGTTTTATTTGTGATGATTAGACAAAATCAAGTAAGGATATTTTTTATTTGTAAAAAATATATTTTATAGTTGATATATAGTTTTTAGAAATAGTCAATGAATTTGGTAACTAATTGGGTGTGAAATTTAATGAATGGTTCATCTACGACCTATGATTGGATTATGTTAGTACTTATAAAGAGAGTATGATTAAGAACCTTCTAATTTATGATTTCATAATATATATTGAGTATCAATATGGATACTGAATATCATTTGTATATTATTGAGAGACACTTATGTACATATCTGAGTGGAAATAGTTTGGTAAAAATCAATGATGTAAACTATTAGAGTTCAACATTATTGATTGGATGTTTTTACGGATGTAACCTTAATGGGGACATTATCAATTTAGAAGGAAGAGTTAGTTGGTGTCATATATTGTAGGATCCTTAAAATTATGGAGGAAGTTGGCATAAAATAGTATCAACCAATGCTCTTTATGCTTGATTAATTATTGAGAGATGGGATTGGAGTTGTGTTCATTATTCTAGGAATGCTTGATTAATATTATGGATCAAAGTGGTAGAATATAAATTTACATTTGTATGGGTGTAATGGATGTACAACCATATATAATAGGTGACCCAGAAATGAGAGAAAAACATCAAATCTCAAGGGTTTATATATTCACTAATGATTCATGATGATACTTTTAGGGGATGTGAAGCCGTGTTGTGGGTGATTTCTTAATTCCCATTTCATTAAGTGTTTATAGAATCAGAAAAATGAAAAATTTTAGTAGAAGCAGAGATGTTTCAATTTGAATTTTGGGAATTCAGGTTCGTAGAGGAATATGGTATTGTTTTTTTTGAAGTGTAGATGTTGGCTTTGGAGGTGTTAATACGGTTCAAAATACATAGAGAATAATTTTAGTTTTAAATTAAGGGGGTGGATTTATTGGGATAAATTAAAACCCACTAATATTTTAGTGGTATTCCACTATAAATATTATGGGATTACAATATATTTGTTCCAGTACCCATGCCATCCAGAGCTCATTGTAAGTATGTCATGAACCCAATAAACCACTATATTCTTGGTAGGGGTCCACCAAAATATCAACAAAAAACCCGACCCCCACTTTTATGTGTGGTTTTTTATGAATTTTGTAAAAAACATTACACCTTCCCCCTTCCTACTACTTATACCAGGATTTATTAGGGCACTATTAGATTGAAATTCACTATTAATCCATAAATGATAAAAATATATTGGAATTTGGATATATTTTTATTAAGTTCAAATAAAGTATTTCTATTGGATAATTCAACCTCTATTTGTTTTGGGTAGGTGGACTATAATATATTTGATATTCTGTTGTGCATTTTATGTGTGGTTCTGGATAAAAGTAGGGGTAACTAAGTTACAAATTCCCAAATGGGCATATAGAGGGTTAAAATATTTAAAAAACACTATTTAGTGACTATTATAACTAAAACATATATTCCACATATACGAGTTTGATTTTAATGTTTCTTGAAAACTAGGTTTCTTTGTGCATTATAGGATAGTTGTATTAGATATTCCATAATTGGATGTCCAAGAATGATATAAAACATGAAATATCTATGATAATATATTTTGATAATTTTGGATAGTCTAACGAAGATATTATAGTTGTGGTATGATATTATGAAAGTTTTACCTTGATTGTAGTCATTATATAATAACCTTAGGTTTTAGAAAATATGTGAACTATGAGATTGGAATGGGATGGATTTTGAGAGTTTGTGTGAAGCCCTATATGACCGTGACAAGAAATACAATGAGAGTAGATTTTTGGGTTTACTACATAACAAATGGATCACGTTAGTGGAATAACATATGGATGAGTCATAAGAGATATGAGATTAACAAGGTGGTAATTTTAATTTAGATGTGAAATATATGTATCAGACCAAGTGAGGTCCTATGTGTCTGACAATGGATTTATTTGATACAATTTTCCACATCTTTAAGATGAATTAATATAGTTTTTTATGTTAACATGTTCTTATAATGGTTAATTATTTTATATTGTTTAATTTGTTATTATGTCAGGTTTTCCTTGATTATCTTCACAAAAAAAATTGTTTTATGGGATTAATTGATAAATGTTTGATTGTATAATTTCCATATATTATGGAAGAAAAAATTTTCTTTTTCTTTTGAAACGTTAATTAGAATTTCATTTTAGAATATTTTTTGAAGTAATTTCATATGGGAATTATAATATTCAAGTTAAATGGTTTTATATTAAATATATTTTTTGGGAATTAAATATATTATGATGTTTTTTAAATCCTTAAAAAATGGAAACCCTTATTTTAATAATTCCTTTTTATAGAATTTTTTATATTTTCATAATACTTTTGTAATTTAATTTGAATTGTATCATTTCTATAAGACATTTTTGGTAAGAAATTAATTTATATTAAATGGGGGAAAGATATTTTTTATGTTTGTGCCCTCGAACCTACTTCTATATAATTTATCATAACATTTATTCATCATTTTGAATATTAAAAAACTCATTATCAATACATTATTTTTCATCTCCATGAAATAGTATGTGATAATGTCCTAAGATTATCTATTGCACTAAAATTTCATAGTAGTTCTCCTCTATGATGAGAACCCAGATGTTCTACAATAGTATTCTTAAAAAATATGTCATATAGATGGATGAAATCACTTGACAGACACAAATGATATAGGCTATCATGGGTGGACACTCATTGAATGTTGAGAAACCTTCTCATAGTGCATGACTTGGGTAATATCAACTACTAGATATTATAAGAAAGATACCTATCAGATGGAAATTCATATTTAATATTTTCATTGGTTTCTCATTTCTTTAGATGTGTGTATTGATCCTTGGACTTAAATGTTATTAATAAAGAGTATTATAAGTTTCATACTTTGATGTATTGATAAAAAAAGGCGATGATATATGTTTGTGGTGAGGTAGGATATTTTGGGTGTGTCGTGAGAAATATTTCGTTAATGAATAATGCAAGAAAGGATTTTTCCCTTCTATTCGTTAATAGAAGTTGAATTCTTAGACCCATTTATGGAAATAGTGTAGCTTTAATAAATTTATGTACATGGTGCCCTATTGGAATGTTGGATTTCAAGGAAGTTAAAGAAAGGGACATCAATCAGATAGGTTTATGGCATCATCCTAAAACCTTTTTTATTGATGTTATCACAATAATTAGATTGTATCACAAAATAACCATTCATATGAGGTATTATTTCATTGGAACCCTAAATTACTTCTATATGGGTTTCTTGGTGTGTTTCTATATTTAACTTGGACTTTGGGTTGTTTCTACTAATTCCATTTATAATGAGGCATACTGAGTCACAAACTAAGTGTATCTAGAATCTTAATTAAATAATAATAATATTTAATATATTGAATAAATATTATTCCTATACATGGCTTAATAATTATTGATGTTTTCTTTGTCACATATATTATTTCACCATTTATTCGAGAGAATATTATGTGATAATAATAATTAATAAATATTTATTCTATTTATTTAATATAATATTTATTCATTAATTATAAAATTTTCATTATTCGAGGCTTGATAAATATCAAGGTGGAATGGAGGACATATTTTAATGAGCCGGTGAGAAATAATATTTATATAATATTAATGGAATAAATAATGTTCAATTTAATATGTGTGTCTAGTACATATCAAAAAATATTATTATTTTTATTTTTATTATAGACATTGGGTTCCACAAAGATTATAGAAAAAATAAGGGTTCATGGGAAATTGTTATTTTATAACTCTAGTGGTATATAAACAAAATTATTCTATGTTATTTAGAGAAAAAATTAATTTTTTACCCACAACAAGATACAGAGAGAATCCTCTCAAAGACCTAGAAAGATAACTCTCCATGAACACTCTTAATAATGGAGAGTGATCCTCATCCAGCACCACTATCAAGTTTTGAGAGATCAAATAAAACCCTTACTTGAAAATATTCTTCAGTTTATCAAAGGTGACCAATATAAGAATCAGGATCCATATCAATAGCACCCATAGATTCTTACAATTACCTTAAGAGGTTCGGGGAACAAGTGTCGATCACCACTAGAAAGAATCAACTAGTCATTTCTACAACTCAATGAAATCAAGATGTAGATATGTTGGAACATCCATCAATGAAGAAATAATTTCTCAAAAGATAATATATTAATTTCTAAAATTAATTTTAAATAATATGTGATGATCATGCACTTCAGTTCCAGTATTTTATTCTATTTCCTATATTCTTTGATTCAATTATTTTTATCATGAAATTTATCATCATGAAAATATCATACTAATCATCAATCATGAAAAAATATGTTTTGGGAAGCCCCATCGACTACTTTTTCTATTCCCGAAACTATCAAGTGGTATTAGAGGGTTAAAAAAATTTATAATTATTTAAATATCCTTGATTTTTTTACCCATTAATTATTTGTTTTCATTTCCAATTGAATCGTTATTTAATCCATACCATGAGATCTGAATTCTTCTTGTTTTTTCCCTCCAATATAATAAATCAATTAATATTTTGAATGAAATAAATTTGAAGAGATCATCTAGAGTATCCAAGGAGTATGTCTAGAAAAAAAAGAGTACATTCCTTGTAACCCGAAGGTATATTTTATGTACCCATGTCTAATTCACTATGAATTAATACATAACAAATTTGAGAAATGTAAATTTATTAAACATGATGAATTTAATTACACTCCACATCATCAATGGGGTATCCTGGGGCATTGTCTGATAGGGTATACATATTTTAACTTCTATACACAATGTTTAGTCCTTTATTCATAGATGGGTCGTGTATCTTCATACACAGTGTATATGACCAGTGACCATGTAACACATGGGACAAATTACATATAGAGCAATGTAAAAGCCATGCCCACTAATATATATTCCATTTCATGATCGCACACTAAGTCCGTAGACATGTGTCTCATGTATATTGTGAGTATAATAAAGGCCATGTTGCTTTAATATACACACCATGTAGTTTTACCAAATTACACAGACATAGAAATTAATTTATTATACTATTTAAAACATATAACCACGTGTTATTTTTGGTCATGAAGTTGATAGTACACTCCATGTGATTATTTATATATATATATATATCTAATTAGTTTCTTTATAATGATAGGATTTTCATATCGTGTATAAGTTGTTTTATAGTTATTACCCTCTGTGCATTGAAGAATATCATGCTAAATAAATATCATGTGTTCTATGTGGTAATTAAGTTGACAATAAACACCATATAATTACTTGATTAGTCTTGTATAACATGTTTCATAAGAGTAAATAGTAAACATGTCTAATACACAATGGGTAGTTTGGACTGGCACTCACTGTGTTCCCTCTAAGGTAAATTTTTTTATACATAGTTAATTTTAATATTTTTTTATTTTTTATAATTTATTATGGATGATAATTTTAACACAATTTAGATGAAAACTAAGATAAAAAATTTATTAATTAAAGAATATAATGAATTTTTCTATTGTGATTTACCTTAAATAAGATTCATTGGAATATAATAATAATTTTATTAAATTTTTATTTCATTTAAGGAATATGGATGATCATTAGAATATACTCAACCTTTTAAGTGATTGGTTTATTTTAATTTATTGTTAAATTAAATTATTCGCCTCCATGACACCCCACCTCTTATTATATAAGGGTATTCATTCCCATGGTTTATTTTATATCTCCCATTATCGAATCATTTTGTTTCGATGATCTGTGCATGATTAAGAGAATGTGTAATGGATATAACTCATAATCTAGTGTAGGTGATTCAAATTTAGAGTTGAGGCGAAATTAATCCAAGAAAGATACATATTCGGATAGGTAGAAAGCAAAAACACGAACCATAAATAGTTCAAGGTGTTTTACCCCATAGTTTGATGGTTATTTAATCATCCTCTTGATAAATTAACCATTCTTAAAATATCATGATCAAACACCTTTATTATTTTATTTCTATCATTTTCATGAAAATTTCTTTATGGAAATTTTCTCATGATAATATCAATTAATGAATCAAAAGCATATAATTTTGATGTAAATTTACTTGTATGTAAACATTATCTAAAATGTGGTTAATCACTTAAAAAAATCAAATTAATATTAAAAAGACTTTAAAATGGTAATAATTAGATATTTACACAAAACAATAAAATCCTTCAATCATTTATATTAATTAGATATAGCCTTCCTCAACTGAATTTAAAATTGAACTGTAGTTCAAAGTGATTGACTAGCCAAAGTTGGGGTTCTTTTAATTATCAAGGAATTATTACATGATGTTTTAGTTAGACTTTATGTGGTTCAAATCAAGGGTTGAAAACTGAATTTGGACTTCATGTAACTAAGAGGTAATGGTTGAGGAAATCCAGTTTAAGGATTTCATGATTGGAGAGTCTTCTTAAAAAATAAAGGAACTATTAGTAGTGTAGTTAGAATATATAAATCCTACATAAAACCCATAAAATTTCAAGATTGACCAATATTGGGGTAATGATAAGTGGAATATACATCTTTTCTAGTATAATTTTGGATAAACATGATATTATGATGTCAATGGTGTAGGATAATAGGTGACATTAAAATATTGGGAGATTAATTTATATAATATATATATATGGATAATAATTATAAAATAAATTAATTAATGCTTATCATCATATTTGTAGAAATGAAAATAAGAATGAGTTTAAACATATCACTATGATCTATACTTGAGAAGGATAACCATCTCTCTAGAAAAAATTTCCAAGAGTGTAAAAGGATCTTACATGTTATCATACACCATGAATGGAAATTTTATCTTTTGTAAAAACCAATTACTAATGTACCTGGTAAACAGTCTAGTGAGAAAGAGTTATCTCTCTATAATATTCATTTAAACGTTTCCACAGATTCTTAGTGTTTCATTCTATCATCCATTACAAATGAATTTTTGAAGCAACCAGAGGACATGGCTACATATAGCATGATTTACCCACTTTGGTATCTATATCATGATATTTTGAGACAAGATAGATACAAGATATATAATGCTCTATTTACTGCTAATCTTGGATATTTAGTGCTAGCTGGGCCTCATGTAGTCAAAATTGTTGGCTATATTTAACACTTATATATCTTATGGATTAAATTATCAAATGTATTCAGCAAAGATATCATAGTCTCCTAACTGTCTAAGTATATCTATTGATTTATTATTAATTATAACATGAGAAATAATTAGAAGATTATTTCATAACATCTTTCTCTAATTCACCAAGTGGATGAGGGCATTTGGCATGAAAACCGCATAGTCCTTATAGTGAATTAGAAATGTAAGAACAATAAGAAGGAAATCAAGACTCGTAACAAGTATAAAGATTTTGAGAACCATCCTTTTTGGAAGAGGAAGATCTAGAGGTACGCTTAAGAAAATGAATTAGTATGTTTTTCAGGTGTCAAGAAAGGATAGTGGTAGAGAAACTTCACCCATAAGCAAGGGGAAGGTTAAGGTGGTTTCTTTATCATGTGTAATACTTCAATATAAACACATTTGGTATTAGATATAGCTTTTGGTTCTCACATATGTATATAAATATAGGAACCAAGTTGATTCTGAATTATTTCAAGGGAACAGGTGGTTTTGAAATATTCCAATGGTGTGAGGCTAGATGCTTTAGCCATTAGAGACTACAACCGTTCAATTCCGAGAATAATGATATTGGGTTTTAGTGATTTTTATAATGTAACCAATGTCACAATGAATATAATTTATGAATCCTAATTAGATATAGTTGTTTTTATATTCAAATGTTTAAATAATTTTTTTTAAATAAAACCTATGTGATGGTATAGAACATTTAAATAATTTCCTCTGTGTATTAAATTATGAATACCAAGAATTTACAATATATAATGAATCATGTTCACCATACTCATATAAAACTCAGCTATGGAATTGACATATTTTCCATCTAAATGGGAAATGTTTGACAATGCCCTATCAAGATGGTTGTTTAAAATCTTTTGTGATAAAACAAAAAGAAAAATTTCATGCTTATTTATATGGAAAAATGACCAAACCACCATTCAGTGGACATGATTAAAGTGAGACAATTCTTTGAGTATTTGTGCACATTAATGTGTGTGGAGCATTTCTAGTAGAATATATATGGGGTATTCTAACTTCATAACTTTTACTGTTGACTTGATTTGATAGGGATATGCCTACTTAATGATGTATAAGTTTGATTCCTTTGAGAAATTAAATTAATTCAAGAATGATGTAGAGAATAAACTTGGAAATAAGATTAGGAATATTTGATTAGATATAAGTGGTGAATATATTAACCAAGTGTTTATTGAAATTAGAAAGAAGTTTGGTATTATATATTAACTCATTCCACCATACACACCATTGTAGAACAACATTAGTAAAAGGAGGAATTGGGCCTTATTAGACATGGTAAGTCCCACGATGATCCATACAGATATTCTATTATCATTTTGGGGTTATATATTATAAAAAATTGAATATACATTAAAATGAGTACCACATAAAGAATATAATGGAATTATCTTCAATTTATGGAGTGAAAAGAAACATATATTATTATATACATGCGTATGGGGTTGGGAAATATTTGATAAGGCCTTATCAGGAAACAATCTTTCACTCTATGGTACAAATTTTATCTTTATTGGGTGTCCTAAGGAAACAAATGGATACCACCTATACAAACCCTCAGACAAGAATGTGACTATGAATAGAAAATCCTTATTTTTAGAGAGGGAGAACAACCTCAAAAATTATAGTGAGAGAAATATTGACATATAAGTAGTTGATTCTAAAGATAAACAAGAGTTTGTACATGAATATATTCCATAGTTCCCCATGGAAGAAGTAGTTCCTAAAACACAAGTAATATGTGGGATCACTAGAGAGGTAAGGGAACTAAAGGGATATGGTTTTGTAGTCTCTAAATATGGTGAATCATTATTTTTTGACAATGATAAACCTATATCCTACAATGTGGTGGTACAGAGTGTAGAATCTATAAGATGGAAATTAAACCATGAATTATGAAATTTATTCCTTGTATCTAAACAATGTTTGGGTTTTTGTCAATGAACCATTTATGTAAATCCCATAGGGTGAAAAGTTTTATTCAAGATGAAAAGGACATTGAAGGAAAATTAAACACCAATAAATCATGGATTTTGGCTAAAGGGATTAAATAGTGTAAATAAAATGACTATGATGAACCATCTTCAGCATTTTCTATGTTTAAATCCTTTATAATTCTAAATTATATATTATTTTATCATGACTATAAAATTTTGATGATGTACATAAAAAATAAATTCCTTAAGAAAAACCTTCATAAAGATGTATATATCACACAACCAGAATGGTTTGTAACTCCAAGAGATGCCAAAAGGATATTCATGTTGTATAGATCCATTTATGTATTGAACTAAGATTCTAGGTCAAGGAATTTTTGATTTTATGAAGCTATAAAAGAATTTTTTTTCATTATGAATTAATGCGAGCCATTTTTTTAAAAGAGGCTTAGTGAGAATGAATTCTTTATCTTACTAGTATATATTGATGACAAATGTTTTATTGGAAATGACATACCATTAATACAGACTATTCGGGATTAGTTAAACAATTATTTATCCATGAAGGACTAAGGTGAGTTAGCCTATATTTTAGGTATCAAGATCATTCGTGATATATCCAAGAGGCTTCATGGAATAAATCAAGGTAAATAAATTGAAAATATAATAAAGATATTGATAATAAAAAATCCAAGAATGGATTAGTTCCCAAGCCAAATGATATACATCTTTATAAGAAAATGTTTCCTAAGACACAATAGGAGAAACATATAATGACTATGATCCTATACACAATAAGGATAATATAAATTATGTATGCCTTTTCATGTATTAGAATTGATGTTTCCTATGAATTGCTCATGGAAGGAAAATATCATCATGATCCATGATAATAACATTGGTCTACCACTAAGGATATCATTAAATATTAGAGAATAACTATGATTATGTTTCTAGTGTATATAAGATATGAGGATCTAGTCATCCTGGTTTATACTAATTCTAGTTTTCAAAAAAATTAGAATGAAATGAAATAATAGTTAGCATATGTTTTCTTTCACAACAGATGTTTTGTGAGCTAGAATAATTCAAAGAAGAAGGTTTTCACTTAATGTATAGTAGATTTTGAGTATATAGTTTTTCATTTTGAAACCATGGATGTAAATTGGTTAAACAAATTCTTGGATATTGATTTGGTACCTTGTAGTAAATACCTTATCATATAGTTATGTGATAATACCATAGTGGTGGATCATGAAAAGGTGACAAGGTTACACCAACCAACTAAGAACAGAATATAGAAGTGTCACATACTAATGGGTTTTTCTCAAAGGGGTGAAGTTGAAGTAAGCAATGTTCCCATTGAAGAAAACATAACATACCCCTTGAATAAAGTCTTATCTATTTATAATCATGATTAACATGTGATATCTACCAGACTAAATGTTATTTGTAGTTAGTTCTAGTGTAATTTGGAGTTTGTTGGAGTTGGTTCCCTATAACCAACTTCTGTGTAATTTATGATAACATATATTCATTGTTTTTAATATTAATTAAATCTTTATCACATCATGATTATTATTATGCATGACATAGTATGTGATAATGTACTAAGAGTAGTTTTCACACTAAAAGGTCATAGAAGTTCCCCACTATGATGAGAACCCAAAAGCTACATGATAGTATTCTTGAAATATATTTTGTGTAGCTTGTTAAAATCATTTTAGGGAAAAAATGGTACATGCTATCATGGGTGGGAACTTATAGGACTCTAAGGTAACTTCTCATGGTGTGCACCCTTGGTAATTTCCATTATAGGATATTATGAGAAAAAGAACCACTAGTATAAAATCCACATTTATATTTGTCATTTTATGTTCCTATATGGGGATGTGTGTGTTGATACTTATACATTAAGACTATTATTAATGAGTGTTATAAGTTGTTTACTTTGATTTATTGATGAAAACTATGATGAAATATGTTCTCAGTGAGGTAGGATATATTCAGTGTATCCGGAGTAATATTTCCTTAATGAATATTGTGAGAAAATAATTTTAACTTAGTTTATTTAATGGATGTTTTTATCTCAATACCTTTGATAGAAAAGATATATAATAAATAAATCCATTCCCATGGTGTTCTTTAGTAAAGTTAGATTTATGGAAAGTAAAATAAATAGACGTCAAGCACATAGGTTGATGGAACCATCACACAACATTGTTGTATATAAATATCATGATAAAGGGATTACATTACATAGTAAGCATCCAAGAGATATGTTATGTCATTGTGACACTAGCTTCTCTCTCTATGGGTTACATGGAATGTTTCTAGATTCTAACCATGAAATTTTGTCTGTATCACCTAATTCTATAAAGAAAGAGGCTTATAAGGTCACATAATAAGTGTATCTAGAATTTCAATTAAATAATATTATTATATAAAAAGTTGAACAAATATTATTCCCACATATGTTTTAATAATTATCTGTACCTTCTTGATCAAATATATTCTATCACAATTTATTCATGAAAATATTATGTAAGAATAATATTTAATAAATTTTTATTTTCTATTTATTGAATCAAATATTTATTTTTTTATTGGGAAATAATTTATTGATATTTATTTATTAAATAAAAATCTATTATTTAAGGATGGATAAGTATTGTTGAGGAATGGCAGACTGAGTTTAACGGTATAGTGAGAAATAACTTATATTGAATATTATTGGAATAAATAATATTTAATTTAATTCTCTTGTTTTGAACATGGAAAGGAATATTATTGTTATTATTATTGTAGACATGGGGTTCTGTAGGGATACAAAAATAATAAGGGATCATGTGAAATTTTTATTTTAGAACCCTAGATGTATATAAAACTAATTTTATTAATTTCTCATGACATATAATTCATTTTTTGGGACAATGAGATCTAAATGTAATCCTCTTAAATCCCTAGAGTGCTTGATCTCTAATATTGATCTCACGAATGTAATGTGATCCTAATCCACAACCACTCTCATGTAATATCCTGGATTTTTTGTATAATTTTTTTAAATTATATAACTATTTCAAGACCAAAAAATTTGACAGCACGTGATTCTGAGGCCCGGAGTGCCCGGAATGATCCATTGATGTTTTGTTAAGACTTAACTAGCACGTATAAGTAGTTTTCCTGAAAATGTGGATTAACTCTTAAATGGTTTCCCGGATCAGAAATCTGAGGGCACCGTTGCGTTTAGGATGCTGGGTTTACCCTAGCCACAAATTATTTTTAGTCGGTGAAAGCCTCCTGTGAAAAACCCCAAAAGTGGCATAACCGTTAATAAAATAATTAAATAAAATTATTTTATATTTGAAAGGCTTATTACTCATGAATGGTAACTCAGATTAAAAATGTGATACCACTACTGAACTCAAGAAGGTATGCTCTCTTTAGGTAGCTACTAACATTGTCCGGTGCGGGTCAATAGTGAAAGTTTGTTTTTGGCCGTAAATAAAATAATTAAGTGAATTATTTTATTGTAAAATCCATAACTTCTTAATGGTAGCTCAGATTAAAAATACAAGAGAAACATTGAGTTTTATGGGGTGTGTTCTCCTTAGGTTGAGCCTAAACTTGACCGGCGTGGGTCGAGGGTTAACGTTAATAATTTATTTAACTTTTTTTCGGGTACATTCAGTAAATGTGCGAGCGGCATTTTCTAACTTTTGAAATGGTGCTCAGATTAAAAATTTAAGGGCACCATTGAATCTGCAGTGCTTGGAATCACTTAAGGGAGATATTACATTAACCGTATTAGGTGTAGAGAAAAAGTTATGTTTTGTGACTTTTTAAAAGAAATGAAATGAAATAATTTTATTATTTTATTTTTATTTCATATCCTCCAATGGACAAGAAAAGGGGTGGGGCCAGTGATGTGTCATGACAATAAATGTATTGACCTTCCAACCCTAAGTAATAACACTTTTTGGAAATTAGGAATCTTCTTAATTAATGAGCCCCATTAAATTATAACATCGTTACCTACCCTCACCCTCTCATATATATATGGAGAATGGGGGGAGATACCATCACAAAATCACCAAGAAACGAAGTGCTGAAGGAGCACTACGATGCCGAACCCTTAGAAGATAAAGCTGATTCTAGCAGGGTCTGATGGGTGACACTGAACCATGAACTGGAGGATGACGTATGAGTGGCGCCATTGGGAACCTATTTTCAGAACGAAGAACATGAACCCGCCTTCAAGATTCGGACCCTCTCCAATGGGTTATGAGGTAGGGGTTTATTTGTTTACATTTCCTTAAAAGATTACCTCTTCCTCATTCTTGAAAATTATATGAAGAACGAGGGTCAACCGACTAACGGGTTGATACATGAATCATTCGTTTTGCAGGATGTTGTTACGGGGTATCCATGGGGGGTTCGTTTGTTGTTTAATAAATGAAATTGTTAAACCCATTTTATCTTCCCATTGATTAAAAGCTAACATGGAGGGTGCGAGCCTAATGAACCCAGCCCAAACCCTCTGCAACTTTGTTACCCTTGCACCTTTCGTTGAAGACCGCCTGCGCGATGGCACCAACTGGATACGACGGAGGAAACACACCAATGAACGCTACTGGAGGAGGCTGTGGCACGAAACCACAATGGACATTAGAGCAGTTGGCACCGAACAACCATGGAGGAGGTGCGGTACACTGTCATGCACTGCTAGTGTGCAATGGTGTCACGGATCGGCAGCCGTGGCAGACGGAGAAGGCAGTCGTTTCATCGTCCGGCTACAGAAGGGAAGGGCGGCGTGCCATCGCGCGTCTTCGGTGAGAAAGAGAATCCTACAAAAGCCATATAAGAGGAAGCAGAACTCGTGCCTCGAGAGGGTTCCGCAGAGACCGGGCGACGCCCATGTGGTATTGCCGCTTTAAAGGCCGAATGAACTTTGGTTGTTTAGTATCTCAGGGAAGCGGCTCCCCCGAGCCGCCTGGTGGAAGCACCGCGAGCCACTCCCTTCACTGCTGGACCTCCCTATAGTATGCTGCCACAAGTGGGCCTCCGTCAACGGGTCGGGCCACACCCCTCCGCGGGTCAGGCTTCCAGTTTTTGTGGGCCTGGTCGAACCTTGGCCCAGCGATCTGAGTCTGCCACGACCCACCGGTCTGAGTTAATCATGGCCCAGCGGGCCGAGTCTGCTACGTCTTAGACCAAACTGGGTCAGGTTGGGTTGGTCTGACCGGTTCCAGGCCCAACCGGGCCCCAAAATACTTAAAGGGCATTATCTTGTGAACCAGATGTCTGTTTGATGAACCGTCTGCGGTGTTGGGATCCTTGGAGCGAGATGACGATAACGCATAGACCTAGTGTCTAGTTGATGCACTGTCTATTGCGTTGGAACCCTTGTGACACAAAATATCATCATGTTACTTATTTGTGAGACTTAGTTCTGGTTGTAATATGACTAATGTCTGGGGGAGTGGTTCTCCCATGCATGCTATGTACGGAACCCTGCCACTGGCTAAGACCTGACAACTACTGATTTTTCAACTCAGAGTGACTCAACGGCCCCAGTACGCTAAGGGGAAGAGTACCTCAGTAGGACAATGTGGGGATAGGCCATGGTACACGTTGGGGAGGAGTACCTCAATAGGACCTGGTTGGGGAGCAGCTCAGTGTGACCCGGCAGACCCATGATATGTTATGGGGAGGAGTACATCAATAGTTCAAGGATAGTGGGAAGTGCCTCTGTTTGAAGTGGCAATCCCACTGTACTCGATAGAGGAAGAGTTCTCTAGAAGCCAAGGGGTTCGATGTTGTGAATGGGAATGTTACTTCTTCTTGGGCCTAGAGAATATGTGGCTGGCTATCAGCATTCATAGTGATCCTATGTGGGTCAGCATCATATCTTCTTTCTCTAAGTTGTATACCTGGTTTTAGTTGAGACTCTAATTGAGTTGTGCCTATTTGTTTGTGATTGGTGATTGAGATCATGCCCTGTGGTTTTCCTTGGGGAATTATGAGATACCTTCAGGGGTCTCGAGGTCCCCGCTGAGTATCATTATACAAACCCCTGCATGGGCTTAGCCCACACCTTATTGTGTCTTGTGCAGGACGATGAGCAGCTGGGCTGAGATTTGAGGGAGCCAGGACTAGGCGATACGTGGAGGAGACAGGTGGAAGTGGAATGTTGAGGAGGTTATCTTTACCTACCCTTTAGGTAGGATCCTAGGAGGAAGACTCAGTAGCTGTTTTCCCTTTTTCAATTGTATTGTTCTTTTCAGTTCTATTTGTACTTTTAGATGTACTCGTACTTTTAGTTGGGCTTGTATTTCATCCCCTTTTACTTTCATCACTCCTTTTACTACAACATTTTACTTCACAATTGCTTCTTATTATGTTCTACTCTGTAAGTTTGTATAAGTTTAAAGGAAATTCCTTCTTGTTTTAGGGAGATTCCATTCTAGTGCTAGTCACCAGCCCCTAGCCTATGGAAGGCGGGCTTGGGGTAGTCACAGCACGGGCCCCGAGGGACGGGTCATGACAAAGTGGTATCAATGGAGTTTAGTTCTACCGAAGAACTAGAACTCTGATATTTTCTATGAAGTAATAGTGTTATGGGTTATGAGTATGGTTTTCAGTTTGGAGAGTCCAATGTTGGTGAAGCGGACAACGTATCCATTGACCAAGACCCTGAATTCTGATTTCCGACTCAATACACAAAAACACTAATTTCTTGTACTTTTGAACAGTTTTTATTGTGATTTATTTAGGGTCATATCACCAGGTATAACATAATGACGGTGGCACACCTGTTCTTTATTAGGATTCTGCCACATAGACAGCCATCTAGGATTCCTGAGAAAGTACATGATGATGTCCCACTGAGCAATGAGGCTCCAGTGTAGGGCCCTCTAATTATGTTAGAACATTCGAGTGGTGAACCAGTAGCACCACCACTCATTGGGTAGAATATGCCACCGACCCCACAAGTAGAGATTGCACACCAACTGAGCGCATTGCACGAGTTTCAATAGTAAAGCGCTTTGGGGTTCTGAGGTAAGATGGATCCCCAGGTAGTTGAGGATGGGCTGGAGGCTATGTCTAGAGTTTTCCACCTAGTTGGGACCCTATCAGATCAGATAGTGATCCTAGATACTAGTATTTATCAGTGTGTGACAATGGGGACAGTTTGCATGGTGATGAGGCTTTGGTACATGGATTGTTTCCCGTGATTGTACCTTTGGGTAGTGTGCCATCAATAAAATTTCTCATTGTTCTGCAATTACAACCAGTGGTTCCGGTAGAGGACACTTATAGGCTTAGTTCCTTACACGTGTTTCAGCATTAGATACCCCTCAGGTTCCAAGGCGAGCTTGACTCACAGGCGGCTAAGGACTGGCTTGAGGTGGTGTCCGAGTTTCCATTTAGCCAGGGAACCATTCGATTAGATGGCGTTCCTAGTAGAGGGCCTTCTATGAGGCTTATTAGGATAACGAAAGGGTTTAGGTTTCCCTGATCTTGCAATGAGTTGACTTTTCTATGGACAAGCTTGAGAACCTTTCTAAGAGAAGGGGGTATCTGGCCTTAAATAGCTAAGGTTTGAGAGTTCCCTAATGCTTCTACAGCTTTGAAAAGACAATATATTGGTAGCTGAGTATTCATAAAGGTGTACCGACCATTCCAAGTACTCAATTAATACAATACGGTCAGTTCTTCAGAGCTTGGACTTCCGATCGAGGTGTGTTTAAGGACATACGATCCAACACTATTTCTCTATGCATTCCTACTTATGTTAGGGTACTAGTGAGAACCCTTTTGGTTGAAATTTATTTGGCTAAACAGATGAATCCAATTAATGTTAATAGTGGGAAAGTAGGAAATGGTCGCTAGTCTTAGAGACTTATGTGTGTAAAATGTATTTGGAATAGGAAGTGATTGGGACAGATGAATCTGTAGGGCAGCAGATGTGGAAGTGGAGTAAGGAGAGCAGCATTAGTTGGTGTACATTTCGACATGTTACATCCACCACCCCAATTTGGTCCACACATGGCTTAAGAAGCTTGAGGATAGGGGAAGGGAGTATCTGCATGCAGCCAAGGAGTGTGACCCAAGGGCTCTATGAATGATTCGAGGTATGGTTTGTGTCTACTACTAGTTGTTATATTAATAGAAAAAGGTACCAATCATTCCTTGCTTCCATGAATATTTTCCAAGACCTAGATCTTCCAGTTAACCCATTGACATGACCCTCACATCTGGATATACCTTTGGGAGGAGACTCGAAAATTTCACTTTACAACACTTTGATCTGACCCTTGAGGCAAGAGTTTTGGTTGGAACCTCTTGGTGCCATCGTCGAGGCCTTACGACGTTAGTTTGGGTATATATTGGACATCCACATTTCATACTCAGATTTTATATATTAGGTTAAAAGGTTGTGGTTTAACTACAAATTTAGAATGATATATTCCTTGGTTGATGAAAAAGGAAACCCAGACAGCATAGGATAAACTCATGCATAGGGGGGTGCAGCCGATCACTCTTCATTCGGCCAGCCTTACGCTCTTTTTAGTAGGAGTTTTTAGTTTTCAATTCCAAATAAGAGTGGCAGAGCATGGGGACCTCTTTTAAAAATATTATTCCAAGATTACCTTCCTGAAGGAAGAGGGACTTCTACTTTGGCTGGGTATTACTAGTGATTTGAACCTGACTTTTCCATGGTAGCGACACCATTTTCAACATTGACGAAGAAGGGGAGACCTTCCTATGAACGAATAAGTGTCTGTAGAACTTTCAGAAGTTGAGAAAATAATGACGGCTAGAGTTCTTCTAGGACTATGACTTTGAGATAGTCTATACTCATGGGAAGGGGAACATGGTAGCAGACGCACTCAGTAGGAGCTCCGGTCTACAACTACTAATTGAGGCATCAGAGCAGCTAGTTTCACTATGGATATCTTTTGTGGATAAAGATAGTGTAGAATAACATTTGTCTAAGACTGTCACTCCTCCAATTCTTTGGAAAATTTCGGGGGGTACAGCTTGAGATGCTGACTGAAAGCCCCAACATGCTCATATATCCTCAGGACAGGCACCTGATGGATTTTCTGAAGGTGGGGAGAACATCATCCTCTTAAGAGGACGTACCATGGTACTGGTGGTACTACAAGATGAGGTGTTAAGGGAGTTCCATACATCTCCTCTATAAGTACATCCTGGTGTGGTGAAAATGTACCAGGATCTCTGGCATCAGCACTGGTGGCCAGGGATGAAGAAGGTAGTGGAAGAGTTTGTTTCACAATGCCTCACTTGTCAGCAAGTGAAATCCAAGAATCTGGTTCCAACAGTCTTATTTCAGCCACTAGAGGTGCTAGAGTGGAAGTTTTATAGGATCTCCATGGACTTCCTGATAGGGCTTCCACGTACGTCCATGGGACTTGACTCCATTTGGGTGATCGTT
The DNA here is from genome assembly GCA_963277665.1 of Viscum album. Classification (NCBI taxonomy): domain Eukaryota; kingdom Viridiplantae; phylum Streptophyta; class Magnoliopsida; order Santalales; family Viscaceae; genus Viscum; species Viscum album. Next base: position 1,110,162,818 of record OY728137.1, read on the forward strand.
GATTGACTCACCAAGTCAGCCCACTTCCCACCTATCCAAGAGCAGGGATCAGTATTGGGCATGGGACGCCACTACTTTCAAAATATTGTTTGAATCCATGGTATTCCACAAACGATCATCTTTAACCATGACACACATTTTACATCAATGTTGTGGAAGGGATTACCGGAGGCATTCAGGACTCAGCAATGTTTGAGCACTGCCTTTCAACCTCAGACAAATTGTCAAGTGGAGCAGACCATTCAGATGCTAAAGTACATGATTCATGCATTCGAATTAGATTTTGTCCATAGTGGGGAGGATCAATTTCTATTGGCGGAGTTCACCTACAATAATATTTATCACTCCACCATCGGTATGGCACCATTCGAGGCCCAATATGGTCGACATTGTAGATCACCTCTATTTTGGATAGACCCGGGGTAGTCAGCACTTATGGGTCCAGAGTCAGTATGAGCCACCACTAAAAAGGTGAAAACCATCTAGGAGCAGATAAAGAATGCACAGAATAGACATAAGTCATATGATGAAATAAGGAAAAGACCTCTAGAGTTCTAAGAGGGGGACCACATTTTCTTGCGAGTCTCTCCTCGATGGGGACTAAGAAGATTTGGTCAAGGTGGAAAATTACCACTGAGGTTTTTCTGTTCATTTATGATACATTGGAGGATAGGGAAGGTGGAATACCGCTTGGAACTTCCACTATAGTTGGATAAGGTGCACGACGTCTTCCAATTATCCCAGCTAAGGATATATGTGCACAACCCATCTCACATCATCGACCATGGGGACCTAGACTTTCATGATGGGGCGACCATTATAGAGGTTCAGTGGAGATTGTCGATTAATAATATTGAGTCCTTTGTGTTCAATTGATACCTATGGTGCTTCTATTACGGCAGCACCGGAACCTCCAGTAGAGAACATGGGAGAAGGAGGATGAGATTCGAGCTCAGTACCCCCATTTTTTCCCTTAGTTTGTGTTTTGAATTTCTTGGAAGAAAATCCCTAAGGTGTAGAGAATGTAATTTCTTGGAATTTCTGTATAATTTTTTATTATCATATATAATTATTTCGAGACTGTAAAATCTAAAGGCACGTGATTCAGAGGCCCTGAGTTCCCAGAATGATCCGTCAAGGTTTTGTTAAGCCTTAATTAGTGCACGTAAGCAGTTTTCTGGAAAAAGTGGAATAAATCATTAAAGGTTCCCCTGAATCATAAATCTGAGGGCACTATTGCATTCATGTTGGCGGGTTTAACCTAGATGCGACTTAACTTTAGTCGGAACAGGCCTCCTGTGAAAAAACCCGAAAATGGGATAACCGTAAAAAAATAATTAAATAAAATAATTATATATTTCAAATTCTTATAACTCATGAACGGTAAGTCAAATTAGAAAAATGAGACCACCACTGAACTTGTGAGGGTATTCTCTTTTTAGGTAGATACTAACATTGTTCAATTCCGACCACCAGTGAAATTTAGTTGTTGGCCATAAATAAAATAATTAAGTGAAAATTATTTTTTTGTAAAATCCATAACATCTAAATGGTAACCTGGATTAAAAATATGAGAGTAATGTTGAGTTCGTTAGAGTGTGTTCTCCTTAGGCAGAGCCTAACCTTGAACTGTGTGGGTCAAGGGTGAACGTTAATAATTTATTGAACTTTTTTCGGGTACATTCAGTAAACGAGCAAGCGATGTTTTCTAACATTTGAATCAGTACTCGGATTAAAAATCCGAGGGCACTGTGGAATCTACAACACCGAGATTTTCTTAAGTGAGATTTTACATTAAACGTAGTATGTCTAGTGAAAATTTTATGTTTTATGACTTTTTAAAAGAAATGAAATATTTTTTTTTATTATTTTATTTTAATTTCATATCCACCAATAGAAAAACAAAGTGGTGGGGCTAGCGATGTGTCAAACCAATAAATGGCTTGACCTGCCAACCCTAAGTAACAACGTCCTTGGAGAATTAGGAAGCTTCCTAATTAATGATCCCCATTAAATTCAAATGTCATTACGTACCCTCCCCCTCTCCAATAAATATGGGGCTTGGGGGACGGTACTGGCACAGCTTCTCCATGCAACGAAGTTCTGAAGGAGCACTGCGACGTCGGACCCTTAGAAGACAGAGCTGATCCCAGCGGGATATGACGGGTGACAAGGAAACTCAAACCGGAGGATGAAGTATGAGAGAAATCATTGGGAACCTATTGCAAGAACAAAAATCACCAACCCACCTTCAAGCCACAGACGCTCTCCAACGGTTTATGAGGTAGGGGGTTTATTCGGTTATATTTCCTTAAAACATTTCCTCTTCACCATTCCTAAAAATTATATGAAGAACGCAGGTCAACTGACTAACGGGTTGATCCGTGAATCATTCATTTTGTGGGAGGTTTTTACGGGGTCTCCTTGTGTGGTTCTTTTTTTGTTTAGTATATAAATATGTTAAGCCCATTTTATCCTCCCATTGATCACAAGCTAACGTGGAGGGAGCGAGCCTAACAAACCCGGCCCGAACCCTCCGCAACTTTGTAACCCTTGGGCATTCTATGGAATACCTCTAGCACAAAGACACCGACCGGCTATGAAAGAGGCTACACACCAACGCACGCCACTGGAGGAGGCTGCGACACGAAGCCGCAGAGGACATCAGAGCGGCTAGCACTGGCCGGTCTCGAAGGAGGTCCGGTGCGCCATTGCACCCTGCCAGTCTGCAAAGGGGTTGTGGCTTGTCAGCTGTAGCAGATGTAGAAGGCGGTTGGCTTGTCGGCTGGCTATAGAAGGGAACAGTGGCACTCCATCGCGTGCCGCCGGTGAGCAGGAGACCGCGGCCGAAGTTGTGGTAGAGGAGGCGGAACCCGTGCCTTCAGCAGGTTCCATGACAAACAGGTGGTGCCCATGTGGCGCTGCTGCTTGAAAATCCAAACAGACTTTGGCTGTTTGGGATCTCGGGGGAGCTACTCCCACGAGCCACCTGGTGGAAGCACCATAGGTTTCAGCCTTCACGGCCAGACCACCCTCCAGCGGTTCGGGTCACGCCCCACCGCATGTCGAGCCGCCCCTTTGTGGGACACTCCCTACATAGTCTGGGCCACCATTGCAGGCCGCCACTTTTTGCGGCCAAATATTGACCTTAGAATAGAGGGTCGAGTCTGTCGCGGCCCAACCCAGATTAGGTCAGGCCGGGTTGGTCTGACCAGGTCGGACCGGACCCAGGCACAACTGGGCCTAGAAACACTTAAAGGGCCTTATCTCGAGAACCGAACATTAGTTTGACGAACCATCTATAGCATTTGGATCCTTGGAGTGAGACATTACTTTTTAAAAAATCCATGACAGTTTTGGAGAAACATGGATTACGGTTGGGTTGGATCTCACATGAATCCAACTAGGCCCTCAGCACTGAAATTCCAATAACGCATAGACTGGGCATTTGGTTGACGCGCCATCTATTGCGTTGGAACCCTTATGACATGACTGATCATCAATTTACTTCTTTATGAGACCTCATGATTGTTTAAATACAAATGATTTCTTTGGGAGAGGTTCTCCCTAGAGATCTATGTACGAAACCCCATGATTGCCTGAGACCTGACGACTGCTGACTTTTCGACTCAAACTGACACGATGGCCACGGTACGTGATGGGGAGGAGTACCTTCGTAAGAAATGGTGGGGAGTGGCCACAGTATGAGATGTAGAGGAGTACCTCAATAGGCCATAGTGGGGGAGAAGCTCTGTGTGACCCGGTAGACCCATGGTATGTGATAGGGAGTAGTACCTCACCAATTCAAGGTTAGTGAAAAGTGCCTATGTGTGACGCATCAGGCACACTGTACTCAATAGATGAAAAGTTCTCCAGCAGCCGAGGTGTTCAAAATTATAACTGGGATTGTTACTTGTTCCTAGTACTATAGAATCTATGGTTGGCTATCAACATTCATAGAGATTCAGTGTGGGTTAGCATCATATCTTGTTTTTCTATGTTGTATACCTGGTTTGAGCGGAGACTCTAATTGAGCTATGTCTATTGATTTTTTCTTATTGATAAAGATCATGACTTGTGGTTTTCCTTGTGGAATTTGGAGATACCTTAAGGGGTCTCAGGTTCCCTACTAAGTATCATTACACTCACCCCTGCACGGGCTTCGCCCACACATTGTTGTGTCTTGTGAAAATGACTAGCAGATGGGATGAGGTTTGAGGGAGCCAAGACTAGGCAGTACACAGAGGAGATAGGAATACATGGAGTGCTGAGGAGGTGATATGTACCTACCCTTCATGTAGGATCCCTGGAGGATGACTCAATAGTTTTTGTCTTTTTTCAGTTGTATTTTTATTTCAGTGGTATTTTCACATTCAGTTGTACCTGTACTTTCAGTTGGTCTTGTATTCTAGCCCCTTTTACTTTCATCACTCCTTTTACTACAACAGTTTACTTCACAATTGCTTCTTGTTTCATTCTACTATATATGTTTGTACAGATTTAAAGGAAATACCTTCCCATTTTAAGGATATGCCTTTCCAGTGCTAGTTGTAAGCCCCTGGCTATGGAAGGCAGGCTTGGGGTAGTCAAGGCATAGGCCCTGGGGGATGGGTCGTGACATATCACGTCTATAGATATTAAAGAGAACCCATCCTTGAAGTGATAATTATTGAAATCAAATATGAATGATGAAACCATCAGACTCAACTATGTTTGAAACCATAAATTCATATGGAGACATTTGGAGGTTTGTGGAACATGTGTGGATCATAGTTGGAGGGAACCTACTATTTATTCATAATGTGAAACCACATTATGACATAAGGATGTATGAATATCAATCAATGAATAAATAATTTATATTAAGGTAATTATTTATTTTCTTAAATTAATTATTAATAATATGTGATGATCTTGTTCTTTGGTATTAGGATTTTTTAATGTCTTTATTCTTACATTCAATTTCATTGGTCATGCCATTTATCATCATGTAAATCTCAAATTAACCATCGATCATGTTAAAAAGATGAGTTATCCATTCCCTATCTGATGGTTCTACTAAACCCATAACCTATAGAGACAACATTACAAAGAAAATAATGTAATATAAAATTACAAGAATGAACTAGGTGAGGTATGAACTCAATAACTCACCGAAAACCTCAGTGAAAACTACCATCATTTGTATTTAGGAAAAACCATAATTATTTAGGTAGTGGTTCACATGTGTTAACACATTCGTGAGAATTTATAACACCAAATCATAATTAGATTTTTACTTCTAATATTTTTTTAGAACTATAGATCCTTCACTCAATTTAATAAAAATCAAGGCTGAAATTCAACCATCCAAGATCATGATATATAGTTGGTTATAGTACTAAGGAAGAAAAACCCAAGCTAGATGAACTGATCTCACCCAAATTGATATATTGATCCCAAGATTGAATGAGTCACCTGATTGTGTTCCATGTAAAATAAGATATTTTAGAGGGTTGATGTTGGATCGAGTTTCTATAAAGAATATGATCTCACTCGATTCAGCCGTGATGACCTACTGAGGACTATAAAGACTAACAAAGCTACGCCAGATGATAATCAAAACCCCAATCCATGAAAAATCTGGGCCTAGACATCAGGATGATAGGTTGAGAATGGATCTAGGCTTGTGTTAAGGAAAACAAATTCATGATTTTATCTTTGGATCTATAATATTCTATGTAAGATGTTTTGTTAAACTTGATTCATAAGGAATCAATAAGGAGAAATTTCATTCACTTGACATACTTGTTTTCATGTTCAAAAAAAAATATTAAGGGAGACTGCATACTCCTCAATACTTTAGGTTCTAGTTTGAAGTTTTTTTCGCTCCTTGTGTTTGATTATATTCCTAAAAGATTTCAAAAAAGACAATGAAAAACAACTTAGTCTTTTGTGAGGGAGAACAGATGTCATGTAATGTTAAAGGAAGTTGTTACCATCATTTGATTGTGTATTGGATGATTGAAATAGATAAAATTATTTTCCAATGTTTAAGAAACAGTACCAAATTAATGGAATATAGATGAAGTTTAATTTTAACGCATTCAAATTATTTGATAATGTAGCAAATACAACATTAATCATAGAAAACTAAATAATGAAGCCCTAATTTTGATTAGTAGAGACTAATGCTTGTGTCATGTTTAATTTTTTGAAGGTATTGTAGTTTAAAAGCATGAGGAGTGACAATAACCAATGACGAATAATAAATAAAGAAATTCATATCCTGAGTTTTAGGGAAATGGATTCACCCATCCATGTTTTTGGAATGGCCTAGACAGTAATAAATCATCCTAATATAAATACGAGGGATCCTTCATTGATATTAAATCCTTAGATTGTTCCCCCAATTATCATTCTCCCTTTTATTCTGTACATGAATGTTTAAAATATCAATGATGTCATGATAATGAAATTACAACATAATAATTTAATAACATGTGTAGAAAGGAGTTTTGTGCAATGCATTACACTAAGACTATAGTGTGTCAAAAGGAAAAATCAAAACTCTCCAAATTAGATATGATGAAATAACGCTGGTCAAAATAACATCTTATATTGGTGGAGAATTCTTTAAAATCGAGTGAAACAACAATTGAAGTATCATTCAACTAACTCTATCATAAAACTAATTCTAGGAAGAATCATGTTCATTTGGAGACACATGTAGTAGAGAGAATGAGGCTAAAGGGAGGAGTCATGATTCACACATCATGGATAGAGTAATTAGATAATATATGGGGATATTTGGAATTTACATTGATATAGGTGATTCATATTGATAGAGAAAAAACCTTTACCCTTTATTTACTTTCTAATGAACATCTATTATATCTATTTGTATTGTTATACTTTATTGAAAACATGTACTATAGGAAATTTATTTCAGGGGAATAATTTTTTTTAATTTTTATTTATTTAGTTTTTATTTTAATCAATTTTAATCAGGTGTTCTTTTGGTCTCTACTTGAATTTATCTCTTAATTTCTGATTGATGTATAGACGAAAATGAAAATGAAAATTAATATTTATCAAAATAGTTCATTTAGTAATTTTAATCGATATATTATATCAAAGAAATTTAATGATGATTTAATATATATTAATTATATTTTAATCCATTAATTTATCCCCATATTTCTTGTTGGTTGAACCTTTTCTCGAGAATATAATTTTGTCAATAGATTGATGAGTTTAATTCCCTTTCAATCACATTTTTATTACATCCATCCATAATCCATAGTTCAGGTTCTAATTCATCTAGAAAATCAAAACCAAATCTTTTCACCCACTTCACCTTCATTTTCAATTCAGAACACACATCTATTCATTATATTTATCGTAGTTTTCAATTCCTAGAGAGTAAATAAGCCTTATATAACTATCCCACCTTGATGATAATATGACCCTTCAATGGTATATTGGTGAAAAAGTTTATAAATTTTATTTGTTTTATGTTATGACTATCAATGTTGTAAATAAATTTTCCTAGTGAAAAATGGTGATGTTTTTATATCATTGTTCTTGTAGGTTGTTTAACTAACACAAAGAAGAATTCTCTATATTACTGACTAAGTAAGAGTTTATATTTATATATTAGTAACATCGTTTTATAAAAAGAATAATAATTTCAATATAATTTCATTATATTAGAATATAATATTTATAAAGAGTGTATATGATAGTGTTGTTTTAAAATTAATTGAATAACATAGATACTTACTAGATGGATTCACTCTTTATCGACATAGGTTCCTTTAGAACAATGTATATAGGAGTTCTTCTTGGAACCATATTCTGGTAAACATCATAAGGTGATTTCTAATATATGAGATTATTAGGTATTTAAGATAGTTTTTTTAGAACAATGTGGTTGGGAAGGGGTAGAAGATATCTCTTTTTATATGTGAAAATGAGAGACATTTCCTTGGAAACATATGTTTTATGAAGGGTAATGATGGAATCAAATGGGATTTAGGTTGGTTAAGTGATATAATTTTGATAGTAAATTTTGCTTTGGAACCTAAACATAATAAATTAATTATATAATATATAAATATCATTTAAATTATTAAAAATTCAATCCTTTTTAATTAGCCTCATTTTCCCCCTTTACCTAGTTTAATTATTTACCATGGTAATTATTATTCTAATAAAAATGTAAGATAACCCATAAAACCTAATTTGGATCTAATGAATCCAAATAAAGACTATATTTAATCTAAAATAATTTATAAATATTATAATTATATATTTAAAAAGAAAACATCATGAGTATAGAAAATATTATTTATAGAAGAATTGATTTTTTAATACATTAAGAGTAGATAATTTTTTATATCATATAAATTTATAATTGAATAATAAATAAACAATTTTTTATAAATCAAAACTATAAATTAGATTCACATTTTAAAATTGATCGATTTTATTTATTAAGATAAAAATAAACAATACATAAAAACTGTTATATAAATTTTTTTTTACGTTAAATAATTTAAACATAATATGATTAAATTTTATTAATCATCTCATAATAATTTACCTTTATTAAAAATCAGAATTAAAATATTTCATTGAAATTTATAAATTCTTAAAATTATTCTTTAACAATAATAATAATATGTAATTTATAAAAAATATATCTATATAATAAAATATTTTAATAAAATATTATTTTTTAATTGCAATGTTTATTATTAAAAAATATATTATTTTAAATTATATAACATTCCAAATTACATATACCTAATGAAAATATATCCAACAACCATATTACAACGTCCATATATCAAGTGGAAATATTTAGAATGATAATATATATAATTTCTGGACTTCATTATTATATATAGATTTACACATATTCATAGAAGTTATAATATTTTACATTTACTTATACATAAACATATCGATTCTATTTATAATTGTTTTCATTATTTCCATAGTTAAAATTGGGCTTCTAATGTTCCAGTAAACCCATAAAGAAAAAGGCTTTTTTTCATGGTATTTTTAATTACATTTTGATTTATTTATATTTTAATTTTTTATGAGGAAAAATATAAAATTATAAATATTTATTAATTTTTACATTTCATTTTAATATTTGATCACAATAAAAATTACCCTGGTTTTTCTAGTTTTGTTTTTTCATGTGAAAAAATCTATTCAACATCAAATTTATTTAATGAACAAATACCTAGTAAAACCGTAGGGTGTTACATTCTACCCCCTTAAAAGAATTTTCAAGTTAAAATTTTGTTTCTCAGATAGAAAAATTATGGTTTATTTATTTATTACATATTTGGGTTTCCATTTATATTTCTAAAACTTATGATTTCTCAGTAAAATATTAACCTTGTGAGTGGACTTATTTCATATTATTTTATCTATTGGATCCATGATTTCCACTGGTCATTGCTCTTATGAAATATCATTTTCTAATCATACAAATTAAATGATTTGTACTTATTATGTATTTGGTATGTACTTATTCAAAAGTGATACATGAAACATATCAATCACTTCAGAGAGGGTTGGATGAATTAATAGATGACAAGCCATTATCCCCACATAATTGAGGATTCTGAAGGTTCTAATGTATCTAGGTTAGAAATTCCCCTTATTTCCAAAATACATAACCCCCCTCCATGGTTATATTCAAAGTAATACCTTTTCGTGGACATAAAAATTCATATTTCACTAATAATGATCCACATATCTCCTCTGTTGGATTTTGGATGTTTTAATGTGTGGTTGAACTGTTTGAATATGGTTTTCAATCACATAAACAGGCTGTAGTGATATTAAATAAGAAATAATGAGATCAACATTGTGTATAAATACACAAAACACCATCCTAGGGGCCACCTCATACCAAAAAACCTCTACAGATACACCTCATAACTACCACACCACCTCCAAACCTCATCAAAATAATCCACCGCTAACATTAATACAAAATATCTATTATAAAAATAATCCAAAACTCACATAAATTTTTTTACCTGATTTTATATTTAATTATTTTTATTATTTTTTAATCAATTACCAAATAAAAATATCATTAGAAGCAAGAAAATTGGCTAACAGCTTTATAACACATTTAACTCATATCATTACATATAATTCAACTCATTATTTATAAATCATTATTATCCCACCACCCAATCCACATTAATTTAACCACATATTTTATTTTTTGATTCATTGTATTTCATTGGGAAATTATGACTCTAACCACATAAAACTCTCCCTACCACTGCATATGTAACTATTTCATGACCAAAAAATAAATAGTATTATCATCACAATAAAAATCAACACATAAACACATCATGAAATCATGTTAATATATACCCTTCTATACAAATAATAAACCAGACCAACCCCACCATGAGTATAGTAGATGAAACTACAATTACAAAAACAAAAAATAAACAAAAACTTCTTCAATTAATTCTTATCATTTATTATAAATTCATACACAAAAAAATATTAAACATATATTCCAGGTTTCTATATGCTATTTTTGTTTACATATTTTTATTATTTAACCAATTTCACAACGATATATCTTTTAAAAAGAATCATAAAATCATTACAATAATTTTGTAATATCAATAAATCGATCAATAAATCATCATAATAATTAAGAATAAAATATACTATTATATAAAATTCAAAATCACAAATTTTACGATCTGGTTGTTATTATAATTTGGTTTATTTAAAATTATTACCCAAATAAAAATTTAATAATTATAATTTCATAATTAATATAATATAAAATCAAGGGATTAAAAATCTCATACATTCATAAATTCTTTAAAAACCCCATAATAAGAATGAGAAGAAATGGAAAATCATTTACCATGAAGATCTTAAGAGAAACCTAAAACAACTACTTCCACTTCACAGATATCAAAAATAAAGCTAAAGAAATTCTTAACTATTTTATAGATATCAATATAAATGAACAAAGGGAGAATAAATAGAGAAGGATGGTAATGAAACCTTGTAATATAAGGGATTGATCAAATTATTTTGAAGGATTTTGAATTAATATAAGAATCAAAGACCACCAAACCCAAAACTGAAGTTATTGTTTTATTTAAGATAGACCAAAATAAATTAATGGATAGGTTATTATAAAAAAATTAATAAAAAATAGGATAATTCCACCATGGTGAGGTAATGTCTCGACCATGTCGTACTGGTCTATTTTAATCCTCGATAAAAATCATATATTTCAAAATTACTATATATCTCCCAAATTTTTCATTAGTTATCTCACAATTTAAAATTTTGGTAGAAATATAATATGATGTAGAGGAATTAGAAACATCATTATTACTTAATAATCCCTACTAAATCCCTAAGACATGATGATATAGTGTCTTCCAACATCACCATATTCATCCCACATCCACAACATCACCATGTCATAGTGTACTCTTGAACAATAAAAAATTCACCATGACACCAAAAAAAATTGTTCCCACACTCCCAGGTTAGTATACTGATTTTAATGAGGAAAAATCCTACCCAAACTCTCATCTACATTCCATATAAGATAATAATAACATATACTTCTTCAAAATAGTTTCATTGAAAATCAACTCCAAATAAAATAAGCCCAATTACATGTACTTCATGACTATAAATGGACCATGATAACCCTAAAACATAACCATTGAATAATTCTAAACCTATATTCCATATTTCCCAATAAAATTATAAAAAATATATTTACACCATAGAAAACATTCCAAATCCACTCCAACACCTTTAACACATTAAAACCATAATGTACAAGAGTAGAAAAATATATTCCTCTACACCCATTGTATTATATTTCCCAAAACTCCCACCAAGGCACTACCTTCCCAACCAAAATTCATCAAAACCTTATCCTTATATGTTTAATGATACATGAAGCCTTTATATTCATAGGGGAAAACATAGTAAGTGTGGGTATGAAACCCTATAATACAACATGTACTTCAATATCATTTTTTATAATATAGTTAAGTATTAATCACCCAGATATTTTTATTGTCTTATACATACTATGATACTATTAATCCTAAACATAAATATGTCAACCATTTTTTCCTATTATTGTTTTCATTGTGCTTTGAAATATTGTAAAATAATATCATGGGTCCTGTAATTATATAATCCAACCCTGTTAAACATCATTGATAGTCACAATGTATTTAAATTTTATAATTTTACATCTCATATTACGAGTGAAGGAGTACGATATAGGGGTTATATCAAATATATTAGGAGATAAAATATAACATAGAAAACTCATATTATTTTATATCCATTCATAATTAATGGGTCCTGGAATAATATATTCAATATTAGGAATATAAAAGTTGGTAATGGTGTATCATAACTCACCCATGATATCTCCAATATACACATCGTCCAGATACATAATCAATCAGTGAAAAAATATAATTTAATGATAAAGGAAATGTCAGACCAAAATATAATCTATAATTTCATCAAATATACCAAGTATTTTGGATTAGTTATAGTATATTTTTCTAATCCCATGTTTACATGTATAAAAATTATTTATCAATAATAGATTTAAATTAAAGGTTAATATATATGATAAATATAGGGAAATAATTAATTTTATACATATAGAAAAACTATCATAAATCTTATGCTTGGTCTTCCAGTCTAGACCACACTTCTCCCATAATAGGGAAACAATTTTCTACCTACCCTTTAAATCATATAACTTCCTAATCCATTTTAATAATTAAATTTATAATTATGTAAGCTCATAAAATTTCCTTAAACATTCCATTTCAATTTAATATAATATCAAATTTAATTTGTTTCCACAACAATATTGATGTGTAAGTCCCTATACGCTAGAATATTTTCAATTATTCTCATATAGCTTCCCAAAAGTCCATTTATTTCAATGATCAAATCCTTCATAACATTTCATAGTCACTCTATCAATAATATCTCATGTATAAAAATGAAATAATTACTCTAAATACCATAAAAATGAATCCATGCATGGAGGAATTACCATAATTCACTACATGGGCATGGTGATTTATATCTAAAATCATAAAACACCTTATACCCTCATATTTGTATTTTTTTATAGTTTGGTTTACCCAAAATCACAATCACACACATATTATATCAATATTTAATGAATCTATAAATATTTACCTATAACTTTCAATCACAAACACACATTTGATGATTCATCACCCGATTCATTTCAAAACTGTATATCTTTTGAAATTATACAAAACATTTTAAAAAAATTGGTAATTAAGAAATAAAATTAAAAATAAAATATTAAATAAAATCATTTTAATCTCATTATCCTAAATTATTGAATTCTAAAACCATTTAATAATCAATAATTCTCAAAGGAATGATGGTTGGAGAAGAAAATTTTGGAGATCTCCATTGGATCGAACAGTGAACATTAAAGAAAGGGAGAGTTAATTTTAATTATTTCATCTATTTTGAAACAAATAATATCTTATATTTAATGTTCAATATAGTTTAAATTCATGGTTATATAAAAATATTTCAAATCATTTAATATTTTCTTATTTAAAATGTAATATTTTTTAGACATACATATTTGATATTGAAAATTACATTCATATTTGCTGCACCATTTGATTTTAATTTAGGTAGTTTGTTGCCAACAAATCTCTAGATTATTTTACTAAATATAAATGATGATTAAATATATGATAATTAAATTTATATTGGATGAAAAAAATGCTACCATATTATATAAAAAGTTTCTTATTTCTAGGGTTCCATCTTCATGAACCAGGCCATCCTATACTAAATTGAACAAATAAGTATTGTAATTAATACCTAACTATCATATATAAATTCTATCATTGAATCTTTTCTAATCCTGTTCACTAAAAAATTTAAACCACAGAATCAGTTTAATTCAAATAATAAAGGAATTACATGGAGATACTAAATAATAAAATATGATATTTTCAAATTAAAAGTATATTACATCACATGAGGGTAATTATTATTTTTGTTTCTATATTTTATCACTTGTATAAGGAACATCATTCCTAGAAAAACTAGGATTTGGAGTCTAGGAATTATATTCATGATAGATTATTTAAAAAATGTTTTTAAAGTGTCTGTTATTATAACACTGAATTTGATGTTTCTTGTATAAGGCATTTTTAAAATTGTCAAAAAATATTTTATTTATTTTAGATAATTATGAAAATAAAAAAATTGGATAAATCATATAATTAAATATATTTATTTTGAATATAGATTCAATGAATAGTTTAAATATATAGAAAATAAACTCTTAATATGGTAGTAAATATTATGTTAAATCTTTATATTCCAAATATATATATTATTAAATTATTAAATTTATTTTTCAATTATAATAAGAGTAAATATTTGTAAAAATAATAAAAAATATCAGTGTGATGAAAATTTAAGATATCGGTTCTTCTCAAGTTTCCATTATAGTTTACCAGGAATTTAAAACAAAATGTCTATTCTACCATAGATGAATCATATCATGGAAAATCAATAAAATTATAACGACTGGTTGGAATCTATAAAGTGATGAATAATATATGTTGGAATAATTGATGAGAAATGTGTCATCATCATCTAGTTTTTATGTGATTACATTTACGGTTTCATTTTGGATGAATTTATTAGAGGAATGTTTTTTAATATTCAAATGATTATAAAATAAAATGGTTGTACGATATATTAGCATGAAATTGAGTCAACATACATATCATGAATGATTAAAAAATAACATAACAGTAAATAATTTAAATCTACGTATATCATATCCTTTTCAAATTTATTCCATTAAAAATACACCTCATAAATTATTTCATAAAATAGATTAAAGAAACACTAAAAACGTAAAATGACCAAGTTGAGAAAACCGGAATATGTAAGGATAGAAACACTAAGCTAGTTAGGTATTTCTATACTTTTATCATTGAGTATAAAAGTATGATTTTTAATTTATTTTATTTTTCAATTATATATCAGAATAAAATTAAATTCCATTCAATTTTCCAATACTGAATATGTTAATTACTCATATTATAAATTATAAATGGATTATTGAGGAACTAAAAATTTTAAATGGATTTTATAAATCAATAATGGAAGATATAAGAGTATTAAATAATAATTAAAATTTATCTTATCATAAAAGTGTTGAAAATATTTTCTATTAAACTATATATCACATATACAAGATAAAGGAATCAAATAATTATTTTCATATTTCTGATTGTTTTTCATACATTGGAATATTTAGTCACCTTTTTACAATATTCAATGGTTCGGGAAATTAAATCCTATGATCAATTTTTTCATTTTGGAATAATTTAAATAAAATTACTATTTATATCCCTACCAAAATTGTTACCTAAGGAAGCTAAAGTGAATAAAAATAATAGAATATGGATATTTATTAGTATTTTATATTAATTATATCATTGGTTTATGTTTATAATAACATGATCATAGTAATCATCATTGTAATGTGAAATATAACTATTAGTTCAATTTATTTTTGTTCTATACTACCTTTTATTTGTAGTAATGTTTCAATGACTATTAATGTATTTTCTGTTGAAATAAAAACAGAGTTGTCAACAAAGAAATGACTTTGGTCTATAATTTAATCATGAGTATATAAGAACCCTGTTAATATTATCCTTTTGTATTTTCTTGTTGAAAATATTGACATAATTAAAATATTAAAATTTTATATACTTTCGATGATGGATATGATCTTATATATAAAGATTAAATTAATTATATATAAAATAAAATTTAAATTATTTTATTATTACATGTTTAATCAATATTGAAGAAAAAATTATTAACCAAATTAATTTCCCAATCTACCATATTGATGTGTTATATAAATATGATTTTTGTAGAATGGGAAGAATGTGATGATGTGGACATATAAGAAACACTTATTTTATTAGAATACATTGTTAAATTTTACCATTAACTACATTGAACTCCCTTAGACAAATATATATTGTTATTAGTTTATCTCATTCTTAGGGATAAACACATATCAAATAAATTATAAATTAATGAAATTATGAAAGGGAAAATTTCTAAAGAAACAATTACTTGTTATTATATATATATATATAATTATTTATTTATTTATATGAAAAACTATATCACCTCATTGTGAACCTATCCAATGTTTTTAATAATAAATTAAGCCATTACTATTGTTCACTCACTATAGAGACCCTAATGACATCAATATAAAGAATAAGTATCCATCCCCAAGGATTGAAGTTTTGTTAAAACACATTCAAAGTCTTCATTACTTGTCCTTGATTATTTTTTTATTCATGTATCATTCGAATATAAAAAAGTAAATGGGTTATATAAAAACCCCCATTAAAAATATTATATATATATATATATTATGACATTTTTTATGGAATTTGGGATAAAAAACTACTCTATGGTATTTTTTATGAATTGAAAAATTACTTATTTTTGAGATATAGTTATTTAAATAATTATACATCAATGAAAGTAATTGGATGATCCCTATTATTTAATGTAAATTTGATATCATTTTCTAGTCAATTAACGATATTCCCATTAGTAACCAATAAGCTCCACCAACGTCGTATCCACCACCATCATCGTTGAACTATATTTCATCTATATAATACATGACATGTGTGGGAGAATATATCCAAGTTTAGATGAGTATAAACATATAAAATATGGCACCCTAAAAACCAGAATAAAATGATAAAAAATTGTTATATCAAACTAAATGTAATTAAGGAAAGGATATCCCATAAAAAAAGATTGTATTTATTTTAGAGAACCTGAGACATAGGGGAGAGTATCACTCTTAAAATCAAGGATATAGAAGAACTAATAAGTGAAACTATGAATTTAATCTACATAAATTTCAACCCACGTAACCTCTCAAAAATAGTAATGGGGAAACTGAACCTTATTGAAGGATATGCATTTATCTATGTGTAATCGTACCCTATTATATGAACCTTTCCGCCTATGGGATGTGAGATCTGGGGGGATTTTTATTTTCTATTTATCATTATTTATGTGAATATTTTTTCTTATTACTCAATTTAAAATATTTTATCTACTAATTTATATTTAATTCTTGGTTATAATTCTTTATTATTATATTATTCTAATTTCAATAGTTATAATGAATAAAGGATCATATAGTCAATGTTTGAAGTTCATATATCATTCGTTATTATTATTATTTATTATTATTATTCATTATTCTATGTGTTATCTCATTATGTATTGTATAATATTTTTAATTAAAATAAATTATGTATGAGAAATTATAGAATTTGGAAATGTAGTAAATGTTATTTACACTGCTAAATCTAGAATAAAATATTATGTACAGGCTGCAGTTTTGTTTTTTCCTTGGTATAACACATTACACTAGATGAGAGAAATATTACCTCTTTAAAATGGTGTAAGAAAAGAATATTATTCATGAAAAAATGTTACAAATTTATTTAATGATATTAATTATGAATTTTAAAAAATCTTCCCAACATAAATATTTTATTCATTTCTATAAAATAATCATTTATATTTTTTATCATCATAAAATGCTGAAATTGAGTTTTTTAAAATATGGAAACACATAGGCACTAGATGTGAGATTTTAAGATATCTTATGAGTGAAGAATTATGATAAAGGACAAACTAATATAAATTATTATAAGTAATTAATTATCTTATGTATATAGTAGATATTGAAAATTTTATGTATAGAGATTTATTTTTTGAAAAATATTAATGATTATTTGTATGAATTTTCCTTTATAATTTTAGATGAAGAATTATTCATTCACAATTATTTTGAAGTATGAAACACCATTGTGTGTCTAATACAATTTCATTGGTTTTGTCAATTTTGAGATTCACACATCATGGATATATTATTGTGTCATGATTATTTGAAGATGTATGTTCACAATAAAAATATATAATCTTTTTATGATATGTTGGAATATTAAATATTTTATTAAAATTTTATATATTGAGTATTATGGTGACTATTTAAAATATATTTAATATTTATTTTTATCAATAAGAATATATGTGTAAACTATGAAGGAGTTTTTTATTCAAAGATACTATTTTGGAATGTCGAGTAACTATTTATGACTATTTAATATCTTGTGTTAATGGTGAGAATCATGGGTTGTTTTAATATTTATTTATCCTTTAATTATTCTAATGAATTATTGTGTTCAGTTATGAAAATCCCATATAAAAAGGATAATGTTATAGGAGAAGTTATTAGTGATATAGTGTGATAAATGGGGGCTATATAAGAGACATACAAATAATTAACTTGGATCATATTTCATAATTACTTATTCCTTTAAACATCAATACATGAAAAAGATTCATTTTTTGGACTCACTATCAAAACCTATTCAAGTTTCCATTGCAATTTAAAACTACTCAGGCTTCAACAACATTCAAAGCTCATTTTTCCTCAAATGGTTTTTTATTTTTCACTATTTATTGAAATCTATTCTACAAGGTTGAAATTTTATATTGTTTTATGATTTTACCTCATAAAAGAATGTTCTATTTTGTAATACATCTACAAAATATATATTTTATAATTTAGTTATGACTACACATAAAATGTTAGAAGTTTTTTGTGGTTATTTTTTCACTAAGAAAGAAAGGATGTAATAGGGTTGTGAATCCCCATCAAATGTTAGGTTTCTTAGTGAATATCATACCTCTCATAAATTAGAGGGGTGTGAAGAGTATATGTATGATTATTTTTTGATCTGAAATTATATAAAAATCTTGAATATTCCTATTTACTTTCAACATTTTCCTTTTACATTTATTAATATGTCTATTTATCACTATATATTATTAACTGTTTATTTATTAGGACCAATAATTAGTATCAACGAATTTCCAATATTGGATATTTATTTTTATTTCTATCATTTTTCATGTATTTACTATATCTGAAAATAATCTTCTAGATGGAAGGTTGTGGTTTCAATAATAGTTGAATTCCTCATAAACCATGATTTAATGAAAATAACTAAAGCTATGGGCTTGAAAAAATGGAATCTGACCTCAAATATATTAGTATTTAATATTGTTCCGTAAGGGTAAAGCATAATAAATTAAAAAATATATACCTATATTCTCTTAATTTTAATTATGAAGTTATGTATGATATGAATTACATGATCATGAATATTATTTCTTATTCCATCCAAATAAATTTTTTTAGTCATTTATATAGATGTAAAATGGATCACAATATTTGATGAATTATCCATGTTAATAAATATGGTATAGACTTGTTGAAGATAACTAATATATGAATGTTGTTAGATGAGTACCGATATTTCATGGTGGGAGAAAATTGTGCTTTTAATAAAATGATTATAGATTCACAATTTTTGTGAATCAAATGAGTGCTCCTGAAGAAGCATTGGAAAATACTACTATGGTTAGATCACTTCCAATGAAGTGACCTGACAATAAGGATTCTCATGATGAAAGAAAGAACATAATAAGGTATGTAGTCAATTAACTCCTTAGTTCACTTCTTCCATATGAACTTGAGTTAAATAATGTTTCTAAAGAAGAAACAACCAAAAAAGAAAGGTGTATAATTCAAATCAGTAAATTTTGTTTCATCAAACTCTTTTGATTATGAAATATAAAGAATAAGAAATGATATGTTAGATAAAATTTTAAATGGATTCTACAAAAAACATAATAAAATAATGGTGGAAAAAATTATATATTATCATAAAATAAATAAGAATGGTAGTACTAATACTCATACATCATATGTCACGTGACTTTTTTGTAGTAAAAATTTAATATAAAACATGAATATATGATAATAATGAATATATAAAAGGGAAAAAAAGATCAAGAAGATAGAGAAAATTAAATTGGATACAGGATAGAATTTCACTAAAAATATGATTCGAGCGAAGAATTAGGAATAGAGAAAGAATCAGTTAAATTGTGCTTCATAGAAACTACAAATGGGGTTAGTGATTCTGGTTGCAATTCTTATTTTGATTCTAATTTTTTATATCATTTTTATTTAACTAGTATGTATGAGTTATATAAAAATATTTAAAAATTATAAAGATATAACATTTGAATTTAGGAATTTTATAAAGAACTCAATGAATGAAAAAAGAATATTGGTTAGGAAAAAATGTTCTTTTTTAGGGAATGAGAAGATGAAAAAAACTACTTCTAGAAAAAATGAAAAGGTTTGTGAAGATTTTATGTTTTATGGTGGTTGAATTAAAATCATAATTCTGAGATTTAATGTTGTATGGAAATATTTTCAACAGCTATTTAATGAAGATAATTTTATGAAAAGATAAATACTATGAACCAGGAAACCCAAAATAAAAATAGTGTTGGTTAAAATTTAAATTTTTTTAATATGTACAAAAAAATATTTATGAATAGTTTAAAATGTAGTATATCTATTGTTGTGTGTTTTATATTCAAGATTATATTCCAAAATTCTAGTGAATACTCCCTCATATTTCAAAAAAATGGAACACTAATGAATAAATAACTATATATTCTAAATTTCGTATAAATACTTGTTTAAAATCAATATGGGTACTAAAAATAGTTTTAATAATTCTATTAGACCCAAAGTTTCAATATTATCAAAAACATAGATTAAAATATGTTTCATTAAACATACATTCAATGTGAAAAGCATGATTTATGGTAGAAGGTCAGTGGCTTCTCAATCCATGTATCCAATGATCCATACTGATTCATTTTTTATAATAAATTTGATGGAGAAATAATTATTTTTTTATTAAAATTTCTAAATCATGGTAAAGGGTTTTTGTGAATTTGGTATATCGAATTTTATTATTATTATTAATGTCTTATATACCGATGGATTAAAACATAACTTGATTTGTGTTTCTCAATTATGTAATGATGGCAAGAAAGTTAAATTTGATAATGATAAATTATTTATTTTTTAAAAACGATTCTATATTAATTTATATTAACCTAAAGGTAAATATATATTCTAATAACCAAAATGAGATAACATTTCACCATGTGTATTGATGGAATTTTATGAAGTCAGATAATATCATTTGGAATAGGATGCTCGATCATGTAAATTTCAGGTTGTTTCATAAATAATCAAAGTCTGAAAGTGTACTTCAAATATTAGAGCTTAAGGTGAATGATTTTCCTATATGTAATACTTGGATTAATGTAAAACTACTTAAATAGTATTTTAGGCTAATTATGAAAATTAATGTTATCAGACAAATTTAATGGGATTGTTAGGATTTTTTTGATCATACTCAGACTATCAATCTTGAATGAAAGATGTATAAATTTTCTATTGTGAATGATTATAATAGATAAACATGGGTATAATTTATTAAACATAAAATTGATATATTTTCTCTTTTTTAGTAATTTATATTTACTTTATAATGTAATGTTTCTATGATTATTTTTATTTCAACTGATGTGGAAGGAGAATTCAAGAAACTATAATTTGTAAAATTCTATGAATCAAATGGTTATTTACATTATATTTTACCACCCAATACTCTAAAGAAAAAAATATTTTTAGGAATGAATAATCAAACTACTCATGAAATGACATGGACTATGCTATGTGAGTGTGGTGTACATAAATATTCTGGGGATGAAGACATTTATATATCTTGGAATGTTTCATATTGAATTATTATTAGATATATTCTAAGTAAATCGCCTTATGAAATATAGAAAGGGATGAAACCAATAATTATATAATTAAAATTTTTTGTATGTATTGTTTTTATCCACAATGCTGAAGATAGTTTGAGTAAATTTGATTCTATATCTTAAAGGAATATTTTTCTGATTTCTATTTTATGTAAATCTTACAAATTTTAGTACAAAATAAATATGACTCTTGAATAATATTTACATATAAATTTTTTGAGAAATATTAAAAGGATATGTCTATTAATGAATACTAGATTGAAGAAGGATTTTGATAATTAATTTTTAAATAAGATCAAACACACGCAATCAATGCAATACTTTTGGGGGAGATTTAGTTAGTTCAATAAATGATCATAAAGACTCCCTAAAATCACTCTATTGAATGATTAATTGATAAATTTGATTAAAGAGTTAAAACCAGAAGGTAAATAATTAATTTTTATCCACATTACATGAATATATATCATTTTTTTAATAACACCACAAAACATTGACAGATCAAAACTGGATTATTTCTATAAATTTGGTTCTTAAATTGTTTTCAAGAAATGGTATTTGGGAATTAGATGAACTGCCTAAAGATCAGTAATTCATTTGTGAAAAATGGATATTTTGGAATAGACTTGTTGAATCTAGATAGATTGTAAGGAATAACTAGATTTTTTCTGTAATGTTAATATCATGAAGAATATATTAACAATAGAGAGACATTTGTACCTATTATAAGGTTTTTTTATATTATTCATTTATGCAACATATCATGGTTTAAATATTTATCAAATGGTTGTGAAAAGTGAATTTTTAAATGAACATATTTTATAGAAAGCCTATGTAAGACAAGAATTATAATTTAAACATAAAAATGTTCTAGATCACATCTTTAAAATTTTTAATTCTCTTTATTGATTAAAATATACAACTCAAGATTATTATGACATTTAATTATATTTTCTCATGAATAATGGGTTTTTAAAGGTTATTTCAATCCTAAATTTTTATTAATAGGTATTATTATAAATTGTTATTACTATAAATTATGTAGATGGAATGATATTTGGATAATCCAATGAATATATTTGTAATGAATTTTGATATTTTAGGAAAAATAATTGAAATGATTATCATTGTAGAACTTATGTTATTTTTAGGATTTTAATTTTTTTACAAAGATGATATAATTTTTATGAATCAATTTAAGTGATCTGAAGATTTATTGGATTTATTTAGATAAGATTCATGTAAAATTATAAATATTCTTGTGAGTATATCTTTTAGAATAATTGATTATTTTACTAATAAATTATTGGATAAGAAAAATTTATGTTTTATTATCGAAAGTATAATTTATCTTACTTTTAGTAGATTTGTTTTTATTTTTGTTCATCCACGTGGAAAATATTTAAAGCTAACCCAAAGGAAAGTAATTTTATTAATGTAAAAATATTCATCAAGTATGTGAAAGGTATTTTAAACCATTTATTATTATTTTAATTAGTCTTATCCTTTGGATTATAGATTTATTATGATTTTTATTTTTGATGGTGTAAGAACAAAATAATATCACCAATGGTACATGTCAATTTTTAGGTAAAAATTTAGTTTCAAGAAATTTGATGAATTATATTTTATTATATTTATCAATAGCTCATGTAGAATATGTTACTATAGTTTTATACTGAGTGTCACACCCAGTTTGTCATGCCTTTATTTTGATCCAGTTCATTTGAAATCCCGATACTATTCATGGGTCTTGTATGAGATTAATGTGGAGTTTTCATGTTTCACCTATGTCTAATCACCCTAATTTGGGTTCCCCATTTCTTGTTTAGGTGGTTTTGGAGAAAGGGTGGTTACTTCATGATTTGGGCCAACCATGAGCCCATTTCCAGTTTTAAAAACCAAATTTTTTTCTTTTATAACCCTGTTTTTTCAACCGTTTCACCCATTACACTTCTCACATTTCCTCAATGGATATATTCAAACTACTATATTCTTTTTTACCCATTAAGATTTCATAATCATGTTGAATTGGGGTTACTTATTTAGGTATTGGGCCAGCCCATGGGCCCATTTCCTGTTAAAAAAAAGGATTTGTTTATTTTATATCTAATTAAATATTTAATTTTTTTCGGTGATTCCACCTCCCACCCGAATCCAGCATCCCTATCCTCACCCCCATTATCAATTTTCCCACTTTGGAGCTCAGAATAGTGGTGGAGTGGGGAAACATTTTCAATGTCTCTCAAATCGTCCAGAATTGACAAGGTAAATTGGATCATTCATAAATCAATCCATTATTACTCTTTTTGACACCAATATTCTTTCCCTAGTACATTCAGAACATAGGAGTCACTGAAAAATGTTTCAAGTCATTCCCTTTTTTCTAAGGGTGCAGATCTAGTGGAATACAAAGAGTTTTCTAGTTGAAAAGGTGGGATTTCTTCTCCTTTATCCTCCATCTTCTTCCTCCTTTCATTATTTCATGGTTTTATAATCTCCACTAGTAATTTTCAACATAGGGTTCTGTTATTAAATTATTTTTATGGGGTTTTTATTCATTTGGGTCTATTCTTCATAGGTTTAGGGTTTGTAAACCCTCGGATGGTGATTTTGGGAGTGTGTTTCCTTTACGCCAATGATTTGAGGTAGGATGTCCCTTGCACAAGAATTTATCATTTAATTTTCATCATTATCATACTATTATAAACTTATTTATATGATATTTGCTGCTTTGAAACCTTGTTTTTAAAGGTTTTGTGTGCAAATTATGTTTTATGACTTATTTTGTTAAAAATATAGTTGTATTTGTATAAATGTGCACTCCTCTTGTTTGATAAATTATTCCATGAGCTTAAGAACTTGGTTTATTGTATTTTTAATATGTTTCAGTACCTTTAACAACATTATGGCATGAAAATGTTATTTTATCCTTTTTTAAGTGCTTGACATGAGTTGTTTTTCTAAAGAGTTCTCGCCACATGTTCGGTAAATTGTCCAGCAGGCTTTTATGTGTCTTGTGCAATTTAAAATGATATGTTTTGATTTATAAATACATTGTAAGAAAGTTAGAAAATTATTTTGGGATCTTTTATGGTTTTTCAATTTGTATTTGGTTTTACAAATAAATGGGTTTTGGTTTACAAAATGTTTTGGCCCGAGTTTCCGGAAAATGGCATGTTTCACATTCTTGTTAAAATGGTTGTGTTTTGAATATGTAACCTGAGTGTTTTATGGGATTTATGAATGTGGTTTGATGTTGTATATGGTGTGTATACACCTCTTTAATAAAAATTAAATTCATATCTTTTTCAAATATTAGTTATGGGAAAAATTTTAATGGCATGTTAGGCCTTCCCTAAAAATGAAGAATGAGTGTTTTACTTGTATATACCATGTTGTGTCAGTTGGGATAGTTTCACCATCCATGAAATTATTTTATTAAATTTATTTAGGGCTGCCAAATATGTTTGGGTATGGTCTTGTTTTGTTTTTATAATTCAAATAGTGTTTTTGAATGAGATGTATGTGCAAAGCCTCAATACATACTTTTAAATTGTTTTACGAAAATTCATAGTGGTTTATTGATTCGCGAATGAAATGTGAAGAATGTTTATGGGATATTTGTGTTTTTAAGGTTTGGGAATGGAATTTGGATTTGAAATGTGTATTTGATAATATGTGTAACTTGATTGATCACTAAAGGGAATCCCGAGTATCTAGGAGGGCAGACGTGTACTAGTATGGTAGTGATTCTGTGGGGTTTGGCCCCTATTTCACATAGCAAGTTTGAAAATGACAACACTAACTAAAATATGATGATGATTTTGTTGGGGGAACACTATGTTATGGTTATTCTCCCTACTAGTGGCTCGTGTGCACGAGAACAGATATTAATTATGGTTACTTTCAACGAGACACGAGGTACCTGGGGCTCACAACTAACTAGTGCATATGGGCGTTCCTGTGACTTGTACTCATTGGATATTTTGTACTCATTGTCAGAATATGGTGTTTTTGGTTGGTAAATTCATTAGTGTGTGTTATTTATTTAAGAGTGTACAATATTTAATGCATCCCTCATTAAAACAATTTTCATTTTTGAAGTTTCACCACTTTAAAAAATTGTTACTTGCATTTTTGTTTATTAAACATGCATGTTTTTGTATCATAATTATTATAGCATGGAACCTCATTTAAAAATCATAGTTTTATATCTTGTATTTAAAAATATAAATTGATTTTTCTTTTATTTTAATTTAAGTACACTGTGAATAGAATATCAGGCTAAGCTACTGAGTTTTAATACTCACGCATATAGTCTTCTTCTATTTTTAGCCCTTATTAACGTTTCAACTCGAGTTTGATCGCCCTGGGAGATCTGTGATCATTTTGTTAGATAGTGACCACTGGGGTAACATGGAGTTCGTTGGTTAACTATTTCGGTCAGTTGAGTTTTTGGTTTAGTTGTACTTTCAATTTATTGTACAAATAATGTTCAGTTCAATTTTTATATAAATGTTTTTTCGGGCTATCCATTTTATTCTGTTGTTTGTTTGATTATTTATATATGGGTGAAATCGTTCCCTTTTGTACTCTATTAATGCCCTTAGTGCTTGTCTCCATCCCGAGAGGATCGGGAACACCTCTCATGACATGTCGCGGGCTGGCCTGGGTGACCGGTTCAGGGTTGACTCAGGTTGGTTCGTGACAAAATGGCATGAGAGGAGGTCGGCTCTAATCAGACCATTCATTTAAAGCGCCCTTGTTATTTGGGGATGACAATCTATATGGAGTAGGATTTTTGGGACTTGAGGGGGATGTGCGGTAAGAGCGTCGTGAACTCTTTCTCGTTCTGATCCTCATGTTTCCATGGGAATTCTGGTTTTATTAGTGTCCATTGTTCTTGCCGATTGTTTGGTGTTGAGATATGACAAGGGGAGTCTGAATAATAGCATCTGTGAGCTCGCAGGGCCTGGAAAGCCATGTGGAGCCGGGGCATGGTCCTAATAAGTCTCTTATTGTTGGTGTTTTGTTTCACATATGGCCGCCAACCATATTGTCAAGTCACCCACCGACACTAATTCCCTTTTGTGGGTTTCTTGGACCTTTCATGAATTCTGAATTTTTGTATTGATGATACTTGTGTGATAATTATGGAAATGGGTTTTAATGAAGGATTGGATTTAGAAAAAGTGAAAAGGGATTTTCAAAAATTAAATATAATAATGGTTTGGGTAAGGTCATGTTTTTTTAAACAAATTTTGGGGAGAAAGTGGAAATGATTTAACGGGATTGGATTTTCCCAAATCTAAAATTCTGGCTTGTTGAAATAAAATGTTTTGAAAGTGTGAATCATTTTAAAGTAATTCTGAAACATTGGTTTAAATGGGGTGTTTTGGGCTATTTAAATGTGTTTGAATCTGATATATAGGTTTTCGAAATTCTGTTTTGTGTGCCTGGTGATTTTCTGGAAATGGATTTTGGCTCTTGTGGTTGTCAGATTATGAAAAGAGACCTTGTTCAATTTTTTTTACAAATGGGGAAGGGATATTTCGAATAGAATGGTTGTTTTTGTAAGTTCTGTTAAATGAAATGGATTGTTTTTTTTTCAAGTGGTTCTTGATGAAATGTGGTTTTTTTGTGGAATATGAAATGTTTTTTTCACTTGGTGGTTGGTGTTCCTTTTGATGGTACATGATTTTTGGAATGATGTTGTTTTGTTTTAGCCTTTGGTTTTTTCATGGGTTCTCACATGCATGGTTTTATTGACATATGGATGGATGGCCTATATGGAATTTTTGTTGAGTGCCTGGGGTGGCACGTAAATGTTCATGTGAGTGAGACTTGATGAAACACCATTGGTGAATATGAAAATCCACCAAGTTATTTTTTTTCAAATGTGTTTTTAGATGAAAAATTGTGGTGTTTGTTTTGAACCTAAGGTTATGTGGATGGTTTATACTATGTCTTAGAAGTGTTTTCTATTCAGTATGATCCCTTATGATCTATAATTCATTCTCTTGTTGCATCTTGAGATGTGATCTTGTTGGTGGCTTGGTTTTGGAGTAATGTTTAGTGGGTTTCTAAATATGTGTTGGATGTTGTGATGTGGCCACAAATAGTTCTATGTTTTCATGATTTCCAATTGATAAAACTAATAATTCTTTCTCATGTTTCACAAGATATATCCACCTCCTAAAATAATGCATCATCCCGTTAGTCTAAATAGAGAGCTATTTGGGATTGATTTAAAGTGCTTCTAGTTCGTGATAATTCTTGTGGACATAACAGTTGGGTTCATTGATGTTGAGGAATTTCATCGTATTCATTGTCCATTTAGCTCCTCATTCCAAGTGAGATAGAATTTTGACATATATATAGGATTTCATATTTAGATATAAGTGTTTTGTTGAGAAAGTGAGTTTTTTTTTGAGTGGTGGGATACTTAGCACCTGACTGCGGTGCAGAAGATGCATCATGATTTAGGGCTCCATCCATAGGCCTCGGAGTGAAGATATTCATGCAGTCAGGAAATATACAGAGGTGTGGGGTGCTTGACTAGGCTCCTACCTCCACCATTGTGGTATGGTAGTTTCTATGTCTATATTGTAGTTCCTCAATATTGTGAATTTCCATTTTTCACAACAAGTGCTGTTGACTTTCCCCTCACATAGTGTCTATGGTTATGCCTTCATGGATGCGAGTTTCAGATCAATGGCCCTTTTTTGTACCACCTCTATAAATCGGGTGCGGCCTTGGTGTTACATATTCATAGGTGGAGAGTTTCGGGTAGTTCCTTGGTTTCTTTTTTGGTTCCAGTGGCTAAATTATTGGGTCCCCTTCCCTCCCCTCCCCGAGTGGTGGGGGTACTGATCCGTGCTGAAAGAGTTGGCCATGTTCTCGTCCCCTCTATTCAGCGGTGGGTGGTTTATATGTTCATGTTTTAACCCTTTTATCATGGGTTGGTGGGTTATTGTGGGAGAGTTTTTTTGGACTTGTAAAATTGAGGTAATGTTGAGTTTTTGTTTTTTTTTCTAGTTGGGTTCTAATGGTGGGGAGACCCCCCACAAGACTCGTTGATTTCTCCCCTATGAACTTGTCTAGTGATAGTTGTTTATTAATGTTGGGGAGTCCATTATATAATCCCCAAGATTACTTGTTTCTCTTGAGTGATCATTAGTTTGGGTGATTGTTTGTTTCATTGGGAGAAGGCCCAACAATTGGGTTCTTCGAATGGTTGTGGAGGTGGTGGCTTGACCGTTCCGTTGATTTTCACAAATTGGTTGTGAGTTGGTGTTTTTTTTGGGAAATAGGATTAAGTTATGTTGAAGTAAAATGTTATTTAATTATATTTATAGGTTGTATCATGTTCATAAGTAATCCATAGGTGTTTATCATTCAGCTAGAAAGTGTTATGGCTTTCCGTGGGCGGAAATCTTTAATGGTGGGGAGAATTGTCACACCCGGTTTTTCATGTCTTTGTTTTGATCCAGTTCATTTGAAATCCCAATACTTTTCTTGGGTCTTTTGTGATATTAATTTTGAGTTTCTTAGTTTCATTTATGTCTAATCACTCTAATTTGGGTTCCCCATTTCTTGATTAGGGGTTTTTTTTATAAAGGGTGGTTACTTCATGATTTGGGCCAACCGTGTGCCCATTTCCTGTTTTAAAAACTAAATTTGTTGCTTTTATAAATTATTATTTTTTCAACCTTTTTCACCAATTCCACTTCCCACATGGCCTAAACGGATATATTAACACTACCATATCATTTTGGACCCATTAAAAATTCATAATCATGGTGAATTGGGGTTACTTAATTAGGAATTGGGCCAACCGATGGGCCCATTTCCTGTTTTAAAAAAATGAATTGCTTATTTTATATATAATTCAATATTGAATTTTTTTCGGTGATTAAACCCCCTACCTGAATCATATTTCCTTATTCTCACCTCCATTATCTATGTTACCTCTTTGGAGCTCATAATAGTCTTGGAGTGGGGAAACATTCTCAATTTCTCTCAAATCATCCAAAATTGACAGGGTAAATTGTATCATTCATAAATCAATATATTATTACTCTTTTGGCCACCAATATTCTTTACCTAGTTTTTCCATACCTTATAAGTCTCTCTATAAAGATTCAAGTCATCAACTTTAATCTAAGGGTGCATATCTAGTGGAATATTGAGATTTTTCTAGTTGAAAAGGTGAGATTTCTTCTCCTTTATCATCCATCTTCTTCCTCCTTTCATTATTTATTGGTTTTATAATATACCCTAGTCCTTTTAGACTTAGGGTTCTGTTATTAAATGATTTTTATTGGGTTTTTATTCATTTGGGTTGGTCTTCATAGGTTTAGGGTTTGTAAACCCTCGGATGGTGATTTTGGGAGTGTGTTTCCATTACGCCCAGGATTTGAGGTAGGATATCCCTTGAACAAGAATTTATCATTTATGTTTCATCATTATCATATTGTTATAACCTTATTTATATGATATGTTCTGATGTTATACCTTGTTTTTAAAGGTTTTGCGTGCAAATTATGTTTTATGACTTATTTGGTTAAAAATATAGATGTTATGGTATAAATGTGCACTCCTCTTGTTTGATAAACTATTCTGTGAGAATCTGAACTTGGTTTATTGTATTTTCAATATGTTTCAGTAGATCAAATAATATTATTGAATAAAAATGGTATTTTATCACTTTTTAATTTCTTAACATAAGTTTTTTTTAAGAGTGCATGCCAGGTGTTTGGTAAATTTCTCTGTTGGCTTTTATGCGTCTAGTGCAATTTAAAATGATTTGTTTTGATTTATAAATAAATTGGAAGCATGTAAAAAAAATTATTTTCGGATCTTTTAATGTATTTCCAATTTTTATTTTGTTTTAAAAATAAATGGTTTTTGGTTTACAACATGTTTTGGCCAGAGTTGCCGGGAAATGGCATGTTTCACATTCTTATGAAAGTTGTTGTGTTTTTAATATGTAACATTAGTATTTCATGGGATTTATGAATTTGGATTGATGTTTTATATGGTGTGTATACACCTCTTTAAAAAAAATAAAATTCATATCTTTTTCAAATGTTAGTTTTGGGAGAAATTTCAAAGTCATGTTTGGCCTTTCCAAAAAATGTACAATCAGTGTTTTACTTGAATATACCATGTTGTGTCAATTAGGATTGTTTTATCATCCATGAAATGATTTTAATAAATGTTTTTAGGGGTGAAAAATATGGTTGGGTATGCTATTGTTGTGTGTTTATAGTTCAAATAGTGTTTTTGAATGAGTTTTATGTGCAAAGCCTCAATACACTCCTTGAAATTGTTTTACCAAAAATTTTAGTGGTTTATTGATTCGTGAAAGAAATGTGAAAATATTTTATGTTATGTTTGTGTTTTTATGGTTTGGGAATGGAATTTGGATTTTAAATGTTTATTTTATATTATGTAAAACTATATTGATCACTAAAGGGAATCTCGGGTATCTTGGTGGGCAGATGTGTACTAGTATGCTAGTGATTCTGAAGGGTTTGGCCCCTATTTCATGTAGCAAGGTTGAAGATTACAACACTGACTAAACTATGATGATGATGATGTTGTGGGACCACTATGTTATCGGTATGCTACCTACTAGTTTCTTGTGTGCATGAGAACAGATATTTATTACGGTTACTTTCACCGAGATATGAGGTTCCTGGGGCTCACAACTAACTAGTGCCTAGGGTGCTCCTGTGAGTTGTGCTAATTGGATATTTTGTACTCACCGTTGGCATACAGTGTGTTTGGTTGGTAAATTCAGTATTGTTTGTTATTTATTTAAAATTGTACAATCTCTAAATCATCCCTCATTAAAACAATTTTCATTTTTGAAGTTTCACCTCTTTTAAAAATTGTTACTTTCATTTTTGTTTATTAAACATGCATGTTTTTGTCTGATAATTATTATAGCAGGGAACCTCATTTTAAAAGCATACTTTTATATCTTGTATTTAAAACTATAAATTGATGTTTCTTTTATTTTAAATTAAGTGCATTGGGAATATAATATCAGGCTAACCTATTGAGTTTTAATACTCACGCCTATAGTCTTCTTCTATTTTTATCCCTTGTGCAGGTTTCAGCTCGAGTTTGATTGCCTTGGGCGATGTGTGATCATTTTATTGGAGAGTGACCAGCAGGGTTACAAAGAGTTTGTTGGTTAACTAGTTTGGTGAGATGCGTTTTTTTATCTGTTCATTCAGTTGCTTGTAAAAATAAATTTCAGTCCAATTTTTATATAAATGTTTTTTGGGGCTGTCTATTTCTTTCTGTTGTTTGTTTGATTGTTTATATACGGTCAAAATAATTCCCTTGTGTACCCTATTGATGTACATGGTGCTTTTAACCATCCCGGAAGGATTAGGAATGCCTCTCGAGACTTGTCGCGGGCTAGCCTGGGTGACCGGTTCAGGGTTGGCTCAGGCTGGTTCGTGACACTGAGTCTGGGCCGTATGGGTTTGAAATACTTTATTATATTTCAATATTCATTTGAAATACTTTATTATATTTCAAAATTCATCAATTATGTGTATTTTGAATAATACATTAAAACATTTTAGAACTTATCTTATCTAAGTGAGATTTCCTTTTATTATCTATCATGTGATGAAAGGTGACATTAGTATAGTTTTTATTTCTACAGATGATCAACTATATAATATATTTACAAATAATTTGGATTTTTTGAAATATTGAAAATATTAATCATGAAGTTATAATTATTATATCCTGGAATATTATCTCTATTATAAGAATTTTTTCTAAAATATTATTTAATATCTTTATATTACATTAAATATTCTTATACAATTTTTTATCTCTTGAGAGTTTTTTTTGTAAATGATATTCTAACAGTATAAATCATTCCATATAATATATTTTAAATGAAGGGAAGCATGTATTAAAATAGAGTATACATTCCTCTTTCTATATAATTCATTAAATGTCTTGTATAACTATTTTAGTATTTTTTTAAAGGATGGGGCTGAAGCCTCATTTATTATTAAAGCAAATCAAAGACCTCTTTAACTGGTAGAGGCAGAACCATTACATAGCCTAATGTCCCATTCGGAAATTAGCCCATTACCTGGCCCATATGCCCAAATTTTTGGCTCAAGTCCCATTCTGTGAATAGTAATACTATAGTACCCACCTACTACAGTACCACACAGTACCCACCTCTACTACAGTTCCCTGTCTTCGCTATAGTGACATGTCATCGCTATAGTTCCTATCGCCGCAATAGTGCCCGCCATTGCTACAGTACTGCTACAATACCTGCGCCCAATGGGTTTTGAACCTCCATTTTTCATGTATGATTACCGGGTTCTTACCACTAAGCCAAACCCCAACTATTATTTTAGTATGTTTAATATTCTAAATTATATATCTATTTTGTTTAAGTATGATATTTATGTTATTTATATTTCCACATGAATTACTATTTATTCTATATCTCTTTTGTTTTTTTAGAAATTTAGCAAGAAGTTTGAGTTTTGTAATTATCAAACAACTGTAAAAATCTAGGTGTCAATTTATCCTTATTTGAATTCATAATTACTATTTTCATACACCATAATTTATTTTATATACTGTTCTATGTATTATTCTTAGCTATATTTCATTATTTTTTCATTATTTTTAATTTCTATAGTTATAAGTAAAAGGGGATTTCATAGCCACTATTTGAATCTTATTTATCATTTATTATTATTTTGTATCATTTATTATTATAATTATTCATTTTCAATATTATTTATTAAATGATTTTTCGCATTTTGGATAGAATATTTTGTACTTAAATTATCTTACACATTAGAAATTATAGAATTTATCTAAGCCTATAATGTTATTTTTATTACTAAATATGGAATAAAATATTATATACTGTCTTTATTGTTAATTTTTCTTAAGTACAGTATATTATTTTGGATTAGAGAAACCATACATTAGGAAAATTGGGTAAGTGAATAATCTTGCTGATGAAAAATTATTATGTTCAGATTTGAGGATATTACATATAGAGATTGAAAAATATACCTAAATAAAAAAGGTTACACATTTCTATTGAGTAAGAATTAATATTATGTATCATTAGGTGATTATTGAACTAAGAGTTTCACAAAGATGAAAATGTAATTAATTTTTTAGGATAAGTTTAATAAATCTTACACATGAAAAAATTTGACAAAGGAAACAATGCTATGTATCATTATAAGTTATGAATTATAATATTTATACAATGAAGATTGAAAGTCCTATATATAGATCTTAATTATTAACTTTATTTTAAATCTATTGAATATTTTTGGGATTCATGTTTCATTTATTGTTTATTATAAATAATTATTTAGTCACAATCATAGTGAAGTATGAAATTCTATAGTAATTATAAGAATAATTCAATGGTTCGATTAATTTAGAGATACTCATATCACATTGATTTTAATAAATCCTGATTATCTAAAGATGATATTTACAAATTTGAATGTAAAATTTTCTAAAAGAAGATGTGTTTATACATTTCAAGTTCTATTCCAAGGACTATTAAAAGTTAAAATTGAGATTATTATGAAGATTATTCAAATTTGTTCAATTGTTATTGTTAGCATAATGAATAATTAAGTCAACTATGATGAATTTCGTAATTAAAATATATTATTTTGGATATTTTAATTTGTATTTACAACTTCCTAAAAGATGAAGTGATTAGTGTGTGATTCATAGGTAATGTCATTATTCCATATGTTTTATATTTTATAGCTTATTTATTCTTTATAGTTAACTCCAATTCATATAATGAGTATGAATATACATGAGAATATATGGGTGTTATACTATGGTATAAAAAAGAAAATATGTATAAGATACATGAATACTTGACACAATATGACTTTCATGATCACTAATTCCATTATCAATAATACATGATAATGATTTATCATGTGGATTCATTATAAAAAATTGTTCATGTGGACACTACTTTCAAAATCTATTCATGACTCTATAACAATCATTGTTAATTTTTCCTCAACTAGTTTAGTTATTTCACTACATTTTTCATGTATATTCCACTAATATTTAACATTATATTGGTTTACGATTTTCCCTCAAAAAAATGAGTTATATATGATCATACCCCATAAAATCCACATGTTATGTTGAAAATCCCCATCCAAATTAAAATGTGTGTTTTGGTTATGCTTCCATTATAAAATTATTTTATAATAGGATTATTACTCCAAATAAAAATTCAGGTTACATATTAAAAACCATATCTCTAAAGAATTATAGGAATGTGAAAAGATGTTTTATAATCATTTTTTCATCTAGAATACTATAAAAATATACTATGTTTCTATTTTTTCATCATTTTCCAGTTATGTTTATAAATTATTCTATTCACCACCCCCTTTAGACTCTTATTTGTCTATTTACTGGTACCACTAGTAGCCGACAACACAGGTAGAAGAACCTCACCCCAAGAATGGATAGGGGACTAAACTAATCAATTTAATATGGAAGACCCAAGCCATAACATAACCTCGCCTCCATGTAGTACCTACCTCAATAATAAATTAATATGCACACACAATTCCCATCACCACCCCTAAAAATCTATAAAAACCAACTTTACATATCACCTCACACCCCACCTTTAATGTGTAAGAGAAGGGTCCAATCATTTCCTATTTATAAAAATGCTCAAAATAGACTACCGTAATAACCAAATATAAGTCTCGAGAAAAGATATATTAAAAGAAATTAAGGTTAGGAAAGTAAATGAAATAGAAAATAATGTTACATGACATGAATCCCCTCAGGGGACATATGTCCAGGTATTGAATCACTACATGGTGCGTACATATCAACTTATATGGCGTGCTCAGTGGGGTACATGAGGTGTGGGACCAGCAGTGTACTCAACATATAACACCACAACTCATGTTATGTGAGTGTTTACATACACAAAACGTTTTAGGTGGAACACCATGTTTGTGTAACAACCTGATATTTTATGGTTTTTTTCAAATTAATTTAATTTCATATATTTCTTGCATTACACATAACATCGAGGTTAAATGAATAGCAATGTACTATTTAAATATTATTACTAAATGTGAAAACCGTCACATGTAGATTGTATTAAAGAGTATAAATATGACTAACTAAATTATAAAAAATTTATGGTTTAAATATTTATAAAATTAATTCGTTTGTTATCAATATATTAGAAATAAAAATAAAATCATTTGAAAGTAAAAGAGATATTTTTTCCTAAAAGACTCTTTTTAACTGCCGAATTTATTTTTAACTTATTAATTTATGTTAATCAGTTTTGGTAACTTATTTTAATTAAATTATATATATTATATATTCTATCAAAAATTTTAACATTATTTTAATTTTCTAAGAATGAGTTAATAATAAACCATATTTTATTCATAAAAATGCATTTTTTTGAAAAATGGTTTTTTGTGTGTTTTTCGCACTTGTTTTAAAATTAATTTATGCCACTTGTATAATTTGATTTTGATATAATAGATTCTATATTTTAAATAAATAGTTTAAATAAATAGTTTAAATATTGGTAAGTAGGCCGATTTTATATTTAATTAGTATGAATAGTAATCGTGGTAACATTTATCACCTCAGTAAAGGGTAAATTGGGTTAATCTAGGTTGAAAATAAGTGATAAGGCCATAATTTCTCATTTTAATTATTATTTGATTAATTTAATTAACACATTTTCGCCATAGTATCAATATTTTTTTCAATATATAATTTTCCATAAAAATTAGCAATATAATATTTAAGGAAAAGAAAGATTCAAAATATCTTTCTCTTACTTTTAAATATTAATAATTTGTCCACATATAGAAAAAAATATGTTACAAATGAATTAAAATGTTTATTTTGATAATAATAAAATTATTTAATTTTATTTAATTTATTTATAATTTATTGGTATCAAATAATTACATTTAATTCCTACTCAATGCCAAAAAATTATTTATTCGATATATGGAAAATTAAAAGAAATATTATTAAAAATATTAAAAATCATATAATTTCACTCATTTAATGTGTTCCAATAATTTTATATATGAATATTAAATATTATTGTTATGTTAAAGGAATATATTATAACTATAAATTTTTAATTTTTTCATTTATGTCAAAATAAATTAATAGTGTAAAAATTGACATTGATGATACATTGTCAAAATATTATTTTATTAAACTATTTAAAAATCATAAAAATATTTAAATAAAATAATATAGATTATATATTGTATAAAATATCTTCACTTATCATTTTATATCCCAATTTTCACTTTATATGTAAAATTATAACTCTTTAAAAATGAAAAATATCTTATCGTAGTTAATGTTAAAATATGTTAACTTAGGGGTAAAATCAAAAGATATGGTTTAAAACGCCCCAAAACCTGTTAAAATTTTATTGGATTATATTATTTCAACCCAATACTATATTATATTCTAATACTATAGATTTTTAGATAATTTTTTATATTTAATCAGTTTATTATAATTTAATAATTTAAGAAATTTCAAAAGTGCCCCTCACCTCAATTATAAAAGGGAACATCTTCCCTCACATATTGACACCACATTTAGCTTTATATATCGACCATACCTTATAAAAAATTATACTCTTCATTATCCACATTATAAATGTTATGGAATTCCCAAAATCAAACCCTAGAGCCCACAATATAATATATAAATATTTTTTTTCAAATAAGAGGTTATCACCTTAACTAATCACTTTATTTTTACTTATACCTCTACCTCTTATAAAACATTTATATTATTTATAAGATAATAAAATCAGTATCCTCATTATACTAAAATATTATTATTATTTTTAATCCACCTTTACTCACATTATTTCTATAAAATGATAAGTTAAAGTATCGCTCACACCTATGTATAACTTATCGTGTCTACGTAGGGATAATATTAATTTTTCATCACCATATCTAATGGATGGTAATTATGGTGGGTTTAAATATTATATACTATAATTATGAAATAATTATAATTCTATAATAATTATATCATCTTTAACTTCTTCCCATCAAAATTGTTGGTAAACGATTACATTGTTTGTGTGTATGTGTAGATTACCACCTCCATGAAGTGAAGTGAATATTTTTTAAAATAAATTTTAATTGTATGGTAATATGGATTGATTTAATTAAAATATATGATATTTATTATAGATTAATTATTATTTAAAGGTGTACTATTTTTTACCTTTCTTTCCTTCCACCCCTGAAAAAGTGAAAATAGTATTCATGTGTACGTACGACCTACCGTCTCCATGAACAATGTAATTCATTTTTCTATCTCTACCTATTATAAATGATAATAAATATTTGTATAATAAATATATGTAATTTTTATACCATGATTAACATTATGAATATGATTTATCAATGATAAAAATAGGAATATAACTACATAACTGAAATTCTCATGAAAGAATGAAATAGTTAACACCCAAAAATAATGATTTAAATAAAGGATTGTCAATAAAAGGGGGTTGAAATTTGATAAAGGTATAATATATGATATTTAAAGTATATAAATTAATTGGGTATATATTTATAATTAATTTTTATTTATTATATAGGACACTTTAGTGATTTTGAAGAATTTCAAATTTGAGGTAAAGGATTTTATCTCACTTTTATTTCTGTGAGGCACATGTCATATTCAAAACTCCTCCATTTATATGGTCTATATATATTTAACATGAATATATCTTATGGTACGTATTATTAATGTTATATGGATTTACATATCCATCTATGGTTCTTTATTTCATGGGGATTATGTTTCAAATTCTACTAAAGTTGTAAGGGTTTTATGTTAAAATCTCTTTATTCATTAGGATTACCTATGGTTAAGTTATGATTGTGAAATATTATTATATATATCTGAAAAAATTAATTAATTTTATCATAATATATATATTTATTTATTACACAAGTTATCCTTTAATTTTATTCAAATTCATTACTCAGGTGATAGAAAGATCATTTTTTAACAAAAATTGACATTATTTTTCTATTCGGTCGAAAATAGGTATCCATCTATATCAATGTGTTATAAAAATGTCTTAAAAAATATTTTTACTATTATAAAATTATTTTTAAGTAATTTTTGACCATTTTTATTTTTTTTTTAAATAAAAGGAATCTTCTTTTCATTTTCTGAATGAGGTACACTTTTAATTTTTTCCAAAAATGTCAAACGATTGTTTTTTGTTAACATATATAGAATGAAAAAAACTCCCACCTTAATTTCTAAATAATAATGAAAATATTACATTATAATTTTTCAATAACCTTTTCAATGAAAATTATTTTCATAAGTTTTTTTATTTTAATTTTTTTTGAAAATTTATTTTCAAAATATAAATAATATTTCCCTCAATAATATATTAATGAGCTTGTAATGGTATATATATTCATGAAATAAGAAACCCTTGAATTAACATATCCTCTATTGGGTATGTGATCGAAAGATACAAACCTTATTCTTTCTCTGTATGCTTTATGATTGTTATTTCATGATGTTTATCAAAAACATTCAATTTCTATAGGTTATGATATGTTGAATTGATGAAATGTTTATGAAACCTGTTTTTTTCATGTGTTTTTTTGTTATTTAATGTTTATAAAAATACATTTATTTTAAGGGGTTTTGATATGGATACATTTTTATGATCCTAGAGAATACATATATATGATTTTCAATATGTGAAGAGTGGACCGGAAATTATATACCCCCTAAAGAAGTGGGTTATGATTGATATATTATGAGATAAATAAGAATATAATGGTAAGTATACCTAATTTTGTAAAGAAACTTTTTTTACTATGATATTTTGGGGAGTGAACCTTGATTATTACAATAGTTTGGGGAGTGAACCTATTCCACTATGATAGTATTCTAAATGATCCATTACAAATAAGGACGTGATTTTCTATGATTATGTGTATACTAAAAATTTATTTCTTATCAAAATGTTATTCTAACATAACTCTTTTCTTTTTATTCCATTTTGATTCATGTATTATGAACTTCTCAACATTATTACATGACTCAATATCAAGATCTATTGTATATTTTGTATGATTTTAAAATGTTATT
Organism: Viscum album; assembly: GCA_963277665.1. Taxonomy (NCBI): domain Eukaryota; kingdom Viridiplantae; phylum Streptophyta; class Magnoliopsida; order Santalales; family Viscaceae; genus Viscum; species Viscum album. Next base: position 1,110,202,961 of record OY728137.1, read on the forward strand.
CTCATGTCCTCATACTCTTATTCCCATGTTATTATCAAGTGACTATTGATATGTCCCTTGTTTACCCTTACTGATCATATGATCTTACCCATTATTATGTTTCATTTCGTAGGCTTATGAAGAAATATTTTAAATATAGTATGTCTAAGAAGAATCCTATTTTTGAATAAATAAGTGGGACATGATGTAGTTCATTTATAAATATCTTGTTTATGTATCCATTTCACCAAAGTCAGTAGACCGGTAAAATTGTAGAATAGATCACTGTGTTTGTTGGCCCCAGAAAACGCACCCCCAAAATTTTCCAGATGCTTCTATACACGATCCAAGATTGTATTCCTTTTTTCAAGCTTTGATTTGGTAGGTCACAGGGCCCGAATTGAGTTACGGATTAGGAGTTATGGACATTTGATGTTGGGATGGAAAACTGGTTCGCGAATCCCATTCGCGAAGCCCCCTCTGCTATCGCGGAGCACCGCCACGATGCAAGGAGGTGAGATGCTCTGCAACTGCCTTTGACATTCACAATCTGCCATGGAGCAAGCTTCGTCTTCACGCCTAGCATGCTTTTCTTCGCGGCGCCCCTTGCCTATAAATACCCAGCTCACCCCCTTCTTCGGATGGCCACTTTTCCCCTTGGGCGGCCGATCTCACGGTTCGTAGAGCTCTGCTATCATTCGCGAAGCAGCTCCACGAGCCCCTGCTCCGCGAGCAGCTTCCGTCGTGTTGCTTCTCCGTGAGCCCGTACTCCGCGAGCAGCTTCCTTCGTGTGGCTGCTCTGTGAGACCATGCTCTGTGAGACCATGCTCCATGAGCCCATGCTCTGTGAGACCATGCTCTGCGAGACCATACTCCACCATCCCCTGCTCCACGAGAAGCTTCCTTCGTGTTGCTACTCCTCGAGACCATGCTCCGCGAGACCATGCTCGGCAAGCCCATGTTTCGTGAGACCGTGCTCCATGAGAAATTTTCTCCACGAAGCTACTTCGCGAAGACCTATCCATTGCGATACTTTTACCTTCGCACCCACTGGTCCAATCCGTGGGGGATGTGCCCCTACACCCCCGCTCGAGGTTAATGGCCGGCCAGTCCATTCGCTACCATCACAGACCCCCATGAAAAATGGAGAGTCGCACCGCAAACTTTTCGGGCCAGGACTTCGGGATTTTCCATTGCACCCTTATGTACAACCTCCTTCCACCTATGGAATACCATGATTTGAGATACTCCTACGCACACCATGAAACACCTTGAGTCAACCTATTCCTCTCAGTACCTTTCACATGTCGTGAGTTCAGATTCTCATTATCAACTTCCTGAGTACCTTGAGTCGAACCATTCCTTATGTAACTCATCCAAACCCCATCACTTGGATTCTATGCTAGGTTGAACCAGAAAGGGCCACCCTTGCATAAGTCCCAACACCAACCATTGCTAGGCGCCTTATGCCCGTAGTCCTCTCTACCAGACTATAAACTGTAGTACTCCCTATGTTCCAAACATAGGACGCCTCTTGATCCAAACAAGAGATGCCTTATGCTCCTAGCATGAGATTCCAACAGTCCTGTCTACATGACTCTAAACTATAGTTCTCCATATGTTCCAAACATTGGACACCTCATGCTCCAAACAAGATATGCCTTATGCTCCTAGCATGAGACGCCAATAGTACTATCTATATGAATCTAAACTGTAGTTGTCCCTATGTTCTAGAGATAGGATTCCTCTTGCTTCTAACAAGAGATGTCTTATGCTCCAAGAATAAGACGCCTAACAGTCCTCTCTACATGACTATAAACATTAGTAATCCCTATGTTCTATTCATAGGATTCCTCTTTCCCTATACAAGAGATGCCTTGTGTGCCAAGCATAAGATGCCTAATGCTAGGATTATAGTGGCATAATTTCAAGAGCATTTGAATCCGTTCAAACATTCCATCACTCCTCCTCACGCTTTGCGTGTCCTTCATTCGAATCCTCATCCACTTCTATGTCTAGAGGGGCCCCCTAACGGCCTGGTCCCATGCCACATCGGCTCACCTACCATTTTGGTCCAACGCCCCATAAGACTTTGGACAACACTTCGAGTCATGTCCTCTGTTTCGAACATGGTCAGCAGTCAACCCTCATTTGTTTTTCCCCATTTCAGGATAATGCGATATGGATACTATATTTTGAACAAGGTCAACAGTTATCCTTCATCATCACAGCACCCTCACCACGTTCTGAATGTTGTGCATGTGATTCACACTTTTAATCTTCATTTGTTCGGACAGATTCCAACGCCACTTGGCATTATCCCTCTTGTGCACCAGCACATAGGTGAATGCCTCAATATACTAGGAGGTTGGTATGCCCTCATGGCCAGAAATGAGGAAGACATTACGGTCAGATTCTTTGCGTAAGCCCCATTCACCGTTGCCACTGCATGGCGTCTCCTGGGAAGCTTCCTTGCGTAATCCCCATCCACCGTTGCCGCTTCATGGCGGCACCTGGGAAGCTTCCTTGCATAAGCCCCATCCACATTTTTTGCTCCTTAGCGGCACCCGAGCGGCTTCTTTGCGTAATCCCCATCCACTGTTGCCACTCCATGGCAGCACTATGGGCTGCCTCAGAGTGTAAGCCCCACTCCACATCCCACGGATGCACCTTTCGCGACGTGATAGTCAGGTCTCTGTTGCCTCCTGTTTCTCACACCGAGCACGACTCATGTGGGATTAGAGTGAGCATCATCCATGAACCCATCCCCATCCCACATGATGTTAAACTGCATTCCAATCCAGTGGTAAGCCATTGTGAAACACCCGAACTACGAGGACTTTGATCCATATTAAGGCATGGTACGTAGGAAGCCTCACGAGGTTCCATCCCAACACCCATCGGACCAAGGTCCATCTTCACGTCAGTTCACTGACAACACCATCTAAAACTACATGGTCTTTGATTCCCTTCCACGGGGATATGTAAGAAGCCTCTTTAAGGCTCAAGCCCATCACTCATGTCTCATCCTGATCTCTCCCTCGAGCTTATGTGTCTCGGGAAGGTCATGCCCCAACTTGGAGGATCCACTTCCTCTAGGGCCCATCCATGCATCCATTCTCATGGGCCACCTCCTTAGGTGTCCCATCGTCCCACCGAACTACGCAGACTTTGATTCCCTACAACAGGGATACGTAGGAAGTCTCTTCAAGGCTCAAGACCAACAACACCATTATCCTCACATCGGTTCCATCTCATTCCCCCTCCCCTTCATTCAACCCTCCATCATCCATCCTTATTCTTACCCGGGCCGCTACATCCTGGTGGAATCATGTCATCCATTTCTACAATTCCCCTAGCAGTACCTGGGCTGCTATCCACGTATAAGCCCCAACATGTATTCGGGTTGTTGTCCTCTGTGTACACCCTGATTCATCACCCCTTCGAACTATGTGGGTTTTGATCCCTATTGTCTACACAGGGTATGTAGGAAACCTCCCTGAGGTTCAATCCCAACCAATGGTAAACCTTGGTGTTCCCCCATTCTAGGGTCCACACTCCCTGATCCACCATTAGTGGTGTCCAGATCAGCTTTCACGGTGTGACATCTCCCCTCTACGGGACACACCACCTCTGATCCGTCTCTATGGGACGTTTTGATCAACCGTATTCTGTCTCCACAAGATGTTAAAGTCGCGGCCTACCTCATGATAAACATGAGATGCCTGAGGAAAACATTGGAAGGCACACCTTTGGCGTAACCGTCTCCTCAAGATGTTAAACTCACGGAATACCCTATGTTAAACATGGGATGCTGAGGAAAACCTTAGAGACATGCCTATGGCATATGATTCCCCACATTTGACATGGGAGGCCTCGGGTTATGCACCCTTGATATTCCCTCTTATGAAGATGAATATAGGTTCCCAAATGTCGATGCATCCAGCGATGCCCCAACATTCCTGATGTTGTCGTCTACTCTGACCAAAGGCTGATACCATGTCAAGACCCCATGGAATGTCTTGACGGAAGTAGTGTAATTAACCGACTTCCATGAATATATGGCACCAGGAACTAGATTCATGAACCACAACTTAAATCTATGAGGGAGACCCGGACTAGGTGACGAGTTTCGAGGAGGAATCCACAGAAGGAAGAACAGACATCCCATCATCCCGTTTCGATCAAGGAGAAAACATCCCAAAACAGGGATCAGATGTCGCCCGCCTTTGGAAGGCGGGAATTCGGGGAAATAGTTGTGCGTCCTCACAGATTGATACGTGCACCTCAGCGAAAGCGTCAGAAACAATGTTATATAAAGAATATTTTTCTATAAATATGTGATATCTATGTATGAAAATTAAGTGCCATTATAGTTGGTATCAGGGAAATAATTGGTTAAACTTTCAAAACAATTACTAGAAAAATTTAGTAAGATCTTTAAAGATAAGTCTATGTATAAGATTAAATCATAATTTTTTGGTAATGATCATTGATAACCATGGTCAAACACATGGTTTCATAAAATGAAAATAATTTTTATTTATTTAGATATACAATTAATGATTTTTCATGATTATATGGTTTTCCACTATTAGTATTCTTACCTGTACTCAGATTTTCTATTTTATTTAATGGTTGAAACCTAAATGAATAATGATAATACCTATTGTGATGAAAATACATTAATTTTACTCATTAATAAACAATTTTATTTGAGATAGAATGAAAATTTTCATTTATATTATCATATTATAATCTCAAGTTATGAATCATGTTGAGAATCCAAGAAAACAAAGGACAGATTATAAATGTGTGAATCTTGTTTAGAATCCACGTAAAAAAGGTAACAATATTATATTGAGTCCTTAATGAGTAAAAACCCACCTTATTTTAGTGGGTCTTCTGATCCACTTTTTATTGAGTAATGGATCAATACCATTGAATTTATAATTTCCATTATTCATTTTTCATAACATAAAAAAATTATATTATTTTTCAATAATTAGGAAGGACAAGAAGAAAAATGGTGGAATCTTATCATGAACATTAGGAAAAGGGAAGGAATTGTATCCCTGAAGTGGGATGACATTAAGAGATTCTTTAAAATAAGTAATTTTATAAAAATATTTATAAGAAAATGGAAATAAAATTACTTAATCTAGGAAGAAGGATGATTAATATTTTATTACCTTTGAGGAAAATTTTATAAGACTTCAGAGGTATGTTTATAGTATGATCGTCGAACCTGAAAGTAAAGTTGATCGATTCTTCAGAGGATTAAAACCAAATCTATAAAAGATGTTATCTATAAGAGACTTCAGTAGCTACAAATAAATTATTTGATATGATATCAAGGTAGAAATGAAAATTTGATTTACATATCCATATCATTGTTTTGATAAGAAAATAATGATGTAATTCAATGTAAACACTAAAAAAAATGTCGAAAATAAGGTGAAAATTCATTTATTCGCCAACAGTGAATAAAAATATGGTGGGATTTATCTTAAGGGCACTAGAGAATTTATTATGTATGGAATGTAAGTTCATTAGGCAATTGAATACTAAATTTATACAAAGAATATTTCTAATGAAGAAAATATATGTAAAAATCAATAGAATACACCACCCACATTCTAGTGTTTCAAATACAAGGTGTATGGGAATCATACTAACTAAGGATCAAAATTGAAGTTTCATTTTGAGAATCAGTGAAAAGATCCCAACCCAAGTTTCATAGATCCTGTGACTTAATTTATAACATTTATATAATCAATATAGAAGTCACATCCTGAGGGACTGAAATGTTTAGTAGTTTTGGAATCTATATTACATACATTAGATTTACATTACAAATTGAAATGAAAAAAACATAGAATCTCCACTACAAACATCCATAAATTCTCGATTATCCCTTTAAGTCATTCATAATATACATCTTCAAATTTGGGTGAAAATAATACATAATAAAGGGATGAGATAAGATGCTCAGTTAGGGTACCTAATACAATAGAAGCTTATATAAACAATCAATCATGTTAAATGAATAAAAAGACATTCCATTACTATATAATCTGGAAAATAATATAAAAATAATAAAATAGTAATAAATAATTCCATATAAATAATCACATGACAATGAAGATTAAACATGGATATTATAAATGTAGAATAATCCCATGGATTATAATTTACTAATATATTAATTAGGTAATTCATAATTTTGTACATTATAAACATAATGTCGAGGCCCCAACCAAGACACCAAAGAATAAATGGTTAAGGCCTCAACTAAATACCTTTATATTTTGTATCATGAGACCTAATGAGGCATCGAGGGGCTATAATAGGACTCACTCATCAATTACTTAGTCTAATTAATTCTTAATATGAATGGTGTTAAAAAATTATACATATGAAATTTAAATAAATTTCCCAAATCTATAGAAATAATCACTAACCATCTTGAGTAGTATGGTGAATGGTATCGTGATAGCACATCCATAGTCACACTGATCAAAAAAAATTTAATAAAATATGGTAGATGATAATAATGATAGATAAATCTCAATAAATCATAAGATTCAATTGATGTATTTAAATAGATGAAAATACTCTAATAAAAACATCTAGGAATTTTTGAGAGAAATTCAATTTTTAGATTACAAAGAAGAGTTCTTTTGAAAAGATCATTTGTATTTTTCAAAATTATTTGTATAAAACCAAAAATGAAAAAATATTGTTTTTCATGAAAAAAGAAGTGATTCTATAGAAATGGTTTCTTAAAATAGATTGTGGATGGTACTAGAAAATGGATAAGAAATCGAGAAGTTCCCTTTAATCGGGCTCGCATATCGGGAAGAATTGAGAAGGGAACCTTGTAAAATCTGTATTTCCCCCTAATAAAAGATTAAAAAATCTAGATACATGATTTTTGAACACATAAACATAATTTATATGAAATATATAAAAATAATTATGAATTAAATTTGAGAAAAGAGAGAAAAAAATGTAACCTGAATGGAAAGTGGAGGTTCGAGAAGAAACCCTTACTTTATCTCTGAAAGTGTTCGGCACTTGCACGTAATGTTCCTGATTATGAAATTAAATATGTCACAACCTGTCCCCTAGGGTCTGTATCGTGACTACCCCAAGCCTGCCTTCTATAGGCCAGGGGTTGGCAACTAGCACCAAAGGCATAAATCCCCAAACTGGGAAGGCATTACCTTTATAACAATAAAAAAACACATCAGAGTACACAACTGGAAGCAAAACACTATGTAAAACTGAATATAAGAGAAGTGTTGGAAAGTAAAAAGGGGTTGGAAATACAAGCCCAACATGAAATTACAAGTAAAACTGAAAAGCAAGTAAAACTGAAGAAAAGTAAAGAAGCTTCTAGGTCATCCTACGGGGTTCCTACCTGAAGGGTAGGTACAAATGGCCTCCTCAGCACTCCACGTTCGTCTGTCTGCTCCATGTATTGTCACACCGAGTGGTCCACCTCCAGGTACCATCCAGTCCTACTACTCACTGCCTTAGTAAACGTTGTTCATCATCTGCAACCAACACAACGAGGTGTGGGCATAGCCCATGAAGGGGTGAGTATAACGATACTCAGTAGGGTCCGTAAGACCATCACTGTCTCACAAAATTCAACAAGGATAAACCAAAAACTTTGAAATAAATGGATAACCATTACTTAGGTATATGTCATACATATACCTAGGTTATCTAGTAACCCATATCAATCATGAGGAAAAAACAAAAGTCAGTGACACAACTCAAACAAAGATTTTTATTATCGAAACCACGGCTGGTGGCGTACTCCTACTTTATTGAGTACAGTGGGTCTGCCGCGTCACACAGAGGTGATTCCCACTATCCTTGGACTGTTGAGTTACTTCTCCTGCTGAGTACTGTCAGTCTGCCGTGTCACACAGAGGCGCTCCCCACCTTGGGTCTGTTACTCTCACACAGGGGCGCTCCCCCTCGTAGCCTGTTGCGTTACTCATGTTGTCGAGTACCGTGGGTCTGTTGTGCTCACACAGAGGCGCTTTCCACCGTGGGTGCGCTGCGTCACATAGAGGTTCTCCCCACTGGGCTAGTCGAGTCACACCAAGCCAAAATCGTTCAAGCAATCGCCAGGTCTCAGCCAGCTACTAGGTCTACGTACTCTGTCCGCTCACCTCTGGAAGGATCCCCTCCACGAGCTACTGGTCGATACTCCAACTGTCACGAAGTTCCACGAAAAATTATCTCAATGGTCTTCCAGGTCATAAGGGTCTCAACGCAACAGACGACGCGTCAATTGGACACCCGGTCTGTTAGTTATTAGTCTTTTTGTCCCGAGGGCCCGGTTGGATTCGTGTACAATCCAACATGACCGAAACTCAACTATACCCCGAACTCCAGTGGGGTATTCTCAAAGGGACGGATTCACTCCAAGAATACTGGCGCCGCTGACGGTTCGACAAACGGACGTCTGGTGCCAAAGAGATGGCCCAAGAAGGTATGGGGTCAGTAGTGGGCCCGGGTTCAGTCCGACCCGGTCGGACCGACTCGGCCGAAACCAGTCTGGGTCGACACGGTCAGACTCTCTGGGTCTGACCTGGCCCGTTGGGTGGGTGAGCCCGCTATGTTTTTCTTAGTTTTCGAGGCCCGAACCAGAAAACTGCGGAGACGGTTTGTCCTGGGCTCGGGGCCAGTTCGGCTCGGAGCATTGCGAGGGTGCGGCCCGGTGCATCTCGGCCCGGAGGGAGCGAGGGAGCTGGGATGCTGGCACAGTCGGGAGCACGCGAGCCACACGGAGGCCGGCTCTGGGGCATCCGGTTCGGGGTGGCATGCACGGAGGCCAGCTCGGGGGCAGCCGGGTAGGTTGCGGGGGCACCAACAGGGCGTCGGGCAGGCCGTGGGGGCGCCGAGCAGGGCACGGTAGGGAACCGAGAGGCCGCAGAGGTGCTGGAAGGAATTCGGGCAGGCGGCGGGGGCACCGGGTAGGTCGCGGTGGGGGTCGGGCTGTCCTCAGGGGTGTCAGGCATCACGCCAGAGGGGCCGCGGGCAGGCGGCCTGGGCACCGGACTACGCGCCGGGGGGAGGGGGGCACGGGCAAGCCGGTTCGGTAGAGATCGGGCCAGTGCGGGCTGATGGCGCGATTCACGGAGACCAGGGGTAGTGCGGCCTTTGTCATTACTGCCTCTGTCTCCTCGTCATTGATACATTTCCATGCCATAGAACATCACAAGAATAGAGAGATCAACGGAGGATGTTGGGCCATGTTATGTTGGCCCACACCCTTCACATATAGGGAGATATCATTTGGCTCATCATGTGAATAAGATGATTAATAATACATCTGCATCAATCCTTTATTATCCTTTGATGGAGGTAATAAAAAGGTACGACTTGAACAAGTAATAAACCCCCTACCTTTTGATTCGTCGTTCATCATTCGTTGTTCGTCACGTCTTCCAAACGTCTCAAATCCAGAGCTACGTCATCACATTGACGTTGCAGAGGGTAGTTCGGTAGGTGTCAGCGTATAAGAAAGTCGAAGAAGAATCATCGCCGGCATTCTTCACGTTCTTTTTTGGGAGGGGAGTTCTTCATTGGAGAAGATAAGTTTCTCCAAGTTCTCTTCCTCTCCCAAGTTTCCCCCAAAATCAATGTGTGCAAAATAATAGTTTGTCTATTATTTTAATCATTGCCACAAAATTCAGAAAGGTGAATTAATTGAAAAGTCTCCTCCAATTTAATTCATTAGGTTGGCACATTAATTGGGGAATTGGCACAAATTCAAAAACTAGTGGAGGTGGTGAGGCTCTCCCTCAATAATGAGGGAGAGTTGAGAGGTTATACACTCTTCCCATTAATTGGGGTCAGGTGGTCCCCACCCCTATTATTTAAATGAGAAGTTATGGTCTCGGGTGGCCCCCATGTCGTAACCTCTCACGGGAGGTTAAATTGGGGTGGGCCCGACCACCATAACCTCTCATGGGAGGTTAGTGTGTGGCGGTCCAACCTACAACTCCCAAGTAGAGGTTTTAACCAATAATCCCACACATGAAATCTTAAAATAAAATAAAGTGTTGTACACTTTATTTTATTATTTTTTTTATAAAAATCAAAAAACTAACTTTTATTCTCGACTATCTGCCGTCGAGTTGGAAGTCTTCTTACGTGAATATTGGTGCTGCGAGTTAAACGGTGCCCTCAGATTTCATTTCCAAGCATCGGTTCAAAAATTATAAAATCCTACTCTTACGTTTAATGAATGTAAACAAACAAAACTTTAAAAATTGATTCCAGGCACACCGTGACTCGGAAACAAGCGCCATAAATTTTCACGGACACCTAAAAATCACATGTATTTAAGAAAAAACTTTCCACGGAATTTTCGGGTCTTTACATTCACCCCATCTCAGGGAATTACATCCCCATAAGATACAACTCAAACTATAGGAACAAATGGGGTTATTGATCACGCATCTGAGCCTCCCGCTCCCATGTGGTCTTCTGGAGGTACTTGTGATGCCAGTGTTCACGCACTAGAGGTATCGACCGTCCACATAGGACCAGCTCTTATAGATCCTCAATCTCCACTAGAACCTTCGTAAAAGTCACACAATCAGCGACGTCTACCTCCCCATGGTCGATGATGTGGGAAGGTTCGTGCATGTATCTCCTCAGCTGAGATACGTGGAAGACGTCATGCACCCGGTGCTACTATGGTGGAAGATCTAAGAGATAAGCCACCTCGCCTACTCTGATGACGATCGGGAAAGGTCTGATGAATCTTAGAGATAACTTGTCACCTCTTCCAAATCTTCGTAGAAATCATCGAGGTGAGACCTGTAGAAGGATGTGGTCGATGTCCTCGTACTCTGGAGGCCTCCATCTCCTATCAAAATATGACTTATGTCTGCTCTATGCAGTCTTCATCCACTCATGGATGATCTGAACCTTCTTTGTAGTAGCTCGCACCATCTCAAGTCCCACTAGTGCTAACTCCCCAGAGTCAGTCTAACATAAGGGTGATCTTCAAAGTCGCTCGTACAAGCACCAAAAGGTGTCATCCCTAGGGTGGAGTGATAGCTACTGTTGTAAGAAAACTCCACAAAAGGCAAGTGATCCTCCCAGCTACAACTGAAGTCACGGACACATGCACGTAACATGCCATCTAGGGTCTAAATGGTCCGCTCAGTCTGATTATCTGTCTGAGGGTGGAAGGCGGTGCTCAAGCGAAGTTCTGTCCCGAAAGCCTGCTTGTACCCCTTCCATAGCTGGTAAGTAAACTATGAGTCACGGTCGGAGACAATATAGGAAGTTACTCCATGTATTCACACAATCTCCTACACATAGAGGCGTCCCAATCTCTTTACTGAACCCTGCTCTCTAATCCGTAGGAAGTGGGCTCACTTGGTGATTCGGTCGACGATCAACCAAATCGAGTCATGACCCCTGGATGTACGAGGAAGACCCACCACGAAGTCCATGGATATCCCATCCCACTTCTACTCTGGGACCTCTAAAGGATGAACCAAGCCTGCTGGTACCTTGTTCCATTACTTCACTTGCTGGAAAGTGAGTCATTGTGAGACAAACTCCTCTACCGCCTTTTTCATACCTGGCCACCAGTGCTGTCATCGAAGATCCGGGTACATCTTCACCACTCCTGGATGTACTTCTAGAGGGGATGTGTGGAACTCTCTCAACACTTCCTCCTAAAGTTCCATTAGTACCAAGGTATGTCCTCTAAAAGGCATGAGGTGCTCCCCACCTTCAGAAAATCCATCAGGTGTCTGTCCTATGGATATCCGAGAACGTCATGTCTTGCAGTCAGCGTCTCCATGTTGCACCTCCTTGACTCGCTAATGTAGTGGGGGACTGACTGTAAGAGACTTGAGATATGCTACTCCATCTATATCCACAAAGGATATCTGTAAGGCAGCTATCTACTCTCTCGCCTCTCCTAGTAGCTATATACCGGATCTCCTACTGAGAGAATCAGCTAAAATGTTACCCTTCCCAAGAGTATAAACTATCTCGAAGTCATAGTCATAGAGGAACTCAGGCCATCACCGCTGTCTCAGGTTCAGGTTCTTCTAAGAGAAGACATACTTGAGACTCTTGTGATCAGATTACATGATAAAATGCTCACCCATCAGATAGTGTCACCACATATTCAAGGAGAAGACCACTGCTGCTAACTCCAGGTCATGAGTAGCGTAGTTCTTCTCGTGCTGTCTCAACTCCCGAGAACCATAAGAAATCACTGCTCATTTCAACATCAGGACACACCCAAGTCCGGTCCCTGATGCGTCGCAGTAAACTATATACCATATGCCTTCCTCTGGAAGCCTCAATATGGGGGCATTAGTCATCCTATGCCTCAGATCCTAAAAGCTCTGCTGGAATCTCTTCGACCACAAGAAGATTCGCCCCTTCTTCGTCAAGGCTGATAGGGGTTCTGCAACTCTGTAGAAGTATGATACGAACCTCCGATAGTACCCAGCCAAACCCAGGAAACTCTGTACCTCCATCACACTAATGGGTGGCTCCAAAGGAAGTACCACCTCAATCTTCGCTGGATCCACTATAACTCCAGCCTTCAAGATGACGTGTCCCATGAAGTGAACCTGTCGAATCCAAAATTTTCACTTTGAGAGCTTACCATAAAGATGGTGCTCTCAGAGTCTGTCCAGTACTACCTGCAAATGGTAGGCATGTTCCTCCTCAGTAGTTGAGTAGATTAGAATGTCGTTGATGAAGACTATGATAAAGTGATCGAGGTATGGCTGTAAAATCTTGTTCTTGAGCCCCTTGAACACTTCTTGAGTGTTGGTTATGCCGAAAGGCGTAATAAAGAACTCATAGTGGTCATAATGAAACCTGAAGGTCGTCTTCTGTACATCCTCGTCTCGAACTCTAAGCTGTTGATAGCCTGATCTGAGGTCCATCTTCGATAACCATCGTGATCTCTTTAGAAGATCAAAGAGGTCTTAAATCCTCAAGAGTGGGTTATTTTTCATAACGGTCACCTGTTTCTGGCGACAGTAGTCAATACAAAGCCTCAAGCTCACATCCGCATTCTAAGAGAACAAAATTGAGGCTGCCTAGGGAGAAACACTGGGCAGAATGAATCTATTCCCCTGCAACTCCTCCAGCTGTACTTGCAGCTCAGCAGGAGACATCCGATATGCTGGAGTAGATATCGGTGTCGTCCCGGGATACATGTCAATGTAGAAGTCCACCTTTCGGCGATGAGGTAGTCCGAGAACATCATCAAGGAATACATCTGCATACTGGTCCACCACTATAGTATAGCTCAGACACTCCACATCAACTAATCCAAGGGTAAGGCAGACCAACTGATGAGTGATAGGTTGTACCCTCCTCCACGTAAGTCTATCATGTGATCCAAAGGTTCCCTTCTCACCAGTGAAGGTAAACCTGGTCCCATCCATGTAGACACATCACACTTTTCTCCTAATACAGTCATTCTGAGCATGTACTATAGATAACCAGTCCATACCCAAGATGACATCGTAAGGCCTTGACACCGCTTCTAAGAGATATCAGCTGAAGCTTTCACCTCCTATATTAATCTCGCACTGTCGGAACCAGTTTGTAATCATTGAGTCAGCTCTCGTAGGAGTCTCTAGCCATAAGGATCGAGCCAATGGTTCCCTCGGAATCTCTTAGCTCCAAACGAGGGCAGTGGCATTGAAAGAGTTATGGGAGCCTCTGTCTATAAGAACTGTAGATAAGGTGGAGTATACACATATTGTACCATGAATATTATCTAGAGCACCATGATCGTAGGCCTCAGTTGCCTGAAGCTGAGGTCTCCCCTATCCATTCACTCCCTATAGTCGGGGTGGGCCTCCTAGTGGTGGTGGTGGTGGTAACACATTGTAACGTCATCCAATGCCAGTTGCACATATAGCTCCTCTACAATGTCCTCCTCCTCCATGTGGACCAACTCATTCGAACCTCTACCTCTACCTAGAAGGTCCCTCAACTGTTTTTTGATCATCTGAACGGCGGGTCAGACATCCATGAGCCATGTGACCCTGCCCGTCTCATGAGTAACACTGCCTAATACTGGCATGTGTGTCTCTGCTCTATGTTCCCCGCACAACCGATCCTGAGTCATGTGGTTGGCCACCTATAGTTCTGGTCCTCATGGACCTCTGCGACATCTTTCTGCTTCCAGCTACAAAAGACTCTGTTGCGTGTTGGCTAGTAGTGGGTCTCACTGCTGGTGACTTCTTTTCAATAAGACTCTCCACTGGGAGGGCTCTCTCTAACACCCTTGCCTACGTCAAGATTATGAGGGAGATATTCGATGCTCTACTATCTCACCTGATCCCCTGCTCAAAGGTACGAGCCCTACAGAACGAGTCTCACACCATATCTGTAGAGTGGCACGAGAGGTCGGTGAACCTCGCTGAGTATTGCGCCATCATCATGCTACCCTTCTGTAGATGCAGTAGCTCCTGTATCCGAATTGTGCGGATAGTGGCTGGGACAAAATCCACCCGAAAAATGCTCTCGAAGTCTTCCCAGAGTAGCATCACCTCATCATGCACCTAGAGCATCAGGCTCCACCATCTGCCTGCTGCTACCTAAAGGAGACTCACAATAAATATCACCATGAAGTCTACTGGTTTCCCTACTAGACTTAAGACTCTCACCACAGCATCAAGCCAATCCTTAGCCACTTGTGGTTCCATCTCACCCCTTAACCTGGGTGGCCTCTGGCACTGGAACTCATGCAACGTGATAGAGTGGCGTGCATCATCTACAGCTGGGGATGGTGGTATTGGTGGCCCAATGAGAAGTAGTGTCACTAGTGCCTCCACTGGTAAAGGGCCCTATACCGAGGCCTCATCGCTCGGTGGGCTTTCAGTACGTAAAACTCTCGGGGATCTAACTGGTGGTCCACAGGGAGGCATCCTGAAAGAAATAGATGCGACGTGGTCAAAATATTATACTTGGTGAGATGACCTAGTTGAGATGACTTAAAGAAAGCTTTTAGAAACACGCATGCAATAAATGTTTTCATGCACTGAGTCGGAAATAAAAAGTCCGGGTCCTGGTGTATGGATACGTCGGCCACCTACACCAACACTGGACTCCCTAAACTGAAAAACACACTTAGTACCCTTAAAACTATTGCTTCACAGAAAAGAAAGATCACAGTTTTATGTTTTGCGGTATAACTGACTCATCTGATATGAATTTATCACGACCTATCACACAGGGCATGTATCATGACTACCCCAAGCCCGACTTCCCTAGTCCAGGGGATGGCGACTAGCACCATAGGCATAAATCCCTAAACTGGGAAGGAATTTCTTTTATAACTATAAACAAACACATCATAGTACACAACTGGAAGAAAAACACTAAGTAAAACAGAATACAAGAGAAGTTCTGGAAAGTAAAAAGGGTTGGAAATAAAATCCCAATAGGAAATGTACAAGTACAACTGAAAATAATGTAAAACTGAAGAAAAGTAATGCAGCTACTGGGTCATCCTCTGGGGTTCCTACCTGAAGGGTAGGTACAAATGACCTCCTCAGCACTCTACGTCCATCCGTCTTCTCCGTGTATCGTCACGCTGAATGGTCCACCTCTGAGTACCGTCCAGTCCTTTTAATTTATGCCTCAGTGAGCGCTGCCCGTCCTCTACAACCAACACAATGAGGTGCGGGCATTACCCATGGAGAGGTGAGTATAACGATACTCAGTAGGGACCTCGAGACCCTCAGGGTCTCACAAACTCCAACAACGATAAACCACAATTTATGAAATCAAAGAATAACCATTACTTAGGTATATGCTCATACATATACCTATGTTATATAATAACCCATCTCAATCATGAGGAAAACACAAAAGTCAATGACTTTGCACAAATAGTGATTTTTATTATCGAAACCATCGCTAGTGGCGTAATCCTCCTCTATCGAGTACAGTGGCCCTTTCGCATCACACAGAGGTGCTTCCCACTATCCTTGGACTGCTGAGGTACTCCTCCTATTGAGTATCGTGGGTCTGTCGCGTCACACAGAGGCACTCCCCACCATGGGTCTCTCGCACTCACACAGAGGTGATCCCCCTCATAGCCTTCTGATGTACTCCTCCTGTCGAGTACCATGGGTCTGTCACTCTGACACAGAGGCGCTCCCCACCATGGGTGTGCCACGTCCCACAGAGGCACTCCACACTGGGCTAGTCGAGTCACTCCAATCAGAATAGGTCAAGCAGTCATCAGGTCTCATCCAGCTACTAGGTCTCCATACTCTATCCACTCACCACTAGAAGGATCTGCTCCACGATCTACTGGCTGATACTCCAACGTTCACAAAGTTCAATGAAGAATTATCTCAATGATCTTCCACGTCATAGGGATCTCAACGCAATAGACGGCACGTAAATCAGATGCTCGGTCTGTTAGTTATTAGCCTTTTTGTCCTGGGGGCCTTGTTGGATTTGTGTACAATCCAACCTGACTGTATCTCAACTATACCCTGAACTCCTATGGGTTATTCTCCAAGGGACTGCTTCACACCAATAATATCAATGCCACTGACGTCTTGTCAAATGGACATCTGGTGCCAAAGATATGGCCCAAGAAGGTATGGGGTCAGCAGTGGGCTTAGGTCCGGTCTGAACCGGTCGGACTGACCCAGCTCAACCTAGTCTTGGCCAACCTGGTCTGGGTCGACCTAGTCAGACTCACTGGGTCTGACCCGGTCCATTGGGTGGGTCTACCTGCTATGTTTGTCCTGGTTCCCTGGGCCCGACCCAGCGGAATGCGGGGGCGGTTTGGCCCGAGATCAGATCCAGTTCAGCCCGGAGCGTTGCGAGGGAGCGGCCCAGTGCAGCTCGGTCCAAAGGGCGCAATGGAGGCAGGACTCTGGCTCGGCCAGGAGCACGCGGGTCACGCGGAGTCTGGCTCTGGGGTGGCCGGTTCGGGGTGGCGTGCGCGGAGGTCGGCTCGGGGGCGGCCGGGCAGGCCGCGGGGGCACCGACAGGGCGCCGGGCAGGCCGCGGGGGACACCGAGCAGGGGACGGTAGGGCACCAGGATGTCGCGGGGGCACTGGTAGGCCGTGGGGCATCGGACAGGGCGCCTGGTCACCGCGGGGGCGCCGGAAGAGTGCCGGGTTGGGTGCGGCCGGTGTCGGGCAGGCCACGGGGGCGCCGGGCAGGGGGTCGCAGCGGCCGGGCAGGCCGCGGGGGCGCCAGGCAGGGCGCTGGAGGGGCCATAGGTATGCGGCTGGGGATCCGGGCAGTGCACCTGGGGGGAGGCCGTGGGCAGGCCTGTTCGGCGGAGCATGGGACGGCGCAGGTCGACAACGCGATTCACAGAGGCCGCGGGTATTGCAGCCTTTGTCGTTGCCACCTTCATCGCCTCATAGTTGATACGTCACCATGCCGTAGAACGTCACAAGAAGAGAGAGATCGACAGAAGATGTCAGGCCATGATAGGTTGGTCTGCACCCTCCGTGATTAGGGAGATACCATTTGGCTCATCATGAGAAGAAGATGATCAATAATAAGTCCATATCAATCCCTTATTATCCTTTGAAGGAGGTAAGAAAATGGTACATCTTCAGAAATAACAAATCCCCTCCCTTTTGATTCTTTGTTCCTCATTATTTGTTCGTCGCATCCACCACACATCTCAAATACCAAGAAATGTCAGCTCATTGACGTTGCAGAGGGTAGGTCGGTAGGTGTCTGGGTAGAAGAAAGTTGAAGAAGAATCGTCACCGGCTTTCTTCGCGTTCTTCATTGGGAGGGGAGTACTTCATTGGAGAGGATAAGTTTCTCCGAGTGCTCTTCCTCTCCCAAGTTTCCACCAAAATTAAAGTGCCCAAAATAATTATTTGTCTATTATTCTAATCGTTGGCCCAAAATTAAAAAAGGTGAATTAATTGAAAAGGCTCATCCAATTTAATTCATTTGGTTGGCACATTAATTGGGGAGTTGGCACAAATTCAAAAACTAGGGGAGGTGGAGAGGCTCTCCCTCGTTAATGAGGGAGAGTTGAGAGGTTATACAATCCTCCCATTAATAGGGTTTGGGTGGTCCCCACCCCTGTTATTTAAATGGGAGGTTATTGTCTCGGGTGGTCCCCATATCGTAACCTCTCATGGGAGGTTAAATTCAGGTGGGCCATACAACCATAACCTCTCATGGGAGGTTAGGGTGTGGCGGTCCCACCTCCAACTCCCAAGTAAATTTTTTAACCAATAATCACACACATGGCAGGTTAAAATAGAAGAAATTGTTGTACACTTTATTTTATTATTATTTTTTATAAAAATCCAAAATCTAACTTTTATTCTCGACCATCTTGTCATTGAGGTGGAAGTCTTCTTAAAATAATACCAGCGTTGCGAGTTCAGTGGTGCCCTCAGATTTTAGTTCCGAGCATCGGTTCAAAAATTATAAAATCGCACTCATACATTTAATAAACGTACCCGAAAAAAACATTAGAAATTGATTCAGGGCACACCAAGACACGAAATCAAGCGCTGTAAATTTTCACGGACTCGTAAAAATCACAGGTATTTAAGAAACAATTCTTTAAGTAATTTTCAGGTATTTAAAAAATATATCAATAATTTAATTTCTAACATATTAAACAATTATTTTATTTTATCATAACTTTATTTTGTTTTATTGTGTAATTTTGATGAGTTATAATATTAAATTTCATCATTCAGGGGTGTTCTTTTCCTCAGTTTTTATGACCATTTTAATTTATTTTCATATCAAAGATTATATAAACATAAATTATTTTCACAGAAATGAAATTATATGTTATTAATGATATTACTAAAGGTAAAATGGTTATATTGTTATTTTCTTTATTCAGGGTGAGGATTAATCATTATACAAGTAGTTTGGGATAAACTTTAATATTATTTTGGAGTTTTTCCGAACATCACAAATTAGATTTTTTTCATTATTTAATATTATTTATATATAATAGTTCTAGAACATTAGATAAGATTTAATACATATATTATAATCTTTTTTAACCATAAATGTGGTTTTATAACCATTATTTAAGGTTTAATTAATAAATGAAAACATGTCTTCCACGAAGGCAGTAATTCAGCGCCTCCAGGATGATGCTTTCATCTTTAAAATAAATGGAAAGGGAGAAGATGTTTGATGTTGGATATTAAATTTAAATGATAAAATTACAGTATATAATAATACTAGAGTTATCATGGCTCCTTTTATAGGGGTGAGGTAAGGATAATAAAAGAAAAAAATTGAAAGGAAAATAAAAACAAAAGAAAGAGGATTTTTGCCTCCTGAATTCTCTTCCCTAAGAAAATGATCAAGGGGATGGTTTTGGTAATTTGTTAAAACAAAAGGCTCATAGAAGTGGGATATGGTCATGGAAAGGATATTGGGAATAAATTGGTCAAGACTCAAAGAATTAAATTTGTGAGGATATGAGGTGATTAGGGGTGGTATTTATAGTGGAGGATAAGGGTGCTTTTTTGAATATTTTATTTATTTTACTTTTATTTGGGATCAGGACTATAAATAGTTCAAGTATTATTAACAAATTTATTAAAATATGAATAATAATTTAATATTATGGGCTTATATCATTCATACATTATCTATTTCTCAATAATTCATGTTTTTATTAAATATAATTAATTACTATATTTCACTATTCACAAAAATTTAACGATTTTAGAAAAATTTAAAAAATTCATGCTAAATTTTTTTTTATGTGTAAAATTCAAAAATTAACTCCATTCTATGTAAATTTTTTACAAAATTATAAATTTAATATTTAAATAAAATCATTATTTATTTGAAAAATACCACTTTTAAAATTATAACTACTTTTATAACACTTTGAAAAATGAATTCAGGTGTCAAAATTTTTTCTTACAATCATAGGACAAAAAATTAAAAAAAATTTAAAATATTTTATAGAAATAAATTTCATTTAATAAATTATATTAATTATAAAATTTTAATTAAATATTTACTACTTCAAAAATAAAAACACATATTTTATTATTTTTAAAACGTCAAGTTACTTATATCAAGATAAAAATATATTATATTTTCATTTATAAGATACAAAATTTTTATATATACATTCATAGGTGAAGTACCTATTCTATTGGTCATATTACTATTCCCACTAGTCACATTATTATTCCAAAGGTCATGTTACTTTTCCTTTGGTATATTCTCTTTAACATCTATAAATATCTCTCATTTTACTCATTAATAAATTTTATATTGTATTATCTAAGTGATTTTATGTGATTCATAATATATAAAATAATTATAATAAGGGAAAATTCATTGATATATTTTTTGGTCATTATAATCTGCCCTGATACAAAAATTTCATCCTCAAGATTTACATAATGTCAGTTCATTTAATGATTTTTCTAGTTCTTCATCATAACTTCCTATCATTCCCACATTTCCTCTTAATTATTATGATTTTTACAATGTACCTTTACCAGTCGAGTCGTCCAATTCCTCAAAACCTACTTTCTGGTGCCCTTAATCTAAAAAGGCACTTCATAGTAAGATAAAGCAGGTTCATTTTCTATTTTTTCATAAGTGAGAACATGTGTTGGGTATGTTATATACATCCTTAACAAAGAGTTGTGTAACACATAATGAACTTTGTAAAGGATATGTAACATTAGAAAATGATAATCCACAGCTCTAATTCTCTACATAATTTCAAAACGTCTGAGGTACCTGGGGATCATGTTCACTTTTATATTATACCTTATGACACCTTTCCATGGAGATACATTCAAATAAACATGATCTCCCACTTTAAACTCTTATTAATTCCTCCAGTTACTAACATAGATATTTTTCACACATTGTGTTGCTTTGATATATGTTTGAATACTATTTACATTTTCCATTGCTTCATCCTCAAGATCGGGTTCTACAAGATTACTTTCACCAACTTTATCCCAACAAGTATGTTTACAATATCTCTTTCCATACAATGCTTTATATGGCGCTATTTGAATACATGAATTGAAACTATTGTTGTAATACAATTTATTAAAATTAAATACTACCCCCATTTACCTTGAAAGTTGACTGATCATGATTTTAGAAGGTAAACTAATTTTTAAATAGTCCATTTAGACTACCAATCAGTTTGAGGGTGATAAGAAGTTCTCAAATGATGCTCTATATCCAAATATTTTATGAATACTTTTAAATAATTTAGATGTAAATCATGGATCATGATAAGAAGAAATTGAAATTGGTTCTCCAAGAAGTCTCACAACAACATTAATATATAGTTTTTCAAGGAACCCTATTGAAAAATAATCCCTTATAGCGATTAAATGTGTATATTTAGTATGTTGATCAACAATTAACCATATTGTGCTTTATTTCTAAAATTTTTCAGAAATCTAGTGACAAAAAACTTATTAATATCTTCCCATGTCGGAAATGGCATTGGTTTCATGACTCCTAAAGGATGTTGTATTTCATCCTTCACCTAATGAAAGAATTAACCTCATGATACCTAATCAAAAATTTCTTAGTTCATATTATCCCAACAAATATTTTCCTTCCAATCAATATACATCTTAGTTCTTCCAGGTTTTATAGAGAAATTCAAACTATGGTAAACATCAAATAACTCTTTTTTAGCTCGAGTATAGAGGGAACACGAATCCTCATCCCAAATATTAGAATTATATCCCCATACATGAATTTTGTCACCATCCCATATTTCACATATTTAATTTTATTTTAAAAATTATAATCTTTAAACAGAAAACATTTCTTCCTTTTCTAAAATTATGGTTGTACAACCAATTAGAAAAGTAATGATATTTCAAATTCTTTGATCATTACCATATTCATCTTCACTAGATTTATGATGACAGGATCCATTTAAATCCCCAGTTTATTTAGAAATCCATCATCCTTCTTTCTCAATGCATCAAATAAATTATTTTCTATCCTTGGGTGATAGTGTATTGAACAATCATAATCCTTGAGAAACTCAAGCCATTGAATTTTTTTCATGTTGAGTTCCTTCTATGAGAAGATTTATTTCAAGATCTTATGGTCTGTATATATCTCACAACATTGGCGATAGAGATAAGAGTGTCGATGTATTTAGAGAAACAATTACACCTTAGAACTCAATATCATGATTTGGATAGTTGTTTTCATGAGTTTTTAACTACTTTGATGCAAAGGAAATAAATCTATCATTATACATAAAGACACAACCATGTTCTCTCCTTGATGCATCACTATACATAAAAAATCCACCAATTCCTAATGCTAGAGTCAATATAAGATCATTATGTAATCTCCACTCCAATTAATCAAAAAAATTCATATCATTATTTTTTCCATACGAACTTAACCTCTTTACCAGTGGTATTTCTTAATGGTTTATCTAATCAGGATAATTCTGAACGAAATTTAGATAGTAGCCTGATGAACCAATAGAACTACATACGTTTTTTATTTTCATTATTATAGTACATTCTTGGACTGCCTTTGTCTTCACAAGATCAAATTATATTATATTATTTGAGAAAAAATGGAAAATAAAAGAAATTGTTTGAATCCATAATTCACACTTGCTATTATTCCCATATAACAATTTTCTTCTCATAGTCTTCATAACAACTCGTATGCATTTCTCATGGTCCCCATAGATTATTGTATGTATAATGATATCATAAATAAACATCACAATAAATCATTAAGATATTCAATGAACACTTTGTTCATTAGATCTAAAAAAAATAGAGGGTGTACTAGTATGTCCAAATGGAATTACTGTAAAGCCATAATTTCCATACATGGTTTGAATTGCACCCTTGGTAATATTATCCATCTTCACACAAAATTGATGATATCCAGAATTAAGTTCAATCATCAAAAAATATTGTGATCTTTTAATTTTAACAAATAAATCATCAAAGTTAGGTAGAGGATACTTCTTATTTTTTTTAATAGAATTTATTTCTTTATATTCAATGCACATCCCCAGGGATCCATCATTTTTATTGTCAAAGCGAATACGGGATCCCCATGGAGAAGCACTAGGGAGAATAAATCCTTTTTCAGACAATTAATCTTGTTATTTATTTAGATTTACAAATTATATAGTGGTCATTTTATAAAGAGTCTTTGATATAGGTCTTACACCATGAATGAAATAAATATAGAATGAATCTTCCCATTGTAGAGGATGTCCAAGTAAATCCTCTAGAAATACATTATTGAATTCTTTTATAAAAGGTGATTATTCAGTAATAATATTTCTTTCCTCATCCATAGATTATGTTTTCTCTTCCTCTATAAGAATTTAATTTAGAAGAGCTGTTGGAGGTGGATCTGGATATGAACCATATGATGAAGTTTCTTCTCTAAAGATAAGTGATTCTAAATCTTCCTCACAAATTGTTACTTCATTATTATTGTAATATATTTTCACATAATATTTTTAAATCCATTACATACAAAGGATTATAAAAAATCAACCATAGATATGAAGACACGGTTTGAAACTAAATCACATTTATGTGTCATAAAGGGGACTTACTAACACATGTTTATTGCAACGATACATCACTTAGGATTTTTGACTAACAAATCCTTTATTGAATCAAAAGAGAAATGTCTAATTTTCATAGAATACTAGGATTATATAAAAGATTGTGATGATAAAAATAAAATAAATCATTGTCTATGTTTGGGGAAATGATTAAAGTACCAGATACAACATTATTAGGAACTTAAACCTCTAGATGTTTTAGGGTATAATCTTGGCCTTTCTACTATTTCCTTTTCTGGGGAAATCACTCCTAATGCTTAGTAAAATAATTTACATAGTGTCCTATATCCCAAAAATTTAATAATTGATCATTGGTAGCTTATTTCATTTCATTGAAATCACGGGTTTTGTGGCCTTCTTATCCATAATTGTAATAGACTATTTATCCTTTTAAGTAGGTGACATGGTGCTTCCTTCCACAAGTATCACACATTGTAAAATTTACTTTTTATTCTTCCCTATATCCATTATTTCATTTTCCACCCTCTTATTATCTTTTTCTCTGTAAATTCATAAGACTTAGATAATTCATTCTCTATCTAGATAGAACATGAGACTATATCATCATATGATGTAAAATTTAGGGATTCCATTTCCCTTTAGAATAATGGTTTAAAACCATCAAATAATCAATAATTCTTGATCCTTGGATTACATATGTAGTATATGTTATGAATTTCTAACATTTTAATGTTTTAATCATACTTCTCAATTTTTTCACTCTCTTTCTATTTCAGACTGAAGAATTTCCTCTCCATATCCACTCAATGTTTGTGAGGGAAAACTTGTCTTGGAAAATTTCTTTAAAATATTCACATTCCATATTTTAAATTTCACCTTCCTTCTTTTTGTTTTGAATCAAAGATCATCATTGGTCAGCATATCCTAAGAGATAATAAACTGTCATGACAACATTTTCCTTTTCAGTACTTCCCAAACAAAGACATTTGTTCTCTAAGGAACTTACCCACTGCTCCCCTACAGATAAGTTTTTTTCCCATTGAATGATGAAGGTGGTTGTCACATAAAGTAGTGTTAAATTTCCCTTTTATGTTGTGGATGATGATTTACATACGAGGAAGGTTATTGTTTATAACCCGATCTATTTATCCCATTATAGTTATAATCTGCTCAGTACCGGTCACAGCTCAAGTACCAACATCATTATTTTACATGCGAGGGAAATACCTACATGGGATACATGAATTGATAAGGTTTCCATTACTTTCACTAGGATCCATTTCTAAACAATGCTATGCACTAAATTATGTTATTAATAACCATGTATAATTTTCAATTTAGAAAAATATTTAATATAAATTGAACATGCATAACTATTATCATAATCATAAGCATGGATTCTTTGGGGGCATGTTTACATTTAAATCCTTTATAGTGGTTCGTAAATAAAATGTAAATTATCCTAAGCATATAACTTAGGAGTGTTAAACCAAGTGCATAATAATTCTCATTGTCATGTACCATGTTACTCTTAGTCATTCTTGGGACACCTTGTCATATTTGTTACCCCTAGGTACATCTATTCTATAACCATGTCCTCTTGTAGTATCCTTACAAGGGTTTATTACAAGGAAGAACCACATAATCTCTATCTTACCAAAATTCTAGGATGTTCTTATATGTTTATCCCCAAATTATATCTTAGGTTTTTGTTCCCCAATTAATATTTTAGAAATCCATTTCCCAATATTTCTACTAAACTTCCTCTGATACAAATAATAATGACCATTCCCCTAGTTTTCCAGGGCTAGTTCCTTAATTTATTACAATTGTATAATAAACATGGAAGTTTCATTCCAAAGTACAAAAAAGTTTATTAATTTTGGATGTTATATTACATAGATGAACTTTAAATTATATTTTTAAATGAAAAACAAAATAGAAACTCAATTAGAAACATACGTAACATCTAGATTACCCCTTCAAGAGATTCAAAATACATGTATTCACATACTGGGGAAAAATAAAGGGGTTATCTCAAATTATTATTAAGAGTAAGTAATAAAGAATAAGATAATATAAACAATAAGGCATGGTTAATGACTAAAATCACATGACAATAGAAGATAATCTTGATCATAATATGGAAATAATAGACTCTGAATAAATAATCTCCTATAAATAATCACATGAAAATGAAGCTTTACCATGTATATTATATGAGTTATCTAATAAAATGGATTATAAATTACAAATATATTAATGGGGTCTTCATAATTTTGGACATCATAAACTTACCATCGAGGCCTTGTCCAAGACACTTGAAAATAAATGGATAATGCCTCGACCTAATCCATTTATTGTCTCATGAGTCCTAACGATGCATTGATGGGGAAGTAGTGGGTCCCACCCATCAATTTAAATTTCCAATTCATTATTCATATTAATGTGGATGAAAATACAAAATATATATATCTGTAATGTAAATAAATATCCTCAAAATTTAAACATAATCACTAATAATTCTATGTACTATGGTGAATGGTATCAAGATAGAACATCCACAGTCCAAATGATCATAACGAATTTAATAAAATATGGTAAATGATAATAATAAGAGATACATCTCAATAAATCATAATATTAAATATATATGTTTAAATATATGAAAATAATCTAATAAAAACCTTGAGAAATTCATGAGAGAAATACCCTTTTTACTTTTCAAAGAAGAGTTATTTTGGAAAATTTATTTATATTTGTCATTATTATTTGTATAAAAATTGAAATGAACAAATATATTTTTTCATGAAAAAATATGTGGTTTTAGAAAAATAACTGTGTCTTAAAATTTATTATGTATGGTACTTGAAAAGGATAAAAATCTATAAGTCCCTTTAATTGGTCATGCATATCAAGAAGAATTGTGAAGGAAACATTTTAAAACATGTATTTCCCCAAAACATAAATAAGAACTGATCTAGATAAATGATTTTAGAACAAATAAATATACTTTATAATAATTATAAAAAATAATGAAAAATTAAATTGGGGTAAATAGAGATAAAGCGTAACACAAATGGAAAATGGAGGTTCATGAAGAAACTCTTACCTTATATCTAAAAGTGTTCTACCCTTCTAATTAATGACCCAGATAATGATACTATATTAATAAAAAATTTAATTTAGAACCAATTAAAAATTTATTTTATTTATTAGAATTTTATTAATTTTATTTAAGTCTTTTTTGAATATTTTTAATATTAAATTTCATCATTTGGGGGTGTTCTTTTCCTTGGTTTTCATGATCGATTTACTTTTATACACATATGGAAGATTATGTAAAATGAAAATAGTTTTCTATAATTTAAATTATATTTTTTTTAATGTTATTACATAACATTAAATGGTTATATAATTAATTTCATTAGTTTTTGTGAGGTTGAAACTTAAGATAATATGTTTCTGATAATCTTTTAGATTATTTTGGTGGTTTTTTGATCATCACAAATTTGTTTTGTTTCATTAACTAACATTATGTATATATACACGTTCTAAAAGATTAAATAATATTTAATAAAAATATTATATTCTTTTTTACAATAAAAATGGTTTTATTTTCATCCTTGAATGTGGAATTGAAAAACAAAAACATGTCATCCATGAAGGCGGTAAATCGACGCCTCCCAGTCGATGTTTTCATCTTTAAAATAAAATGAAAAGGAGAGGAGGCATGATGGTGGATTTTATATTGATATAATAAAATTATATTACATAAAATATAATTTATTTATCATTTCACTTTGTATAGGTTTGAGTTAAGGATAATAAAAGAAAAAAAATTCAGAAGAGAATAAAAGAAATGAAAGATGATTTTTTCCTCTTGAATTCTTCTCCTCGAAAAAATCCTTAAGGGGATTGGTTATGGCCTTCCGTTGAGACCAAAAGCTAATGGAGGTGGGTGAGGAGATTGGGAATAGTATTTAGAAGAAATTAGACAATGATCAATGATTGAAATTTTTTTGGGGAGGAGGCGCTAGGGGTGGTATTTATAGTGGAGGAGAGTGGTGTTTTTTAAATATTCCATTCATTTGATTATTATTTTGGATCAAGACTATGAATAGTCTGAAAATTTACATAGAATATATTATAATAATTAACGATAATTTGATATTATCGTCTTATACCATCCATACATAATCTATCACTCAATAATTCATGTTTTTGTTAAATACCAAAAATTACCATATTTCACTATTCGACAAAAAAAATCAACTATTTTAGAAAAAATATAAATAATTAACCCTTTCCATTTAAAAAAATTTATAATAATAAAATATACTCATTTTAGGAAAATAATTTTTTAATTATGAGAAATTTAATTTTTAAATAACGGAATCATATATTTGAAAAAAATAAATTTTGAAATTATAAATGATTTTATAACACTTTAAAAAATTAATTGATGTCTCATAAAATTATCGTATATTAATAAGACAACAAATTAATAATTTATAAAAATATTTTATGAAAATAAATTTATTTTAAATTATTATATTAATTATAAAATAGTAATTAAATATTTTTGACTTACAAAAATACAAACACTTAATTTATTATTTGTAAAACATTATTTACTAATATCAATATATAAATATATTATATTTTTATATATAAGAAAAGAAATTATTTATTTTTTCATAGGTGAATTTAATATTTTATTGTTCATGTTACAGTTTTTAATGGTCACATTACTATTTCAAAGTTCAGGTTACGATTCCATTTTTTTAGGTTTCTTAACTTCTTGAAATACAACTTATTTTATTAATTATTCATTTAGAAAGATTGTATTGTATTATCTATGAGATTTAATGTGATTTATACAATATGAACTCTCTATAAGAAGGGAAAACATCATTGATAAAATTATAGGTCATTAAAATTAGCATTAGCAGCCTCTTAATCACAAAGACAAAGGGAAATGTCATTCAATAATAATTGGTGATGTGGAGTATGATAAAAAAATGTGTATAGGTACACTTATCATATTCTGTAAAACTGTTAATTTTATATTTGGTTTTATATATACTCATAGATTTATATCTAAATGTTTTTCTAAGGGTATTAAATTACCAATTCATATATTAGATTTTAAGTTCACAGTTAAAACTCTTAATGTCACGATGATCACATCACAAGTCTTTGATTATTCTCTGTTTGAGGTTTGTGAGAATGCACTTCCTATAAATCTTGTTATTATTACTCTATTTGAATTAGATGTTATTTTTGGACATATAATGGATTTATTTATATAAACCCACATAAATTTATAGGGACGAGAAATTAAATATGATATATTAATCCAAATTATTGTTTTCTATCAGTGAAGTGATCAATAAGAACTTTAAATGGAAATTTAATCCATCATATGGGTCCTCATTCATATTCAAAAGGGGTGTTTATCATAGATAGTTTTTGTGAAGTTTAAAATTTAAGATATTCCTATTGTGTGGTAGTTGTCTGTGTATTTATAGAATAGTAAATTGGTCTTCCAACAAGTTGTGAAGTTGAGTGAGAAATATAAGTCATACATTGTGATATATCCAATTAAAAAATTCCATATTGAATGAACACAATTGAGTTACAAAAATATAAAAATAAACTCATAAAGAATTTCAAATGGATTCATTAGGAAATATTTATCACCATGGGGTTCCTTAGTTTTATTTTTTAAAAGTATATATGGATCAATACTAATTTTTATTGATTATCAAGCGCTTAACCAGATCACAATCAAGAATAATTATCCTCTATCATGTATTGATGAATTTTTTGATCAACAGTTTGAAGCTCAATAATTTTATATTATTTAATTTCATTATTTTTATCATTAATTAATTTTTATGGAGAAGGATATTTCCAATACATCATTGCATTCTATTTATGGACACTATGAATTTATTGTGATTCATTTTGGTTTTACTAATTCCCCCACCATCACCGTGGATTTACTGAATATAGTCTTTAGAGAATACATTTATTAGTTTGTCGTATTTTTTATTGAGGAAATTATTATATAACTAATGATAACAGAAGAGAATAAATACCATTTGATTATTGTAATGAGGACCCTAAGGAAAAAGAAGTTGTTTTGAAAATTTACCAAGTGTGAATTTTGGCTTCAAAAAGATTTTTTTGGGTCACATACTCTCATGAAAGGGTACATTGGTGGATCCATAAAATATTTATGTTATTAAATATTTTTCTAGAAAAACCACTATGATGGAAATCACTTTTTCATGTTTTGGATAGATATTATCGATGCTGTGTGGAGAATTTCTCATGGCTATCTATTGGGACAAATTCATCAAGGTAACATTGAAGCAATTTTTGGTTGATTTTAATTGTTGTATAAGAGAGTTTCCTATGTCAGTTGTGGTGTTCAATAGTTATTGTCAAAAATATATGTTCCCAAATAACCATGACAAAGTATTGGATGATTTGGAGGTGGTACAAAAAGTATAGATATATAGTGTCGTCATTTCCTAGTGTTTGCCAACTTTTGGGGCCTCAAAATCAAAAAATGGTGAAAGGTATTTCATTAAAAGAATTTTCATGAAATATTGAAGGTAATTTGGAAACATTCATGCAATTAATGTTTCAGTATTAGAAGGTAAACATATGGAAAAGGTATAACATGCGTGAAAGATTTGGAAATGTGTGTGAAAGATAAGTTTGTATGAAAGAGGCTTATGTGCCCAATGTGACGTCAAATGATGTTTTACACACCTGAATAGGGTTTTTCATGATGTATTCGGGTTTTTAACATAGGTATCAATGATTCCTATAAATAAGAGGTGAACTCCACATTCATAGCATCCCAACACTTATAGATAATCTGAGCTCTAGATCACATAATAATTGTTTTCAAAGGGAGTTGATTGAAATAATTAGATTTGAACACAAGAAAACAAAGTTGCGCATAAGATTTGAGTTGTGTAAAAGATATGAAATTTGTGTGTAAGGTTATTGTTACATGTAAGAAGGTGGTTACACATAAGAAGAGGTTTTTCTCAAAAGTTATAAACATTCACGCAAGGCACAGTAAGGGTTGTGCGAATGTTTTGAGCTTTCCTAGTGATACTGTGGTAAAGTGGTGTTCATTAGTGGATGAAAGTGGGACTTAAATGGAGAATATATGTATTTTTGAGTATGTGTCATTCATTATAGAGAATGAATGGACCTACAAGTCTACAATCTATGTGTGGATACCTTCCAAGAGTAGTGAGAGAATGAAGAGGAAGATGAT
The DNA here is from genome assembly GCA_963277665.1 of Viscum album. Lineage (NCBI taxonomy): Eukaryota > Viridiplantae > Streptophyta > Magnoliopsida > Santalales > Viscaceae > Viscum > Viscum album. Next base: position 1,110,233,855 of record OY728137.1, read on the forward strand.
GGTCCTTCCCAACTGATAGTGAGCCAGAGGAAGAGACATAGGGAGTGACCCTTGGGAATGTAGCGAGCATACCCTAATCCTTGTAAAGGTAGTGATCCTAGGCATAAAAGATCTAGCTTGAACATAATAATTTTTAGTGAACCATACTGCATTTATTAAAATTGGGACATTGTATTCTTATGCTCATTGGATGGAGCCTAGTAAGGGTGAACCCAGTAAAAATCATTGTTTCTCTTGCATGATTTAATTTCTAATCATATATTTCTATGGGGGGAGGAGAGAAGTGTGTTTGAAATGACATAAAAAAGATAAAAAGGGGTAATAATTTTAAACTTTCTTACCCGGATTCACCCACCCCCCCTGATGGTATTTTACCATGTGGACCTAAAATTATCCAATTTACTAACCAAGTTAACTAAAAAAAGATAAAAGTTACTTTAGATTGATGAATTTGAATATAATTACAAGGAACATAAAAGATGGTTGTATAGTGAACAAGTGTTTCATTACAATATAGTGGTGAAGGTTTTATAATATTTAGTGATTCATCAAATAAGTAACTATCATGTGTTCTCATTCATAATGATATTTTTATGGATTATACCTCAGGACAATTAAATTTTCATGAGAAAAATTACCCCACTAATTATTTTAAGTTATCTACTTTAATTTTAACAATAATGATATTGAAGAATTATATTTATGGATAATGTTGTGATATATATATTGATTATAAATGTTTAAAGTATATATTCACAGATAAATATTTGAATATGTTCTAGAGATGATTGTTGGAACTAATTAAAGAATATAAATTCTCTATTAATTTCCACCCCAGGAAAGTGAAGAAGGTAGAAGATACTCTGATTTGAAAGTATGTTGCTATATCATCTATGGTGAGGATAAATAAATATCCAATATTTCTATATTGTAAAAGGTTGGATATTGAAATCATGAAGGAAGGGGAGATATCTTATCGTTATCAAATGAGTGTTTAACTATATATCCATGTGTAGATTAAATAATAAAAAAAGAAAGATGTGGAGCTATAGAAGATGGTGAGAAATGTTCTGGAGTTCAATCTTGATACTTATGCAAAGATATGGTTTGGGAAATGTGTATGTGTTCATTAAATACTATATTTTTAGAAATAAATTTTATATTATTCTCATATTTTATCATTATCTATTCATCGTAGATCTATGTATATGTATAGAGATCAAAAAGGGTATTTAGAGTTGGAAAACATGTAAATAGATATTGAAAAGTTTGTATCTAAACTCTTGGTATTTCAAAAAGTTAAGGTTGAGAGATATAATTCTAATGGGATGTCCTAACCATTAACCATAGAAGAAGGAAAATGGAAAAACATGACCATATACTTTGTCATCAGACACCCACCCAAAACCTCTAAAGGTCATAATACTATTTGGGGTTAGTTAATATCCTTAAAATATTAGCACAAATCATTATTATTAGACAAGAATTCTCACTATATCATCATGAAATAATGTACATTTAGGAAGTGGTATGGTTATATAGAGTGCCACATTCCATTTTATCTGATCTCATCTGAGGTTAACCTCAATGTTTTGACAAAGTATTCAGTAGGATTTGGATACAAAGTTGGGTTTCAATAAAAATGTATCATCCTTAGATAGGTGGTCAATATTTGAGCAAAATTCAAACCCCGTAAGATATGTTGAGATATTTTTCAATTGATTTCAATGTTTGTTGGTACCAACACCTTCCTCAGGTCATGTTTTCTTACAAAAATAGGTTTCACCAAGAATTCTGATCGCTTATTATGAATCCCTCTATGGAATGAAGTGTAGAAATCCAATGTATTAGGAATAAGTTGGGTAAATAAAACTACTAGGACCTGAACTATCTAATGAAATTTTAAATAAATTCAATTCCACTCAATATCACGTCAAGTAAATATATAGTTGATAGAAAATTTATGCTAGAAATCATCATCGTGATATTGAATTTGAAGTATGTGAGATGTTTTTTCGAGGAATTTCTCTATGGAAAAAGAAAATGATATTTTTAAAGAATGGAAAGATAATACCTAGGTATATTATCACTTTCAAGATTTTTGATCAAGTATATATGGTAGCTTATCAATTGACATTTCCACTAAACCTCTCTCATGTTCACAATGTGTAACATGTATCTATCTTTGAGAATTATACACCTAATCAATAACATGTACTGAAATTAGAGGTCATAACTCTTGAAAATAATATTTCATATAAAGAAAAAATTGTATAGATTTTGTACAATATAGATAATATGTTACCGAACAAGACTAATCACTAGGTGAATGTTCCTGGGAGGAATTAGAAATTTGAAAAAGCTACTTGAGAATAGGTGGATGGAATGAAACATGGATATCCTTATTTGTTGTATTGAAGTGAAAAAAATTAGGCAGAAATTATTTTTGAGGGGGTGTATGTGATTCCACTATATATAATGATTATTTTTCAAATTAATATAAATTCATTGATATCTTTTGTTACATGTAACACCAAGTTTAAATGAACTATGATGTACTATTAAAATATTCTTATTTAATGTGAGACTTACGACCTAGCCATTAGATTAGTGGGTATGAATAAGACTAACTAAATTATGAAAATTTTATTGTTTACATTTATATAAAATCAATTCTTGGGTTATCTATTGATTTTAAATAAAAGTAAAATCATTTGAAAGTAAATGATATATTTTTCTAAAAAAACTGCTTTTATACACATAATGTATATTTATCTTAATAAATTAAATTAAAAACTTTTGAAAATTATTTTAATGAAACATATATATATTATATATTAAATTAGATGTTTTAATATTCATTTAATATTATTCAATGCATGAGATAAGAATAATCCATTTTTTAATCATAAAACTATATTTTTTTGAAAAGAGGTTTTCATCATCTGTTACACACATAACTTAAACATAATTTATACCACATATATAAATTTATTTTCAAAAAATCCATTCCTTTTTTGGAATAATGGGGTTTCGTTTTGGTAAATAGGACCCTCTTATTTTATTTCAATATGAATAGTAACTCTGGAAAAATTTATCACCTTAGTAAAGGAAAAATTAGGTTAATCTAGGTCAAAACAAAGTGATAAGGCCATAATTATTCATTTTAATTCTTATTGGATAGATGTAATTAAACCCTTATCACCTTCAGCTATTAATTTATTATTTTAATGGAATATTTTAAATGAAAATTACATATATAATATTTAGAGTATTGAAAGTTAAAAAAATCCCTCCCTTACTTTTAAATAAATATTATGATCCCAAATAGATAAAAAATTAAGTTAATAATGAATATAATTGTTTATTTTTTAAATAAAAATATTTTTTTATGATATTAATTTATTTATAATAATAAGGTATAAAATAATTAACTTGAAATTTTACTCAATGTTGATACAATATTTATTCCACTCAGTGAAAAAAATCAATGATATTAAAAATATTAAAAGTGATATAATTTGATTGATTTAATGGGTTCCATTAAAATTATAGATTAATATTACATATCATTACTTTTTAAATGATTATATTATAATTAAAATTTCTTATTTATGTATTTAATGTCCAATTAATTTTTTTAATGGTTGAGACCAAAGCCTTGATTTATTATTTAAAGCAAAGACCTCATTAGTGTGGGTAGAGGGAGACCCATTATGTAGCCTGAAGGCCCAAGGCCAAGTGGCCTGAATACAATGCTTGAAAGCCCATTTTTTGGACCAAAAGACCCCTCGGTGAAAATTACTACTACAATGCCCGCACTACTACAGTACCACTGCCGCTATAATAACTGATATAGTGCCTCCACCGCTATAGTCCTGCCACTACTACAGTTCCATCACTGCTATAGTATTGCTACAGTGTCATGCAATAGTACCTGGAATTTTTGTCCCTACCCAAATTTGATCCTGGCTCTTTTGGTTGCCAAGAAGGAGCCTGTACCACTTGGTTATAGGCTCGTTGGCAATATCCAATTAAATTAATAATGTCAAAATTAACATTAATGATATTTTATTCAATTACTAAAAAATCATAAAAACAATTCAAATAGGATTATTTGGATAATATATTGGTGGAAATATCATCCCTTATAAATTTATGAGACAATTTTTACCATATATCTAAAATTGTAACCCTTAAATAGTGAAAAATATGTAACTATAGTTAATCTCAAAATATTTTAACTAAGAGGTTAAAGTAAAAGATAAGGTTTATAAAACAAAGAAAACCTGTAAAATTTTTATTTTTTGATATTATTTCAACTCCATGCCATATAATCATTGAATAATTGTAATTTTGGATTCATTTTAGCAAGAAAATGACTTTATTATAATTTAATCTTTTATAAAACTATAAAAATTCCCCACTCAATTATAAAAGGGAACCTACATACTCACATCTTTAAACCACATAAATCTTTCTTTTTTGACCGTACCGTACTAAAATATCTTCTAAATTACTTGTACGCATTCTATAGGTTTTTTTTATTAACAAACTATCAATCCTAGTGACCTTAAGAGATGATCTACCATAGTTTCTTCAAAGAAGCAGTCATGATGTTAACCGAACATTTTCATTTTAATTATTCTTTTACCTCCAATAAATCCGTTATATTATTTATAAAATAATTAAATTACTATCCTAAATATACTTAAATTTTTTTATTATTATCATTCTATATTTACTCACACTCTTTACATCAAATTGGAAGTGAATGTATAGCTCGTGTGTACATTCGTCTTACTCTCTCCATATAAAGATACAATTCATTATTAAACACCCTATTCCATGGATTTTTATTAAGATCGGAATACATTTTATATATGATAGTAATCAAATAATTATTCTTTTGTAATCATAATATCACATCTACTATCTTACCTTCCAATCCTTTGGAAAATAATAACGTCGCTCTTACTTATGTGTAGACAACCATCTCCATGAAGCGATGTGATTAATTTTTCGTTTACCATTTAATTGGATGGTAATATGTATAGATTAAATAAATATATATGATATATATGATATAATAATTATTTTATAAAGGGTAATTATTATTTACCTTTTTTCTTTTCACCAGTCAAATAACAAAATTAGTGTTCATGGGTCTGTACGACATACCGTCTCCACAAATGTTGTAAATCATTTTTCAATATCTACCATTTATAAATGAATCTAAATATGTATATAATGAATATATTTTATGTTTATACCATTATTAAAATTTTTAATATTATATAACCATGATCATAGTAAAAGTACTTGAACTATCAAACTAAAAGTTTTATACAAGAACTAAATAGTTAACACCCTAAAATGATGATTTTAATAAAGGATTTTCAATAAAATATTTTTTAAATGATACAAGTAGATAATATATGATATTGAAGTATTTAAAAGACTCTATTATAGAATTTTAATAAATTTAAATATATTATCCATGTTATTAGTTAACTTTTGAAGAAATTTTAAATTTAGGTAATAGATTTTTGTCTCGCTTTTATTTCTGTGAGACACATGCCATATTCCATACATTCCCTTTTATATGTTGTATATATACTACCAATGAATATATTTTATAATTATAACTATTAATTTTAAATTTATTTAAATACCCATCAATTTTTCTCTTTTTTATGAGGCTTATGATTCAAATGTTACCAAACTGGTAAGGGTTTCATGTTTCTATATCATTATTTATCATGGTTTTTTTATAGTTAAATTATGTTGATAAAATATTATGATTTGTATCTCAAGAATGTAATGAATTGTACTATCATATATTTATTTCTTTATAATATATTTTTTATTTTAATTTTCTTCAATTTAATCATTAAAGATACTGAAAGGTCATTTTCTAGTAAAATCAACATTATTTTTTTTCTTTAATTGAAAAAAATATTTCATTCATATTGATGTTTTATAAAAATGTATTAAAAAAGATTTTTATTATTCTCTTATAATTTCATAAATTCATTTTTAACTAAAATTTAATTTTAAAAATAGTTTAAATTAAATCTTCTCTTTTATTTTCATAATGAGGTACTTTATAAATTTTTAAAATAATGTGAAAGGAATGATTTATTTTTAAGTAATACTATATAAACATGATTTATTAACAACATGAATGGTCAATATAGTAAATAATCCTTTATAAGATTCCAATAATAATTTAATGAATATTATTTTCACTATATTTAGTGACTTTTTTGTTTTTAAAAAGTTATTTTCAAATTAGAAACTATATTATCCTCAAGAATGTTTTAATGATATTGTAATGGAATTTTTCTTCACCAAATAACAACACCCATGATTTAACTTTTGTTTTAATGAGGATGTTACCCTAGTATACCACCCTTATCATTTTTATGGATGGATTATTATTATGAATACAATATTTTTCACTAACCAATTCATTTTTCAAGGGTTATGATATGATGAATTGATAAAATGTTAATGAAACTTTTTTCTCTTCCATATGTCATGCTATGATGAAATATTCATGAAACCCATTTATTTTCAAGGGTTCTAATCTTATTAATGATTTATGAACTTATGGAACACGTATTTAGTATAGTCATTATATGTTGGGTTGTTTTAGAATTATATATCGCTTTAATTAAATGGTCAAAGATTGATATCTCATGAGATAAATGGAACTTCAATAGGGAGTGAACCCAATTCAGTTAGGGAAATTATACACTATGATAGTCTATAGAGTCATAATTTACTACTAAGATTGTTGGAGGAGTGAAAAAATTACACTATGGCAGTCTTGTAAATTATTCTTAACTAATAATGAATTTATATTGTATATTTATTTGTATTCCAATCACTTATGTCTTATGCCAATGTTATGATATTATGGATAATGTTATTTGATTGAATTATAATTCATGTTTTCTAAACTACAATGATTTATTCCATAACTAAATATTATGATTTATGATATGAAAGGAATTAATTTAAAATGTTATTCTCATTTCCTCATACCCTTAAGCTCATGTTATACTCATGTGATCATTGATATCTCTCTTTTTTACCCTTACTGAACAGATGAGCTCACCTTTTCTCATGATTCCTTTCACCAGGTTATGAATAAAAATTTTAAATATGATATGACTATGAAGGATGATAGTAATGAAAATCTAAGTTGTATATGTAACGTCCCATCCCAATTGACTATAGAACCATTATCCATCCCAGTCACCACATGGCCTTATGAACACCTCCCTATACGCTAGATGTTTCCGACTAGTAGTGAGTGTCTAATGATGGTATGGTGAGGATACTATACCCTTGTGATCATATTAACATAGTAGTGTAAGAGATAAAAATGTAAATCAACCACTAGTAGAAGCAGTATAAATAAGGGATGAGAATAGGAAGATAAATATAATAACCAAATAAACATAAATGCACATCACTGATACATATAATCATGATTGTATCCCCAATTTAACTACATATAAAATTAATTAAACATACCACATGGAAATATAATAAAAAACTTGAACAAAGAAAAGGGTAAAAATACATGCGGAAGATCTCCATGATCATCCTGAGTGCTAGCTCATTCTAGAGATCCTAAAATCCCAATAACAGTGTGTATCACAAGAAATAACCAAAGCACATATGAACATGAGTTCTTCTCGGATACCCCAGTGCAATGGAAGCCCAATCATGGTGCAAGATATGCTCAATGGGCCACCATAAATGGTATATACATCTAATCCAGTTTATGAAGTTAAAATATAGTTGGATAAATTTACATAATAAATATATCAAAAATAAAAAATAAGTAAACACAACAAGTTGGGATATGGTTCCTCATAGACACCTAAAAACCCATATCTTCTTTAGATAAAGCTAGAATTCCTATGAACTAAGGTTAAATTTTATAGATATACTATGAGTGTGTTAATAGTTTATCATAAATCAAGTATAAAAAATATACCAAATCCCAAAATGTGATTTGTCTTGGTAGTCATGTCACTAAATAGTATCTATGAACTCTTAATATTTAATATAAAAGTAACCATTTGAATTTAATAAGATTCATCATGAGCCCTTACAAGGAAATTTTATATGTAATACTATTTATCACTCTAGGGTAACTATGAATATTCAAAACCATATGGTTCCATCTAAGTGGATCCATATAGAGAATCCCAAGTATCTGTCTCTAAACGGTGTAAATGAAAACCATCCGAGCATATCCCCAATATCTCACAGAGGGGACCGTGTATCACTCATGGCCTAGTGTAACCGTTAATCCACAAAACCCATCAAATGAGTCACAACTAGGGAACAAGTATCACTAATAATGAGGAATATAAAACACCTAGGCTATGAGATATACTCCTTAGGCCCCCACCAATGGTATCTAAAGATAATTAAATCTATAAATATAAAATATATCAGGGTGTAGGTATATAATAAACAAATATAAAATAAATATATAAATAAACACAATAATTCATGATCAGGTTCCTCAGGGACACTTTACCAATCATACCATATTCAACCATAGCCAAAATTCCTCTAAACTAAGGTGAACCTATAATGATATACTATTTGAGTGATAATAGGTCATCATAAAAAAAAGTATCACAGGATACACTGAATCCCAAGATTGTAATTTTTCTTTGCAGTCACACCCTGAATAACATCTATACACTATTAATCCTCAATATAAAATTAACCATTGGAATTTTATAAGATTATCCCACATTCCATCAAAGGTGGTCTAATAAGGAATAAAAAGTATCACTTTAGTGGTAAAATAAATATCCAATACTATAAGTGTCTGTTTAAAGTGATCCATAAATGGAATCCTAAGTATCACTCTAAGTATTGTGGGAGGGAAAACCCTCTGAGTCTATCCATGGTATCTATCATGTGGGGTAGAGTATCACTTGTGGCATGGGGTAACCATATATCCATAGATCCCATCCATGGAATCACCTATACAGACCAATTACCAATCATAAGGAGGTTTAGAAAACGCATGGTGAACCTATCCAAGGCATACCAAATATCTCCCCTAGTGTATATACAAGTCATGTAACCTATGAGTTCATCCTTAGAATTCCTAAATCCGGTGAGCAAAGTATTGCTCTAGGAATAATGAATTTAATTTAATTATTTAAAAATTTTACTTTTAGTAATATGGTGGTCCCAACACATTAATCATTCCAATTATAAAATAAAATAGGATATGCACATAAGCATTCCATTTTCACACATCCAAATATAACTAAAAAGTAAGGACAGTCTCATAAAGATTCCATAACATAATTTAATGTCACTAAAAGAGGTCCTTTCCCATATATCATTACAAGTAAATAATTTAATTCCATGTTCATAAACAAACTTGTACATTTAACAACATCCAAAAATTTAATGACATACACCAATTCCATAACTCCAAGTAAGATATAGAATAATAATCATTTTCTACTTAGTTTAGAAGAAAACACACCTCAATGAGGGGATTTGTTAGAAAACATGAAATTTTTAACATACAATTTATTTAACTCAATTTTGATAATCAAAATGAAGAAGAATAATTTAACAAACCTCAATGAGATTTAAAACATTAGAGAACACTCTATTTCAAACAAATAAGTTAACAGGCCCCAATGGTGGTCTTAGAATAAGGTATAAAATACAATTTTTTTTGAAAAATTTATGTAATCCACCCTATTGGGTGGTTCAGGATGATTTCATAACCTCAAAACAAATAAAAGGGGTTCTAAACACATTATAAGTTGGTTCAGATTATTAGCTTGAAGCATTTACTAATTTAGATGTGACACTTGGAAAATCTAGCGTGTGGCACAATTGTGGTATTTAAAAAAATGACATCATGGGTAAATCTATAGAACACTTAACATATACCAAGGAATGTTCAAATGCTCGAAATCAAGTATTGATTCAATCTGGTTTGAGAGAAATTGATAAAAAAAAGACAATAACCTCTAAAAGGAGGATAATTATCTCTCACCACAGTAGCATTTATGATTATGATAGAAACTAAGAAAAACATAAGATGTAGAATAACCAAGGGTTATCCAACACACAAGAAGGTGCTCAATTGTAAGGCCCTATAACAGATATATCCTTATAACTAGAGGAGAAGAAGGATAGTTTCACAAGAGATTCTTTGGATCCGTAACTGTAGATGATGAGTATGAGAAAAGATAATAATTATCTAGGGAAAAATTGATAATTTTATACCCTTAAATGTGGTATGTAGTTTGGTTACATGGTTGGTAAGACCATATTTCAATAATGATCTATCCTCTTCCCAAGTAGGGTACTTTAATGGTTCATGAACACGGTTTGTGAAAAAATGAAAAAACATTGTATTTACCCTCAGTCCATGATTTGTAACTAGCTCCATGGTCATGAATCCTAGTGTGTAGGGTTAGATCGAATAGTGCAACACCATCACCTTTCTGAGTAGGCTATTTGGGATTTTACTGAAGGGTCTCATGGTATCTTAAAAACCATGTTTCCCAATTTTCCTTCTATGGATTTTAGATTTTGTTTCTATTTCTCTCAGAACTAGATGGATGATTTGAGGCACCTCTCCGACCTCAATAAAAGTCTAAAACAACACATTTTAGTGTTCTGAGTCACATAATTTCACTCTGAAGCTTTTATTTCAACTCAACCCATCCACCAAATGATAAAATTAAATTCCAATTGAATTGTATCTTGTAAAAAATCTTGGGATCCAACAATGTCACAACCATATAACTTGTCATCCCAAAAAATACATGGGGAAACAATGATAACAGCACATGACCTACTCAGGTCATCAATATTTCTTCAAACAACGACGTTTTGTTCCAAGTTCCCAATGAACACCTAAGTATTACTTAAATCATATGAAATCAGAGTCATTAAAAATCTAGTCAATGATGACTTTCCAAACAAAAACATCGAGACAAATCCTACCTATTCTTGTTAAACTAGATACATGGTCACATCATTGTCTCTTTAATTACCCCGTCTATAGAGATCCCCACCATTGATTCTAGTATTCAATGTCAAACCCTGATCCATATAACTTCCCACTTTGATTTCATATTTAAACATTTCTAAATAATGCTAATGATTCTCATGGAATGAATTTTAGCTTGAACAAATGGCCCACTCCCAATCAACACTATTTAGCCAGATTGAGCTGGTATTTTATGAAAAGGCTCATCTGAACCTTGAACATAACTTTCCTAATTCTAATGTTGTTCCAAATATGGTTCATTGCAAACCAAATTAACAAAACAAGGAATGGATCTCAATACAATTCTATCAAACTATACTCAAAGCACTCACCTTAGAAGTTCAGAATATTTCAAAAGCTAAACCTGATGCCTTTAATTGAAGGTATGAAAGTATTTTATCTAATAATTCACTCTGAAGCCCATAACCAGTTTCGAAATTGGTATATTTCCCAAAAATACATTTTGTTTTTGTGTCCCTGCACGAATGTAGAAAAATACTTAATCCATCACAGTTGGATTGTCACCCATGAAACATCCCATATGACCCTAATTGAAAACTGATGTAACCTTAGATTCATCAAATGGAGTCCAAAAATCTCATCCAAGGTAGTATATACTCAGACATTTACAATATATATGTCATTTCAAGATGATACATCCACATATCAAGAACACAATCGGATCCCAACAATAGTCATGTAAAATAACCAGCTACTGTCCATGAGTTCATCAAAGGAATTCCTACTTGGGAATCAAAGTATCACTCAAGACTAACTATGACTCTATGAACAACCATATTTCTGGATAAAACATTGATGCATTTAACTCAACAAGTCTAATGAATATTAAATTTACCATGGTGTATAATGGATGCTCTCTCATCATACCCAAATGATGTAAATATAGGGGACATGATCATCCCTAAGATAATTTACAGCAATAGGATAAGAATATTTACAAGGTATACCATAGACACATCCATAATATCCCAGGTCAAGTGATCTATATAGTTCCCAACCAACTATATCCATCTACTAGAAAGAAAAGAATTTGAACCACCACTAGTAGACTCTTTTGAAGAAGCTCATTCCATCATCACTACCGGACCATGGTCCAACCTCCACTTAAGGAATCATATGGTAACCCAAGAATAACCACCATATTCCATCCCTAGATAAATATTTATTTAATGGTTTCGTACAATGAAAACCGCCTCATTTTCATGCTCCCTGGAAAGAACTGACACATTTCTAAAACACACCATCTTAAAGGCATTCAAAATAAAACCAACTATTTATGAACGGTTCTTGCATGACTGATCTCCCTACACATGGAAGGACATTCTAAAAATTCATAAAATGATACCCCCACTTTAGGAGTGTACTTATTAATTAATTATTGAATGTGTAATTCTTTTTGATCATTAGGAAATATTATAATTTCTTTAACACCGGGTTATTATACCTCGGTGAAGGTTTATGATTGAAGAACAACTTCTCAAGGATTTATCAATTTACACCTAACTCACATGGTTCAAGTCACCTCTTATCATATTGATAGGTATTGTGTGTATAAGCACATATTTCCCCAAGATTTCAAAATGAAAACATCACATCATTTATACTATCCATAGTCTTATATTCCCTATTAATCCCAGTATCTGATGGCCTGTAAAAAAATATATCCCATAGTCAAATTGTTCCATACGACTGGAAAATAGGCCGATGACCTCCTGAGTCATCAATAACTAAAGGGGAATAAAAGAAGTATCACATGACCAACTATGCAGTTGAATACTCCTTATGCATATCTAACATGTTGAAATCAAGTAATATACCATTCTCATCCCCTAACAAGTTTCAAAATACCGAATGGACATCAGTACCGACAAAAGTTTATTTTTATAAAAAAAATATCCATACAGAGGACTACGGTGGCTAAAGAGTACCACATTCCTTAAAATATTCACAAGAATTTATTGAGGGATGAGAGTTATGAGGGAAATACCTGACTCAGGCTACCCCTTACCAAAACAGAAGGCATCAACCCTCCTATATGGGTTTCCAATTAAAAAGGACACAAGTCTATTCCATCTATCTTTTATATTTTATCTATAGAAGAATGAGCCTAGGAGAAAGGATCACATACCCATTTGAAGGAATATACCTAAAGAAACATTTAGCATTCCCCTTCATGAGGGTCAAAGCTATGAACATCACTGAAGGTTTTATAAAGATGATTTGTTAATTTACATTTGTATGTAAAAAATTAAAGGATCAGTTTAAAAGTATGTCAAGAATTAATCATATGGAAAAATTATGAATTTTTTTTAGATAATGCCACAAAGAACACAAAAAAGTTTCATTAAACTTTCTTTTTTGAATTAATTTTATAACTAACATCCTGTCATAATTATGAAATTAAAATTATACCATTATTTCAATCATCTTTTATTTATTCATAACTCTCACAATTGGTCTTAGTTAAAAAAATGTGAATTCCAATATATAGAGGAAAATAACATTGAGGTTGTAATTTTCATTTTATTAAAAGATGTTTCATAAATAATTAATCTCAAAAGAAGATAACCTATAATATATTAATTAGATAGGTGAATGGTTATGTAAGATTCCACCATGCAACTATATGTAACCGCATATAATTGGTTCCAAAGACAATAAAAACCATCCTTATATAACAAAAGTATAGCCCATGGGGGTAAGTACTAAGAAATATCAATAAAAGGAAGCCTACATGGGTCCTAATCATGCATTAATAAAGGTGACCTTAAAATGTCCCATCAAAACATCTGGGTTTCATCAAAATTTAACCTGAATCATATTGAAAATTTATATTTAAAACCCCTTAGTGGGTTCATTTGACCATTATTTTCTACCAGTACCAACCTACATGGGTTGAGTCAGTCCTATCTCATAATTATAATAAGTTAAGATTGACCGACTTGGATCGAGCCATGTGATAGGGTCCACGAGAAACAAGTTTATTTAAGGTCATAATTTAACATCTCTATTTTTTATATAATATGCTCTAGGTGAATAAAGATTATCAATAATGGTTCAATTATATGTTTCACTCATTTTAGAATCTATAAAGTACCCATACAAATTATAGATTGAAAATTTGATCCTATTTAATTGCCATTCAATATTGTTTCATCCCATGCTACCAATGGTACATTGATCAACATGATAGGATTGGTTAGTTTAAGGTGTCACCATCAATCTATGTCAGAAAACACTATTTATATTGATGATGGCACTTTAATAACCAATTTTTATTAAATTTATAACTACACATGATACCATGAGTAGTACATATAGGGAAACCTAGAAATTATTTATAGTAAAATACAACATAAACAAGAATCCACAGATGCATGGTATATAAGCGAAACATGATAAATAAATCGTGAAAATAAATCAATTTTCATGTTATAGAAACTATAATGATAAGGAATTACCAAAGAATGTATAAATCTAAGCAGGTTACTAAAATACCTAATATTTTTTATAATTGTAAATCTATTAAATATTCAAGGAACATCAGCAAATCTCAAATATCCTAGAAATGAAATATACATGGCATAGAATATATATGTAATTTGAATCCATATGTTTCTATAATGAGGCAAGAAAAGTTATATCCTTACCATACCAGGATGAGGATAAATACTCAAATCTCATAAATAAGTAAGTAGAAAAATTATAACAATAACACGAGGTGAAATCATAATCAACTGTAATAATGAACATCTCAAACGACAATCCATCCCTGGCCACTAGAACTATTCCACTTAAGTGGCTTGATCACTCCAAGAAAAAGATATTTACCAAGTGCTGACACATTCCTCATCCCTCATCTACGAGCGTAAAAAAGTAAGATAAAGGAAACTAGAGTCTTGGGTATCACTTTGAAATGGTTCAACATTACTGAATGTAAAAAATATCCAGACGAATCATTTTATGGCCTCAAGCACACCTCCCTATGTTCCAAATGTTTCTGACTAGCAGTGAGGCTCTAATGACAGTATAGTGGAGATAGTATTCCCTCATGAACAAAGTAGCACAATTGTTTTTGAGATAAAAAATAAATCAATGAGAAGCAGAAGAAGTATAAATAAGGCCAGAGTATAAAAAGATAAATATAAAAACTAAATAAAAATAAATGGCAATATAATCATTCATGCATGCCTAGATGACCTACATATCAAAATAGTAAGCATAACACATAGAAATATAATACAAAACGTGATCAAAGAAAAAGTAAAAAACCCCAAGGGTGATCTCCACAAGCATCCAAAGTATTATCTAAGTGATCTTCTCCTATTCTACCTAATACAATACAAAACACAATAAATATCCCAAGGTCCTAAAAACATGAGGTCTTCTCAGGTACACTGGTGAAATGATGGATCTAGAAGGGTGTGATATATACTCTACAGGCCACCACCAATCATTTCCCAAGATAATAAAATATATAAAGATAAAATACATTAGGTTGAAGGTACATAATAAAAAATATAAAAAAGAAATAAATAAAAAAACAAAATAGATTGTACTTAGTCTCCATAGGGACACTTGTCCAACCATACCTACTTTAACCCTATATGGAATGCCTCTGAACCACAGTGAACTAATATAGAAATAATATGGGTGTGAAAATAGTTCATCATAAAACAAGTATCATTCGATATATTGAACCCCAGTGTAATGGTCTGTGTTTCCCCCGTTCTGTTACGTTTTTAGTTTTGGGCATTGGGGATGTTCGTGGGAGGTTCTAGGAGTTTTTGTAGGAGTTAGAGGTCTAGAAAAGCTATTGTAGGTATTTAATTCAACATAATTAGATTTCATGGAGTGAATATCAGTTTTCTGGATTGTCCAAGTTGGATAATGGTGAGAAATTATTTGGGGTCTAAAAAATAAAAAAAAATCAATAGATTATTTGTTTTTTGGTTGAATCCACCCTTGGGGTATTACTCGAAGTGAAAGGGGATTTCATGTCATGTAAACCCCTGATGCTCTAATGTTTTGAGACATTTAAAGAGCTTAGGTTTTTGCAAGTCCTAGGGAACATGGGATTCCCCTCTTCGACATTTTGAAAATCACTTCTATGAGAATCGATCATCGAGATTCCATCATCAATCCTTAGTGATTTGTATTCGATCTGAGGTTTGATTTTCCTCTGTTTCAATGATTTCACTTGGTCTAGTCTCTCTTTTCCTCTGGATCCTCTTTCCATGTGATGGGGGATGTAATTCCATTATTATATTGAGTTCTTATTCAGTTATTGATCAATATGGTGGTACCACTATATCCTCAGGTGGATGAAGACCTCCCAAGAGAGGAAATTAGAGAACCGTTGTAGAATCCGTTTCTGCACGAAGATTGTTGACACCTCTTTGAGGTTTGGTTTTTCTTCATTTCTATTTTATTTTTCATCATGGGGGAGGGATCTAAATTTTTCCTACGAATCATATTTGTGCTACACTAATCAAATATAATAACATGGTAAATTAATTGAAAGTGGTAGAGGGATCTGATGTGCATGTTTATATGGATTTGATGGTATTGTTATGTTGTGAACTATACAAGCTAAACACCCCATCTAAAAATCATGGTTTTCAATGTTATTTGTTTTTAAACTAAACAAGTTTCATGATGGTTGATTTAGGTTGAATTCTTTTATATGTAAATTTGTAAATAACATTCACATGGATAATTAACTAATACCCCAAGATTAATTATTTTATGTGAAAACCCATGAATTAACAAGTGTAAATAAATAAAGTATGCCACATTAAATTCAGAATTATTTTATGTTTTGATATGTGGGGAGAAGGTTTTGTGGGATAGTGTGTTTTTGTGTTTAGAAAATATGTAATGTGAAGTTTCTAGGTTATGATGTGTGGATATGCTCTAGTTTGTGTTATGGTAAGTTTTTGAACCACATGAGTGTATTTTGGGTTGGTTTGGGTGGTTTGGTGTATATAATTATTGATGATAAATCAACTTGACCATGTAATGGAATCATGTGTTGAGAGATTGATTGATTTTTGAATGGATGATTAGTGTTTCACAATAGGGATGCGATCAGGTTGTGCAATAATGTGTTGTTGTGTTTCATGTTGTTTTTATGCTTGGTAGTTTCCTAGATAGTAGTGGAATAAAGGAATAAATAATTGGTTAATAATTTTTGGAATTGGATTGGGTTGGTTTGATTGACAAAAATAATTAATTCATTTTGAATAAAAAAATGGTAATAGTCAATTAAGTTCGTTGGAAATTGAAATGAGGTTGTGGCTTGATGTGTGGTGTTGTGCATTTAGTGGTAGTAGTAAAAAGTAGCTATGTTTTCAGATGGTTTTTTGTTGAGAACCCATAGATTGGGATCGATTATTTAGTATAATATATGTATATACATGTATTTTTCCTTGTGATTTCTAAACTAACCCCACCCTATTTTAGCACTATGTGAAAAACAACCCCATTATCATGGGGAATGGTGTCTTTCACAAACAACCCAGTGGGAGTATGGTTGGCTGGACACCCGACCTTCCCTTATCCATATTCCATGTTGTGATAGCCCAATATTCTATGGGTAGGTTGTGGTTTGTGTTGCCCATGTGTGTGTGTGTTTGTTTTTCTTTCTTAGGTGTCTTCAAGATGATATGGGTTGTGTTTTACCATGTGTATTCGAGATGAGATGAGTTGTGGTTTCCCAGGTGTCTTTGGGATTGGATGTGATGTGGTATGTGGCCCAAGTGTATATGCATGGGATGTGATGTGGTATGTGGCCCATGTTTCCATAGACATTATGTGATGTGGCTTGGGGCACAGGTGAGAAGACGGGATGTGATTATAGGGCCAATGTGTTTACGGGTAGGGTGTGATGTAGCTCATGGCCCAAGTGACGAGACGAGGTGTGGTTGTGAGGCCAAGGTGTTTGTGGGTAGGGTGTGATGTGGATCTTGGCCTAAATGATTAGATGAGCTGTAGTTGTGGGCCTAGGTTTATTTGGGAAGGTTGTGATGTTGTTCTTTTGGAAGTGGTGGGAGTGTGATGATGTTTTCCATTAGGAAAGAGCGAATAAAATAGTGAGAAGTTGTGTGGGGTACCGAAATCATCTATGATCTTACTATATTAATTTAATTTACTTTATTTACTTGGTAAGATTTCCTTAGTGATGATGGGATGTTTAGTATACCTTGTAAGGTGTTTTTTTCATATTTTGTTTTCTCAAAGGGGCATTAGTATGCTTCCTTTCACATGTGCATGAGAGAGTATGATTTTCTAATTGAGTATACCTATATGATCACCCTATATATATATAACATATTTTAGGTTTCTAGGAGGATAACATGGAAAATATTGGTTGTTACTAGATCGGGTTTTGGAATAGTTTCTAATTCGCTGGTTTAGTATGATTTTAGGTACTTTACTTTGGTGTTTTACTATACTTGCACTAGTTCTATTTTATGAATTCATATGGGACGGTCTTTGGCTTTATTTAATATATGTCTTGGATTTTTTTTGTGGATGATCAATCATATCTCTTGATCTTGTTTTAAAAAAGGGTAATTCCATCTATATCGTGTGACCTGTATACCATTGGTTATAGTCTCCATCTTGGGGACTACTGGAGGCAGGGATTAGGGGGTCCTTATCTCCTTTTCATCATTTCCATCCCAGTAGGGGTATCTTTGGAGGAAGGTTTCATGATAAAATTGTATCGTAAGTGATGTTTTAGAGATATTATGGATATTAGATTTAGGAATAGTGATGATTGCATGGGTTTTTAGAAAAATAGTTTCAAGTGAACTTGGTGCCTGACATAGGCACGGGAATACCTTCTTGGACATGAGATTTTAGGGGCCCCATTATTCGATGTAAGGAACCTAAGAATTCAGAATGACCTTGTGAGGATATACCGTTTGTAAGGAATAGACCCTAGGAAAAGTACATGAATCATAATAACTTGTGTTCATGTTTGAATTGGTATTCTTTGGGACGGTTAAAATGGGTATAAATAAAAAAATGGATTAAAAAAGTTAAAATAAATCTCAAATTCTATACTATATAGGGTTAGGAATTTCTTTTTTACTTTTCATCTATGTCTCTCGGTCATCATCTGCATGTGGATCGGGTGGTTGAGGCTCAGTAGGATGATATGGTTTATTGGAAGAGGGTTGATCCAGTGGATGAGGAAGACCAATGGAAGATAACCTTATATTTTCTCAACAAAAGTATTTAGAAATGTAGGAGTGTAGTTTTTTGGACATGGACATAGAGAGTTATCTCAGAGATCTAGAGATCAACTTCAGTTTGATCTGGGACCCGATGGAGTACAGGGTTTTTATGGTGATTAGTCAGATGTGAGGAGATGTGCATTAATGGGGGTTGTTGTGCCTGGGGGAGAATAATGAGGATGATGTTATATGGGTCCATTCTGAGATTAAGTTCCAAGTATAATTCCTCTCATAGACCATGAAAGTTTAGTAGAGTTTGGAGTTACTCTCCCTCTAGTAGGGGGTATGGCAATAAGATATATGGGGGTCATGTTTAAGGATATCCTATGTTTTTTACTAGATCTATTTTTGGATGAGAAGTCTCATGTGAGACATCTAGAGGATATCCTATGGCCTTTGATATGGTATGTTATTTACCCCTTTATGTTTCCAATATATCTAGATGTATAGAAAAAATAAGATGTGATTGAGAAAATCCACTTGCGAGGAGGTTTATAGCGAGTGGGGAGATAGTAGGGTTCCTCAAGAAGTAGGGTTACCATTGGTAGTTCTCAGGCGCCATGACCTTTGAGGTTTGGACCGGTTGGGAGTTAACCCCAGTAGCTTCCTTTTCGACGATTCAGTCCTCAGGATTTTTCTGTGGGCTTGGGGATGAATTGTTTCTTCTATGGAGTCCATGACCATATTCATAATTAGTGTCTGGTTGGAGTTCAAGCTTAGTATTGGGGAGGTGGATTGGTTTATTTTTAGCCACAACAGTAGTTTCTAACCATGATGTTTTAATAGTAGTGTTAATAAGCACATGATCCATGGAGGGGGGACGTAGAAGGAAGGGACCAACCACAGGAAGTTCCTTAGGTACCTCAACCTAGGTGTGGTAATGGAGGTGGTCATTAGTAAAGGTGCAGACGAGATAGGTGTGGTCAGTTTTACACAATATAGGTAGCAATTCTGGTAGGACCATAGATCATTCGAGGTACGATCATTTTGTTTAGTACCCTTTCTTGTTATCTTTTTTATTTGGGGTCATCACAGTCCATTATTTCACCCACTATAGCCCATTCTATAGGGCTAGACATAGAGAAGATTCTCATTCCCCTAGTTTTGTGTACTCCAGTCAGAGGTCAAACCCGATTGTTTGATGTGTTTCGGGGATGTATACTGATGATGAGAATGTATTTGTCCCATGGGGATATTTTTTTCCTATTGATGCATCCATATGATGTAATTCTCAACATCGGCTAGTTTTATTCTATTCATGTTGTTATCGACTGCATCTGGAAGAGAGTAGTGTCTTCAAATATGGATGGTCTACATGAGGTTTTCATTAGTGAGTGGGGTTGTTAGGAGGGTAGTCAACATATAGAGCCTATTCTTTCTTTATTGGATTATATTTCAATGGAATCAATAGATGTGGGGATGGTGGAGGTTCTCATAGTTAATGGAGAGTTCATGGATGTTTTTTCTAAGGAGGTTGTGATTCTACCATCTTGACATGATGTTAAGTTTGGGATAGACCTGTAGCCTGATGATTCTCTGATTTCGATGGA
The DNA here is from genome assembly GCA_963277665.1 of Viscum album. NCBI lineage: Eukaryota > Viridiplantae > Streptophyta > Magnoliopsida > Santalales > Viscaceae > Viscum > Viscum album. The sequence continues at coordinate 1,110,254,746 of OY728137.1, forward strand.
TCCTTATCAGATGGAACCTTCTGAGATGAAAGGGTTAAGGATTCAGATAGATGATCTGATTAAGAAGGGATTTATCCTGTCTAGTTTTTCATCATCAGGAACATCAGTGTTGTATGAAAATAAGGTAGATTGTGGTTTGAGTTTATTCATAGACTACTAGAGGTTGAATTAGGTGATGGTCAAGAACTATTACCCTCTTCCAAGAATAAAAGATCTTTTTGACCATCTGGGAGGAAAAGTTTGGTTTTCTAAGATCGATCTACAATCAGGTTTCTACAAGTTTAGGTTAAAGGAAGGTGATATCCTTAATTTGGAGTTCATAGTCATGTCGTTTAGTGTTAGGAATGCTCCAGCCATATTCATGGGGATTATGAATAGTGTTTTCCATGAATTACTAGACTGTTTCATCATTGTGTTCATCAATGACATCTTGGTCTACTAGAAGTCAGAGGAGGAACATGTTGAACATCTCAGGACTGTCTTGAAGGTTCTTCTATTCCACTAGCTCTATGGAATGTTGTCCAAGTGTATGTTCTAGACCTGATAGTTTCATTTTAAGGGTCATGGGATGCCTCAACATGTTGTGGAAGTCAACCCATCAAAGGATGAAGTAGTTGTTTCTTATGAGTCACACAAGAATGTGGCAGAATTTCATAGTTCTCTTGGTCCCATAGGCTATTATTGGGGGTTTGTACATGATTTATCTTGAGTTTCAACTTTTTTGATAGCTCTAACTATAAAGGAACAAGTATTTTTGTGGAGGGTGTAGTTCCATATAGTGTTTATTTACCTATAGGGGAATTTTTTTAGTGATCCCATGATCTAATTTCCAGAGAAAGGGGTGATTATGGATGTATATTGTAATTCTTTCCAAATGGTATTGGGATTCATCGTGATTGAGTAACAAGAATAAATCTATTATGGGTATATGAATTTATTTCCCCATGAGGATAACTATGTCACCCATTATCTGGAGCTAGCAGTGTTCGTGTTTTTTCTAAATTTTTGGCGAAATTACTTCATTGGGGAGCTCTTTGTGGTCTTCACAGATCAAGAGTGTTTGAGGTATATCTTTTACCAACTTGATCTAAACAAATAATTGTGAATCTAGATGGAATTTATTATGTACTATAATTTCAAGATCTCTTACACCATTGGAAAGGGGAATGTTGTGGGAGATTATTTGAGAAGGAAGTCACAAAATGAGGTTGTTTGGGAGTCTGTGGAATCTTTGAAGGTTGTGGAGGAGTTGGCAGCTCTACACATAGATGTAAGAGTGGAAGGTGGTAGAGGATGTTTATTTCAGATGATAGTGAAATATTTTCAGATGTATTAGGTGGAGGAGTCTCAATGGTGAGACTCAAAGATATAGGTGATACATGACAACGTTGGCCATGGTGATGTTCAGTAAGGATGGTCAGAGGATGGTTGGAACCAGGTGTTGTTTCAGGAGAAGTTGTTTTTTTCGATAGTGATGCTTGAGGGAGTCCTCCATGAGTTTAATCTCTCACCCTTGGTGGTGCGTCCATGAATTCCTAATATGTACCATTTCTTGAGGATGTAGTTTAGGTGGACTAGAATAAAATGAGCAGTGGATGATTTTGTAGAAAGATTCTTAGTTTTCTAGTAAGTGAAGGTTGATCACTGTGTTTCCATTGGTTTATTACTTCCCTTGGATGTCCCCAAGTGAAAGTGGGATGAAAACTCAATGGATTTTGTGACACTGTTACCTAGAGATCATGGAGGCAACGATGTTATCTGGGTAGTAGTGGATCAGCTAAATAAATTGGCGCACTTCATAGCAATTAAGGAGATGGGTGAAGTGAATAATTTAGATAATAGAAATTTTGATGAGGTCGTGTGGTTTCTTGGAGTTATAAGGTCCATTGTATCGGATCGAGACACATGTTTAACCTCATAAGTTTGGAGGGTATTACAGAATGATTTTGGCACCTGGTTACGCCTCAGCACTACCTTCTACCCTCAGACCGATGGGAAGATAGAATGGACTATTCAGACACTGGAAGATATTCTACGATCATGCATATTGTACTTTGGAAGATCTTGGGTGTGACACTTACCCTTTTTAGTGTTTTATTATAATAACATATTTAACTATTCTATTTGCATGAATCCATTTTAATAATTTTATGGAATATCGTGTCGTTAACCCTTGTGCTGGACAGGGGTTAGAGAGACAGTTTTATTGGTTTTGAGGTAGTTTATATAATGACAAAAAAGTTTCATAGTTTTAGTTAAAGGATGAAACCAACACTGGAACAACAAAGTTCATATTCCAATCATAGAAGGAGACCCTTGGATTTCGAGGTTGGGGACTACATTTTCTCGATGTTATCCCCTTGATGTGGGAAGGGGAGGTTTGGCAGAGGGAGTAAAAATATTCTTCTAGGTTCACTGGACCTTTTGAGGTGTTGGGGAGAGTTGTTGAGGTGGAATGCCTATTGGTGTTTCCACCAGAGTTGAACAGGAGTAATTATGTCCTCCATGTATCTCAACTTCATCAATATCTTTATTAGGAATAACATGTCCTTGAATGGGAGGAGTTAGTTATAGAGGACAACACGACATATGGGGAGTGGATAGTAGAGATCTACAATCATCAAGATAAGGTGCTTAATATTTGAACCATTCATTTTCTTTATGTGTTGTGGAGGCATGGTGTCCAGGAAGAGATTACTTGGGAGTTAGAGATACAGATGTCCTCCCAGTACCTAGAATTGTTTTGAGTTTTTCCTTGTTCTGGTTTGTTTTTATATGTAATGTTTGAACCCTATTTTATGAAATTAATTTCTTTTCCTTGTGTTTACACATGTGTGTTACAATGGTTGATAATTTTAGGACATGTAAAAATAGGGATATTGTATTCCTAATAGATATTTATTATCTGTGTTGTGACTAAAATCATGCGGGCAGGTCAGTGCCACACAGAGCAGATAATATCTCCACATGGAGGATATAATTACTTGATTTGTGTATTTTTTATGGATAATTTCATTTATTGTAGAATTTTTTTTCTTGGTATGTTTGGATATTAAGACCATTCCATGGTGGTTATGTGGAAGTGTGGTTGTGGTCATTCGGGTCGTCTTGTTCAACTAGTGGTAGTGCTTGAGGAAGGACGAGAGTCTTGAGAGGTATCTCACAAGGTGGTTGTTCAGATCCCTCTCTTCCTCTAGGTTGGTTTTGGATTCTCAAGGGATATAATAGTTTGAGAGGTATCTGATGTAATGGTTTTTGTTCTCCATGGTCTATTACTTTGCTGGTTTTGGGCATTATGGATGTTTGGGGGAGGTTATGGGAGTGTTTGTAGGAATTGGTGGTGTATCAAAGATGATGTTGGCATTTCACATCATATAAGTAGATTTAATAGTGTGAATCTCACTTCCATGAATTTTTCAAGTTGTTTCATGGATTGAAATGCTTTGTCATTTTAAAAATAAAAATAATAAATCAAAAGTTGGTGAGATTTTCAGTGAAAACTGACCCTGACGTATTATACAATGTGAAAAGGGATTCCAAGCCATGTAATCCCACGATACTATAATGTTTTAAAACATTCCATCCACTATGGTTTTCACAAATCCTATGACTATAACAGTCTATCTCATCCTAGGAAACATGGAAGTCCCATTCTCAATGGTTTGAAAATCCCTTCGATGAGAATGAATTGTTGAGCATCCATCATCGATCTGTAGCGATATGTCTTCGAACCAAGGTGCATTCTTTCTATTTTTCCATCACTTATCTTGGGTTGGTCTCTATTTTCTTCTCGATCCACTTAACATGTGATGTATAACTCCCTTCCTTGATTTTAATGAGTTCTTCTTTGGTCATTGATTGGTGTGGTGGTACCGTTGCATACTTGGGTGGATGCATACCTCACAGGTGAGGAAATCGGAGGACCGTTGTGCAATCTATTTCTGCGGAAATTACGTTGAAACCTCTATAAGGTTGGGTTTTCCTTAATTTCACTTTGATTTTTCATCATGAAATAGGAATCAACTTTTTTCATATGGATCATATTTGTTCCACACTAATCAATGTTAAGAACTAGGTAAATTAATTTAAATTTGTAGAGGGATTTTATTTACTTGTTTTCTAGATTTGATATTATTGTGATGTTTTGAACTATATGGGTAAACTCCCCATTGAAAAATTTGGTCATTGATGGTATTTGATTTCAAAATAAACAATTTTTATTTTAGCTGATTCCCATTGAACACTTGTATATATAAATTTGTAAATCATGATCACATGAGTAATAAATGGATGCCCCCAAATTACATAGTTTCTATAAACACCCCTATATTAACATGATGAATTATATAAGGGATACCTCATTATATATAGAATTGTTTTATGATTTGGTTTGTGGGGTGATATTTGTGTGTGATAGTGTGTTTGTCTGTGTGGGACAGATGGAATGTTAATTGGAAACAATGTGATGTTTTGATATGCTCTGGTTTGTGATGTGGTCTGTTTTTCAATAACAAGTGTGTATTATGGGTTGTTTTGGGAATTTTAGTAGATGAAATTGTTGAAAATACATAAAATTGTCCATTTAAGGGAGTCTCAGGTTGAGATATTGATTTATTATGGAATGGATGAGAACTTTTTCACATCAGGGCTGTGATCAGGTTGTGCGGTGATGAGTTTTGTGTTGCTTATTGTGTGTTTTCTTGGTATTTTCCCAAATATTTGTGTAATAAATGATTAAATAATTGGTTAATAATTTTTAAAACAAGATTGGGTTGGTTTGGTTAATTGAATGAATAAATGAGTTTTGAATAAATAATTGTAATGGTTTATTAAGATTGTTGTAAATTTAAAGGAGGTTGGGGCATGATGTGTGGTGTTGTGAATTTATAGGTAGCAGTAAAAAGTTAGCAGTGTTGTGAGATAGTTTTTTGTTGAGAACCCATAGGTTAGGCTTGAGTGTTTGGTATCATATATCTATATATTTTTATTTTCCCTTGTGATTTATATATGCACCCCACCCTAGTTTAGCACTATGTGCCGAACACACCCATCATCACGGGGAGGGTGTCTTTCCAAAACATCTCAGTGGGATGATGGATGGATGTCCACCCAATATTACATGCTCCCTCGTCAAGTTGGTAATAGTCAAATATTCTTCAGACAGGTTGTGGTTTGTGAGGCCCAGGTGTGTGTAGGTGAGTTGTACTTTCCTAGATGTCTTCAGGATGGGATAGAATGTGGTATGTGGTCTAGGTGACAATGAGTGAGATGTGATGTGGTTTGTGGAACAGGTGTATATGGGCATGATTTGATGTGGCTTGTGGCCCATGTGACTAGACGAGGGGTGGTTGTGGTGCCTCAGTGTTGGAAGGAAGAATGTGATGTGGCTTGTGTCCCATGTGATGGGATGATGTGTGTTTGTGGGGCCTATGTGTTTGGGGTGGGGTGTGATGTGGATTTTCTCCCAAGTGAATGGATGAGGTGTGGCTATGAAGACCAAGACTATGTAGGTGAGTTTTAAAGTGGATCTATCAAAAGAGGTGGGAGTGTGAGAACTTCTGACATTATAAAAAAGTGGATAAACTTGTGGGAAGTGGTGCGGGGTACCCAAATTATTGATGTGACTACTATATTACATTACATTACTTGTGTTACTTGGTGAGCATACCTTGGTGAGGATGGGATGGCTAGTAAAACATGTTAGGTGATTTCTGGTTTTATTGTTTTCCCATAGTGGAATTAGTATCATTTCATTCACATTTTCATGAGGGACTTTGGTTTTCCTACTGAGTATTCCTGTATGATCACCCAACGTATATAAAACTTCTTTCAGGTTTCTAGGAGGGCTACATGGACTTTTCTAGTCATTATTATCTCAGGTTTTGGGGCAGTTGTTGAGTCTCTTCTTTATCTTTATTTTGGGTACTTTACATTGGATTTTTAATGTGCTTGCACTAGTTCTATTTTATGAATTCATATGGGATGGTTTTATTATCCTTTTATATATGTCATTGAGTTTTTGTGTGGTTGATCCATCATATCTCCCAATCTTTTTTAAAAAAGGGTAATGCCTTCCATATTATTTGACATGTATACCCTAGGTTCCAGTCTCTAACCTAGGGAATTCATGAGGTTGGACTCAGGGGGTCATTATCTCCATTTATTCATTACTACACTAAGTGTTGTATCTTTGGAGGGAGGAGTTCATGAAACCAATGCATGTGATTTTTCATCAGAGTCTCATCCATGAATAACATATATGAACTGTTAATCCGCAGTATAAAAGTAACAATGGGAATTTAATAAGAAGCACCCTAAGGTCGTACAAGTCAATCAAATAAGTAATTCCAAAAATTTCTATAGGGGTAATATAAATATCCAATACTATAAGATTCCATACAAGGAAATCCATAAATAGAATCCTAAGTATTACTCTTGGTATGGTGTGAATGAAACCCTCTAATTCTATCTCTGGTATCCCACATAGAAAACTGAGTATCACTCATGGCCTTGTGTAAACATCTTGAGATAGATCCCATCCACAGTGTCTCCCCTTGGGAACTGCTATCACTCGTAATTAGGTCATGAAAATGTGTATTGATCCCATCAAAGGAATACCAGGTATCTATCCTGACATATATTTGAATCAGGTAACCTATGAGCTTGTCCTTGGCATTCCAAAATCATGAGACCCAAGTAGCCCTCAAGGTGAAATGCATTTAATTTAATTATTTTAACATTTAACTTTATCAATATGGAGATCCCAACCAATTATTTATTATGATTATAAAATAAAATAGGACATGCACCTAAACATTCCATTTTTAAAAAACCATTTATAACTAAAAATGACGGTCAGTCTCATAAACATGCTATAACATAAAGCAAAGTCAATAAAAGAGGGCCTTTCCTATTTATCATTTCATGTATGGCATAGAATTATATGTACTTAAGCATTCCATTACATCTAACATCCAAAAAAGGGAATGGAAAACACCCATTTCATATGGCCAAGAAAGATATAAAATACTTCTCGTTTTCTATTTAGATTACATGACAGTGAAACTAAAGGAGGGGTTTTATTATAAAAGTTTAAATTTTCATCAAACAATTCATTTAACTCAATTTAAACATCATAATCAATAAGAATAATATAATACACTTGAATTTTATTTAATGTATAAGCTAAAAATTCTATTTCAATCATTTGCGTTAACACACCCCAAGGGTTGTATAATCAAAAGGCAACAAAGATAATTTTAGAAGATTAATTAGGATGACCCACCGTAAGGGGTGGTTAGGGTTGATTTTATAACATCCAACAATTTTAATGGGTTCGAAACACATTACAAGGTGGTATACGTGTTTAGTTTAAATAATTAAATAATAATTATGTGTCACTCTAAATGTTTATAACACTGCAAAATGATGAAATTTTATAAATCAATGTAACATAAAGGGAAATGTTATTGAACACCTAAATTATACAAATGATTTTCCACACATCCAAAATTGAGGCTTGATTTGGTATGGGAAGAGAGAAATGAAATAAAATGAAAACAAATCCCAAAAAATAGGGTGAATTATCATGCACCAAGATAGCATTTAAAATTGTGATAGAAACTGAGAAAAGAAGGAAGATGAGTCATATACTCACCGAGGGATATCCAATGCACTTGATGTAACACCCCAGGTAAATAATGAATATGAAATATTTATATTTATGCATATTTGTGAATAAAATATTAATATTACTTTAATGGATATGCTATGCTCGATGGCGTACCCAATACGCAACAAAGAGTTTCTTGGGAATCTTACGTTGCACTCTAATAATAAAATAATATTATTTGAAATGGTAGTTAACACCTTGCTGTTGTGATGGTGGGAATGAATAGAACTAACTACAAAATGATTGTATATGTTTGTCAAATATTTTTACTTTTTACAATAAATGTTAGAGGATTAAAAATGCGAATAAATCCAATTTTTAGCGTAAACATTCTAATATTCTTTAAAAGATCGATTAACTGCCTTTTGATGGCAAACCTCTTTTAAATACACTTTTTGACAATTTTGTGTGTTATATTTGACAAAATAAAATTCTTCTTTGGAATCGGGACATCATGATTTACTTTGTGTAAATTTTTGGTATTTTTCTGATAAAGTTCATTTTTTAACGAATAGTGAAAATTTTTGTATTTTAATTCAAAAATACATTTTAATATAACTTATTTATATGATTATATTATATTTTGAATTGGTTTTAAAGTGAAATTAGAATATATTTTTACAATTTAATCCAATAGTGGTCGTTGGAATTAATTTCATTTTGAAATCAGACTTAAACTAGTGTCAATCTTTTGATACTTATTGTTTCATAATAACACGCTATTTGTTTTGACAGCGGGAATTAATTATTAAATTAATTAATGAAACTTATATGTTTTTAATTTTGTAAAATATACATCATTTTTGAGTTCGGAATATTAAATATAGCTTAGGTTGAATTTTTGGTAATTTTCTGAAAAACTTCAATTTTTGATGAATAGTGAAACCACTAAGTGGTACTTATAAAAACTGATTTCCCATTTAAATGAAATTTTTCCATCTATGTGTTTTGAATTTCAAAAAATCTGGCATACATGGTTGTGATTAATAAGTAAAATGTGGTTCAATGGGATTAGAATAATTTTTTGGTGAATAGTAACTTATTATGTTTTTAATCGTGATTAGAGGTAATTAGTGTAGTTTAAGGTAAGAATAATGTTTTAATAAAATTAAATTACCTAGACACATGTCCTACCCTCATTGTATGTGTCATGGCCGACCAAGAAAATCCGTGGGTCAACATGGAGACCCCATGGAGCCACTTTGGTTGGAAAATGACATAAATACCTTTTTATTTAATGTTAAAGTAAAAATGACACAAACATGATATATTTTACTAAAACAATTATTACATGGGGTTATACAAGTAATATTTTTGACTATAAATAGTTATTGGAACGCTAAAAAGTTTTCCTACATTATAGTATTTTTTTTATAATTTTTAGACATTAAATAAATTAAATTATTTATGACATCATGGTGATGCAGTGATGACCTCATTATTTAACGATTTAAATAAAAAAGAAAAGATAATGTAAAATCTAAGACCTAAACATGGCCAAAACCTATTGGATGGGTCTATTTATAACCCTTATCACCTTATCCTAGAAACACATAAATTTGGGACCATTAAAATCCGAAACTCATTCTAAAATAAACTAACATTTTTTACTTTCCAAGAGTGCCCCTCCTCTTCTCTTATAAAAGGCCCCCACCTCTACCTCCTTACCCACACTTCCAAAGCCTTTGGCTCGGCCAACCCCTGCCCATTTTGTCTCTACACATCCCACTCTTACTCTTAGAAGCCTCAATTTGGGCATAAGTCTTCCCAAGGAATCCTTTGAGCTCAAATCAAATAGAGTTACCCGAATTTAAGGTAATGTCTTAACTTGTGTTATTTTGTTTTATTTTGCTTCTCCAACCCCCTAAACTCTTTTTATTCATTTATTTTGGAACAAATACTATATATTAAATATACTAGGATGTTTTTATAAGAATAACTCGAGCTACACTTACACACACCTACATAAAATGGTTAAAGAACATACTGTTTCTGTGAATTGCGAATTTCTGCCTCATGAAACGATGATTGTTCAAAACTCATATAACACCTTAAAAGGTGGCCATTAAGATGTCACTGTACTTATATATGATATATAATATGTCTATGTTTTACTAAATCTTCTGTATTTTTTTCTTTTTTGGCATACCTTTATGGTTTCCATTGTGGGTAAACACGATAATTTCATTTTAGGAAGTGCGGACTACCGCCCCTCAAAGTGATTTGATTCGTTAATGCCATATGTGGGAAGTATAAAGGATGTATTTAAAGTTATTAAATATTATTTATCTTACATATAATTGATTAATATAATTCTGGAATTAAAATATACATACCTCCAATTTGGTTTTAATTCCATTAATATGACATAGAAATGAAAGTAGCGTTCATGCGTACATACGCCTTACCGTCTCCATGAACGATGCATTTCATTTCTTACCTCTAAATGATTATGTAATATTAAAAATACATGTTTATTTGGGATATATATGATATATATTCTATCCAAATCATGAATATCATTTTGGATATAATGAACCTTTGACCACACGAACAACATGTAATTTTAAGAAGTCCACTTTTACTTAAGAACCAAATATCGACAAAACAAACATTATTAACTTAAATGATTACATAATGTTTATAACATGGATATAAGTGATATAAAAGGAATAATGAACTTGAAAAAGGAAATTAACTCAATTTTATTATTCAGGATGTTAAAGAACGATCGAGTCAAGTCGGACCCGAGGTAAGGGATCATACTCCTCTCTTTCTTTTTAAGTACACTCTTTTATGTCATTCCTTTTAATCTCATCATTATTATGATTGGGATGTTATTTTATATTAATCCTACTATAATTTTTATGTTCATATGATGAGAGACCCTATTCTTTCTCATCAATCCATTTTGGAAGTTTTGAGTGGCGCTGTTAGGATGCCGAATTTTCGTAAGAGATCTAACCTCTCTCATTCTCTTTAAGTACTCTCCTTTATGTCACTTATTTTAAGCCATATTTGTTATGTTGGGGGATGTTCTTTTATATTCCTAATTCTTTACTTTTTATGTTCATATTATGAGAGTCCCTATTTGATCTCATCAATCCATTTTTGGATGTTTTATGTGGTGCCGTTAGGCTTCTGAATTTTCATAAGGGGATTTTCATCTCACTTTTTATTCCCATGATATTTATGCTACATTTTCCACAATTTCCTTTGAGTGGTGTATGTACTGCCCATTATTTTACTCATTGTGTAATACACATTCATTTATGAGTATTTACATAAATTTATTATTGTCATTCTTTCACGGGGTGTATGTTTCGAAAGATACCCATGTCGGTAAGGGAAACTTTCACCCTCCTCTTTTTAAAAGGATTATTTTGTTATGTCTTTTAATTCACATAACATTATGTTGGGATATGTTCTTCTATATCCTTAGTGATTTAAATTTTATGTCCAAGTGATGATATACCCTTTTTATCTCTCATCAACTCATTTTCTGAATTTTGTAGTGATATCGTTAGGCTGTCAAATTTTTGCAAGGGATCTTCGTAACCCAATTTTGATTATTTGGGATAAGCTTGTAATCCTTGAATATGCCGTTCTATGAATATGTGTGAATAAACTCTGATTGTTTTACACTTAATATCCACTTATATTTGGTGTATTAGTTTGTCACACATAATTATGTAATTGATTTATCCTTAATCCAAGGATACCATCTTTGTATGGGACTTCGTCTCAATCTCCTTTCATTGAGGCATATTTTGTTTTATACACAACCTTCTTTTATAAAGTGTATACACCCCTTTCACTTTTACGTTTATCCTAAAGGAATATTTTTTATACAAAGCGTTTTACTAAACGACAAAAGGGAATGTTTTTGTCATACGTATGCAGCGACAACGACTTCTCCGCCTCCGTGACCATTATTTGAGTTTCGGCTTCCTCTACAAGCCATACTTTTTTTTAAACGAAAAATAAATATGAAGTTTTACTTTTCATTTATTTTGGTATTGAAAATGGTTTTCATATTGTTTTTATATCAATGTCTTGTATTGATATCTTGTGATTGAAAAGTGGAAATGTTATGTTTCCTTTATGCATGTTTTATGTGATACGATTATGTTATGGTTCTTGGGAATTATTATGAAGACGGGTGGTTCCTTGATAAACTAAGGGCAGGTGAGCCCGATATAGCTCTCCAATGAATTGGGTAACGTGAAGGGGTTAAATGTTAAGGTTTCTCCGAAGAGATTTAGGGAATATACTGTGATAGTATTCCAAACGTAACCAAGAGGGTTACTCCCTACGTAAGAATGTTATGAATGCCTCAAGTTACCTTTATGTCTTATGATTTCTATGATTTATTCATGATTTTATGAGGTATGTTAAAGTGGTTATGTTTTATGGGTAATTTATGATTTCATTCTTATGTATACATGTACTCAGGTTTCCTTGCCATATTTTTATATCCCTTACTGAGCTTTTTATGCTCATCCCAAGTTTTTGAAATTTTTTTCAGGGTCAAGGGAAGGGTACATGATATGATGATAGTGTCAAGGAAGTGTCAAGAAAGAATCCATGTTTTATTTTAAATATTTTTCCGTTGATGGGAAAAATGAATACTATCTTTTATGTAACCACTTTGTTTAAATGTGGAATATAATGCAAGTTTTATGATCTAATTCTCTAAAACTCTAAACCTGAAAAGATCCTCAAGGTGTAATCTTGTAATAACTAATGATTAAGTAAGGTTTAAGGCTGAGGACTTATAGTTGGTATCAAAGGTCGGTTTAGATAACATTAGAGGTTAGGGTATTCTTTAAGCACAAGTGACATTACCATAATGGTTAGGATTTCAGAAAGAGTCCTACATTTAGATAAAGTGAATGAGTAAGTATATCTTAGTGTTTACCTTCCTCATTAGTACATGATGGTTTTTTTGATATACTCACACTAACATTTCTGTTTTTAGTGAATGGATGGATCTAGCAGGCACCAAAGAGACAACAGGTTTGAAGGAAACTGTGGTGGTTCGCTGATTAAGACACTAGATAAAATTGGGGATTCAATGAGGAAACTCATGGTTGTTCTAAACCAACTATCAAGGAGTCATGATCAACCACTTGAACCTTGGTATGATCTGTAATGCATCATGTACGAGATGACCAATCTATGTGGAAGTTCAGGTAATAATTATAAAGGTAACCATTAGAGTTTATATGATCCTTACTTTTGAGGTAATTATGGGTAATTATATTTTATGATGGAAAATGAAAGGAATGAGATAAACTTGAGGTTAAAATATGTTATGATCATTTTTGAAGATTTTTTCTCGTTTTGGGGAATGTTTTAAGAATTATATAGTTTTGGAAAAAGGACAACACGCAGACCGTGTGACAACCCGTCGCGTCGGCCAAAGATGTGGGAATCTAACCCAAAACCAATGTGCGACTGGTATTTATCGCCTACCACTGGACTATGTGAATTCCCTAGTTATTTTGACTAATTCTTTTTAGTTAGATGATTTTAGGAATCAAGAGTAAGTTTATTTTGGGTTATCTATGGAAATGATTAACCTATCATCGAGGATATGTGATTAGGTTAATTACTTTTCAATATGAGAATTTAAGAGCCTCTGATGTTATTTGAAGATAGAAGTTAATTTGTAACTTGGAAGACTATGTGATTAAATCCTTCAAATATTTGGGTTTCAATCTTAGTTTGGTTTACTTTGAAGAATTTTATGGACAATTGTTTATCAAATGGTCCTCGTTGAACTTTGGGTTTTGTTGGACAAATTTTGGAGATTAAGAATAGATTTTCTTTTTATAAAGGGTTATCATTTTCTAGATTATCTAATCTTATACTAACCTTTTTGGTTTTGGTTTTGGTTAAAGATTAAATACATGGGAATTATATATTTCTCTTTTGTGGATTAGGTGATTCTCTAGAAGTTGATTATAGTACTCTTAATGTGAACAAGTCTTCCAAAATACTCGTCTTTTGGAGAAAATATGAGTTTGTGTAAGAAATCTAGTAGGAGATGAGAGTCTACACGACAAATATGTATGTTTCCTTAAGATCGAAAATAAATTCCTCAATTAAAAGTAACTTAAAACAAAAATGTTGTATGTTAACTTTTCCTAATGGGGAATCGAATACCGTTTAACCCATCACAAGTTTGTGATTTTCTTGTGGTTAACTATCTCCTAGACATGTTTACTATAACTCTCCATCATAACATGACCCTTTGTTTTCTCCTCCAAGTCCATGTATTCCTACATGGAATCCTAGAATGGGTTAACTCGGGTGACCTCTGTACTTATCTTTCTTTATTTTAAAGTGATTGTTTTACTGACTCTTGTTCTGATGTGGGACTCTCAAGGATGTTTCCATGCTCAATTTTACAATTGCGAGGACGCAATTCCCAAAAGGGGGGAAGGATGTAACACCCCAGGTAAATAAAGAATATGACACCTTTATATTAATCCATATTTTTAAATATAATATTAATATTACTTTAAAGGGGATGTTATGCTCGATGGAGTACCCAATACGCAACAACGAGTTTCTTGGTAATCTTACGTTGCACTCTAATAATAAAAAAATATTAGTTTAAATGCTAGTTAACGCCTAGAAATTGTGATGGCGGGAATGAATAGAACTAACTAAAAAATGATTATATATGTTTGTGAAATATTTTTACTTTTTACAATAAATGTTAGAGGATTAAAAATGCGAATAAATCCAATTTTAAGCGTAAACATTCTAATATTCTTTAAAAGGTCGATTAACCGCCTTTTGATGGAGAACCTCTTTTAAATCCACTTTTTGAAAATTTTATGTGTTATATTTGACAAAATAAAATTCTTCTTTGGAATCAGGACATCAAAATTTACATTGTGTAAATTTTTGGTATTTCTCCGATAATGTTCATTTTTTAATGAATAGTGAAAACTATTGTATTTTAATTCAAAACCAAATTTTAATCTAATTTATTTATATGATTATATTATCATTTTAATTGGTTTCAAAGTGAAATTAGAATATATTTTTACCATTTAATCCAATAGTGGTCGTTGGAATTAATTTCATTTTCAAATCAGACTTAAACTAGTTTTAATCTTTTGATACTTATTGTTTCATAAAAACACGCTATTTGTTTTGACAACGGGAATTAATTATTAAATTAATTAATGAAACTTATTTGTCATGAATTTTGTAAAATAGACATCATTTTTGAGTTCGGAATATCAAATATATCTTAGGGTGAATTTTTGGTAATTTTCTGAAAAAACTTCAATTTTTGATGAATAGTGAAACCACTATGTGGTACTTATAAAAACTGATTTTCCTTTTAAATGAAATTTTTCCATCTCTATATTTTGAATTTAAAAAAAATCCAACATAAATGGTTTTCATTAAGAATTAAAATACGGTTCAATGGGATTAGAATAATTTATTGGTGAATAGTAACTTATTAAGTTTTTAATAGCGATTAGAGGTAATTAGTGTAGTTTAAGGTAAGAATAATGTTTTAATAAATTTAAATGACCTAGACACATGTCCTACCCTCATTAGATGTGTCATTTCGGACCATGAAAATCCATGGGTCAACATGGGGACCCCATGGAGCCACTTTGGTTGGAAAATGTCATAAATACCTTTTTATTTAATGTTAAAGTAAAAAATGGAACAAACATGAGATGTTTTACTAAAAAAAATTACATGGGCTTATAAAAGTCAGATTTTTTACTATAAATTGTCATTGGAAATATGAAAATATTTCCTACATAATAGTATTTTTTTTATAATTTTTAAACATTAAATAAATTAAATTATTTATGACATCATGATGATGCAGTGATGACCTCATTATTTAACAATTTAAATAAAATGGAAAGATAATGTAAAATATAAGACCTAAACATGTACAAAAACTATGGGATGGGTTGATTTATAACCCTTATCACCTTATCCTCGAAACACATCAATGTGGGACCATTAAAACCCTAAACTCATGCTAAATTAAAGTAACATTTCTTTACATTCCAAGAGTGCCCCTCCTCTCCTCTTATAAAAGGCCCCCACCTCTACCTCCTTACCCAAACATCCAAAGCCTTTGGCTCGTCCAACCCCTTCCCATTTTGTCTCTACATATCCCTATAGTACTCATAAAATCCTCAATTTGGTCATAAGTCTTCCCAAGGAAGCCTTTGAGCTCCAATAAAAGAGAGTTACCCGAATTTAAGGTAATGTCTTTACTTGTGTTATTTTGTTTTATTTTGCTTCTCCAACCACCTAAACTCTTTTTATTCATTTCTTTTGTAACAAATACATTATTTTAAATATACTAGGATGTTTTTATAAGATGCATTCGAGCTACACTTACACACACCTACATCAAATGGTTAAAGAATATACAATTTCTGTGGATGGAGAATTTCTTCCTCATGAAACGACGGTTGTTCTACACTCATATAACACCTTTAAAGGTGGCCATTAAGATGTAACTATACTTATATATGATATATAATATGTCTATGTTTTACTTAAGCTTCTGTATTTTTTTCTTTTGTGGCACACCTTTATGGTTTCCATTGTGGGTAAACACGATAATTTCATTTTAGGAAGTGTGGACTGCCGCCCCCTCAAAGTGATTTGATTCGTTAATGACATATGTGGGATGTATAAAGGATGTATTTAAAGTTATTATATATGATTTATGTTACATATATATGATGAATATAATTATGGAATTAAAATATACATACCTCTCATTTGGTATTAATTTCATTAATATGACATATAAATGAAAGTAGCGTTCATGCGTACGTGCGGCTTACCATCTCCATGAACGGTGCATTTCATTTATTAACTCTAAATCATTATGTAATATTATAAATACATGTATATTCTGGATATATATGATATATATTATATCCAAATCATGAATATCATTCTGGATATAATGAACATTTGACCACACAAACAACATGTAATTGTAAGAAGTCCACTTTCGACTTAAGAACCAAATATCGACAAAACAAACATTATAAACTTAAATTATTAAATATTGTTTATAACATGGAAATAAGTGATATAAAAGGAATAATGAACTTTAAAAAGTAAATTAATTAAAGTTTATTATTCAGGACGTTAAAGAACGATTGAGTCAAGTCGGACCCGAGGTAAGGGATCCAACTCCTCTCTTTCTTTTTAAGTACACTCTTTTATGTCATTCCTTTTAAGCTCACATTTCTTATGATTGGGATGTTATTTTATATTACTCCTACTGTAATTTTTATTTTCATATGATTAGAGACCCTATTCTCTCTCATCAATCCATTTTGGAAGTTTTGAGTGGTGCCGTTAGACTGCCGAATTTTCGTAAGAGATCTAACATCTCTCTTTCTCTTTAAGTACTCTCCTTTATGTCACTTCTTTAAAGCCATCTTTGTTATGTTGGGGGATGTTATTTTTTATTCCTCATTCTGTAATTTTTATGTCCATATTATGAGAGTCCCTATTTGAACTCATTGATCCATTTTTGGAAGTTTTATGTCGCGCCGTTAGGCTGCCAAATTTTCAAAAGGGGATTTTAATCTCACTTTTTATTCCCGTGAGATTTACGCTACATTTGCCACAATTTCCATTGAGTGGTGTATGTACTACCCATTATTTTAATCATTGTGTAATATACTTTCATTTATGAGTGTTTACATCAATTTTTTATTGTCCTTCTTTCACGGGTTGTATGTTTCGAAAGATACCCATGTCGGTAAGGGAACCTTTCACCCTCCTCTTTTTAAAAGACTTCTTTTGTTATGTCTTTTAATTCACATAAAATTATGTTGGGATATGTTATTATATATCATTAGTGATTTAAATTTTATGTCCATGTGATGAGATACCCTTTTTATCTATCAACAACTCATTTTCTAAATTTTGTAGTGATGCCGTTAGGCAGTCAAATTTTTGCAAGCGATCTTCTTAACCCAATTTTGATTATTTGGGATAAGCTTGTACTCCTTGAATATGTAGTTCTATGAATATGTGTGAATAACCTCTGATTATTTTACACTTAATATCCACTTATATTTGGTGTATTAGTTTGTCACACATAATTATGTAATTGATTTATCCTTAATCCAAGGATACCGTCTTTGTATGGGACTTTGTCTCAATCTCCTTTCATTGAGGAATATTTTGTTTTGTACACAACCTTCTTTTATACGGTGTATAAACCCCTTTGACTTTTACGTTTATCCAAAAGGAATCTTTTTTATACAAAGCATTTTACTAAACGATAAAAGAGATTTTTTTTGTCGTACGTATGCGGGCACAACGACTTCTCCTCCACGGTGACCATTATTTGAGTGTCGGCTTTTTCTACAAGCCATACCTTTTTAAAAGAAAAATAAATACCATTTTTTACTTTTCTTTTATTTTGGTATTGAAAATGGTTTTCATAATTTTTTTATATCAATGTGTTGTATTTATATCTTGTGATTGAAAAGTGGAAATGTTATGTTTCCTTTATGCATGTTTTATGTGATACGATTATGTTATGATTCTTGGGCATTATTATGAAGGAGAGTGGTTCCGTGATAAACTAAGGGCGGGTGAGCCCGATATAGCTCTCCAATGCATTGGGAAACGCGAAGGGTTTAAACGTTAAGGTTTCTCCGAAGAGATTTAGGGAATATACTGTGATGGGTATTCTAAACGTAACCAAGAGGGTTACACCCCACGTAAGAATGTTATGAATGCCTCAATTTACCTTTATGTCTTATGATTTCTATGATTTATTCATGATTTTATGAGGTATGTTAACGTGCTTATGTTTTATGGGTAATGTTTGATTTCATTCTTATGTATACATGTACTCATGTTTCCTTTCTATATTTGTATATCCCTTACTGAGATTTTTGTGCTCATCCCATGTTTTTGAAATGTTTTTCACAGGTCAAGGGAAGGGTACAAGATATTATGATAGTGTAATGGAAGTGTCAAGAAAGAATCCATGTTTTCTTTTAAATATGTTTCCGTTGATGGGAAAATGAATACTATATTTTATGTAACCACTTTCTCTAAATGTGGAATGTAATGCATGTTTTATGATCTAATTCTCTAAAACTCTAAACCTGAGAAGATCTTCAATGTGTAATCTTGTAATAACTCAAGATTAAGTAAGGTTTAAGGCTGGGGCCTTATACTTGATGGTACACAAAATGTAGGTCATATGATGGATATATCCTTATACTTATAGAATGACAAGGATATATTCACACGAGTAGCTGCGTATGGGTAAGAGGTGAAGAAGAGGAGGAGGAATGAAAATAAGGTTGGAGGTGAAAAACTAATTTTACACCATTTAATGAGGACCGCGGTTTGGATGCATGGTTTTCAAAACCATGGACCAACCTTGAGACAACCATGGTTGAGCCTCTACCCAATTATGGTTATTGCACTATTATGGGAACATTTTGGGATGCTATGAGAAAAACATTCATTTATTCTCTTTCCAATCTCTACATCTAGTGGAATAGTCATATAGCCTAGGTCACACTGTTAGATCAAACCATGTGACACAACATATCCCTTTTAGAAGGACACTCAGTTTCTTCTGAAGAGTCGTATGGTTTTAGAAAAATGGTACACCCCTGGAAGCCTTCTCCAAATTTTAGATTTTGTGTTTGGTACTCTTGGAACTCAACTAAACATTTTTGGCACCTCCATGACCTCAAAACAAGTCTAAAAACAACACATTTAAGTGTTCCAAAGGCACTATACCATATCATTTTGGTGTGGATCATTATTTTTTGTAATTAATGTTTATATAGTAAGATGTGATATATATGTATGAACAATATATGTCATTATAGTGTGGTATAAACCAACTCACTCAACTTGTATTGTCATAGAGCCTAAGTAATTTTAGGTCAAACATACACAACATGGGGTCTAATCCTACATGGTCACTATAGCTAAATCACAACATGGGAATTTGATCCCTAAAAACTCCATGACGGACAGCATAGGGGAACATGGAATGTGTACAAATATTTAATTCCATGGGATTATTAACATATTGAAAACACTTTCCACCCTAGACAGGGAGGCAAAATTTTTTTTTTATCTAAACTATAGTTAGTGCAGTCACATTATTTACTTTGAGTGGAAATTTTTTATGATTTTTATACCTTCACCACCTTCCTCATCCCAAATCAAGCTCAAATATTCATTAAATATATCTTCCAAAATTTTCATTCCTCTAAGGATTTATTTTTAGTTATGCTTCACTAAGAAACCAAATCACAATCGATTCACATGAACCTCATATTCAATAATGTTACTTCACTTTGGGAACTGATTATCGCCACCTCTATAAGTTATTTATCACCCAAAATATATCCCACAAGCCTAAATCATCTTAGTCAAACAATAAAAAATCGAATAGAGTCCTACATTTTATTCATGAATTAAACCGGGACAATATTTTGGAACCACTAGCCAAAGTGAATGGTAGAAATGAACTTGTAAGGAATAGGTAAGGGAAAAATTAAAACACTCATATGGGAAAATAATGGTGGTAATTATGAATCCTGACCCCCGATCATAGAATAAAATACACTGAGTGGAGGGGGATTAGTCCGGAATTACACATTTATAACAAAGTAATTAGAATATAAATTAATGGTGACATGATTTTTAAAACCACATCAGTGACAATAGATTCATGATCAATATCACATTAAGCATAAAAAACAATATTTAATTATTATATTAGGCATGGATCGATCAATAAATAAGAAAAAGTCTCTGTTGGGCACCATTATCTATTCTGAGGAATAATTTCTTTAATCAGGTTATGTGGATCATCTGGATCTCCCCAGTTTCCTCCTCTCTATCACTCTATCGAGATAAAATATTAGTGGTTAATCCCAGCGAGAGAGGTAAGATATAGTTAAATATGTAATCACTATAACAAATGAAATAATTAACCAATTATATAAATAAATAATTAAACCAGTTTAATTAATTAATTAATCTATTTTTATGGCTTTACCTCAGAGGGAATAATGAGAATAAAGATTAAATTGACCCTTCAGAAATCCCCAAATTCTGAATGCAACCTCAATCTCAAATTTCCCATCCATGGTTTGTTTTGAAGGTAAGTATTTTTTCCATGAATGTACCTACATGAAAAATAAAAATATTATTTAGGAATTTCTCATGACACTAAACTTGATGAAATTTGTGACCAACATCAAAAATACAATTTTAAATATTCAAATGGTTAAAATGGAAAAAATGAGGTTTACATTTACTCACCACCTTCAAGTATTTTTTCCCAAAAAGTGCCACCTTGTAAAAAATTTGATATTACTCAGCTTGTATCGTTTACACATGGTTTTAATGAAAAAAACATTTTTATATGGAATTTTCTTTTTAGATAATCATGTGTCAAATTTAATAATATAGTATAGTATAAAACTCAAGAAACAAATAATAAAACAAAAAAAATTATTATTCTAATTTAAAAATTACAATTACTAGAAAAATATATTGAATAAAAATAACAAAAATATAATAGGATAAGAAATTCAAATAAAATAAAATAAGTAGAATATGAAAATTTTGAACACTCTAATCCCCTAAAATAATGACAATCATAAAAAATATTGTACAAAATACAATAAAACACTCAAAATATAATCACAATTTTTGAAAATAAAAAATATAAACATGAGGTAAATTGTAGTGAATGATTAATGAAGGAAATAATATTTATTTATAGGATGTAGAAAAGCTATGTGACTATAGGAAATATGACCTTTAGAAAAGTAACCTAACCTTTAAGAAAAACACCCGACAATTTGAATACTATCTAGACTATTGGAATAGTAATATAATAGTAGTGTATCTAATGAAATAAAAATATAATGGATTTATATCGTAATAAAATTAAAAAAAAAGTGTTAAATTTGATGAAATAAATATTTGACATAATGAAATCATTATTGTATTTTTTGGAAGACATACATGTTATGTTTTCTTTGAAATACATTTTTTATAATTGAAAATATTTTAAATATATGTTTAATTTTATAAAATGGTTTTAAAAAAATATATATTTTCATATAGATAATAAAATTAATTTATACAATTTTTCTAAGGGTTGGAAATTTGGGTGTATCATAAAAAAGTGAAATTTTTCAATAAATAATGACTTTATTTTAAAAATTAAATTTCGTTTATATATGAAATTATTTTGATAAAATTATTTTTATTTTTTAAATCTAGACATTAAAATTAACTTAGGGAAATGTTTTGTTATTTTTTGGAAATTTTGAATTTTTTATTAAATAATGAAATATAAAAAATATGGTATTTCACATTATAAGTTAAATATATGATTAATTACATCATGTAAAATTTATGTACCCAATATATGGAAATAACATTCATTAATTATTGTATATATTCAAAAAATAATCATTTTTAGTGGTCATGAGAAAAAATATATATATTATTTTCAAACACCCACCTCCCCTTATAAATAATACCCTTAACCAACCAGCATCCACTCGCTCCATATGTTTCTTATCTTACCCAAATTATTCAAAAATCTAACTACAATAATCTTTCTATTTCCTAGGACTTTTGGTCTCACAAAAATATCATTCTAATGAGACATAATGACTTTTTCTAATAGAGTACATCCAAAGGAGAAGGGAATGTTCTTAGGTGATCTCTTTTAATATCTTCTTCTTCTAAATCCTCAAAATGTATTCTATAAAATAGGAAATAATGACAAAAACATAATAAATAATCGTAAATTTTATTATGCTAATGGAATATCCATTATATAACATCTTATCATATCATTCTAAAATAAAAAATTAATTGTTCATATTATTGTAAGTTTACCACCTCTATAAAAAAAATTCATTTTTCATCACCACATTCATTGCTGGATATTACAGTAATTTTATGGTAAAAAATTACATAAATATCCTATTATTTCTCATATTTTTTAATGTGTAGGTGAACATGAGGATTAAATTAAATCAAATAAATTCACCATAGTTGGAAAACCCTCCAAAATTAACTAACTATTAAACAATAACATTACACATAATGAACAATGCCTATAATGGATAATATATGGATATTTTCAACCACTAAAAATCTTATAATGAAATGAACATTATTTAATTACACTTCTAGAGTTATTCAACAATATTATTATAACTACCATAATTATCTACAAATTGATGCAACCATGGAACCATGACACAAAAGACCTCAGAACAGTGAAAATTTTAATTATATCTAAATAAAATTGTTTTAATATCTCACAAATTAATAATAACAAATAAAAATTACATTAAATAGTTTATTATTAATTTATTGACAAAACATAAGTTGATATTTTATGATTCTCGACACACATACCAAGAATATTGAACTTGATGTAATGGTGATTTTGAACCATGACCTTCTATTTTGGGTAATGATTTTCTCTTTAAACCTCATATTATAGGTCTATTATTATTATATATTTATATTATATTATATATATATATGTTCCTCTCATATATTCCTACTTTAATATACCTTTTTCTAAATATTTAATGGTTCCCTTCTAAATTTTTTCTTTTAATCAAACCCAATTAATTGAAATTTAACTATTTCCTATATAATTTTTTATTCAAATACAAGTAATGTTTCATAATATAATATAGTTTATTAAAATCACTCATTAAATTATGAAAACACATTCGGATTCATTATGGTTATATATTAAACCCAATTTACTTTCTTTTATTAATGATTATTTACTTTTTTATTACAAATCTCACTTAATAGGATCATTTCCAAACCAAGTTCTTTACTCTTTTATTATTATCAATCTTCACTTAAAAATAATTTTCAGGACATATTATTACTTATTTGGTTATGAAAATTGGAAAATACTTCTATCTCTTCTTTTCATTTTAATATTTATGATATGACATCTTTTATTCCTTAAGACAACATAAATTAACCCATATATTACTCGTTGTTTTTTATTCTTACTCCTTGTATATGATTTTAATTTATAGCACATGTATAGTTGTACATATTATGAATGTGATCAGTGGTCCTAAAATTATATATCCACCTAATTTATTCGGAATTTTTTTCTTCTCCTTAGATATCATGTATAGTGTACTAGAAGTTAATTAATCACACTATGTTATGTTGTATTGGTTGTTAACCATGTATTGCAATTATAATTTCTTGTTTTATGTCACATTCAAATTATTCTGATGAAATTATAATATGATATTGTTTTCATTATGTAATTCTTATATCATATATTATCCTTCAATTTTACAATATCATGATGTGCCTATTAATTCATATATATTCACCATGTTTTACTTTGATTATTCCCATATTTTGATTTGTAGATCACCCTAGTCCTTTAAATGTTTCCCCAATTTATCCTGTGAAATAAAATATTTTCAATGGTATTTTAGATCATCTTATGGATATTTAAATAAATATGGCGTGTTTTATGTTTATAGTTATGTTTTATTTATCTAATATCCTAAAGACACTAGACATTTATAATTATGCTTATTGTTTTATTGGTTTTATATTACAAATCAGTTAATAATATGTGTATGAGTTTCAATCAAATATATTTTATTTCAAATAAAAGTGTCATTATTATTTAATATTTGGACTAGAATACATTATTGTAATCCTTAAGGATAAATCCAAATTTTACAATTCATCATAAAATTTATTTAATGTAAACAATGTTTGGTTTCCTATAAATGATATCCCAATAAAGATACTAAAAATTAATAAAGTATCTAGATCAGATGATTTTGAGGGTAATAACTGGAAAAATTTGGTTGGGTACTCAAATAATATTCACTTGATGCATCATGACTGAACCAAACAACACACTTAGTTTTACACTCTCATGGCATGTGATTTGGATGTGTCACATGCTATTTATGAACCATTATAGAGGATTTGATTAAATTTTCATATTATTGTATAATTTTTTGATGTAAAATATTCATAAAAACAAAATAATTATGATTCCCAGATTGGGTGTTGTAATAAATTATTAATTTATTTATCAAAAGTATATAAGAGTTTCACCAGATAAAGAAATGTGGGTCTGTGGGGGTTTTAGCTGCTATCATAAAAAATAATTATTAATTTTTGGGATTAGTTTAGAGAACCAAATAGTAGATAGAAAAATATTAATCATTATTTAAAATTTAAAATTAATTAGTTTGGATATACAATCCATTTATGAGTTATTCCTTTAAAGTTCATAGTTTCCCCGTTTATATGCCTATTAATTTGACTATACCAATCCATGAACTTTTTATGGTTTTAGCAATTTATTTAAACTAGAATAAAATGGGGAAATTTATTCTTATTATCCATTAATTAAACTTAAATATCTTGTATAATTATAGTTATACACATTCATTTATATCATACATGTTTAGTAGAACTATCCTGACACCACATCAACACATGGAGGTTAAATTATTGGTGAAAACCACATGTTGTCAAATTATTTCATCTCAACTATATTAATCTTACCTATTTATAATTTTAGAAATTAAACTCCTATAAAATATTGTTTTACTCTCTTTAGTGTAATTTTATGTTATACTAGGCATGGATTTTCTATCTTTTTATTGAGACAATATTAGTTTTCAGGGGAAGGAAATCACATTCCATGTCCCAAATCATCCATTGATTTAAAAACTCTTAAGGATGCAGATAGATATATTTTGTAATATTTTACTCAAGAATGGATATTTTTTCTTATGATAAAGCATATCTAGCTCAAATTATTGATAAAAATGAGAGTTTCATCATGCGAGACTTTCCCATTTTGACAGACTATACTGATGTATTCCTAGAAAAGTTTTATGGTCTTCCTCTTGACTGAGAGGTTATATTCTCAATTTAATTTACTCAATGTGATATTCTCATATCCAAGAGTCTTTATATAATTTACTCCATTTAATTAGTATAACAATAAAAGTAATTTTAAGATAATCTAGATAAAAATTTCATGCGATTCACTAAGGGGTGCAGTGGTCCTCTTTTTAAATAAAAATTATGGGGTAATGTTCCTCTAAATTAATTATCATGAAGTTAAAAAATCATCATAAAGACCAAGAATCCCCATACACAAATTTATTAATTTTTAAATCATAAAAAAGTGCCCTTAGTAATTCTCTAACATGGACCTTTGGTCCTGATATCATCAATTGAAGTTAAATAAGGAGGATATTCCAAAATAATTCCTTTCAAAGAAGATTTAAATATAGTGAGTTCATAGTGGTTTCATTTATACGAACTAATTATTAATCAATATTCATGTAATTTATTAAGAGAGTATTTATAAATTACCTTTACAAAATTTTGGTATCCATTATATAATGTATTATTATATACTCAAAAATCAAGGAGGAAGACGTGGAGAATTTGTGTCTTATTCTAAAGTCTTTGAGAAAGTATATATTATATGTAAAGTATAGTAACTGTTATTTTTTAATAGAGATAGTTACATTATTATGGAATGTAATCAAAACAAAGGGGATATATGTAGATACTTCAAATACAAAGGTGATTGAGAAATGGTTCAGACCATTTTTTGTAATGGAGATCCATAGTTTCCTTGAATTAGCTTCGTAGTATTAGAGAAATGTGAGAAACTTATTTGGATTATCAAACATGCTAACCAAGTTATTTCTAAAGGGAGAAATGTTTTTATTTACTAATTAATATTAATATAGATTTAATTAATTTAAAAATAGGCTACTCACTACACATATACAAACACTACCCACAAGTGGGGAAGGATTTTTTATCTATTTTTATTCTTTAATGATGGGATTTGGTTGTGTAATCGGGAAAAATAATAATGAAATAAGATATTACTCAAGACCATTGAATGTTCCTAATAAAAACAATCTCACACATGATCTACATTTGGATAAAATAATATTCTCATTAATTATTTGGCAGAATTAACTCTATTGGGAGAAGTGTTACATATATACAGATCAAAATATCTTGAAGTATATATTTATGAAAAATTAGATCAATGTACACAAACAAAAATGGATAGAGCCGATAAAATAATTTCACTGGGAAGGTTCCAAACTTATTAGACATACAAATGATGTAAATTTGAATCATAAATTAAGGAAACAAATTCTAACATGCTCATATGATTACTCAACCATCCATTTTAGAGAAGGTTAAGGCTGGTCAAAGGAATGATGTGAAGATATAACCGAAACATGATGATATAAGAATGAAAAAATCATCAATGTTTAACATTGATGATAAAGAAGGTTTGAGATTTGTGATATAATATATGTTCCATAAAAGTATAAGATAAATTGGAATCTATTGAATAGAGAATATGGAACAACATTTTCCTTCCACCCAGAGAGCACAAAGTTATATAAAGATATTTGAGAACAATATAGGTTAGATAATAGAAAGAAACATATTGATGGATATATATCAAAGGCCTGATATATCAGGAAGTGAAGGAAAAAAGATAAAAATTTAAGGGGATAATAAAACCTTTAATCATAAGTATATAAAAATGGGAGAAAATCAACATAGATTTTGTCACTAGCCTTTTGAATACATCTAAAGTATATAATACAATATGATTTTTGGGGTACATTCTTACCAACACTACTCACTATATCGCCATCCGATAGAACTTCTCACTTAATATTCCTGTAAATATATACATTAAATAATAATGAGTATTCATGGAATTCTAGTATCATTTGTATAAAATTGAGATAAAAGGATTAACTCATTGTTCTAGAAGAGTATTAAATATGGTTATAATAGAGATTTTAACTTCAGTATGACCTAACACCCCCTGAATAAAGGTAAATATAAAAGTACTATCCAAAAACATGATTATATGTTGATATCATGCCATATGGACTTCAAAGGAGGCTAAGATCAACATAATCCATTAGTAGATTTATTACATAAAAATAGATTCCACTCAAATTTTTTGATGGATATTTATGAAATCATCCATGAAAGGAAGTTTATAACTCTAAAAATATTGAATGATGTAAGGTAATGATATCTATTATGACCTAAACTGGTTAATGAAATTCTTATGAAAGCCAATTTCGTTCAATAATATATCAGAGTATCACATAGTAAACAAAATAAATATACTAATAATCATCATTGATATATATAGTTTTAGGTTGTATATAAGGTCTACATTCATATGTACCCATGGAAGAGATTCCCTTGTTTTGGGAAGAAGGGAAAGTTAATTATCATATAAAATATCCCATTTGAGATTCTGAATCACATTTTTATTGTGGAAGATTAGCTAGAACTCCCACCAAATATGTCTTATGAAAATGATCTATTCTTCTCATCCCTCTTGACATAGTATATTCCATATCCCTCAAATGTAATAAAAAAATTGGTGGTATAGTTTTGGAATGATCCATCTTATGAGGAGTAGTTGGTGAAGATCTTGGACAATAGAAACAATGTTTTATGTAATAAGACAACTCAACTTGACATACTAATTTGGAGAAACCAAAAGTATAAAGAAGAAACATAAGAAACTAAGGAAGCAATAAAACTAAAATACCAATATTTGTTCTCATCATAGTGAGTGAAATGAAGTTTCAAGGATAAAATTTAATAAGGGGGGGGGGAATTTATTTACATAGGATTTTATATATAGAATTTTTCTTTTAAATAAACATGTGTCATAATTTTTAATGGAGTGTTGTAATGTAGTTGGGGGATTACCTGAGTTCTAAAGTCTCCACATAATTTTGAATATGACCCTGGTTCATATATGGATAGTGGAAAATTTACATGGGACTTTAATAGCATCATATCACTATAGAAATATAGGTAATATAGTAGGTACTGTAACAATGGTAATATTTATCACAATTGTTCTTACATTCAATTATTTAGAGACTTTAGACCATAGATCATCTAAGACATTAATATATTGGGAATCTAGGTTGGTAATGGAGTACATTTTAATAAGTTGAGTGCATGATGGTGTGAGGGGAGACACCTAAGAAGAATATGGATGTAGAATTCCCACATAACCAGAGGCAAGATATAAATGATATAGAAACTCGTACATTTCATAAATATATCACATATTATTACATGTATATTCATTACATAAAATATTGATCCATTCTAGAATCATATAGGTCTTGTGCATTTGTAAATATAGACACATAAACAACTAGTTCATAAATGATCTATATCATCTCCAACTATGTTATTCATAACAAGAACCATTGTTATAAATATTATACTTAGTAAATTTTATCATAACATGGGGAATGAAATCATAATAAAGGTTGAGTACATATTATTAGTAAGGGTAAACCAGTAAGATGCCAATGATCACATAATAATAACATTAACATAAGGGTACGAGAACATGATTGTAGCATTTGAAAGTCATAACCTGCATATCTAAGATCATAATTTTGAGTCATGTAAGGAATGTTATCAATTCATAAGACACGGATAAATAATATATCAAATAACACGAGTCATGAATCATAACACTAGCATACGACATGGAATTTTGGCATACACATAAGCCTAGAAAATCATTTTATTAGTAGTCATGTATCATTTCCATGAGTATAACTGTTAAATGGCTTCACTCCCTAAACTGTCATAGTTGTCATGGTTCCCACTCATGACTATCATAGTGGATATAGTGCCTTACTAAACTAGTTTCAATCTTTTTCTTGTCCAGTTTATCTAATGGGAGATCAACATTTACCCAATGCATTGGAGGGAGATATAGGTCTCACCCATCACATAATGAATGTCATACATATGTGTTACATAAGATTATAAAACATTCATAATGTCATAACTCATTTAAATAAATGGGTTTTGTAATAATTTCATCATTTCATAACCCATGTTAAAGAAATGGTTTTCATAAACATTTCATCAATTCATTCAGGAATTACCCATGAAAAGGGAATGGATTTGAAATAAATATTTTCATCATAAATATAAAACATCTAGAGAAAGAATATGGATTGAATCTGAGGATCATATTCTCAGTAAATTATAATTGACATCAGGGGTTTGAGTCTTTGATGAATAGAAATACCATTAAAATATCATTAAAAATTTTGGTGGAAAATAACCATTCTATTTTGAAATCACTCTTTTCAAACCTAAAAATCTGGAAAATATTATGGAAAATATTTTCATTGAAATTTATTATATAAAATTTAAAATTAATATTTATAGCATTGAGATATCATGATGGTGGTAAATTTTATTCATTCTATATAAGTTAAAAGAAGGCATTCATTTTACACGTTTTCTAAAAAAAGGACTAAAAGTAACTGATGTGAAAAATAAAAATCATATTTCTTTTGAACCATTTTTAAAAAAGTACAAAATTGGTAAAAATGAATATAAACATTCATATTTGAATTGTTAATACAGTTTTAAATAATTTTTTTAAAACATGGATAAGTATGAAAAAAATCAGTATAAGAGAAAAATGAAGTCGATTTTCCATAAAAACATATTTTTCTCTCTCTTGAGTACTTATGTGAGTAAAATGAATAGAAAAGAATTATTCTCAGAAAATAACCATTGGATAATAAAATTCTGGAGAATATTGATAAATAGATCATAATATTTCATCATTATAAACATTATCATAAATAGTCTTGATAAACAGTGAGATTGTATCACAAAACCCTTTCCTCGAGTTCCCCCAATTTAAAAGGAACTGTAACATATTACATAATAAATTAAAATTTATTATAAATTCTATATAATAATCGTACACATACATACTATATCACATGTCTTATCTATCACTACCCATCCCAAACTGGGGCTCAAGCTGTAACTACCCCAAGCCCACCTCCATAGTCTAGGGGTGGCGAAAAGTGTTGAAGGCAAAACTAATCTCAGCGAGGCCTTTTCCGAAATACCTATACACACACACAAATAGCTCAATAAAAGAGTGAATAAGTGAAGAAATAAATGATCTAACACTTCTATAAATAAACTAACATGCATTAACCTTTAATAAATATGAAGTGTGGTAGTGTAAAATGAAAATAAAAGGGGAAAATAAATGCCCAACCAGAAATGTCTCCAACCTGATAGAAAACTGTAAAAGTAAAACAGCTGAGAGAGACCATATCATGGACCCTAAGTTATGACCACCATACATAGTCCAATAATCTCCTAACCCTAAGATCCATTGAATTCACGATTAACCTATCAATCATCTTAATAAGGCATGACACGTGGAGAGAAAACCCATGAAGGGGTGAGTATATATATATGCATTAGAACACCACGAAAGGGTGAAGGGGGAACAATATATATACAAGAGAAAAGGGAAGTAGTAGATATAACAAGGTATAGTTAAATAGTATAACTTAACCCAATAATATAGTGAAATAAAAATCATCCAAATACAAGGACCTCAACACAGTGAGAATATGAACTTCTCATTGAGTCTTCGCTACCTATATGAAGAGAGTATACTAATCCACCCACGAGATGGTAGACACAAAAATCATGTGGCATACCCTCGAGTATTCTCCTTTCATGGAAGGAGAGTAACAAAATATAATAATTGGGTACATAAGAAGGATATATTTATTTATATATATATATGTGCTTAGTGAATGAAGAAAATGAGAGAGTAGGGGATCTCCATAGCACAACTCAACCCATGAAGAAGAGTATCCAATAGGACAAATAGAAATACATTAATGATGCCTATAATATCATGAACCTTTATAGAATATATAATTATATGGTAATAAATCACCACACCTTATAATATCCAATTTGCGTAGCACTGACTCACCCACATGGTTTTAGGTCGCGTCATAAGAACACGTCTTAGTGGAGATAGTGTCCCGATTTCTTATCAGACTAAAGCTAAATCAAAACATGTATTATTATTATGTTGCACAATCAAGGGGCCAAAAATTCAATGTATGGATCATGTTCCATGATATGACAGGAGGGTCCTACTATCATAGTCACTGAGGAACTCCACTACCCAGCTTGGCTGGAGGGTTATGCTCAGGAATGTCATCGAGGAATGCCAATGTCCAATCCTACTAGAGAGTAAGCTCGATGAGTCATTAGGGAACTCCACTGTCCATCCCATATGGAGGGTTACACCAAGAATATTTCATTAGGGAATGCCACTGCCCATCCCTACTGGAGGGTAAGCCTAGAACTGCCATCGGGGAAAGCCACTTCCTAGCTCTCCTAGAGGG
The DNA here is from genome assembly GCA_963277665.1 of Viscum album. NCBI lineage: Eukaryota > Viridiplantae > Streptophyta > Magnoliopsida > Santalales > Viscaceae > Viscum > Viscum album. The sequence goes on from OY728137.1 coordinate 1,110,286,807, forward strand.
TAAGCCTGTAACTATCATCGGGGAATTCCATTGCCTAACTTGGCGGGAGGGTACGACTGGAATTTCAATGAATGACACTACCAAGTCCATATATATTGTATGTTTTAAATTTCATCTGATAATGCCACTTTCATATCCTATTGCAGGGTTATGCCCGATACTTTCTTCAAGAAAATCTACTTCCCAGATATGATTGAGGGTTACTCCTAGGATTCTATGGTGATTTGGTAGGATAATTTCCATTATTGAGTATCACCTCTTCATGTTCCAAACCATTAACATTTCCTATCACTACTTGAAATCCACTTATGAGGTCACCATCACATTATACATGAATAAACACTCAATATTGGAAACTCTTAGGCCAAAATATGAGTCCAAATGAAGGTGATACATAACTATGATGTTTTCTAAAAAAGTGGTACATGGCATGTCAGGGCCCCACAGAATGTGTGGTCCCACTCTTCTAACTGGGAATTCCTTCTCTAGAACATTTCTTTCTGGCCATGTATTACTTACATGGTGTTTAAGGGTACTACATGATGTGTCTTAGCCAATAGCCTGAAAAATGTAAGAGGCTCATCATCATCCCAAGGGAAAAATGTAATTTCATTAATATGACTCTTAAAATGGCCTCAAATGGCCAAACGAATCACACTGTTATGATCCACATTGAATAATACTCGAGAGAGACCATTCACTTATCTCAATCAGACACCCTGTGAAAATGATTCATTTCACCGCATCACATACAAACTGTGCTTCATGGAACCCAGTCAAAAGTCCAGATTAAATACTCAAAATTGGTCTTGAAATGTCTTCCTTAATTTCAGGGCCACAACATCGTATACAATTCTTCATTCCGACATTGTTTGAGAGAGATATGTCAAATACAATATCTTGTAATAATATTAATTTTATTATTATTTGTTGTTTCATTGACCCGAGGCATGAGTCTAAAAAACGTCTCCAACATCGGTCTTAAAATGATGTCTTAATTATAGGGTCAAGATGTCATAGATAGTTCTACAACCAGTGGTCAGATGAAGAAGTTGCGACTAACTCAAAATTAGGAAAAAAATATTATTTTTATTATTATATTATTATTATTATTATTATACTTTTCTTTTTATTTAAAAAAATCTTATCCAATGAACATTGAACTACACGCTTCACCCATGTCTTGGTCATAGAGCTCTTCACGGGGCCCGCCCATTATTTATCTTCCTCATTTGTATTAAAACAATGATATTATTATTATTTTATAATAATATTATTATTACCAAGATCAAAAAAAATCCAAGCATCATTTGGTGTCAGCAAATCACAGGCTTCACCCCCAAATTTTTAATTTACTTATTTTCATTAAATAAATGTTATAATTAATAATAATAATAATCAATGAATATAACTTCCTCAATGATTTTCTCTTATCTATCCTCATATATCACATCTCATTAAATTAAAACAAATTAATTTTAAAAAAATCCTTTAGTGAATTAATACACTTTAATTTAATTAAACAAATGTTTTATTCCACCATGGTGATAATTATTATTATTAATTATTAAAAACCATTGTGTTGACTACATATGAACACCTTGTAATATATCTGATCCTAAACACCCTAACATTCATGCCGAGTATCCTTTTCTAGGATACTCAGCACATGACCTCTCCTCAGAATCAATCCAATCACACCCCTTGTCATTACCACACATCAACTGGGAAAATATTTATTATCAACTTGATCCTGAACCACATTTGATCAATGCCACATAATCGTGGTACATAACTTGTACATTCACCAAACACCATCTTTATCATTTATCAATCTATCCCAAAACCATTAATACACATTTCCTCCATTCCACCTAAATGAATTTGCGGGTTCAAGTGCATTCAAACCCATCCCCGGTAAATTTGAATCATGACTACGTGGTCCATCAATGAAGAATGAAAATAGTGGTTGTGGAAAATCCCTAGTAAAAAAGGTTAATTGATTGAGTCCATATATTCATGGAAAATCGATCAAGAATGAGGATTCGTAGGTTAAATAAACAATTTAACAAAACGAGATTCCAAAACTTAGGCACATGAAAAGGCTGCAACATGGTGTGGATCGAAGAAAGATTAACAATATACTCAATAAATTTAACTATAAGAGAATAAAACCACATATAAAAGATTATACCTTAGTTTATATCAATCACTATTGAATAATGTTCTCACTAATTAGTTAGTGAGAAATCGCTGTAATAATTGTGCTTTAATTTACCTTCATCCAGAGGTTCTTCATTCATTGAAGGGATTCACCAATGGAGAATGAGAGGAGATTTTCCCAGGATTATGTGAATTATGAGATAACACTGTAAATAAATTTCATAACAATTAATTTTATACATTTAGTTTAGGTTATGTAAATTTAATTAATTATTTAATTAATTCACTTAAATGCACAACCAACAAGATCGGGGTCTAAATTACCCAAGATGAATAATTTTATGTTGCATATGGGCTAAAGACCATGTTTTATACCAAACCATTGTCTTGGATCTTTGATCTCATCAACAATTTTATATTTATACCATTTTCTTTAATTTACTAATGCGGTACAATATAAAATATAATTATAATTTTTATAAAATTCATTCTGAGCACACCAGGCCTCAGAATCCCACCTCATCTCAGCACCTAACTCTAGAAATATATTTAGAAATATTTTGATGTCTTTCAATGAAAAATAGGGTCTATAAATTCCCTTTATATCAATTTAACACCCTTTTATCAATAATTTCTAAAAAACATCATTTCGGGGTGTTAACTGTATCATTTATCATAAGTATTTCAGTTTTATAGTTCTGGTCTATATAATTTGATTATAGATCGATAATATTATAGATTTAATAATTTTACAAATATCATATATATTCATGATATACATATTTATATTCATAAAAAACAATGTTATAGAAAAACGAATTTCACCGTTCATAGAGATGGAGGTTCATACACATGCTTAAACGTTTTTTTTTCACTTTTCAATAGATGTAACAAAAGAAATGTAGATAATAATTCAACTTTTAAATATCATTATGATGTTAAATGTATCATATTTATTACATAAATATATCCTTATTACTATACATTCTAAATGGAAATGAAAAACTAATCATATCGCTTTTTGGAGGTGTAGTCCACATGTATGCACTAGAAACATTATTATTTTTCAACGGATTTGAAGGTCAAGAGGTAGATGTAATATTATAATTATAGAAGTATGATAATTTTATTAATATATTATATAAAAATTAAACCTTTAGTAATATTCATCCATAAAATATGGTGATGTAAAATGAATAGTATCTCTATATTGAGATGGTAAGTTGTACGTACGTACAAGATATACATTCCCTTCTCAATGGATGGAAAAAAAGGTGTATAATGGTAGTTTCATAATAATAATAACATTTAAGTATATATAGTACATTAAATATATTATTTTATGATAAATACAATAGATTTACCATTGGTAAAGAAGAAGTAGAAAAGAAAGTGACCAGTTAAAGTGATTACCTTATCGTTGAATGAAATAATTTAGATGTCCTCCTTAGGATAATAGAGTAGGATTTTTAGGAATAAAATAACGTATATAATTTTGAAAGTGATGTTTAGAAAAGATTTTATTGGGTAATGTTTGAGATATAAGGCTCAATGTGGTGTAAATATGGGAGGGAGGAAGTTCCCTTTTATAATTTATGTGAGGATTACTTCAAGAAATTCATAAAAGGTTAAATTATAATTAATTCATTATTAATAAAAATGACTCCAAATGGCCAATAATTGGAATATAATATAGTACATGGTTGTAATACCATAAACTAAAATAATTTAAGTAATTTTTTGTTTCATTTAAGACCCTATATTTTTTATTGACCATTGGTTAAAATATTTTAATTTTAACTACATTAACAACTTTTTCAATATTAAACAGTTTTAATTTTTAATTATAGGGTGAATAATTCCCCATATATAGCCATGTTATGATCTTTTATACCATATCATATCCACTTTTTTATATTACATATTATTTATAATTCTAAAAAAAATTAATAAAATATTATTTTCATAAAATATCATTATTGTCAAATTTAACACCATTGATTTAATTTGACTTAAAAAAATAAATATAAATAAATAGAATAAAATATTTTAACACAATTATAATACGTTATATTAAATAATATATTAGTTATTTTCATGAATAAGTATCTATTAAAAAATAAATTTCAAGCCAAATTTGATAAGGGTTGAATTCAATTCATTCAATAATAATTACAATGAAAATATTATGTCCTTATCACTTATTATTAACCTAGAATAACCTGATTTACCCGTTACCGCAGTGATAATTTTTATCACGATTATAATTCATATTGGTTGAAAATAAAAGGATCATTTTTAACAAATTTCAACCTATTGATTAAAAATATGGAATAAATTTTATCAAGTTATATATATGTGTGTGTGATAAAATTAAATATAAAATAATTGTGCAAAATACGATGAAATCCCCTTCTTTGATAAAAACATTTTTATGTATAAAACCTGGTTTATTCGTTTCACTTGTTTATAAAAAACATTAAATGAATTTTAATTTTTTATTGAATATATAATATTAATATTTAATTAAAAACATTCACCAAAAGTGATTAATTTAATTTATTAAGATATAAATAAATTGTGAACACTAAAATTGTATTTCAAAAAAATATTTCTTTTTCATTCAAATGATTTTTATAATCAATTATAAACTCATGAATTAATTTTATGAATATGTAACTATAAAATTTTCAGAATATTATTATTCCTATTCATAACTAAAAATCACATATCTAGGTTGAAACTTTCACTTCAATAATACCATTTTAATAGTATATCATAGTTCATTTGAACACATTTTTGTGCGTAACACAAGCTTTCAAAGAAATTAAATTTATTTGAACTTTTATTTCATAAAATATAATTTTATTAAATTATACCCCACTAAAAATGAATTTCAACTTCTAAATTTTTCACTCTGATAAAAAATAATGAGAATATATTTGTTTCTTTACATCTATGAGTTCTCAAGTATCTCCTTTGAATTTTATATTTCTCCAGAGAACATTCATGATGTGAGTAGTATGATTTTATTGCACTTTATCAATATTATCAAAGATTTATACTAGTTTTTTCACATAATAAAGATAATATTCTAGTGGTATGAACTCTAATTTTAATAGATGTTATTTATCATGTGTGTACTCACTCAGGGGATATACATGTAACACAATGTGAACTAGAGAGAGGTTTGATGGAAGGGCCAAGCTATATGATGTCATCCCTTCTCAAAGAAGAATCTAAAAAGGGCCAATATACCTAGGTATTTACTTTACATTATTTAAAAATATCATAACCTTATTCCATTTAGAAATTTATTAAATAATCTTCTTGTCAACATGAAACTCTAGGTCTCACCAATTATTATCAACATAACTTTTTTATTGAATCTAAGCTATCCTGATGTGCTTCTAAACAGATCTGAATTTATTTATTTTTTATTCATATAGATCAGGTCCCAAAAACGTTCTTTCTGTAACATCATCCCATTAATTTGGATTTATACACTTATTTTTATAGAGGTATTCATAAGAATCCATCTAAATTCTCAAGTAAAATCAATTATTGTAATAATATTTAACTAGTGTAAGGTTTTGATCCCAACCAAATTTGAAATCCAAAAAATAAGATCTCATAATATCCAAAGGGGTTTGAATCATTATATCATACTGATCATCTATCTGATGATGATACACCATACTAAAACTCATCTTTACATCTAGAACCTACTAAAAACTTCTCCCTAACATTAACATAAACCTTAGATCCAGACCAGATATGATTAAATTTGGTACTCCATGAAACCTTAATACTTATTTAATAAAATTTTAGAAATATGTTCTAGATATAAATATTCATTAATGTTAATGAAGTGTTCTAAACTTTTAAGGAGATATACCACAACCCATATAACATTGTTACTTTTTTATGTTTTGGGGGATCTAATGGAAAAATTGATGGTGATGTTTTCCCAATTCCATTCTTGTATGGGTAATAGTTATAACACCCCCTTAGAATTTTTTCACTCATCTTTTCCTTACTAACATATCAAGAATGGTTATACATACTTATAAATATCACTCTTCATGTTTTCCAACCAAAAAAACTCTTTCAAATATATATACATATTTTTACTTCTAGGAAGAATAAGCAATGGTGAACTATGAGATTCATCAAATAGTTCCTTATTAAAATCTAGTATATATTGATCACATATATAGTTATTGAAGCTTATATTCCCACAAAAATCAAGGATAACTCAAGACCATTTATCACCATCTTTTTCAGTTACATATCTTTCCGATGTGCCTCTTTAATCTTCACTTGGATAGAGGGTTTAACACTTGTATTAGAAAGATAAAATTTCTCCCCTTCGATCAGGATTTCAAGATCCGTCCAATGGAAATACTAAAATATTGGATATTTTGTGCTCCTCATCATTGATAAGATAACATGATCCTTTAATCTTAGAGTATTTTCCACTATATTCTCATTCATATGGTAGTAATGTATTGACCAGTCGTAATCATTAATCAACACTAACCATCATATCTAGAGCAAATGAAAATATTTTATGTGAAAATATACTTTTAAATTTTATGATTAATATATATAACACAATTATCTATAAAGATAATACATCCATATATTTAATTCAACGATTACCATAGTTATATCCAAATCATGAGTTTGGTAATTTTTCTCAGGAAACATTAACTGGAATGAGGAATAATATATCACCATATCATATTTTTTGATAATTCATCTCAGTCCTTTATTTTATGAATCACTATATGGTGCAAACACTTCTCTGTTATAAGGTAATGTAATAAAAGTTTTAGTGACTAGCCTTTTTTTAGTTCCTTCAAATTTACTTCACATTCTTCTATCCAAAGGAACATTACTCTATTATGAGTTAACATGGTCAGTGGATTATATAATCATGAGAAATTATGCATAAATCATTGATAATATCTCACCAAACTTTAAAAAATATGGATCACAATCATAATGGTTGGTCTATGAAAACATTTAATAACTTATGTCTCTGAACGATCTACGGATATGCCATCACCTGAGACTATATTACCCAGTAATGAAACTTTATAAAGAAAAAATTCATTCATTGTAAATTTTGTATAAAGAATCTCCTTCACCGGGGTCTTATGTATAATTATCTAGTGATCTTCATGCTCTTACTTTCTCATTGAATATATAAGAATATCATCTATAAATACTATCACAAACTAATCAAGGTAATATCTAAAGACACTATTTATTAAATCCATGAATATTTTTGGTCAATTAGTAAGACCAGATGGACTATCTATAAATTTATAATGTTAATACCTTATATGGAATGTTAGCTTGGGTATATCCTCTTTAATCCTAAATTAATGATATCAAAAATGAAGATCAGTCATATAAAAGTATTGTGATATGTGCCGTTGATCAAACAAGTCAAAAATAAGGTATGGATGATACTTATTATTGATGTTGATCTTGTTATGTTCTCAATAATTATTATATAGTAGTATTGATCCATATTTCTTCTTAATAAAAATAACTAGTGAAACCCATAGTGACAGACAAGGCTGAATTTACCACTTTATGATGTTCTTTTGGGTTTTATTCTTTATTTATTGCAACTTAATTATGTTTATTCTATATAGAGTCTTTGAAATAGGTGTATAATCATGTATGAGTTCTACCGATAACCCAACATCATGATTTGGTGGAATACGAGGTAATTTCTCCATAAATAAAATACTAAACTCCCCCAAAAATTTTATGCATTTTATGTTGTGTTTATATACAACCATTTGATATTTGTATCACTTCTGTATAGGGGTCAAGACCCATATAATAAATGTAATTTCCATAAGAATTTCATGTTTTCCATAACATTGATATACTATCCTACTTTGGTTTAGAATTTCAAACATAAATTCCCTTCTTTCTAAATTGGAATGGGTTTTATGTAAATAAAGACAATCAATGCCAAAAATAACATCAAATTCAACTAGAGGGAGAATGATGAGATTTTATGGAATCGCATTCCCCAAAACATCAATCAGAGAAGAATCATATACTTGTGATGTGATAATCATGCCATTGAAATTTTTTAATTCTAATTTAATATCTAATCATTGAGGTGGTACAATGATACCCTTAGAAAATTCTTTATATATATAAGAGTTAGTAGATACAAAATTGAATAATACATTATTAGTTTTAGTGTGCATGGTAATTGTACCTTTCCCCACTTATTTATTGTACACTTCATAAAAAATAGTTATTTTATGAGGCATCCATTTGTCTCTATTCTTAAGGGATTACTGAGGTAGATCATCATTATTAACCATTGGGTTTGTAAACTGGTTATCATGATTTCAATATTATTTTCATTTCAAACATTGGATTGTGCGAGATTCATTCTATAGAGTTTTATAATTATTTTCATCATTAGATTAATTATTCCCATCACTTCAAAATTGTATTTTCTAATTTCTTTCCTTTCCACACATAAATTATTTATCAGTACCCTTAAGATGATTTACTCCATGATTCCTTACACACATAAAGCATAAAGGAAGTAACATCTTCTTCTCTCAATGGTCTTTAAAAGTCCATTTTTATTTCATATTTATTTTCTTATGAAACCCTAGATATTTTTTAGTAACTCTAATAACCATTTAAAAATTTATGGCACATTTTACTATTTCTTTATAGATACTAAATTCCTTTACAAATAACACCCTTTGAAGACTTAGTTCTATGCCACTGAACAATCAATCAATGTTACATTCAGGTTAGATGATAATACATGAATCGTACCTCAAAATTCTTGTAAAATTTTATTTATATGTACCAAAAGATTCATCATCCATATGTTTAATATCAAAGAATTAATTATCCATTTTTTTGAGAATAATATTGGTAAATTTTATATTTAAAAATAATCTCTTAAACTCAACCCACCACATTGATTCAATTTCATCATGTTTCCTCATGATATTAATAAGATTCTACCAATAATCCACTTTAAATTCAAAATAATAAATATCCATAATAACTTTATCATGTTATGAACACTGTATAATAGAAAATATCTTTTTTAATGGGACTAATAAACTCCTCAACAAATAGTGGATCCACTTAAATAAGGTGGGTGTTACCTCATGAAGGAACAACAAAACATTATTCCCTTCTTTTCATGTTTGTAATCTTAGTGTTATTCATAGATTTTGAAAGTTGTGTGATCATAGAAATGATATTCTTCATTCTTTCTCCCATAAAATTTGGTTTCTCCGGAAGAAAATAATTTTTTTCTATCATATTGTTCATTTACTTGATTCCATTGGGTTTTATCCATTTATTAAAATGAAAAATCATAGCATGAGAAATAATAATCACAATGGAAACAAAATGATCTTGAAAAATCATTTATTGGATATTTGAATCACAAGGCCTTCATCTATGACATCGTTTGTTTATCCTAGGTCATTTATGATAGTTACCAAAACATTATTATTTTATCCATTACTTATGCTAATCTCTAGGGTTCTCACTAAATAACTCTCTTCCTTGTTTACAAAGTGCAATAAATCTTTCTATGCTACCATGTATAGTTATGCATACATTTCTGGCATAGATATCACATATTAGAATATGAATATTTATTATATAACATAAATAAAAAATCCAAAATCATATAGGTCTAGTGCCTTTGGAAACATGGAAACATAAAAAACTGGTTCATAAATGATCTACATCATCATCCACTAATTTCTTCATAACTAGAAACATTATTAGACAAATCATAAAAAGTAACTTTCATCATAACATATGGATTGGAAACACAAGAAAGGGTGAGATCAAACGAAATGTAAGGGTAAATAAGAAAGATATCAATGATCAAAAAAGTATAACATGAACATAAGGGTATAATAATTTGAGAATAACATTTCAAAATCATGCATTACTTATCATATATCATAATTTTTAGTCATGGAATAAATCATAGAATTTTATAAGACAAAGATCATACATAAATAAAATAAAATAATTCATGAGATAATAACATTAGAATAAGACATGTAATTGTAGAAAACACATAAGGATAGAGAAAATTTTCCTTAGCAGTCAAGGATAACTTCCAAGAATATCATAGTAGAAGGGGTTCAATCCTTAAACCATCATAGATGTCATGATTCACTCCCAAGACTACCATAGTGGATAGTGTCCCTTACACAACATGGTTCACTCCTTTTATAGTCATTTTTATCTAATAATATATCAATCATTAACGAATGCATTGGTGGGAGATATAGGACCCAACCATCATTTAATAAAAATCATACATGTCACACCCCACCTAACACTTATCTTTTTAATAGTTTTTTTGTCTAATTTTATCTTGTGCTTGAGTGAGAATGAGTTCTAGTAGTTGGGGGGAAAATTTTATTTTTTTGTAATCTTTTTAGATATTTCATTATTATCAAGTATGGTTAGTATTAATTGTGTGATGCATGTGTGGGTGCCAAGATGGGTCTATGATTTGGTGAACGAATTGTGTATGGTTTTTTAAAACGTGTGAGAAGCGTGTGATGGGAGTTATAAATTTTAATAGTGTCAAGTGACATGGTTTGAGCATGGATTTATCAACCATGTGTCTTCTTAAGGGTAACTGTGTGAGGGAGTTTCTATCCTAGGTATTTTCCAGTGCACGGTTGGCATAAGGTTTGGAAAACTAGGTGCAAACCATGTGGGTTTCCAAGGATTTTAAAATTTTGGTTTTTATTTTTTAATTTATAATCTTACCCTTAGAGGGTTTTCTTTTCCCCCTCCTCCTCTTATGTCTTGTGCAACCCCCCCCCCCCTCCTTTACAGATACATGTGACACCCCTACCATCTCTTCTCCCACTTATACACATCTATCTCTTCAAATTTCATAGAGTTTTATGGTTGGTTAATCAAGGTAAGAACTCAGGCTCCCTCTTATTTTCTTGATTTGGTGTTTTACCTCTCACTATCAGCAAACCAAGCTTGTTAAAACCCTATGTCAAGGGTTAATATGATTATTTTGGTTTTCATACATCTGTAAGGAATGAATTGGGTCACTCAGGTATGCTTGGGATGTGTTTCGGCATTCATCGTCGGAGGTGAAGGGTTTCAGACCGTTCTGGTTAGTACATCTCTATTTGAGGTTGGTTTTTACTACCATATTTGTTTTTTATAATTTTTTGGTTTTTTTGAATACATTTGGATTCTGAGTATATTTTTAGTGCTTCTTGGTCTTCCTTGAAGTGGTTTCAATCCACCAGAGTCAAAGGTGATATACATGTGTATTCATGGGTAAGGCATATATATATATATATTATCACTTTTTACATATTCCCTCATGATAAGGGAAATATAATTAATGATGTTATAGTTATTTATATATATATGTGTGTGTGTTTTTGTGTTTCAATGTCTGTGTGTGTGTAAATTCATGTGTGTCTAGGTGTAAAGAGTTGTTCCAGATCATCCTTTTCAAAATCACCTTGAGCTTTAGGAGGGTTCCCTATAAATAATCCTCTAAAGGTGAAAACTATGATTCCTTGGTGTTTTCAAAAATATTTTTTCATTTTATATTAAATAAATATGATATATATATATATATAAATATATATACATATTTATTTTTGGTTCTTGAAATATGGCCTCTCACTTTTTTTGTATGAATTCTCTTAAGTTTTTTAAGTGAGTTTATTTTATTTAAGCATGGTTTCAATCTTAATTTAAAATATATGCTGCCTATATTCTTGAATTAGTTTTCACATTGGTTTTAGAACTCAAATGATTTTGGAATTGGTGTTATCTAAACTGAATGTGTTCCTTTTAAAATGAATATGAAAAATTGGAACCTTGAAAATGTTTTGTGGAATTGGAAAACCCCTCTTGATTTCTGGCTCCTTTCTTTAGAAATGTGATGTGTGTTTTAAAAATGTGATTTATGATACGTACCTAGTGATGATTATTGTGAATTTTTATATGATATGGAAAGGGGGATAAGATTATATAGGGAAGATAGTGGTGATAAGTTGGATAGGTATTAAGTGAAGGAAATTATATGTATGTATATATATCATAGCTTGATAAAAACACTCAACAATTTTTAAATAGATTGAGTGGAAACTAGGGTACCTAGGTGGCTAACTAGGTATTGTACACTAGGTGGTTTGGAAAGGCCAAGGCCCAGTCACCTACTCATGATTGATGATACAACAACAGATAAACATATGATGTTTATTGGAGACCAATATACCTTGGGATGTTATTCCTATGCTGTGACTCATTCATGAAGAAGTTGTGGGTTTTGGTATATTATTGGAGACCACTAGATATTCAAATCTGGATCCCCTCTAGTGGCTTGTGGAAGAGGATATTGTGGGTTTTGGTATGTATTCTTACCCATAGGTTTTGGAATGTATTCTTCATTGTGGGTTTTGGTATGTATTCTTGGAAAATGTACAAGAATCCCAGGACCACACTAACCCTTGATATCTTGGGATTTTTCATGGTTATTTCTATCATTTACCCATATTTTCTGTGGTATTATTTTATAATATCATTACATTGTTTTCTTTGAATGTTTAAATAATAAAAAACACATTTAAATTCTAATATTCTATGGTACCCAATTAATATTTTTATTATAGGTATACCTTTTTAATAGTTTCTCCCTATTGTAAATAATTTATTATAAATATATAATGATTTGGAAAAAAATGGTAAATGAAATGAAATGTGGTTTTTCTGCAAGATGGAAATTTGATACTAGTTTCTAAAAAGAATGGGAAACACATATTTTTATATGTCTTATTTTCAAACTAGATTGACTTGATTTTTTTAAAGTAAAGGAATATGGTATTTTTTATTTGGGAACACCTATTGAGTTTTAATAATCACACCTATATCTTTAAATTTTTTTATTTTCTCATGATACTTCCAACTCGAATTTGGTATTCATGGAGTGATGTTGGTTTAATGGTTGGTGGTGACTACAGGGTCACATAGAGGTATGTGTGGTTTTATTTTATTTTAACTACTGGTTTTTATTTAAATGTTCATTTAATATTCATTTATTTCTATATTGTTTTTAGGACTAAATTGTTCCTAATGATATTATCTTGATGTACGACACTAGTCTCTAGCTTAGGAGGGTCAGGAATTCCTCTCAGGCATTGTCGAGGGTCGATTCGAGTGACTAGTTTGAGTTTGACCTATAGAGACCTAGTTTTTTTCTCTGTAAGACTTTTAACTATTTATAAATATATTTCCTGAAATAGGTTCTAATTCGACATGTGATTCCATGGCCTGATGTGCCTAGATTTAATTTTTTATGATAATATTTATTATTTTTTATATTGTGTGCCCGATTAATTAAAGAAAACAAGAAAAATATTAAATAGTTGATTTGATTGTAAATCCAAGACCATGGTTGGGTCTAAAACAATGTGTTTACCCTAGGGGAGACATAAAAGTAGTCATTAAGGTATTTCTATATCCCTCGATAATTGGTAGTGAATTTAAGTGAATTTTTTTATTTATTTATTTCCATATAAAAAAATTATAATTAGGTCATTAGGGAGAATTACCCATGGCTGACTCATAATTCTCCAGTCTTCAGGTGAGAGCTGCTCCCCTCCTCCCATTGATGAACATGTGATGAACCTCTGGACCAAGGTGGATTGATGCGCAACGAACGTAGCAGCTTATCTTGAATTTTTTGATGACTATGTTCTTTAAAAAAGAACAATTCAACCACAATGAATGAATCTTTATTCCTTTTTTCTCTCTTAAAATTAAAATATTTATTAACTCATAATTAACCCATTGATATGCACCTTTTACAGCCTTTACATGTTCCAAAGTACTACAATTAAATTGTTTCCTTTAGTTTACCTAACTCGTTCTTCAAGTACATGAGTTTTGGACAATAACAGATGACCATAGATTGAAAAAACTTTTTTCTTTTTCATTTATTCCCCCATTATTCGTGCTCTTTTCTAATGGAACCCCATGGTTCCCGATTCAACAATTGTCGGGTGACTTGAGCTTGATTGGGTGCCTCGGTTTGTGGCATATCGACTAAACATTATAGATTCTACAATAGAGGCATAGATATGGATTAATTACATTGAAAGGAGGTTAAATGTGATAGTTTAAGGCTATATAATCAAGGATCTAATATGCGGAAGCATACAAAACATCCAGAAAAAATAGTCATTGATGAGTGGAGCTGTTTTCTAGTTAAAAACAGCTTACGACCGGGTGATTCGTCTAGATCTGGTGTTTTTTTGAATAAATTAATGGTGATATCTAATGTGGTTGGATATGATTAAATTTCTGGATAAAGATTGGGAAAAATTTAGTGATTTCCAGAAAAATACTGACTGCACGCCGTATAGTTTGAGGAACACACAACGTGTCTCCTTCTTCAATATCAGTGTTATGGTTTGGGAAAAGATATGGATGACATGGTGTGTAGTCTTTCCTCACATTGTGTACACCATCCCTAGTTGTACAACCCATTTTATGGGTCACATGATCAGGGAATCTGTGTAATAGAACACAGACATGGGTTGGCCACGTGGGGAATATCCCATGTGAAGCCACATGTCGTGTACCAAAGTACACAAACATGGGGTTCGAGTACACATACATGGCCCCAGGACATGACCCTGGTCCTGGTTAGTCTAAACACAACATGTAGTCCACCTACACAGTGTGTTATAACAAATGGGGTGGATCCATGTGCTGGATAGGGGCCTGACCAGGCTGTGGAGACAGACCACATGTCGTGTGGGTCCCCTTACATGATGTGTTCCCCTTGAAAACTTCTGAACATTCTTCATATGATCATAACTAATTCATTTGAACATGGATTTTGTCTAGTGAGATGCCTATCCTTGGTTTTTTTCGTGAAGGGCGTGAAAGTTTCCTTGAAAACAGCTTTCGAGATATGCTTTTAAATGTTTCGAGTTTGGCACATGTTAAGGTGATACTCGATTATGAAGAAAAACATACAAAATCATCAGAGCATCATGGGAATAACCCTACCGTAGGGCTGGGCAGTGGAGTTCCCTGATGATAATATCAGACTTTCCCTCTAATAGAAATGGGTAGTGGTGTTTCTCGATGATCATTTAGATTTACCCTCTAGTAGGACTAGGCAGTAGGGTTCCTCGACATTCAGGTATTACCCACCAGTTGGGTTTGGTAGTGGCATTCCCTGATGACATCATTTAGGCATAACACTCTAATTGGGATGGGAAGTGGAGTTACTTGATTACTCACCAGGATTACCCTATATTAGGAATAATGGAGAGTGGCATTCCCCGATGACTTTCTTGAGCATAACCCTCCATTCGAGATGGGTAGTGGAGTTCTAAAAGGACTATTACACTCCCTTGAGATTCTAGAGTTGAAATTTGATGGAATATCCATGGATTTTATTACAAGGATTCATCGAATAAAAAAGGACCATGATTCTATTTGGGACCAACTCTCGAAGTTGACACACTTACTTTCTCTATGGGGGAAGATTTTGGTGGAGATTTTGGGGTAGTTATATATACGATTAATAGTCCACCTTCACAGGGTACCCTAGAATATTGACTATGATTGTGACCCATAGTTTACGTCGTGATTGTGTAGTGTCCAACATGATTTATTCGGGACCCAAATGCAGATGAGTTTAACCTTTCAACCCCAAAATGATGGGTAGACTGAACACACTGTATAGGTGTTGGAGGATATGATAAAGTATTTTTTGCTGGGATTCATTTAGAGTTGGGAGTACCTCCTTACCTTGGTAGAGTTTTCATTCCATAAAAGATACCACTATACCATCAGAATGGAACCTTTTTAGGCCCTATATGGGAGACCCTAAAGGTCACCCTTGTGTTGGATTAAGATTGGAGATTCATCTCTTGTGAGAGCAGTGTTAGTGTAGGTGACAACAGAGAAAGTTTAGGTCATCCATGAGCATATGAGGATGGACCAGAGAAGACATAAATCCTATGCATATCTTATTTTTAAGCCCTTGGTGTTTGAGTAGGAATACCTCAAATTCTTGAGACTGTCCCCATGATGAGGAATGTGTTGGTTCGGTATTGGAGGAGTGATATCCTTGAGGTTCATCGGGCCATTTGATATTGTGCATAGAGATGGCAAGGTTGTCTTCCTCCTTAACCAACCCCCACAACTGGAGTGGTTTCACAATATCTTCCATATGTGATATTTGAATAATTATGTGCATATAACGACCCATACTTTACATACATTGTTAATACATCAAAATTGAAGCACACTTATTACAACTCATAACAAAACCAGGAAAGGACCGTATCGGTATAGTGTCTTTAGAAATTAGGAAACATAAACAACTGGTTCATAAAGCATCTACATTGTATCCCATTTATTTCACCATATCTAGAGTCCCAATTGGCATATCCTGCATAATAACCTTCTTCCTGACCTAGGGAAAGAAAACATACAAAAGGGTGAGCTCAAATGCTCAGTAAGGGTAAACAAAAGAAATATCAATCACATCATATTCATAAGAACATAACATTTCGAAAATCTTAACTTGAAAAAGAGATCATAATTTCATAAAATGGGATAAATCATAGTAGTGAAATTTAATCCCAATAATCATAACTTAAAACATGAAACTTTATGGCATACACACATAATCATAGAGAACCATTTCTTAGTATTCAAGACTCATAGCCAAGACTATCTTAGCAGACAAAGTCAATTTCTGAACCGAGTTCACTCCTCATTTCAGTCCTGTTTCACTGAACCGGTTTAACCTTCCATTCCAGCCATGTTTATCTTATGAGATATAAATATTTACCCAATGCATTGGAGGGAGATATAGGTCCCACCCATCTCATAATGATACCATTCTTATGTGTGCCACAAAATCATAAACCATACATCATAGCATAACCCATGTAATAAAAATGGGAATCTTAAACATCATGTTATCATAAAAATAATTCCATCATAACATAATCAAATAAATGTAAAAATAGGGATAGAAACAGAACCCTATGTTATCTTATATGGAAAATAATTTTGATAAAACACTTAAACTACATTCTTGAGGAAAATATCCTTTCTACTTCAAAAAAATTTTCCTTTCATAACATGTAATATAATTTTGAAATAAAATAAGTTGATTAAAAATAAACATGAAAACTTGTAAAGGAAGCTTCATGAAAATAATTTTCTACAAATCCATTCATGCCATATAAGTTAAAAAAAGACATTCTTCTCATACTTGTGTCGGAAAAGTCAAAAAGTACATCGTACGAAAAACTACAAAAGATTCCTTTCATATCTTTTACTAAAAACTCACTGAAGGGTAAAATTGGATATAAAAAATTGTATAAGGATGTAAATATTACATATTTAGGAAACATGGATGTGTATGATAAATATTCCCTAGTAAATTCTGAAGTATAAACAATCTCGGATAAAAATGAGATTATTATATTTTCCCTTACCATAGGTCCGATTTGTTTCGTAAGTGTCTGAACCTCCTGTATAATGATTTAAATAATGTCATTGACTTATTCCAGAATCATAAATATTGTTATGATATCATATATGGTCATATTCTTAGCTTCTTATTAGTAATATTTCATTGCTACTTGTTATTCGGGTGTTTATTACTTTTTGTTCTTATGCGTGTTTTGTCGAATAAATTCTTATTCTTATTTTAGGTTATAGATAACTCATTTACAGAGTGGTATTAGTGTAATATATATCATATTTATTCACTAAATTCATTTATTTAATCATTATGCAATGAAAATCATGTAGAACGAGTCGCATCACAACGTGGAGATGGTATTCCGTACATACGCACGAGCGATGATATCGTTCCCATGATAGTAGAATTGCATTGGAGTGTATGTATATTGTTTCAGAATAAATATTACTTTACAATAATCATATATATTAATTCTTTACACCATTATACCCATCCAAGTAAGGTGGTGGTGGAAAATAGATTACACCACGGCGTGGAGACGGTATTTTGTACGTACACACCCGTGGTGATTTCGTTTTCCGTAGGATGGATAGATTGTGAAATAGGGTTGTTTCATAATTATAATAACATATCAGAATATGAGTGATACTGATGTTATTAATTCATAATTAAACAACTAAATAAGAAGAAGTGGAAGAAGAAATAAAGTTGAAAGAATCGGTAACGGACATTACCTCTTCTTTGAAGCGCCTCTTTGAGACCTCCCTTTAGGGCACTAAAATTGGTCTTTGAAGAATACCAGGAACTCTAGGATGTTTCTAGGGAAGTGGAGAGGAGAATTTGGTAGGGGTTGGCCGATCATGAAGGATCAAAGTGGTGTGAGGAAGAGAGGGAGGAGATGCCCTTTTATAAGGGTGGAGAGGGGCACCTTTGAAAAAACTAAAAATATTATTTTATTATAAAGCCATATTCGGTTTTAAATAGCACCAAATTGATTTATTTAGAAGATAAGGTGGGTATGGGTCTAAATTCTATCATCCAATAGAATTTAGACACGTTTAGGTATCTATTTTAACCTTATCATTTATATTTAACTATAAGTTAAATAATTGTACTTTTACCGTGTCTTCTTGTTTTCTTACACTATAAGGTTAATAAACATACTATAACAAGAAAAACGAACCCCATGTTGTTTATTATTAATATATATAACCTTATATAAGTCATTTGGCCGAACCTTAGATTTTTAGGAATAAAATAACAATTAATAATATAATATTTGTTTTAAAATCCATTTTATGTCAATTTTGACACTATTTAGTAATTGATTTTTGTGAAAATCATAATAGAATGATTAGTTATAAAGAAGTTAATTAAATAAATAATAACATGTCATATTAACCTATAAAATTATTGTAATTCATAAAAAGTCTAAAAATACATTTATTTGGGTATTTATAACATCAATTATGTCAATATTTCATTAATAAGATAATTACTGCATCATCTTTGTGTCATACATAAATTAAATTATTCAATTTCTAAAAATTCCAAATAAAATACCATTATTTAGTAACTCTTTTTATATTTCTAATGGATATTTATAGTCTAATTTATCTTATGTATAACCCTATATTAAAAATTATTTACTTACTAAACTTTGATTTTAACTATTTTAACCCTTCTTTAAATAAATTAATAATAAATGTCCTAATCCAATCCAAGTGGGAATAAATGGTCATATTTTATTCCTAAGGTTGTTTTTGGTCGAATTACACTTATCCAATAGAATTAGGAAATGTGTTAGGGTAATAATAATATAAGTTTTACCCTTAATTACCCTATTTACTTTTAACCGTGGTAAATAAAAGTAAAAAAGTTACTATTAACCAAAAATTATTTTCATCTCATTGAACCATAATATACTTACTGAAATAGACCGTGTCTCTCGTATTTTTTAAATTCAACTCACAGAAGCGGTAAAATTATGTTTTATGTAAATTTGCAAATTCTCCTAGGATGTGGGTAAAAGACGGTGAAAAGTTCAATAAAACTTTCTATATATCTAAAACTATTATAAAATTACTCCAATGGATTAAATTGAACTTATATAGGTATTATGTATCAATTTTGACCAAAAATAAATTTAAATAAAATAAATAATTATTTAAATAAAAAGTCAGTTTTTAAATAGTAACCAAGTGTTTTCATAATTCTTCAAAAATTGAAAGTTTCCAGAAAAATACCAAAATTTCACCCAAGGCTAATTTCGATATTCCGAATCCAAAAACGAAGTCCATTTTGAAAAATAAAATTTAAAACATCAAAAAGTGGTTATTACTATTCATAACAGATAGTTTTAATAATATTTTAATAGCATATCGTTGTTTAGTGAAACTTGGTATTACGTACGACGCAAGTTATCAAGGAAGGTCGCGACTGCGTGTAAAGAAAGACAAGATAGTGTTATGTGTAGTGAAATATTCCATTGATGATTTATTTAAAATAAAAACAAAATATTTCTTATAAAAGTCTCGAGTGTTACATTCTACCCCCCTTAAAATTAATTTCTCCCTCAAAATCCGTCACTCGTAACAAACAGATGAGGATACCACTCCCTCATAATATCCTCAAGCTCCCATGTAGCTTCTTCTAATTGGTGGTTCCTCCATAAAAATTTCACCAAGCGAGTGGTCTTGTTCCATAGGACTTTTTCACTACGATCGAGAATCTCTATCGGCTGTTCTTCAAAAGAAAGATCTTTTTCCACTGGTACAACTTCTGTGCTGAGTACATGTGAAGGATCAGGTATGTACTTTCTCAGGAGAGATACATGGAACACATTGTGAACTTGAGAGAGATTCTGTGGAAGCGCCAATCGGTAAGCTACCTTCCTAACACGATCCAGTATTTCAAAAGGACCGATATACCTAGGGCTCAGCTTTCCCTTCTTTCCAAATCTCATGACTCTATTCCAAAGAGATATTCGTAAGAACACATTATCACCCAATTCAAACTCTAAGTCTTTTCTTCGGTTGTCGGCATAACTTTTTTTTCGACTCTGAGCTGCTCTTATGTGTTGTTGAATAGATCAGACCTTTTCTGCCATCTCATCAACAAGATCAGGTCCTAATAGCTTTCTTTCCCCAACTTCATCCCAGCATGTTGGAGTCCTACATTTCTTTCCATAGAGAGCTTCATAAGGAGCCATCTGAATACTGGAGTGAAAGCTATTATTATAAGAAAATTCCACGAAAGTTGGTTGTTTGATCCCAACCACCTTTGAAATCCATAGAGTAATCTCTCAACATATATTCTAGAGTTTGAATTGTTCTCTCGGACTGACCATCTGTCTGAGGATGATAAGGAGTGCTGAAACTCAACTCTATATCCAGAGTATGCTGAAGTCTTCGCCAAAACATCGAGGTAAAACTCGGATCCCAATCAGATATAATGGAAAGTGATACTCCATACAATTTTACCACTTCCTTTACATATATCCTGGTAAGATGATCTAGATAGAAATCCTCTCTAATAGCAATGGAGTGTGCAGACTTTGTAAGATGATCAACTATGACCCAGATAACATTATTGAATTTGGATGTTTTAGGAAGTCTAGTAAAAAATTCTATAGTGATGTTTTCCCATTTCCATTCGGGTATGGGTAATGGTTGTAACATCCCCTTAGACTTCTATCTCTCATATTTAACTTGCTGACAAACCAAGCATCGAGAGACATATTCAGCTGCATCTCTTTTCATGCCATCCCACCAGAAGTACTCTTTCAGGTCCCTATACATCTTCGTGATTCCAGGATGAATAGGGAATGAAGAACTATGAGCCTCATCCAGCATCTCCTTCTTTAATTCAGAGATGGGAGGAACACCAACCCGATTTCTGAACTTTATTATGATATCACAATCAAGGTTGAATTCAGGAACATTTCTCACCTTCTTTTATAACTCTACATCTTCTTTCTGTGCCTCTTTAATCTTAACATGTATAGATGGTTGAACATTCATTTGAGAAAGATGTGATTTTTCCCCTTTCATTATAATTCCAAGACCCATCCTTTTTAAATACATAAATATTGGATCTTTTGTGATCATCATCATGGATAAACTGGCATGGTCTTGTCGACTTAATGAATCTGCCACCTTGTTTGCTTTCCCAGGGTGGTAATGAATTGAGCAGTCGTAATCCTTAATCAGATCCAACCTTCTTCTTTGACGAATTTTTATCTCCTTTTGTGGAAAATTTACTTTAAACTTTTATCATCAGTATAAATGTCACACCTTTCTCCATAAAGATAATGCCTCCAAATATATAATGCAAAGATTACCATAGCTAACACCAAATCATGAGTTGGGTAATTTTGCTCATGGATTTTCAACTGTCGTCAGGCATAAGCTATCACCATATCATTTTGCATAAGAACACACCCCAATCCCTTCTTGGATGATTCAGTGTAGATCACAAACCTTTCTCCACTACAAGGCAGTGTGAGCACAGGTGCACTTGATAACCTTCTTTTCAACTCTTTGAAATTCTCTTCACATTCCTCCATCCAAACAATCTTAACTCCTTTCCGAGTCAACCTGGTGAGTGGATTAGATAATCATAAAAAATCTTTCACAAAACATCGATAATATCATGCCAAACCAAGAAAAATTCGGATCTCAGTTACTGTTGTTAGTCTCGACCATCTTTTTATTACCTCTGTTATTGCTGGATCCACAGATATCCCCTCTTTTGAGATTATGTGACCCAAAAATGCATCTTTTTTAAGCCAAAATTCACACTTGGTAAATTTGTCATAAAGCTTCTCCTTTCTCAGGGTCTTCAATTTAATTATCAAATGATCTTCATGTTCTTCTGTGCTCTTTGAATAGACCAGAATATCGTCTATAAATAATACCACAAACTGATCAATATAGTCTCTAAAGACTCTATTCATCAGATCCATGATGATAGAAGGGGCATTAGTAAGACCAAATGGCATCACTATAAATTCATAGTGTCCATACCTTGTACGGAAAGCCGTATTTGGAATATCCTCCCTTTTGACCCTAAATTGATGATACCATGAATGAAGATCAATCTTGGAAAAGTATTGAGCTCCGTGTAGTTGGTCAAATAAGTCATCAATGTGCGGCAGAGGATATTTGTTCTTTATAGTGATCTTGTTAAGTTCTCGATAATCAATATAGTTTCTCATTGACCCATCTTTCTTCTTAACAAACAGAACTGGTGCTCCTCAAGCTGATGCACTAGGGAATATGAATCCCTTATCAATATTCTCTTAGAGTTGCTTCATCAATTCCTACAACTCAATTGGGGTCATTCTATAAGGTGTCTTTGAAATAGGTAAAGCACCTGGTACGAGTTCTATTGAAAACTCAACTTCACGATTTGGTGGAAGACCCGAAAATTCCTCTGGAAAGACATCGTCAAAATCCTGTACAATGGGAATATTCTTAATCATGAGTTTCTCACCAACCATTTGAGATAAATAACCTTCATTTAGTGGAATCAAGACCCATAAGATGGAAGGAATTTCCACTATAAGGTTATGTTCATCCTTGCATCGATAGACGATCAAAGATTGATCTGGAATATGAATTGTGACTTCCCTTCTTTAGAAATTGATATGATCTCTATATAGAGAAAGCCAATACATGCTAAGAATCGCATCAAATTCCACTATAGGAAGGATCACAAGATTTGCAGGAAGCACTTTCCCACAAACTTCATTCAGAGAAGAATTATAAGTTTTTGATGCGATTGTTGTGCCATTAGGGGTTGTCACAACTAACTCAACATCTAATTATTGAGGTAATACGGAGATACCCTTAGAAAATTCTTCAGAAATAAAGGAGTGGGTGGATCCAGAATCAAATAAAACATTTTTTACTTTAGAGTGGATGGTAAGTGTACCTTTCACCACTTCATTATCATACTCCACATCGCTGATAGAAATTGGATGTGACATTCCTTTGTCTTTAGCCTTAAGAGTTTGTTGGCGTCGATCATCCTCAACAACCCTTGTATTAGGGCATTGATTGGCATAATGCCCCATTTCCTTACACTTGTAACATTGAGGTGTATGAGGTGCACTCTGTGTAGCATTTTCATTGTTCGTATCACTAGACATCTTCTTACCATCATTGCGGCATTCAAATGCCCGATGACCTTCCATTCCACATTTGAAACATTTAATTGTCCCTTTAATAAAACTCCCTCCATGTTTATTTCCACACTTTGAGAATAAGGGAAAAATCATCTTCTTTTCAGTGTGCTCTTTAGATTTTCCTTTGAATTCCATTTTCCTCTTCTTATCACACCCATATGACTGATGGGTTACTCCAATCTCCATCTCAACTTTGAGAGCACATCGAACGATTTCCTTGTATCTATTGAAGTACCTTGTGGGTAACGCCCTTCGAATACTTGGTTTTAAGCCACTAAAGAATCGATCGATCTTACTCCAAGGTTGGATAATAATAACAGAAGCATACCTTGCATGTCCTGTAAAATATGCTACATAGGTACCAACAGATTCATCATCCTTTTGCTTTAGTTCAATAAACTCCTTCTCCAACTTTGTTCGGAGAATACGAGGGATGTACTTATTGAAAAATAAGTTCTTGAACTCGTCCCATTCCATGGACTCAAATTCATCTCTTGGCCTCGTATTCTTGATAATATTCCACCATTGATCAGCATCACCTTCCAAATGATACACTAATAAGATGAATTTATCATGTCCAGAACATTGATGAACCGAAAATATCTTTTTAGTAGTACTGATCCATTGTTAAACAACTAATGGATCAGTAGACCCACTAAATGAAGGTGGATGTTGTCTCATGAAGGATTCAATAGAATGTTGCTCCTTCCTTTGATCGTTTGGAAGTCTTGCATGATTCATAGCTTGAGAAAGTTATGTGAGCATGGATACAAGATTTTTCATTCCAGCTCCCATAATGTTTTGTTACTCAGGGGGACAATCATTGCATTGCCCGTCGCATTCCGCATTAACACGGTTCCTTCGGGTTCCAGCCATTGACTAAAACCAAGAAGAATAGTGTGATCAATAATAATTATAATAGGAAAACCACATAATCCAGAACAAAATTCCACACTTAAGGTCATATCCTAGGTTATTCATGGCCATTTCTAAAACACTAAGATTGTGTTCTATGCTTAGACTTATCCTTAGGATTCTTACTAAGCTTTTCACATCCTAGTTTCCAAAGGCTGACTATACTATTGCTCTGATACCAACTATAATGACCCATACTTTACATACATTGTTAATACTTCAAAATTGAAGCACACTTATTACAACATATAACAAAACCAAGAAACGACCGTATAGGTATAGTGTCTTTAGAAACTGGGAATCATAAACAACTGGTTCATAAAGCATATACATTGTCTCCCATTTATTTCATCATATCTAGAGTCCCTTTTGGCATATACTACTTAATAGCCTTTTTCCTGACCTGGGTAAAGAATGAAAACAAAAGGGTTAGATCAAATGCTTAGTAAGGGTAAACAAAAGAAATATCAATCACATCATATTCATAAGAACATAACATTTCAGAAATCTTAACCTGCAAAAGAGATCATAATTTCATAACATGGGATAAATCATAGTAGTGAAATGTAATCCCCATAATTATAACTTAAAACATGAAACTTTGTGGAATACACACATAATCATAGAGAATCATTTCTTAGTAGTCAAGACTCATAGCCAAGACTATCTTAGCGGACAAAGTCCATTTCTGAACCGAGTTCACTCCTCGTTTCAGTCCTGTTTCGCTGAACCGGTTTAACCTGCCGTTCCAGCCATGTCTATCTCATGAGATATAAATCTTTACCTAATGCATTGAAGGGATTTATAGGTCCCACTAATCTCATAATGATACTATTCTTATTTGTGCCACAAAATCATAAACCATACATCATAGCATAACCCATGTAATAAAAATGGGAATCTTAAACATCATTCCATCATAAGATAATCCATATAAGATAAAAGGACATCATAAAAATAATTCCATCATAACATAATCAAATTAATGTAAAAATAGGGATATAAACAGAACCCTATATTATCTTAGATGGAAAATAATTTTGATAAAACACTTGAACTCTATTCTTGAGGAAAATATCCTTTCTACTTCAAAAACATTTTCCTTTCGTAACATGTCATACAATTTTGAACTAAAAAAAGTTGATTAAAAATAAACATGAAAACTTGTAAAGGAATCCTCATGAAATAATGTTCTAAAAATCCATTCATGCCGTATAAGTTAAAAAAAGACATTCTTCTCGTACTTTTGTCAGAAAAGTCAAAAAGCACCTCGTACGAAAAACGACAAATGATTCCATTCATATCTTTTACTAAAAGTTCACCGTAGGGTAAAATTGGATATAAACAATTGTATAAGGATATATACAATTGTATAAGGATATAAATATAACATATTGGGGAAACATGGATGTGGATGATAAATATTCCCCAGTAAATTCTGAATTATAAACAATCTCGGAAAAAAATGAGATTGCGAGATTTTCCCTTACCTTAGGTCTCATTTTCTTCGTAAGTTTATGAACCTCTTGTATAATGATTTCAATAATGCCATTGACGTATTCCAGAATCATACTTATTTTTATAATATCATATATGGTTATATTCTTACCTTCTTATTAGTAATATTTCATTGCTACTTGTTATTCGGGTGTTTATTACTTTTTGTTCTTATGCGTGTTTTGTCGAATACATTCTTATTCATCTTTTCAGGTTATACATACCTCATTTCCAGAATGGTATTAGTGTAATATATATCAAATTTATTCACTCAATTAATTTATGTAATCATTATGCAATGAAAATCATATAGAACGAGTCACATCACATCGTGGAGACAGTATTTTGTACGTACGCACGAGCGATGATATCATTCCCATGATCGTGGAATTGTATTAGAGTGTATGTATACTATTTCAGAATAAATATCAATTTACAATAATGATATATATTCATTCTTTACACCATTATACCCATCCAGGTAAGGTGGTGGTGAAAATAGATTACACCACGGCGTGGAGACGGTATTCCGTACGTATGCACGCGCGGTGATTTCGTTTTCCGTAGGATGGATAGATGATGAAATATGGTTGTTTCATACTTATAATAACATATAGGTATATTAGTGATAATGATGTTATTAATTCATAATGAAACAAATAAAGAAGAATAAGTGGAAGAAGAAATAAAGTTGAAAGAATCGGTAACAGACATTACCTCTTCTTTGAAGGGCCTCTTTGAGACCTCCTTTTAGGGCACTAAAATTGGTCTTTGAAGACGACCAGGACCTCTAGGATGTTTCTAGGGAATTTTAGAGGAGAATTTGGTAGGATTTGGCCGATCTTGAAGGCTCAAAGTGGTGTGAGGAAGAGAGGGAGGAGATGCCCTTTTATAAGGGTGGAGAGGGGCACCTTTGAAAAAACTAAAAATATTATTTTATTATAAAGCCATATTCGGTTTTAAATAGCACCAAATTGATTTATTTAGAAGATAAGGTGGGTATGGGTCTAAATTCTATCATCCAATAGAATTTAGACACGTTTAGGTATCTATTTTAACCTTATCATTTATATTTAACTATAAGTTAAATAATTGTACTTTTACCGTGTCTTCTTGTTTTCTTACACTATAAGGTTAATAAAGTTACTATAACAAGACAAACGAACCCCAAGTTGTTTATTATTAATATATATAACCTTATCTAGGTTATTTTTCCGAACCATAGATTTTTAAGAATAAAATAATAATAAATAATATAATATTTCTTTTAAAAACTATTTTATGTCAATTTTAAAACTATTTAGTAATTGATTTTTGTGAAAATGATAACAGAATTATTAGTTCTAAAAGAGTTAATTAAATAAATACTAACATGTCATATTAACCTATAAAATTATTGGAATTCATAAAAAGTCTCAAATTAAATTTATTTGGGTATTTATAACATCAATTATGTCAATATTTCATTAATAAGATAATTACTACATCATCTTTGTGTTATATATAAATTAACATATTTAATGTCTAAAAATTACAAATAAAATTCCATTATGTAGGAAATCTTATTATATTTATATTTAATATTTATAGTCGAATTTATCTTATGTATATCCCTATATTAAAAAGTATTTACTTATTAAACTTTGACTTTATCTATTTTAACCCTTCTTTAAATAAATTAATAATAAATGTCCTAATCTAATCCAAGTGAGCCTAAATGGTCATATATTATTCCTAAGGTTGTTTTTGGTCGAATTAAACTTATCCAATAGAATTAGGACATGTTTTAGGGTAATAATAATGTCATTTTTACCCTTAATTACCCTATTTACTTTTAACCGTGGTAAATAAAAGTAAAAAGTTTCTATTCACCAAAAATTATTTTCATCTCATTCAACCACATTTTACTTACTGATATCAACCGTGTCTCTCAGATTTTTTAAATTCCACTCACAGAAGCGGTAAAATTATGTTTTATGTAAATTTTCAAATTCTTCTAGGAGGTGGGTAAAAGACGGTGAAAATTTCAATAAAATTTTTTATATATCTAAAATTTTTATAAAATTACTCCAATGAATTACATTCATCTTATATAGGTATTATGTATCAATTTTGACCTAAAATAAATTTAAATAAAATAAATAATTATTTAAATAAAATGTCAGTTTTTACATAGTATCCCAATGTTTTCACTATTCATCAAAAATTGAATGTTTCCAGAAAAATACCAAAATTTCACCCTAGGCTAGTTTCGATATTCTGAATCCAAAAAACAAATCCCATTTTGAAAAATAAAATTTAAAAAATTTCAAAAAGTGGTTATTACTATTCATAATGGATATTTTTAATAATATTTTAATAGCATATCGTTGTTTAGTGAAACTCGGTATTGTGTACGACGCAAGCTATCAAGGAAGGTCGTGATTGCGTGTAAAGCAAGTCAAGCTAGTGTTGTGTGTAGTGAAATATTCCTTTGATGATTTATATAAAATAAAAACAAAATATTTCTTATAAAAGTCTCGAGTGTTACAGTGCATACCCCTACACACGTCATTGACTAAGGTGAGATGGACATCAAGGATGGAGCCACCTTTGTAGAGCACCCAGTGGAGATCGAGGACTCATGGGAGTAGACATTGAGAGGATGGACCATCCCATTGTTTTGTGGGCCATGGATACATGTAAATGTGTATTAGTGTTCATGGGAGTGGGAGATCTAGAAGTAGACCCATTATCCCAAGTTGTATGCCTAATTTTCATTTTTGGGATAAAAATCTTGAAGGAGGGAATTATGTAGAGACCCAATTTTTTCTATGTAATACTTTGAAATATTTCTAAATGTATTTCTAGAGATAAATACTGATATATTGTGCAATTTTTAGATCTATTCTTCCTAGATTTAATTCTTATAATAATATTAAATATATTTTATATCTTGAGAGTGATTAATTAAATAACAAAGGATAACTCTTAAATGGTTGATTAGATCAGAATTCTGAGATGACGCTTAGGTTTGTATTTGGGTGTTTACCATAGGCACGACATAAAATGATTCTTTCCATGATGACTAGACCCCTAGATCATTGGCAGTGTGTTTAAGTGAATTAATTAATTAATTAATAAATTAAGTTTATTTTGACCTTATAAAAAAATATAAATAGGTCACTAAGAAAAATTTGACATAGTTGTCTCATAATTCTCCCATCCACTGACAAGATATCCCCCCCCCCTTTTGATGAATGAGTGACGAACCACTGTACCAAGGAAGATCGAAGCACAACAAACACAACGGCTTCTCCCAAATTTATTCCTGAGCACGTTCTTCAAAAAATATCCAAACAAGAGGTAGGACTCATTGTTGAAGGTATTTTTCTCCTGTATAATTAGATGATTGATTATATTGTAATTAACACTTTTATCCACACCTTTAACAACCTTGTATTTTACAAAGTAAAGAAATTAAATTTATTTATTTAGTTTACCTGACTCGTTCATCATGTTCATGAGAATTGGCCAAGAATTCTTGGACAATGATTGTTAAAACCTTTATTCATGTGAATTTATTCTCCTTTTCTTAACGTTATTCACTGATAGAACCCCATGGACCCCAGTTTGATAATTTGTTAGTGACTTGAGCTCAATAAGGTGGCCAAGTTTATGTCGAATCGATGAAATATCAACTATTTTACAAGTAGGGAATAGATATGGATTATTTTCAATGAAATGAGGTTCAATTCGATGGTTTGAGGCTGAATCATCAAGCATCTAAGATGTGGAAACATGTGGAAAATCTAAAGAAACACTCATTGATGAGAAGAGACATTTTCTAATGAATATCAGCCATCAACCATGAGATTAGTCTCAATCTAGAGTTTTCAAACAGATTCATGGAGATATCTAAGGTGTTTTGATAATATTCGATGATTTGATGAAGTTTGAGAGATTCCATAGATTCTATAAAAATCCCAACTACACGTTATGAAATATGAATAACACACAGTCTGTAGCCTCCCTCAATGGAAGATATAGGGTTTGGGAAGACACAAGGATGACACGATGTGGAGTCTTACCTCATACAACATGTACACCTTCCCTAGCTGGATAGCTAGTGTGACAGGTCATACTATTAAGGACTCTATGTAAGAGAACAAAGTCATGGGTTGGCCAAATGGATATAATACCATGTGAAGACACACATCTTTTTACAAATTACATTGGCATGGGGTTTGTGTACATCGATACGACCACATGACACATCTCTGGTCCCAATTTTTCCAGACACAATGTCTAGTCCACTTACACGGTGTGTTCTACTACATGGTGTGGGTCCATGTTCTGGATAAGGACACTATTATGATGTGGAGAGGGACCACACACTATGTGGGCCCTCTCACACACTGTGTTCCCCTTGGTCTCTTCTAATAGATCTTCAAACAATAGTAGTTCCTTTTTTTAAACTTGTATTTTGGCCTATGAGATGCATATCCTGTGTTTTTTTCATGTAGAACATGATGGGTGTCTCATAATTGGCTTTCTGTGTATGATTTGAATTGTTTTGTGTTTGACATGCACTAATGTGACACTCAATTATGGCAGAAATTTTACAGAATCATCAAACAATCTCAGGCATAACCTTCCAGTAGGGCTAGGAAGTGGATTTCCCTGAAGATAGTACCAGGATTACCATTCTGTAAGACTATGAAGTGGATTCCCCTAGTTATCTTTTTTAAGTTACCCTCTGGTAGGAATATTTAGTGGAGTTCCTTGATGTTCTGGTCTTTCCCTCCAACTATCCTGTGTAGTGGCATTCCTCGATAATAGTACTGATCTTAACCTCCAGTAGAACTAGGAAATAGCATTCCCTGAGGACATATCCAAGGAATAACCCTCCAGGCAGGTTGGATAGTGGAGTCCCCTAATGACTCAATGGGCTTACCATCTAATGGGACTGCGAAGTGGTATTTCTCGATGACATTATCGAGCGTAACTCACCAACTAGGCCAAGAATTTGTGTTTCTTAGTGTCTATCTGAGTATCCCTCTCCTATCATACCAGGATACAAAATCCTTAACTAGAATTTATGTCCCCTTGAATATGATTCATAGTGAAGAGGCATGGTTTGACGTGGTGTTGTACTCATGAGAAAGAAGGATTCTTTCCCCATAAAGATGTGTCCTTATGACGTGGCATAGAACTATACAAGAGAGTAAATGACTCCTAAAGAAGATAGTATTAGGGTGTGGTGACTGAGCCCCCTAGACTTGTGTATTAAAGGAAAATTCATGAGATGTTGGACATCGCAAATGGACTTCCTTTGGAACTATTGGCTACTCCTCTTCTTGGATTGAACTGTGAGATGGAGATCCCCTTACTCCCTCATTTGGGATTCTTCACTGAGCATATATATCGATCCTATTTCAGTACCCACTTCTTTGGATTTTATTACTCTCCTTTTACGAGAGGTGAAGACACATGGGGTATGCCACATGCTTTCAATGATTATGTTCTTCTGTTCGAATGAGTCCACTCTCTCTTACTATAGGTAGTGAAGACTCAATGATAATTTCATCTTCTCAGTGTGTTGAACTCCTAGTGTTTTTATGAGTTATCATTCACATTTTTGTTGGGTTGAGCTATACTCCCTTGCTATACCTTTTTCTATCTATTGCTTCTCTCTTCACTTATATCTCTTACTACTCCAACTTCACCCTTTTTAAGAAATTCTACTAGAAATATATATACTCACCCCTGTATGGGTTTCACCCAAAATAGGTCATGTATTTTGTAGATGATGGACAAGTCAATCGTGACATCATATGAGCATAGGGATATGGGGGGCGTAGAGCACATATGGTGGTCAAAGCTTAGAATTCAAGAGTTCGGATCTCTCAGCTATTTTATATTTCATGTTTTATGTAAGGTTGGGAGACATTTCTGATTGGGTGTGTATTTTTTCCATTTTCTATTCAGCTTACACTATCATACACCGTACAGTTTAGATGTGCATTCATGTTTGGTTTATTTATCAGAATGTTCTGTATTTTATTTATTTCCCTCAACACTTTTTCATTGAGTTGGTTGTCTGTGTGTATACAGGTACTTAGGAAAAGGTCTCCCCAAGTTTAGTTGTTCATTCATCTCTTATTTCTACCCCATGGCCTATGGAGAAGGTATTGGGGTAGTTGTAGCTCGATCCCCATAATATCAAGAAACCTACCAAGCTTTGGTTGCTATGGTTGCAATTACCGGACCTTCATGATATAGGTTTTATCATACCTAGTGTGCCCCCCTCGGAAGCTCTAGTTCTATTCGTGAAGAAGGGAGATGGGAGCTTACAGATTTTCTTGGATTATCATCACCTGAACCAAGAGACAATAATGAAAAGGTACCTTGTTCTTAGGATTTAAGATCTATTTGATCAGTTAAAATGTCTTAGATGGTTCTCCAAGATCGATCTTTGGTCCGACTTCTGCCAGTTGTTGGTTCATGAGGCAGATATCCCAATTTTGGAATTCTGATTTTGTTATGGATTCTATGAGTTCTTAGTGATCCCCTTTAGTGTGATAAATTCCTTTTCCGTGTTTATGGATTTTATGAACTAGGTTGTCAAGACATATGTGGACCAATTTTTTATTCTATTCATCGATGACATACTCATCCACTTTGCAACAAAATAAGGGTATGAAGATCACTTGAGGATGGTTCTTTATTTACTTTGGGAGGAAAAAATTTATGAAAATCCCAAGAATTTCCAGTTCTGGATAGATGGGGTTCAATTCTTGGGGAACATAATTTATAAACAAGGTTTATCCATGGATTCAACAAATTCTAGATTAATGATTTCTTGGGAGCCACCCATGAATGTGTCAGAGGTGTGGTTCTTTCGTGGCATAGCAGGGTACTAAATGAGATTTTTGGAAGATTTATCCATAATTGTTGGCCCTTTGACTTCCATAAAACGGAAGGTATATCCATTTAAATGGTTTGAGGAGTGATATAAGGCCTTTTAGGAGCTAAGTAATATACTAAAATTTGATCCAGTGTTGACACTTCCAGAGTAAGGTGTTGAGTTTGTGGTGAATTGTGATGCCTCGTGAGCCAGTCTTGGTTGTGTATTAATGTAGTGGAAGGCATTTATCACATATGGTTGGAGGATGTAGAGACCCAATGAGTATAACTATGTGACTCATTACCTATAGTAGGTATCACTAGTCTTCTCCCTATGGATGTGGAGGCCCTACCTACTGGATTCATGATTTGTGGTTTATGTAGAGCATTATATTATCAGGTACATTTTTACATTGAGAGACCCAAACCAGAGGCATAGATACTAGTTGGAGTTCCTATATGACTACAAATTTGAGATAGTATATAATCTAGGAAATGGAAATGTTGTAGTCGATTCCCTTATCTATAATTCCCAATCTCTCCCAATGTGGGAATTTTTTAAGTAGTTACCTTACCTATAGCTGACCCTGGTGGAGCTAGAGGGTACAACTTTTCAACAGTCAATGGTGTTGAATACTTAACTCCTAAAGCATGTTAATGAGTCCAAAATGGGATACATCAATGACAAGGTTATTTGTGAACATCTATTCACAAGATATGCACCTGATGGATATTATGAAGGATGGAATCATGATATCTTAATCGAGGGGTGAATAGTGGTCCAATCACGATGCGGGGGGAGGTGGTATGGGACTTCCACACTTCTCCATTAGTTGTACATCCTGGTGTAGGGAAGATATATAGGGATCTTTTGTAGTAGTATTGGTGGTCCATCAAGAGATGAATTTTTTCTGAGTTCGTATCTCCGTGCCTCACCTGTCAGCAGGTGAATGTTGAGAACCAAGTTTCAGTAGGTCTGTTGCAGCCCCCTGGAGATTCTAGAGTGGAGGTGGGCTAACATATCCAAGAATTTTATCATGAGGAACTTATGGACAATAAAGGGCCACAACTCTATCTATGTGATAGTGGAGTGACATATGAATTAAAAACACTTCCTTTCCATCATGGTGAAGTGTTAAATAGAGATTTTGGGGTAGTTGTATGTATGAGAAATTGTCTTCCATCATGTGGTACCCTCAATGATTGTCTCAGATCATGACTTGTGGTTTACATCATGATTGTGGAGATTCCATCAAGATTACTTTGGTAACCTGATGTAGATAAGTGTATCCTTTCACCTCTAGATCGATGGGTAGATCAAGCGCACTATCCAGGTGTTGGAGAATATGTTGAGGTCTTATGTGTTGGACTTTGGTCAGATTTGGAAGGATCACCTTCCCTTTATAGAGTTTGCGTACAATAATAGCTACCACTCTACCATCATTTGGAACCTTTTGACACCCTATATGGTAGACCCTATAGGACACCCTTGTCTTGTATGGGTACTGTATATTCATCCCTTGTGGGACTAGAGTTGTTGCATGTGATAATGGAGAAAGTGTTTGTCATCCATGAGAAGACGAGTATGGCCTGAAGCAGACAAAAATCCTATGAAGATCACCATCATAGACCCTTGGAGATTGAGTAGGGAGATCATTTCTTCTTTAGAGTATCCCCTTAAAGAGTATTACAATGGTTCGGCTAGAGAGGCAAGTTATCCCTGAGTTTCATCACTCCATTTCAGATTGTGTAGAGGGTTGGAAAGGTTTCCTACCACCTCTCCCAACCCCCATAGCTAGAGCAGGTGTATGATTTATTCCATGTGATATAGTTGGGGAAATATGTGCATGACCCTATGCACATTATTTAATGGTGTGAGATGGAAATATAGTATGGATAGACATTTAAAAACAACACGATGGTGATCAAGGACTGATAGGAGTGGATATTTTGAGGAAGGACCATCCCTTTGGTTCGCATGTTGAGGAAGCATAGAAATGTGAAGGAGAGTTCCTGGAAGTGAGGGAGCCCCGATACGGGCTCATTATCCTATGTTATTTACATAGTTTTTCTTTTTGAAGGTGAAAATCTTAAAGAAGGGAATGATTTAGAGACCCAATTTTTTCCTTGTAAGACTTTGAAATATTTCAAAATATATTTCCAAATCTAGGCACTTGGACGACATGGGATTCCAAGGCACAATGTCCCCAAAAATATTTTTTAATAAAAATATTAATTATATTTTATATTACACACATGATTAATTAAAGAAAATTTGATAACTCATAAACGGTTAATCAAATTAGATATTTGAGACTATGATTCATTCTGAAATGTGGTGTTTACCCTAGGCATGACATAAAATGTGTCGACATGGGATGCCCGAACCCCTCACTAATTGGTAGTGCATTCCAGTGAATTAATTAATTGATTAATTTATTCTAAACCTAATAAGAAAATTATAAATATGTCATTAGGGATAATTGGCCATGTTTATCTCATAATTGTCATATATACTGATGAGATCCCCTCCCCTCTTCCCTTTAATGAACAAGTGACGAACCTCTAGACCATGGCAGATTGAAGAGAAATGAGCACTTCGACTTCTATGGAATTCATTTATGAAAATATTATTTCACAAAGAATGATCCAAACAAAATGTAGGACTATTTATTTGAGTTTCCCTCTTATAATTAAATGATTTAGTATATCTTAAATCTCCATTTGATCTGTACCTTTGACAGTCTTTTCAGGTTCCAATGTACTTAAATTAAATTGTTTCCTTTGGTCTACCCGACCTGTTATTCATTTCCTTGAGAATTTGACAAGAAAATTTGTCCAAATATTGTAAAAAAAATTTTTATTGTGCATTTCGTCCCACATTATTCACGTTATTTGCTGATGAAACTCCATGGTTCATGATTCTATAGTTTCCAGGAAACACAAGCTCGATCAGGTGCTCAGCTTTATGGTGGATCGATGAAACATCGATGATACTACAAATGGGTAATAGATCTAGATTCATTACGATGAAAGGAGGTTCAATGCAGTGGTTTGAGGCTGGATTATCAAGGAACACAAATAAGCAGGCATGTTGAACTTCCAAAAAAACCCTCATTGATGACCAGAGTCATTTTCCAGCAAACGACGACTGGTAAGCATGAGATTCTACCAGATTCAGAGTTTTTTTATAGAATCATATTGATATCTAATTTAGTTTGACTATATTCATACTATTGATAAAGATTGGGAATAATTTGAAGATTCTTGAAAAATACTGACTACACGTTGTTATAGGTTTGGAATATATTTATTTAACACTCCATCATGACATAAATAATATAGAATCATTTGAGAATCTAGAGGGTGACCCTCTAGTAGTGTTGGGAAATGAATTACTCACATCCATTCCCTCTGGCCCTACCTAAAAAGTACTAGCAACCCTCTGGGTAGCACACTCAGTCTAACCCCTCTGGTTCTGTATGTGAATATAATAAGACTCTCTGAGGAAGCACTCACAGTTTATCCCCTTATAGTCAAAGGCAAGGAAAGACTCTATGGGGACGCTCACACAGTCAATTCCCCATATAGTATAGGTAAAGCAAGACTCTCTGAGGAATCTCACACAGTCCATTTCTCGTATAGTCTAGGGTAGTCAAGGACTCTCTGAGGAAGCTCACATGTCAATTCCCATTATATCCCCATGGTATAGGACTCTATGACGAAGCTCACTCAGTCAATTCCCCTTATAGTCCAGGCTGTTCAATTCAAACAAAGACTCTCTGAGGAAGCTCACGCTGTCAATCCCCTTATAGTCTAAAGCAATCAAGGAATCTCTGAGGAAGCTCACTCGGTCAATTCCCCTTATATCCCCAAGTGGTTCTAGGCTCTCTAAAGATGCTCACTCAGTCAATCCCCCCTTATAGCCTAAAGTAATCAAAGACTCTAAGGAAGATCACCTGATCAATTCCTGTTGTAGTCAACTACACTAGGTTCTCCTGGCCCTATATAGGTCAAAGAGCATATCAGTGTAATAAGGCCAAAGTAAACCTATATAATTACTTTGATAAACGTTCTACAACATAACAAGCATGTTAGAAAACAACTCTCCATCCTACAGTAATAGGCATAGAAAACAAGAAAGGCAGCCAAAGGCTAAACTGGACCAAACAGTCATAAATAGAACAATTCATGGGAAAAACACATCCAAAGCACAACAATCAACCCAATTAACCACCAAATTACCTCTACACAGGCCTACAATCATGGAAGGAAAATAATGGGGGTAAAACGGTAAACACACAATACCTCGTTCAAGGGTATTGGAGGAATTTGCACATAATATTCAAATACATAGAATGGAAAGGCACAAACCACCTAACTCGAGGTTAGAAGGTCAATATAATTGAACCTCAAAGCTTGAATCTCCTTGGAATGTCGTAGATCTAAGAAAACATCCAAAATTTTCAACCTATGATAACTTATAAAAGAAGAGGAATTGGAAAACAAGGCTCAAGTAGTAGAGATAACACACTGATATGATTCCAATGCAATCAACGGTGTTCGAATTAGAGGTCGGATGGAGGCACGGGGGCTCGGAGAGAAGTCGTGGTCGTACGGGTTTTCTCGGACTAAGACAACCTAGAAGAAGGTTGTTAGGTCCGTCAGATGTGACTCCGGTGCTTTTAATGAAAAAATAATAATATACGGCACACACTTATAGAGTACACAACTTATAACTAAAAAGAGCGTCTAGGTTCTTACATGGCCTCTATCCATGGTTCATGGATCATTATATTTCATATATGAATGTCTCATAGGGAAACATGTCAATGTTTATGGTAAATTTTATTTTAGTTATTGTGGAGGTTCCCCATCTTCTATGGTGTGTGAATCAGAGGAACCTATTTCTGAGAAATCTCCTTGTTAGTTATTTCGTTTAATTTGATAGACAACTCACTAATTTTTTTTAGTATGGTGTGTTTGGAACTTTAAGCCATCATTCCTTAATCCTCTAAATTCTTGTTCTCAGTGTGGAAAAGGAGGAGTTTTGTAAGCTATGTTGTCAGAGGAGGAAGCCTGGGTCAGAAGTTTTTATTTCTCAACTTTATATAAAAAGATGGTTCAATACATCATGGATCAATATATAGGTCCTAGATTGAATATTTTCACATAGTCAAGAAATTTCCTAGTGTGGGGGTTGTAAATATATCATATTGTTTCAAATATTAGAGTGAAAAACTATTTAAACTTCTCCTGGATATAGTTTTTCTTTTCTTGAAATCATTTTTCTTTCAAAATCATAGGGGCCACCTTTTCCATAAATTTACATGATTGTGCATTTTAGAGAATAAATTTTAATTTTCTTACCTATTCCCCTAAAATGGTTTAGTTTTTTGGTGGTACTCTTATGGAGAAGCATGTGTTTGGTTAAATTAAGAATTGTGTCCTGGACAAGGGCCATTTTTGAGTCTCTATAGTTAAACCCTTTTCATGTTGGTGGATAGTTTCATTGAGCACTCATCTTATTTAAACCTCTATGCTAGTCAGTTATTTAATAATGGGGATACCCATCTCTTTCCCCCATGTATCTCCTTGAAATTTTATCTATAGTAAGTTGGGTGTGACTTGGGGAATTGAATCCTCACAATAGGTTTCATTGTTTCATTTCATCTTGATTAATTTTGAGTCCTTGTTTAGTTCAATGTTTGTCTGAGTGACTTTCTAGGGGAATAAAGTGTTAATGGTGGGGAGAATGATCACACCCCTAGGTGAAACTTCTCTTTTATATTATTTATTTTTTGAATTATTTTATTTGGTGCTTGAGAGATCATGAGGTATGATAGTTGAAGGGTTGAAATTTATATTTTTGGAGAATTTTTATCTTTTGAATGATGATATTTCATGGTTAGTAGTAATACGTTGGTACCTACACATGTTCTTAGTTGGGTTTTTTATGTGGCGTATGTCTTGAACATGACTTATTAATCTACGTGGAAAGATTTCTGTCGGTGGTATAATTTTTTATAGTGCTAAGTGACACATTTTGAGCATAGTTTTCTCAACCATGCATCTTCCTAGGGTAACCGTGAAAGGGGGTGACAGGACTAGGTAGTGTCAATTGAACTTTTGGTACATGGTTTGGAAAATTGTACGGATTTCCCAGGATATTTAATTTTGGGTTTTTTTCATTACTATTATACACATAGAGGGGTTTTCTTTTTCCCCCTCATCCTACATGGTGTTGCATGACCCCTCCCCTATCTTCGTTAGTTTCATGTTCCACACTCTTCCTCTCATCTCCCTCTAGTTCATAGTGATCTCATCATATTTCTTGGAGGTTTTGGGGTCTGTTCTTCTAGGTAAGAACAAAGGCCCCCTCCGCATTTATTTAATTGGAATTTTCCCTCTAAATATAACTCCACAAAACATGGTTGAACCATAGTTCATGTTTTAATCCAATACATTTTGATTTATTCCTTTTTTAGAGAATTCAATGGGTCTCTCAGGTAAGCATCAGTTGCGTATCAACATTCACCACTAAAGGTGAATCATTTCAAACTTTTTTGGTTCGCCTTCCCCTATTTGAGGCTAGATTCTTATACCCTATTAATTTGTTCCAAAAATTTTAGGTTCTTTTGGTGTTTTCTTATTCCTTTTATTATTTTAGTTTGTTGTATTATTCATTGAGTAGATTAATGTTGCCCAGGTCAATGGAGTGTTACATGTGTATGTATGGGTATGACACACACACACACACGCATACACACAGATATATAAACTATCATTGTACATATTAACTCATGGTGAGGGGAATATTTACAATTAATCTAGAGGTATATATATATATAAATGCATGTGCATGTAGGCATAAAGAGTGGTTTTGGGCCATCATTATCAAAAGTGCCTTGAGCATGAGGTAGGTTCCCTATTAAAAATCCATTAAAAGTGAACACTATTATTGGTTCAGGTTTTTAAAATTATGTATTCCATTATATATGAATTTAATATGATATATATATAATTTTTTGTGGTTCTTGAAAAGTCTCCTCCCACTATTTTCTAATAATTATCTGCATATATTAAAATTGTTTGATTTGATTTAATATTTTTTTCAAGATTTTTTAAAAGTGTGAATCTTTATTTGTTTAATTGGTCTTTAAAATGTTTTTGGAACTCAAATTATTTATCAATTGGTGTTATCTAAAGTTAAATTATTCCTTTTAATATGATGTGGCTCGACTAGAACCATGAAATTATTTTTTAGAATTGAAAAAAACCTCTTCAGTTTTGCCACCTTGATTTAGAAATGTTATGTGTGTGTTAAATGTGTGATTTGTGATATGATCCTAGTGGTGAAAATTGTGAATTTTTATATGAATTTGAAATGGGGATGTGCTTAAAGAGGGAATTATGTGGTTAGAATTTGGATGGGTATTGGGTGAAAGAAATGATATTTTTGTATGTATATTCTATCTTGATAAAAAATCACCCCATTTTTAAATATATCACATGGGAACATGGAAACATAGGTGGGAAAAAGGTATAATATTCTAGGTGGTCTGGTAGGGATTGGGCCTAGTTCCCCTAGTATTATTGAAACTAAAACACCAACTAACCATATGATATTGATTAGAGACCATTGGATCTTTGGATCTTATTCCCTTTTAGTGGATTGTTCAAATAGATGATGTGGGTTTTGCTATATGATTAAAGAACAATATTACTTGGTATTTTTCCCATATATTTGTTCATGCATGTGGATTCTATTGGTTTTGGTTTGTATTCTTTATTATGGGTTTTGGTATGTATTTTTTATTGAGGTATGAGGAGACTAGGACCCCACCAAACCTAGATACCTATGTATTGACCATGGTTCTTGAAATATTTTACCCCTATTATTTCTATAGAATTATTTTAGAAGATCATTACTTAGTATCATTTTCATATTTAAAAAAATTAAAATCCCATTTCCTTTCATCTATTTTGTGGCACATGAAGATTTTTTTTCTTATTGTGACCCTTATTTTATTGTTTTTTCATTTTATAAATGATTTGTTGTATATATTTAATTATTTGGAAACATTTTGGTAAATTAAATGGAATGTGTTATTTCTTGAAAATGGAATCATTTTACTTGTTTTTGGGAATAATGGAAAACAATATTTTTATATGTCTTATTTTCAAACAAGCGTAAAGTGTTTTTCTTTTAAAGGTAAGGCATAATGAATAGTTTCTTGATTAATTCTGTTTATTTTTTAATACTCACACCTTTATATTTATCTTTCTTTAGATTATAGTGCTACTTCCAACATAGATTATGTCACTGTGGAGCAACTTTATTTTAGTGGTTGGTGGTGACCCACATGGTCACATTGAGGTATGTGTGGTTTTATTTTGTTTGCACTTCTAGTGTTTATTTTATTTTTGAGTGAAATTTAATTTATTTTTATTTTCATTCTAGGGTAAATTTTTCCCAATTATTTTTTATTCATTATTAACACAAGTTTCCTGGCTGGGAAGATCGGAAATGCCTCTTGGGCCTGGTTTCAGGCCGGCTTGGGTGAACGGTTCAGGGTTGACTCCGAATAGTCCACAAAAATAAATATGTGTTCCATATTATCATAAAACATTAATCATATTATAACCCATGAAAATAAATGTTTTTTTTATAAAAACTTCATCATTTCATAACCCAAGGAAAAGAAATGAGTTTCATAAACATTTCATGAATTTATCCTGGAATAACCTCTGAAAAGGGAATGAAATTATTTTATATATTTTCATCATAAACATAAAACATCTGGAGAAATAATTAGTACGGTATTATTGGTTAATACTCCTA
The DNA here is from genome assembly GCA_963277665.1 of Viscum album. Taxonomy (NCBI): domain Eukaryota; kingdom Viridiplantae; phylum Streptophyta; class Magnoliopsida; order Santalales; family Viscaceae; genus Viscum; species Viscum album. Next base: position 1,110,328,861 of record OY728137.1, read on the forward strand.
GTGTCCATAACTTAAATCAAGGGTTCTTTGGTTAGATGAATTTAAATATGATTAAAATATCAATATACATTATTGAGGAAAATTCCCTTTCTATTTTGAAATCACTCTTTTAAAATATAAGAATTTAGAAAATATTTCTGAAAAAAAAATTGTTTGAAATTAACCATGAAAAAAATTAAATTAATATTCATAGCATTAATCAGGCATGATGATGGAAAATTCTGTTCAAACCATATAAGTTAAAATAAAACATTTCTTTTACACTTTTTTTTAAAGTACATCATTCAGAAAATGACTAGAAGATTACTTTTGAACCATTTTGGAAAAAAATGTGTAAAATGAAATTAAAAATAATATAATAATAGTAAAAACCATCTAGTTTTTTAGCAATAAGAGATATCCAAGAAAAAAAATTGACCAAAGAGAAAAATGAAGTTGATTTTCCATAAAAAAATTGACTCTTGACTATTTCGGGTGTAGAAAATGAAAGTAAAACATTTATTTTAAATAAATTGATACAATATAAGAGAATTAATACTATTTTTGAGAGATATATGATAATATTTAACTATTATAAACTTCATCATAAATAATCCCAATTTAGATTGAGATTTTAACATAAAACAATTTCCTCAAATTTCTCCAATTTTGAATGAAATATTACATCCTGTATAATAAATTTAACATTATTTTAATTATATTAAATAATATTACATGTACATATAATATCACATATGATCCCTTTATAACATTTCATTAACCCTTTTTATCAACAATTCATTAAAATCACCATTTTTTTTATTTATCATAATTATTTCAGATCGGTATTTATTTTCCAAGTAATTTGATCATAGTCAAATCATTTTAAATATTTTTATAATTATAAAATTTTCATATATATTCCTTATATATATTTTTATAGTCACTAAAAAAATTATTGATAGAAAAATGAATTACACCATTCATGGAGACAGTATATCGTATGTGCATATAAACATTGTTTTCACTTTTAAAAATATAATGTGAAATAATGGTGAATAATAAATCAGCTTTACATAATCATTATAATGTTATATATATCATATATATTCATCAAATCTGTCCATATTACCATCCATGTAAATTGTAAATGGAAAAATGAATCGTATCCCTTCATGGAGGTGGTAGTCCACACTTATACGTGAGAGATGTTAACATTTTCCAACGAATTGCAAGGTTAGATGGTAGATGTGATATTATAATTTGTTGAGATTAATTATGTTATATATTTTATATATGAAAACTAAACTCTTCATAATGCTCATCCATAAAATATTCTAATGTAAATTGAATAGTATCACTACGTGGAGTCGATAAGTTATATATATGCACAAGAAATACTTTCACTATGCTTTTGACAGGAAAGACGGTGAATAATTGTGGTTTAAAAATAAAAATAAAATTTAAGAATATTTATCATAATTATTTATATTAATTTATGAAAAATACGACAAATTTGTAAGAGTTAAAAAAAAGTATAAAAGAAAGTGTTCAGTTAACCTGATTACATCTTCATTGAAAGAACTTTAGATATCCTCTTAAGGACCCTAGAGTTAGTCTTTTTGGAAGACCATAACTTCTATAATGTGTATAGGGAAGTTACTAATGTATTTATTTAGGGTATGGTCAAGCTATAAGGGTCAATCTATTTTAATGAAATGGGGGAGGAGGTTCCCTTTTATAATTGAGGTGATGGAAACATCTGGAATTCCTCAAAAGATTAAATTATAATAAATTAATTCTCAAAACAATGAGTCCAAAATTCTAGGTATTTTAATTTAAGAGAGGACATGGTTGTAATACCATAAAAAATGTAATTTATACTTATTTTGGTATCATTTGAAACCATATCTTTTTCATTGACCCTTGATTAACCAATTTTAGTTTTAAATATGGTAACATCATTTTTAATATTAAAAGTTTATAATTTTTAATTTATAATGTGATAATTATACCATAAAAAATGAATTCATGAATTTTGAGACAATATCGTATTCAAAATTTCTTATTTATGTTTTAATATTATTTTTTAATATTTTAATAAATTATAATTTTGTTAAAATATCATTATTGTCAATATTGACAATATTCATTTAATTTGACTAAAAATATATAATGACAAAGTTTTAATTAAAATATAATCTTGTAACACAACACTAATATGTAATATTAACCTATTAAATTCACGTAACACTATAAATTTCAAAAAATATATTACTTTTAAGATATTTAATATCATTTATTTAATTTTTCTATTAAGTGAATAAATTCTGTTTTGGAATTTTGTATGAAATTAATGTAATTATATAATTAATAAAATTAAAAATATACCATCTTTAATATAATATCCTTATTCACAAAATTACTGTTAATATTCATTTGTGACTAGTTTTTTCCATTGTGAACACATAATTGATATTTAAAACTAAGAGAGTGACATTTTGTAACTTTTTTTATGTAAATAATATATAAGTAATTTTTATTTAAAATTTTCCATTAAATAGCTACATTTTGATAATAAGGTTATAAGGGATGATTTGCCTTAATATAATAAGAATTAGAATGAAAATATTGTGTTTTGATAACTTATTTGTATCCAAGATTTCCTCGATTTACCCTTTTCTTAGGGAATGCATTTTACCACAGTTACAATTCATATTGGTCGAAAATAAAAGGATCCTATATAAAAAATTTAATCCTTCTAACTACTAATAGTGAATTAATTTTAGAAAATTTAATACATATAATTAGCATAAATTAATTTTAAAATTAGCGTTCAAAATGAGACCAAAGCCATGTTTAATACATATTTAAGCCTAAAACATGGTTTATTATTATCCCATGCTTAGAAAAATATTAAATTTATGATAAAACAATTATTTAATACATAATATATTAATTTAATTAAACTAATTCCCTAAAAGTGACTAATATAATATACTGTGATAAAAATACGTTACGCACAGAATAATAGTTTTCTAGAAAAATATTTCTTTTTCTTTTAAATAACTATTATAATAAATTTATTACAAATGAATTAATTTTAAATATATTATATAATAATTTTTTGTACTTTAGTTATTACTATTTATACATATCAATCCTATAAATAGGTGATAACTTTCACTTCATATAAAAACATTTTAATAGTATATCACGGCTTGTTTGAACTCATTATTGCATGTAACACAAGATATCAATGAAAATGGATTTATATGAAAATATGATTCATAAAATATATTGGTGTTACAGATGAAAATTTATGTTTATGGTTGGGTTGGTTGGATGGTAGGGACGAAAGAGGAACTATTGTTGTTTTGGGTTTGGACCTCTAGGCCATCGAGCCTTTGGGCCTTTGGGGTATGTATTGGGATTTTAGACAACATCGCCTTTATTCCATGAAAATTATAATATTCCTTTAGTGAGCATGGCATTTAGTCTATATAAGGGTTCCCTTTCAACCCATAAAAGTGATTTTATCATGAAATAAAATAAAAAATGAATTAGAGTAGTATAATATTTAACCCAGGGGATATATAATAAAAACAACGAAATATTAACATTTTCATTTAGAATATTACATTTAGGGGATATAATACCTAATAAAATTTAAAATTATACGATGTGATAGAAAATATAACTATAAAAATAATATTTGGATCAATCTAGTCTCCTAGAACAATAACACCCATGAAAAATGATATTAAAAAATAAAATATTAGTAATATAATCACAATTTTTGACAATAAATAATATAACATCATTGAAAATTGATGTTAATAATGAATTAAAGAAACAATATGTATTTAGAGGATGTAGAAAATTTATGTTTCATTGGAAATAAATCTTTTTGAATAGTAACATTACCATTATGAATAATGACATGACTATTAGAATAATAACCAAACCATTGAAATAATAAAATAATTTTTGCATATCTTATAGAATAAAATATAAGGTATTTATATTATAATACAATTAAAAAATGAGTTAAATAAGATAAAATAATTATTTGACAGAGAGAAACCATTATTGGATTTGTTGGAAGAAAAACATGTTCTAATTTCATTAAATAAAATATCTCAAATTTGAAATATTGGAAATAAGATTATATTTTTATAAAATGGCACTAAAATCCATATTTATTTATATATATATTTAAATATAATAAAATTATTTTATTTAATTTTTTAATGTTTGGAAATTTTCTGGTATAATAATGCCTTTTTATTTTCTAACAAATATGTATTTTATTTTGAAATTAAATTTCTGCATATTTAAAAAATTATTTTTAAAAAATGAGTGTCATTTTAGGAATAAAAACTTGTAAGTTAACATAGGGTGATTTTTTTGGAATTTTTATGAAAAAATTGAATATTTGGTGAATAGTGAAAATTAAAAATGCAGTATTTCACACTATAAGTTAAATATATGATTATTTATATCATAGATTATTAACAAACCATTATCTCATCCTTGAATGCACTAATTAAAATATATAATCTTAAGAAAAATAATTATTGTTTGTCTTGTGAAAAAATAATAAGCGAATGAATATTATATTCAAGAACACCCCTCTCCCCCTTATAAATAATACCCTTCACCACCCCACTTCCCGTCACTCCTTATGCATTTTATCTTTCCAAAATTCTAGAAAAATATATCCCAATATCTATTTTCATGTCCTAGGAGTTCTGGCCTCACCGAAATATCATTCTAAAGAGTCTTAAGGGATACTCTAAAAGAGGACTTCTAAAGGAGGTAGTAATGTTCTTAACCAATATCTTTTAATTTTTTTTATTCTACCTCCTCAAAATTCATTTCATCAAACATGAAATAATTACATCATTATCAAAGAATTTCTAAAATATTATTTTGTTAATGGAATATGTATTCTCTAACCTCTTCTGATTTTATTCTAAAATGATAATATATTTCATATTATGGTCGATTCATCACCTCCATAAATAAAATATTTAATTTATCATCACCAAATTAGCGACTAGATATAATAGGAAATCAATGGTTATATTTCATAATAATGTTCTATTCTTTTTATTATTCTCTAATTTTGAAAAAAACAAGAGGATCAAATGAATTCAAATAATTTTACCATGGTTGGAAAAACCATGTAAATTAACTAACCACTAATAAATTACATTTACACTCAACAAACCATTCATGAAATGAATCATTGTAGGATATTTCGAACCATTTAAAATCCTAGGATGAAGAAAATATACTTGAATCACGCTTAAAGAGTCGTGGTATCATTTCATAAAAACAGTCATCAAATGATGTGGCTTTGGAACCATGACACAGACAACATCAGGAAAGTGAATACAGACATTATATATCACTAAAATGGTAATAAAATAAAATAAAATTTCAATAATACAATATATATAATTTATTTGTTTCCTAAAAAATATATTTCATAAACCAATTTTTATTATTATGGATTCTAGAATCATGTACCAAGCGATTTAAAAGTCGAGCCATGGGAACCTTCGAACAACCCTCTTTTATTTTGGGTTATAAATTTATCTGGAAAACATTAATTCTATCTATATTATTGTCATGTATTTATTTTATATTATGTATATATTTTCCCCACATATATTTTTATTTTAACATACCTTTCTTTTTTGAGGATATACTAGCTTTTAAAGTTCCCACTAAATGTTTTACTTTAGGAAACCCAAAATAGTGGGAACATTTATATTTATTATATAATTTCATATACCACTTAATATAATACTTCATAACCTTATATGGTTTCTAAAATCACACATTATTTTATACAAAACTCCAATAGTTAATTTTTTGTTTAAATTAAACTTCATGTGCTCACATTTTTAATGATTCATTTCTTTTTTCATAAAAACCATACATATGAGGATCATTTCTAAACCTAATTATCCACTCATTTCTCATTAAAATTCATCTGGTAAACATAATGTTCATGAACTATGATTTCTTATTCAATGATGAACATAATAGTATAATTTAATCTTTTCATCTCAATTTATTATTTATGATATTATGTTACCCATATCATTTTCAAAGGTTAATTTATACTTATGCCTTGTGTGTTATGTTTTTATGTGAAACACATATTTATGTTCCTATTATTAACATAATGAGTTTTATTAAAATTATACACTCCTCCAGTGAATTGGGTAATTTTTTCATCTCATGTGATACCATGTATGGTGCAAGAGTAGTTAGTCTTTTACATTATGATTTGCTGTCTCGATAGTGGGAATTGACTTATGATTATGATGTCATCATTTATATTTCTTCCATATTATTATTCTTAAATGATAATATTAACTTTTTTAGTATTATATCATGATTCCATATTATATGATCATTCTCTTTTATAGTATCATTATGTGACTCTTTATTCATACGTATTCACCATGATTTACTTTGATCATTCCCTTATAGGGATTTATAAATCACCCTTATTTTTTATGTATTTCCCTAGGTTATCCTATACAATAAAATAAGTTAAATGATATTTAGGATCCCATTATATATATATTTAAATATTGATTTTTGGTTTTATGATTATATTTATGTTTTATGTATCTAATCTCGTAGAGACACCAGACCTATGTGTTAATTAGATATATTTTATGCGGGTTTTATAATAAAATGAATTTAATAATAGGTATATGATACCTAGGTTATAATAATTGGTATAATTTTTTTAATTATTATTAGAAATTTATGATTAGAATACATTAGTGGAAACCATTATAATAAATTGAAATCTAGGAAGACAACCTATGATTTTAGTACTATAATGAGTGTGTAGTTTCATAGAAATTACATCCGGGTTTAGATATTACATGTTTGTACTGGATCTCTATCAAATGAAAATATGGGTAATAAAACTAAAAAATTATATGTGGGCGTTAAAATAAATCTTCACTCAGTGAACAATAAGTGGTCCAAAATGTACACTTGGTTTAACATTCCAAAGAGATTTTCTTCAGATGTTTAATATTGTATTTATGAATGGTTTTAAAGAGTATGGATGAATTATTAAAATATTGACTAATTTTATTATGTAACTTATGAATAATTACAAAAATACACTAATATAATTATTCAAAGATTTATAGATGTGATACCTTTTAAATTTATGTATCAAAATTATGTATGTGTAGCATCATATCTAAATGTGTAAAAATGGGGGTATCTAAATGCTCCAACATGGTATCCAAAAGGTTCACATGACACTAAAGGAGACACACTAAGGAAAATAATCTCTAATAATGGTTCCTCTCATTTATGTCCTCAATCACAACCAAATACTCTAAAAAGCTGGAACCACCCTTATTTTCCATCTCACTCTGGTCAATGACATTCAATGGTTTATGTACCTATCTCTTAATTTGTGACATGAGGAAGTTATTGTGCATCTAGTAAAATTAAATGGGTAATTATAGGTGGTAATAAACCTATTATAATAAAAAAACATAATTAATTGATCAATCGAAATTAATATCAAGTTTACTCCGTGAAAAAATCTTTGAAAAATTTCTTTGGTTGATACCTTTAAGAATATATGATCGGCCTTATACAAATCCAAGGGCCTATGTTTTCAGTTGATATAATTATTCTAGAAATTATGAGTACTAATAATTTTCTCTTTTATCACCTTTAAATTCTTAATCATCACCCACACAAACTCAATCCCCATCAATGGAAACAATACTACCTTCATCCAACAAAAGGGTGAGTTGAAAGGTCTCTCATACATTCCTTAAAAGGTGCCCTTGTAATGATGGAGTGTAATCTTTTATCGTATGAAAACTCAAATAAAGTGAAGTTATCCTCCCAGATCTATCCAACATCCAACAACCCACGCCAATAGCTTGTACTTGATAACTTTAATGGTTTACTCAACCTAAATATTAGTATGAGGGTGGAACACTATACTAATCTAACACTAAGACCCAAATTTCTTCTATAATTTCCCTCACAATCTGGATTTGAATCGAGAGTATCATTTGGGAATGATCATTGAGATTATTTCTTGATATTGGATGATTTTATCAACATAAAAGTTTTCCAAACTATCCACTTAACTCTACTCACAAATAGAAAGGAAGTTGGAAAACTTGGTTAGTTGGAAAAGATCACCTAAATAGTATTGTGATATCTCATTGATCGAGGATTTAATATCATTATATCCAACAATATTCCATCCCTTTTATACACTAGATCCTTAATGGGTTGTAAATAAACTTCTAGGAAATTTTTATCCATATTAACATGAATATATGGGAGGAAAATAAGATGAACTCTGAAACACACATTTTCATACCTTCTGAGAAAAATTGATTCTAGACGCCCCGAACATATTATTAACTCCTAGATTCACTACTTCAGATGAAGTATGAAACTCCTTCAATACCTCCTTATGTAGCATGATTTAAAAAATCATCCATCCTCAAAAGTGAATATTTTACTCCCACTATTAGAATATCGATTTACTGAATCAAAAGATGCTATTTTGTCATAAAAAACCTATAAAATGTCTTATTATAGTTGGATCACCCTCATGCACTAAATAATATTATTTCCCACCACCATTGACCAAGGAGTGGTAAATTTTCCATCATCCACTAAGTAAAATTACAATGAGGCCAAATACTCATATTTTTTTCCCCAAAAAAAGAATGAGGCTTCCATTAAAGGTCATCCACCACCATGTTTTCATTTCCTAGATTATAGATAATCTCAATGTCATATGCCTAAAAGATATCCAAACAATGTCTCTATATTGGGTTAAGATATCTATAAATAAATTTGTATTTGATAATATTATGGTATATCTAGTCTCAAAACCACTTGATAATAAGGTAATGTATTTATGTATTTAGGGTGAACACTATGACTACCTACTTCAATATGTGATTTTTATACTTTTTTTCCAAATGTATCAAATATCTAGATACAAAATTAATTACTGACTTCTTCTAAATCTTTACACAACCAAGACTATCTACTGAGGCTTTCCAAAACACCACATACATGATCCCATACTCAATAACATTCATAATAGGGGAACTCCTAAATCTATGATTCATCACCTTAAACAGTATCTGAAACAGATTAGACAAAATTAATGGATTCTCTTTTTGGTTTATAAATTTCATTGGACCCAAACATACATGATAATTATTCCATGTATATTTTATAATAACCTACCAACCTAAGAAATATTTATACCTCAAACATGCTCTTAGGTGTATTTAAATATATAACTACCTCAATCCTCACAGGGTCTACAAATACTCCTCCCTCTAAATTGAATTCATTATGAATTAAACCTCTCAAAACATGAACTAATTGTTCTATATCTTTTGACTTAGTTGGTGTTTAAAAATTCCGCCAAGAACAACCATCAGATGCTTTGTATGCTCACCCACTAATGTTGAATCAATTATGATATAATTTATGAAGGGAACCATGAACCAATCCAATAATGGATACAATATCAAAATCATAAGGCCCATACATATATCTAGGGAATTATTTCTGCTAAAGGGAATCACAATTATAAGGCCATAGCATTAAAAATTACATAATATTAAATTAGGTTAATAATTCACATTGAGGATCATTTATGGTTTAGAGAATTAGAGAAATAGGACATAGCTTATACATAACATCTTGAATATTACAAGTAGACACCTCAACTCACTATCCATTTTTTCATAAAAAAAATCTCTTAAAAAACATGACATCGTTTCATGTTTTAACAGTATAACTTTTCCTTTATCCCATCCTTGACTCTATTCTTCTTTACTTCCTTTGAAAAACATTTCAAAAGTTGGGTTGTGTATAAAAATCTCAGTAAGGGATACATAAAGAATGAAAATTTTTAGCCTCTAAATAACATGAAAACCAAGAATATTTTATTATAAAGTAAAAATTTTCATCAAAAAGATGTAGTAAAAACACTTCACTGAATAAAAGCTCATTTCTTACCCTTTTTTCAAGCAAAATATTACCACAATCCCATAGAAGTCAACATATAACAAATAAAGGTAACTTGGGACATAAACATACGTAAATGGAATAACCATACATTTTACTTCCACACATATCACTAAATGTAATATCCATATGGCCGACTTCTATACCCAATTTTTTGGAGGTTATAACATAACCACCCATCTTTGGTTTATCACGGAACCACCCACCATTTGGTTTATCACAGAACCACCCGTCAAATGTCCATGTACCATTATATAATAATAACGCATAAAATATTGTAAATATCAACATTTCACTAATAACATTTCATTTGTAATCACAAGATATCATTTCCAGACCTTGAAATACTCAATCCATTTCAAAAACCATTTTATATACCAAAACACCCAAAAATGGACCAAGGGGTTTCTTTTTTCCTTTTAAAAACACTAAGGCTTATAGAGGAATCCAAATAACGATTATTGCAGTGGAGAGGTCATTGTCTCTGCATACGTTAAAAACATTCATTTTGTCCTTTAGTAAAAAACTTCATATAAAAAATATTCCCTTTTAATTAATGTAAAATTCATAGGGTTTTATTATACACCATATAAAATAAAGTTGTATATATTATCAAAATATGCCTCAATGAAAGATGATTCAGAGAAAGTCCCTTACAAATATAATTTTGTAAATAAAATAGATCAATAATGTATATTCAATATAATTACACCTAAATATAGTATAAATACATGATAGGATATCAAAATTCATTTCTCACATAATCATAACATGGAATAATCAAGAAGTAGAAAATTAACCCAAATAATGAAAATTGGGCTAAGAAGTTCACTTACCTTGAGTCCGACTTGACTCTTATGTTCCTTGTTATTCCTGAATAATTAACATAAGTTTATTTATACATGATTAAAATCCTTTTTTAAGTTTATTATTACTTTTAAATAACTTATTACCTCTCTATATTTTTTTAATTATTTCAGTTAATATCATACATTTTGCCGATGTTCGGAACTTGGGTAAAAAATGAACTTGTTATAGTTACAAATTGTCCATGTGGCCAAAATTAAATTATATCCAGAATTATATTCATGATTTATATATAATATATATAATATATATCCAATATATATGTATTTAGAATATTCCATAGCATTTGGATATAAGAAATGAAATGCATCGTTCATGGAGACGGTAAGTTGTACATAAGCCTGAACGCTACTTTCATTTATTTTTAATATTTAGTGAAATAAAAACTAAATGTTAAATAGGTATATTAAAATTCTATTATAATATATTATATAATTTTATTATCTCCATTCATTATTCGTTCCATGTATGTCATGAATGAGCCATATCACTTTGAGGGGGCGATAGACTGCACTTCCTCAAATGAAATTATCATATTTATACCACATGAAAAGCATAAATGAAAGAATGTTAAGAGAAGAAATTACCTCAAAATCTAGTATATTTAAGATACTTTTTTTATAAAATAATTTAATAAAGATATTTTGGGGGGTTGGAGAAGGAAAATATATGAAAGATTCTCGAGAGAAGACATTACCTCAAATCGGGTAATTCCTTTTGATTAAAGATAAAAGGACTTCTTTAATTGTCTTGTTCCCAAAGTAAGTCTTCTAAGAGGAATTGAGGTATGTTAGGATATTATTTGGGCCATGGTGGATAATAAAATGGGTATTTATAGGTGTTAGTAAGGGTTAGAGGAGGTGTCCTTTTATAAGAGGGAGGAGGGGCACTTTAAGAATATTTAAAAATATTATTTTATTATTAATTTGAAGTGGAATTATAATAACAAAAATGTAACATATTTTGAAGACAAGATGATTATGGGTCTAAATAATATCATGAAATGTGTTTTAATCATGTTTATGTCATAAAATTAACCTGATCTTTTAGCTTTAACCATTATTAAACTAATTTAACTTTTACTATGTCTTCTTGAATATTTTTAATATATGGTTACCATAGTTACAATAAAATTCCTTTCGACAAAAAGATGGATCATTAATGAAAATTGTAAAATCATATATGTATGTTAGCTGAATATTAGATTTTTAGGACTATTATATCATTTAATTAAATATTAATTTATTTAAAAACTCATTTATGTCAATTTTTATACTATTCGTATCATGACATTTTAAAAATACTATAAAAACTTGATTCCTTCAAAAAACATCTTTAATTAAAATATAACAAGTCACGATCATCCATAAAATAAGTGGATGGAATATAAAGGAAAAAAATATATTTATTTTAATTTTTATAATCCCATTTATTTAAACCTTTCACTAATAAGGTAATCACTACATCAGCATTGTGTCATAAATAAATTACTTTATTTGACGTCTAAAATTTATAAATAAAACACGATGATATAGAAAATATTTTTATATTTATAATGATCATTTATAGTATAATATATCACTTATATAACCCCATATAATAATTGTTTTAGTTAAAGATAAATCTTTAGGTTATATTTTCATTAACAATAAATTAAAAGTAATTAAGTGTCATTTTCACACAAAAGTGGCTATATGGGTCCTAAATTCAACCCATGGATTCACAAGGTCGGAAATATCTCATACAACAGTGTTAGAATATGTTTTAGGGTAATTTAATATTATTATAATATTAGCTTTTACCCTTATTTACTAGATTTACCCTTTAACCATGGAAAATAAAATATTTTCTGAAGTTACTATTTGTAATGTCAAAAAATAAAAAAGTACATGTTTACAGAATTTGGACCTCATAATTCCAAAAATGGAATCCATTTTTTCAAATTCAAAACACAAAAGTTGCAAAAATTAATTTAGAATTAATTCCCGTTCTCAAAACCAAAAAGCTTGTTTTTGAGCTGTAAAAACTACAAAAATATTGACTTGTGTTTATGTCCATTTTCAAAGTGAAATTACATCCCTAAAACATAATTGGATTAAATGATAAAAATATAATCTAAATAAAATTTAAAACCATCTAAAAGGATAATCTAATCATATAAATAAATTAGATAAAAAAATAGTTGTGACTTAAAATCCAATATTTTTCACTTTTCATTAAACAAATGAACTTTATTAGAAAAATACAAAAAATTAACCAAAGTAAATTTTTATGTAACAAGTCTAAATAAATGTTTTTGTTGTCAAATAGAATATATAAAAGTTACAAAAACAAGATTGAAAAAGGGTTTTCCATCAAAATACGGTAAATCGACCTTTTAAAGAATATTAGAGTATTTCATGCTTAAAATTGTATTCATTCTTATTTTAATCATCTAAAATTTATTGGATAAATGTAAAGAAAATTATCAAACATGTGTAATCATGATGTAGTTAGTAATGTTCATTCCATGAATTACAACAGCTATGCGTTAACTACCTTTTAAAATAATATTATTATTTTATTAGTTTTCGGTATAACTCAATGTTGTGTGCAACATAAGATTTCAAAGAAACCCATTGTTGTGTATTGAGTATGTTATAGAAAAAAGTGTCTTATTTAATATATAATTAATATCTTATTCATAAATTTAAATATATATGAAAAAGAATTATTCTAGAAGTATCTGGGTCGTTAAATCCCTCCCACTTTTGGAAATTGCGCCCTCACAATTTTAAAATTGGGTTTCGAAATCTCATTGAAAGTCCCACATCAGAAAAAGATTCAATAAACCTATCAGTTTAAAAGATTGAAAAAGATGTAAAAAAGGTAACCTGAGATAGCACATACTAGAATTACATATAGGAAAACATGGATATGGATGAGAAACTAACTCTCATAGATTAATAGAGAGTGATAGAGAACTTGATCACATATAGTTAACCACCACAATACCATAAATTTGTGGTCGGGTATAATTTTGATAAAAAAATCAAGAGCATAACATTTTTGCTTCAAGATCATTTTCATAGAGTTAAAGAATTTTATTACAACCTTCACTAAGATCATAATGAAATATAATTACAAGAAAAGTTGTGTTTCATACACTAATCAAATTTATACCACAAACTCATATTTTCTCCAAAAGATGAGTATTCAAGATGACTTGGTCACATATGAAGCCCTAGAATCAACTTCTAGAGAATCACATAATCCAAAAAAATGAACTTTATATTTCCCATGTCTTTATACTTTAACCAAAACCAAAATGGTTAGTATAAGATTAGATAAATCCCAAAAAGGATACTACTTTAAAAAAAGAAATACTACTCATAATACCCAAAATTTGACAAACAATACCCAAAGTTCAAAAAATACTATTCAATAAACAACTATCCTTAAAATTATTCAAATTAATCCAAACTAATATTAAAACCCAAAACCCATAAGGATTTAATCACATAGTCTTCAATAGTAAATCTTAACATTTATTTCCAAATAATATCGACTACTCTTAATGTTTCATTCTGAAGTGAAATTAACCTAATCACATATTTTCTATGATAGTTAAATCCTTTCCATAAATAACTCAAATAACCATATGTCTATAACAACAAAAAGTATTAAACCAAATTAATATTTAAACTATTACTCAACAAATGGAATCCCAAAGTATTCTATTTTCCTTAAGTATATAGTTTTCCCAAAAGAGATATTGTCTTCAAAAATAACCTCTATCACTTAATCACCATATTATTTTCCTATACTAAGGATATCCATTTAATAAAACATATGTTCCAAAAATAAACTTATTATTGATCCATAAAATCATTTAACTAAAAATAATAATTCATATTAACTAGGGGCTTCACGTAGTCTAGTGGTAGGTGATAAATCTCAATCTCAATTTGGTTGTGGGTTTTATTCCAGTTGATTTTTTCGATGTGATGGGTTGTCACACAATCTTCATGTTTCCTTTTTTCCAAAAAAATATAATTTTATAACATTCCAAAAATGAGATAAATTCCTCTAAAATAACAATAACATATTTTTACCACAAATATTATCTCATACCTCACATTTTTATCCAAAAACGTAATGACCTGTAATTCCCTCATATTCAAGGATCACATAAACTAAAATGGTTCTTTATAACTATATCCAAAAAAGAAAAGATAATTATTCCTTGAAAAACTTTTTCACATATCAAAATTCAAGGATACATATACTATAAAAAGTCATTCAATGTAATCCTATCATCAATACAATTAAACATATCATCATCCATAGATCTAAAATAACTCTTCAATTCCTAAAATGTAGACATCTTAATCACCGAACATTCTTCATGATCCACTATCCATGTTTTTTCATCTTATTCATATAATGATTTCCTACAAAAAAATAATGAATAATGTCCTATGATTTTAGTAATGTCAAAACAAGAGCTATGAAATAATCCCTACCATTCATAAGTCATTTTCAGTATCCTCATATTCAATTGGAATGGCATTAAGAATTGGTAAACATACATTTGTATGATCCTAATGATCCCACTCTTGAACCTTATTCATAGAACATCTATTTGTATAATGACCATTCAAACCACATTTAAAACATTCAATTGATCATTCGGAAATAACTTCTTTCCCTTTCCTGGAGTAAATTAGATGCCTTCTTTTTCCAGGGTATGTTATTGATTTATGACATTCATTACCAAATCTAAAACATATTCTTATCCTTTTGAATCATTTTCCTAGGTGTTTATTTCCATATCCTTGACACATAGGTTTTTTAATATACTTAGATTTATGATTATTACCTAAACATGAATTGGGGTTCATTTCTCTCATATATGATGCCTTAGAAAAATAACCACGGTTCAAGTGGTCAATCATGACTCTAGATAGTTGTTTAATAATAACCACAAGAGTTCTCATTGCATCTCCCATTTCATTCAGTTTCACATTCAAAAAACCATCGTAGTTTACTTCACATCCATTGTTACTTTTTTTCCTTCTATAACCAGACATTTATTAAAACCAAAAAGGTCAGTGTGAGTATATCAATAAAATCGTTATATATTATCTTATGAGGAGGGTAAACACTAATATATACTTATTCATTTTATATTAAACTCGTTCGATTTATCTAAAATTACTATGAATCTTTATAATATGCTTACCATTATGGTTATTTCACTTATGCTTAAATAACACCCTAACCTATAAAGTTATCTAAATCGTCCTCTGATACCAACTATAAGACAACATACTTAAACATTACATAATGTTGAATTAAGTTAATAATTACCATTGAGGATATTTTTAGGATTAGAGATTTAGAGAATAAGGTCATAACTTATACATAACATCTTGAATATTACAAGTAGACACTTCAACTCACTATCCATTTTTTTCATAAATCAAAAACTCTTTAAAAACAAACATGGCATCATTTAATGTTTTAAAAGCATAAATTTCCCTTGATCCCATCCATGACTCTATTCTTATTTATGTCCTGTGAAAAATATTTCAAAACTTGGGATGATCATAAAAATATTAGTAAGGGATACATAAAGAAAGAAAACTATTAGTCTTTAAATAACATGAAAGCCATGAATACTATTTTATAAAGTAATAATTTTCACGGTTAAGAAGTAGTAAAAACACTTCACGGAATATAAAATCATTAATTACCCTTTTTGTAACCAAAATATTACCACAATACCGTATAATTCAAAATATAACATATAAAGGTAACTTGGGACATAAAAATACTTAAATGGAATAACCATATGGTCAACTTCAACACTTATCACTAAATGGAATAACCATATATCCAACATCCATACCCAATGAATTGGAGGATATAATATAACCACTTGTCCTTGGTTTATAATGAAACCACCCATCATTTGGTTTATCATGTAACCATCCATCAAATTTCCAAGTACTAATATATAATCATAACACATAAAATATTTAAAATATCAAAAATTAGCTAATAACATTTCATTTGTAATCACAATAAATAATTTCAAGATATTTAAATATTAAATCCACTTCAAAAACTATTTTCAATACCAAAACACCCAAAAACATAAAAAGGGGTTTCTTTTTCATTTTAAAAACATTAGGCCATATAGAGTAATCCAAATAATGATTACAGTGGTGGAGAGGTCATTGTCCCCAAATAAGTTAAAAATATTTCTTTTTTCCTTTAGTAAAACAATTTGTAGAAGAAATATTCCCTTTAAATGAAAGTAAAATTTAATCTTTTTTATTATACACTATATAAAAGAAGAAGTTATATATTCTTGAAATATGCCTCAATGAAAAGAGATTGAGACGAAGTCCTTTACAAAAGATCATTTTGTAAATAAAATAGACTGATAATGTGTATTCACTATAAGTACACATAAAGGAAGTTTAAATACCATATAGGATATAAAAATTCATTTCTCATATATTTATAGCATGATATAATAAAGAAGTAGAAAATTAACCCAAAGAATGGAAGTTGGGTTAAGAAGTTCCCTTACCTCGAGTCTGACTTGTCTTATATGTTCCTTGTTCTTATGGAATAATAAACATTAGTTTATTTATACTTGATTTATAACATTTTCCATATTTATTATTCCATTCATATCACTTATTACCTTGCTATAATAACTAGTTAATTATTTTATTTCATATCGGACATTTTACCCATGTTCGAAACTTGAGTCAAAAATGAATTTTTTTTTATTAAAAATTGTACATATGGTAAAATGTAAATTATCTCTAGATTTATATTAATGATTTAGAGATTATATATATCATATATATCTAGTATATATGTATTCTGAATATTCCATAGCATTTGGATATAAGAAATGAAATGCACCGATCATTAAGACGGTAAGCTGTATAAACAAATGGAGGCTACTTTGATTTTTTTCATATTTAAAGGAATGAAAACTAAATGATAAATATTTATATTATAATTCTAGTATAATATCATATATAAGTTCATTAATTTCATCCTTTATACATTACTTTTATGACATGAACGAGTGACATCACTTTGAGAGGGTGGTAGTCTGCACATCCTCAAATGAAATTATCATATTTATACAACATGGAAAGCATAATGGTATGTTATAAATGATAATTAAAGAAGCATAGAGATAAAATAAATATCATAAATATCATATATAATTAATTTTCCATCATAATGGCCACCATAAGAGGTTGTAGGAGAAGATTGCACAATCATCATTTTGTGAGGTAGTAGTTCACCGTCCACAGACACAGTATGTTCTATACCCATTAGACAGAGGTAGGAGTAAGTGTGGTTAGAATAATTCTAATAAAAAAAATATTATATTTAAGATACTGTTTTTGTTATAAAATAATTGAATAAAAATATTTTAGGGTATTGCAGAAGGAAAATAAATGAATGAATCTTGAGAGAAGACATTACCTCAAATCGGATAACTCCTTTTGATTTAAGCTAAAATGCCTTCATTAATTGCCATCATCCAAACTTATGTCTTATAAGAGGAAGTGAGGGATGTTGGGAGATTATTTTTTCAGAGTTTGGATGAGACAATGGGGCTTGAGAGGTGTGGGTAAGGGTTAGAGGTGGTTTCCTTTAATAAGAGGGAGAAGCGGCACTTTCGGAAAGGTTGAAAATATTATTTTATTATTATTTGATTATTGAATTATAATAACAAAAAATTAAAACATTTTGAATATAAGATGATTATGGGTTGAAATCCTCTCAAACAATGGATTTTATACATGTTTAGATCATAAAATTAGCCTTAAATTTTATCTTTAACCCTTAGTAAACTAATTTAACTTTTACCATGTCTTCTTGTATATTGATAATATATGGTTACCATAGTTACTATAAAATGTCACAAAAACCCAAAATGGATCATTAATTACAATTTTTAAATAATATATGTCATTTGGACGAATATTATATTCTTAGTATTATTATATCATTTAGTAAAATATTAATTGATTTCAAAACTTATTTAGGCTAATTTTTATACAATTCATATAATGAGTTTTAAAAAATCCATAACAAAATGATTATTTAAAAAAAACATCATTAATGAAAATATAACATGTCATAAGAATCCAT
Organism: Viscum album; assembly: GCA_963277665.1. Lineage (NCBI taxonomy): Eukaryota > Viridiplantae > Streptophyta > Magnoliopsida > Santalales > Viscaceae > Viscum > Viscum album. The sequence goes on from OY728137.1 coordinate 1,110,347,968, forward strand.
AAAAATAATTAATTGCATAAAAATATAAAGAATAATTTTTTTAAATATTTATAATCCCATTTATTTAAATCTTTCATTAATAAGGTAATCACTACATAACCATTATGTCATAAATAAATTTTTATATTTGTTATCTATAAATTATCAATAAAATACCATGATATAGGAAATTTTTTTTGATTTATAATTATTATTTATAGTCAAAGAAATCACTTAAATATCCCCATATAAAAAAATTATTAAAATATACATGTTTAGGTTATATTTTTCTTTAACTTTAAATTAAAAGTAATTAAATGTCATTTTCACACACAAGTGGCTCCATGGGGTCCTAAAATCGACTCATGTATTCTCATGGTCAGAAATATATCTTCCGATAGGGTTATGACATGTTATTAGGTAATTTAATATTATTATATTATTATTTTTTACCCTTATTTACCAGATTTAACTTTTAATCATGGTAAATAACATATTTACTGAAGTTACTATTCATGATGTCTAAAAATAAAAGGTACCAATTTATAAAATTTAGAACTAATGATTATAAATATGTAATTCATTTTTCTAAATTCAATACATAGAAGTTTCAAAAATTAATTAAAAAATTATTCTCATTGTCATAACAAAAAAGCGTGTTCTTAAGAAGTAAAAACTACCAAAAGATTAACATGTGTTTATGTCCAATTTCAATGTGAAATTACATAAAATGACCATAATTGGATTAAATGATAAAAATATAATATAATTACACATTAAAACAATATATAAGAACAATATAATCATATAAATAAATTAGATGAAAATACAGTTTTGACTTAAAATGCAGTATTTTTCACTATTCATTAAAAAATTGAACTTTATCGGAAAAATACCAAAAAATTTACCCCAAGTAAATTTTTATGTCCTTATTATAAATATTAAGTTTTTATTGTCAAATTAAATATATAAAAGTGAGAAAAACTATATTTAAAAAGGGTTCTCCTTTAAAAGGCACTAAATCAACCTTTTAAAAAATATTAGAGTATTTCATGCTTAAAATCAGATTCATTCTTATTTTAAGCCTCTAAAATTTATTGGATAAATGTAAATACATTTAAAAAACATGTGTAATCATAATGTAGTTATGTATGTTCATTCCCATCATTACAACAACTATGTGTTACTTACTATTTAAAATAATAATAATATATTATTATCTTTTGGTATACCTCAAAATTGTGTGCAACGTAATATTTCAAAGAAACCTATTGTTGCATAGACTAAAGTGTCATATTTAACATAAAATTAATATCTTATTAATAAATATTATTAGATATTAAAAATAATTATTCTGTAAATAACTATTTCATTACATCCTTCCCCCTTTTGGAAATTGCTTCCTCGCAATTTTAAAATTGGGCTTGGAAATTTCATTGAAATTCCCACATCAGAAAAAGAGTCAACAAAAATATCACTTTAAAAGAAAGAATAAAAATTCAAAAGGTCACTCGAGATAACACATACCCAGATTCCATATAGGAAAACAATAATTTGGAATAGAAACCAACTCTCATATATTAATAGAGAGTGGTAGAGAACTTGATCACAGAAAGTTAACCAACACAAAACCCTAAATTTTTGGTTGGGTAAAAGTATGATGATAAATGAAAGAAAAGAAAAAAAAATCTTCAATATTTCTTTCATAGAGTTGAAGAATATTATTACTACCTAGACTAATATCATAAGAAAATATACTTACATGAAAAGTAGAGTTGCATCCATTAACCAAATTTCTATCACAAACTCACCTTTTCTCAAAAAAGATGAGTATTCAAGATGACTTGGTCACATCTGAAGCACTAGAATTAACTTCTACAGAATCACATAATCCAAAAAAATGAACTATATATTTCCCCTCTTTATACATTAACCAAACCCAAAATGATTAGTACAAGAGAAGATAATCCCCAAAAAGGATAATACTTTAAAAACAAAATACTACTATTAATCTCTAAAATTTTACAAACAGTACCCAAAGTTCCACAAAGACCATTCAATAAACAACGGTCCTTAAGATTCCTCAAAGTAATTCAAACTAATATTGAATCCAAAAACTAAGAAGGATTTAATCAGAAATACTTCCACATTAAATCTTAACATTTATCTCCAAATAACATCGACAACTCTTAAAGTCTCATACTGAAGTGTAATTAACCTAATCACATATTCTTTATGATAGGTTATTCATTTCCAAAAATAACCCAAATCAAAATATGTTCATAATAAAAACATAGATTATTCTAAACTAATATTTCAACCATTAATCCACAAACGAGATCCCATAGTATTCTATTTTCCTTATTCCTATAGAGTTCTTAAAAGAAAGAATGGATTCCAAAATAACCTTCATCACTTAATCACCAAATCATTTTCTTATACTAAGGATATCCATTTGATAAAATATAATTTCTAAAAATCAACTTAATAATGATCCAAAAAATCCATTGACTAAAAAATAATAAGCCATATTAACCAGGGACTTTACATAGTCTAGTGGTAGGTGCTAAATATCAGTCACACTTTGGACGTGGGTTTGATTCCCATAGATTTGTCTGATGTGATGGGTTGTCCCATATTCTATGTGTTGTCCATTTTAAAAAACTTTATAATTTTATAACATTTCAAAAAATAAGATAAATTCCCCAAAATAACCATTACATATTTTAATTAGAAACTTTATCTCGTACCTCACATTTTTATCCCAAAATGTAATAACCTGTAATTACCTCAAATTCAAGGATCATATAAACACAAATGGTTCTTCATAACTATATACTAAAAATAAAAGATAATTCTTCCTTGAATTACATTTTCACATATCAAACATCAGGGTTACACATACTAGAATAAGTCTTTCAAAGTAATCATATCATTAATAAATTTTAACATATCATTATCCATAGAGATAAAAAAACTCTTAAATTCAAAAAAATATAGAAATCTTAATCAGAGAACATTCTTCACGATCTTGTATCCATTTTTTTCAAATGATTCTTTTATAGTTATTTTCTACAAAAAATTCATGCATAATGTTCTAATATTTCAGTAGTTTAAAAACATGTGCTATGAAATAATCCATACCTTTTATAGGTCATTTTTTGTTTCCTCATCTTCAATTGGAATGAAATTAGGAATTGGTAAACATACATTTGTACGATCCTACTAATCCCACTCCTTATCCTTATTCATTGGACATCTATTTGTAAAATGACCATTCACATCACATTTAAACCATTCAATTGATCCTTTGGAAAGAACTTCTTTCCCTTTCCTGGAGTCAAATGGATGCTTCCTTTTTCCCAGGAAGTTTATTAGTTTATGACCTTAATTACCACATTTGAAACATCATCTCATCCCTTTGAAGCATTTTCCTAGGTATTTCATTCCACAACCCTGAAACATAGGTTTTTTTAATATACTTACCTTTATGAATATTACCTAAACTTACATTGTGATTTGTTTCTCACATATATGATGCATCATAAAATTCACAAAAAATCAAGTGGTTAATCGTGACACTAGATAGTTATTTAAGAATAACCATAAGAGTTCTCATTTCATCTCCCATTTCATTCAGTTTCTCATTTAGAAAACCATCACAATTTCGTTCACATCCATTGTTAATTTGGTGCCTACTAGATCCATCCATTTACTAAAACCAAAATGGTCAGTGTGATTATATAAGTAAAATCATTATATACTACATTTTGAGGAGGGTAAACACTAAGATAAAATTTTTCATGTTATCTTAAACTCATTCAATTTATCTAAAATATCTATGAATCTTTCTAATATGCAAACCATTATGGTTATGTCACTTATTCTTAAATAAGACCCTAACCATTAAAGTTATCTAAACTGACCTTTGATACAAACAATAAGGCTCTGACCTTAAACATTACATAATATTAAATTAAGTTAATAATTCAAATTGAGGTTCATTTCAGGTTTAGAGCTTTAGATAAATAGGTCATAACTTATACATAACATCTTGAATATTATAAGTATACACTTCAACTCACTATCCATTTTTTTCATAAAACAAAAACTATTTAAATGAAAACATGACATTGTTTCGTGTTTTAATAGCATAACTTTTTCTTGATCCCATCCTTGACTATATTATTATTTATTTCATGTGAAAAACATTTCAAAACTTGGTATTGGCATAAAAATCATTGTAAGGGATACATAATTAAATAAAATTGTTAGTCATTAGATAACATGAAAACCAAGAATACTTTATTATAAAGTAATACTCGTCACATGTAAGAAGTAGTAAAAACACATCACTGAATATAAGCTCATTTATTACCCTTTTTCTAACCAAAATATTTCCACAATCCCATATAATGCAATATATAACAAATAAAGATAAATTGGGACATTAACATACTTAAATGGAATAGCCATACTGTTGACTTATACATATATCACTAAATGGAAAAGTTACACTACCAAATTCCATACCCAATGAATTGGAGGTTATAACATAACCATTCATCCTTAGTTTATCATGGAACCACCAGTCATTTGGATCATCATGTAACCACCCGTCAAATGTCCAAGTACCATTATATAATCATAAAAAATAAAATATTGGAAATATCAACATTTAACTAATAACATTTCATTTGAAACCACAGGAATTCATTTAATGATATTGAAATACTCAATACATTTCAAAAACCATTTTCAATACCCCAACATCCAAAATGAAATAAGAGGTTATTTTTCCTTTTAAAAACATTAAGGCTTATAGAGGAAGCCAAAAAATGATTATGGTGGCAGAGAGGTCACTGTCACTACATACATTAAAAACATTCCTTTTGTCATATTGTAAAATTATTTGTAGAAAAAATATTCCATTTTAATGAAATTAAAAGTCAAATGGTTTTATTATACATCGTATAAAATAAGGAGGTATATATTATCGAAATTTGCCTCAATGAAAGGAGATTGAGATGAATTCCCTTAAAAAGATCATTTTGTTAATAGAATAGATCGATAATGTGTATTCAAAATAAGTACACATAAATCAAGTATAAATAAAATATATGATATCAAAATTCATTTCTCACTTTGTTGTAGCACAACATAATCAAAAGTAGAAAATTAACCCAATGAATGGAAATTGGGTTAAGAAGTTTCTTACCACGAGTCTGAATTGTTTCGTATGTTCCTTATTATTTCTAAATAATAAAAATAAGTTAATTTATACTTGATTCCGAACATTTTTAAATTTTATTATTCCTTTTATGTCACTTATTTCCTTGTTATAACAATTAGTTATTTATTTGAGTTCATATCAGACATTTTGCTGATGTTCAGAACTTGAGTAAAAAATGAACTTGTTATGATTACAAATTGTACATGTGGTCAAAAGTAAATTATATCCAGAATTATATTAATGATTATGATATCATATATATCATATATATCCAATATATATATATATTAATAATATTCCATAGCATTTGAATATATGAAATGAAAGGAACCATTCATGGAGATGGGAAGCCGTACGTAAGCATGAACGCTACTTTCATTTATTTTTTGTATTTAAAGGAATGAAAAACAAATGTTAAATAGGTATATTATAATTTCAGTATAATATCATATATACTTTCATTAACACCATCCTTTTTATGTTCCATGAATGGCATGAATGAGTCATATCACTTTGAGGGGGCGGTAGTCCGCACATCCTCAAATGAAATTATCATATTTATACAACATGAAAAGCGTAAAGTTATATCATAAATGATAATTAAAGAATAATATAGATTAAATAAATATCATAAATATAATATATAATTATAGTTCCATCATAATGGCAACCATAAGAGGTTTCAGGAGAATATTGAAAAATCATCGTATCGTGAGGCAGTAGTTCGCTGTCCACAGAAACAGTATATTTTGTACCCACTAGACAGAGGTGTGTGTAAGTGTAGTTCGAATCCTTATCAGAAAAAAATGCCTTGTATATTGAATATACTGTTTTTGTTATAAAATAATTGAATAAAGATAGTTTATGGGGTTGGAGATGGAAAATAAATGAATGAATCGTGAGAGAAGACATTACCTAAAATCAGTTAACTCCATTTGATTTAAGATAAAATTCATTCTTTAATTTCCTTATTCCCAATGAATGTATTCTTGGAGGAAGTGAGTGATTTCGGGAGCTTATTTTAGTATAGGTTGTATGATCCAATGGGTCTTAAGAGGTGTGAGTAAGGGTTATAGGTGGTGTTTTTCTATAAGAGGGAGGAGGGGCACTTTGGGAATGTCTGAAAATATTATTTTATTATTAATTGATTTTTGAATTCTAATAACAAAAAAGTGATATATACAGAATATAATATGATTATGGGTTTAAATACTCTATGAAAATAGATTTTAGAGAAGTTTATGTCATAAAATTAACCTTATCCTTTATCTTTAACCCTTAGTAAACTAATTTTACTTTTACCATGTCTTCTTGTATATTCATAATATTTGGTTACCGTAGTTACTATAAAATTCCAAGAGAAAAAAATGGATCATTAATTTCATTTTTAATATCATATATTTAATTTGGACTAATATTATATTTTAAGAACTATTATATCATTTAATAAAATATATATTTATTTAAAAGTTTATTTATGTCAATTTTTATACTATTCATATAATGAATATTTAAAAAATCCATAACAACTTGAATCATTGAAAAATGATAATTAATTCAAATTTAAAAAGTCATAATCATCCCTAAAATTCATGGATGTCATAAAAAGTTTCAAAATAATTTTTTTTATATTTATAATCTCATTTATTTAAATTTTTCATTAATAAGGTAATTACAGAATCACGATTGTGTCATAAATAAATTTATTTATTTGATGTCAAAAAATTATAAATAAAATAACATGATGTAGGAAATATTATTTGATTTCTAATTACTTTTTATAGTTGAAGATATCAATTATATAACTTCATATAAATTTTTTTTTTGTAAAAGATTCATGTTTAGGTTATATTTTCCTTAACATTAAATTTAAAGTAATTAAATGTCATTTTCACACACATGTGGCCCCACGGGGTCCTAAAATCTTTTCATGGATTCCCATAGTGGGTCATATCACATTAAATTTGGTTATAACTTGAGTTAGGGTAATGTAATATTATTATAATATTATATTTTACCATTATTTACAAGATTTACCCTTTAACCATGGTAAATAAAATATTTAAAAAAGATACTATTCATAATGTTTAAAAATAAAAGGTGACTTTTTACAGAATTTGGAACTCCTGATTCAAAATATTGAATCCATTTTTTCAAATTCAAAGTCCATAATATCCATAAAATAATTTGAAATTAATTCTCATTAGCAAAACCAAAAAGGGTGTTTTTAAGAAGTAAAAACAACCAAAAGATTGGCATGTGTTTATGTCCAATTTCAATGTTAAATTACTTAAAATGTCCAAAATTGTATTAAATGATAAAAATATAATCTAATTACACTTTAAAACCATTTTAAAGGAAAATATAATAATATAAATAAATTAGATGAAATGACTATTTTGACTTAAAATGCAGTATTTTTCACTATCCATTAAAAAATGAAGTTTATTAGAAAAGTACCAAAAAATTTCCCGAAAAAAATTTTATATCCTGATTCTAAATATGATGTTTATTTTATCAAATGTAACATATAAAAGTGAAATAAATATATTTAAAAACTATTCTCTATTAAAAGGTGGTAAATCGACCTTTTAAAGAATATTTGAATATTTCATGCTTAAAATCAGAATCATTCTTAATTTAAGCCTAGAAAATTTATTGGATAAATCCAAATACATTTAATAAACATGTTAATCATAATTTAGTTATCTATGTTCATTAATATCATTACAACAGCTATGCGTTAACTACCATTTAAAATAATAATAATATTATATTATTTTTCAGTATAACTCAAAGTTGTGTGAAACATATGATTTCAAGGAAACCCATTGTTGCGTATTGAGTAGGCTATCGAAAAAAGTGTACTATTTAACATAAAATTTATATCTTATTCATAAATATTAATAGATATGAAAAGGTATTATTCTATAAATTCCTGGTTAATTATAACAATAAAATCATAATGGTTATAAAAACATTATAATGTTAACTTTAGAATATCCTCGATGTGAAATCAAGGCCGATGATAACCATATCAGAGACTGATCCTTGATAGCCACTTTATTCCCTTTAGTGGGATGATGAGGTTATTAATTCATTAAAAAGGGTATAATTTCTTTAATGTAACCCGATTTAGGTATTGATAGTCACTAAAAATCCTCGTAATCCTATCTAGCTTCTTGGTGAAGAACACCCAAGATGCCCATGGGGATACACTAGGTATTAAAAAAACATTCTATATAAGGTCCTCCAACTACACACTCATCTTTTGAATCTCATCTTGGGATATCTAATAAGATGAAAAATATATAAGTGTTTCTTCAAAGTGCAGGTTGATATAAAAATTGACCACCCAATGAGGAAGGAAATCCTAGAATATCCTAATGTAAAATAAACATGAGGTATCTTTGGCACATGTTTCTAGACTTCCCAACTGGTGGTTGATGAATTTTGACTTTAAGCACATAGGCCCTTCTCTTCCTGATGAATGATCATACTCACCCATGAAAGAAAATCTCATTCCGTCCACTCAAAATAAAATTTCTCTCCAACATTACTAGTATATATAGACATGTAATATAGAAAACCATTCAATATTAATGATGACATTATTGGGATTTACTGTAACCATTATATGGTCCCATGAAAACCTATATATATATTTGAATTCTCACACCATTGAAATGTGTGAGTGATATTGTGTTTTCTACAAGTAGAAGTCTCTAACAACAAGGATTTGGAAAGGGGATATACTAAAATCATTAATTATAAAACTATGGGTGTCTAAAAAGGAATGGATTATGTTATTGTCTATGTGTATGGTTTACACGGTATAGAATACATATATCATACATTGGTTCAGGTTTGACATAGCCTAGTCAAACCCTCCTTAGTCTGCAAGTGTCCATGTCCCTAGAATCTAGCCCTCTCAGCATGTAATTGACTGCCTATAGATGGTATTTATAGAATTATATCATAGAATCACCCATATATCTCTTCCTATAGGATCCCTATAAAATCCAAATATAAATCCACCTCATTAATTACCACATATGGGATGTCTCTGGTCACATCACTGGCTTTTATTTGAAGGTCCATCAACCACCTAACTAACCCCTACAACATGATGAATCAAGAAGTCATGTGTTGTATTTCATAGGCATAGAGACACTATTCCAATAGATAAATAAATCCTACATACATATCTAGATATTTTAAACCTTGTTTCTATTTCCACACATGTATATGCCACATATTCCTTAAACAGGATACCTACAATCATCCGGCTATATTCTATGACCTTAATTTTCCCTGACCACTACTAGGACCTTATACCTTCTTCCCCACTTCTAATGAGATTTTCATAAGCAATGCCCACTCAAGAGAACTAGTAAACATGGAAATAAAAAGGGTTATAATGTTATATTGTGTGTATATATAAAGGTAAAACTAAACCTTATATTCTTAGAATAATCCACAGTGAATCATTTATAGGTAGTACCTCACGAGATCAATGAATCTTGAATCATACTTAGTAACATGAATTTTTCCCTGAGACTCCTCCAACAAGTCATGGATGTGAACAAAATTTAATGTCATTATTAGGAAGTACTCTAGTGTAAAAGTTTTAATATATATGTATAGGGAAGTGTTTCCTTTTCAAGGTTATGAATGATTAGGATCTAAAAATGACTCACTAAACCCTAGAGAATACTATATTTAAGCACTAAAAAATAGTTAATAGGCTTCTGGACAAGGGGAAAACTCAAACCAATATCACAAACTTATCTGTAGCCACATAAGGGTGAGGATTTACTCGGGACATTACAAGCCTCTATAACTAGAACTCATATTATGAACTCATCCTATACATGTCCACATCCCACCCCGCAATAAAAATTGGATGCATAGGATGGAGAATAAAATTTGTGTGCACTGCGAGAGCTGGGTCGTCACAATGGACAACTGGTGGAGGGACTACTTCATATATTCTTAGTGGAAACACACCACGATTTGGTCCATGGAAAGAATCATTTTCACTCAGTAGGTCTGTAATAAGTGGCCCAATCACTAACATGGGTGTGTCATAACCCTATGTCATAAACCTTTTTTTACTTTCTTCATGGATTCATCCTACAACATTACAAGATACACCATATTTATAATTAATATATGGGTATATTAGTTTATAAGTACAAAAAAATCAATGAATCCTTCTTATATGGTTCATGTATTGATTATTATTCCTTGAAACCAGTTCTTTAGTGTATCTAGTCAAACAGTATGATATCAGAGTCCTTGTGAATGTATACATTGGTCATTGAACCAATGCAATACTACTTAAACTAAAATATGAACTTGAGACTATGTGACCCCATTTCCCTAAATTACTAAACCAATCCCCACTATAAGAATATATCCAAACACATTCCCTAAGAAAAACATTATTTGATACCAATCTAACATGTCCTAACCCACCATGACCCCTCCTAGGTGGTGGTAAGTTGATTCTTCCACCCCAATCCCAAAACTAATGGGCCATGGGTAGTGACTAGAAACTAGTATGCAATCAAAACTAATGAGGGGACTAATCCTAATTCATATGTACCAAATAAATACCTACATAAAAGATAAATAAATTATTAATTGATAAATAAAACTAACTGATATACACACACACACAATTATAACAACATATACTATGATTTATATTGGAAAACTATAATATAATCCATAAAAAAGGGTCAAGATACATGAATAATAATTGAAAATGGAAAACATACCTAATTGTTGAGATGAATAATTCCCCATAAAGAAAAATATACAAATACATACACCACCCACTACTATCACCTATAGTAACCACTAAACATACACAACACCACATCTACTAAGTTCACCCTATATTTGTGAATCATCTGCATAAGACATGACATGGGTGGGAATGTTTTCCCATGTAGGGTTGAGTATAAACATACCAACTATGATTCCCCCAAAAACGTAAATGGATAATAATAAAAATGGCCATCTAAAATCACAACACTGTAAGGAAAGGATAACCCATAAAAACCTAGATATGATTTAAAGCATAGAACCTGAGATATATGGGAGATTCATTCTCATCATAGCCTAACTATAGGAGAATTATCATGTGACACTACGATTATGAACTTTCAAACTAGAAAAGCATGTCACCGATCAATAATAGTAGTATGGGGCCCACATCTTTCCAATGGATATGTTTTCTTCAAGAGGCTAATAAAAACAAGTAGAAGATCATCACCCCCACCTGAGATCTTTTATGGGGGGTAACTGACTCTGTATATAGAGGATCATCACCCCATATATGTGACAGGAGTTATAACATTTGTGACCTCATGATTTTAGTTTTCATTTCCATTTAAATAAGAATCATTTGTTAGATAGATTATAATACATGGAAGCCTAAACTAAAATAATCATCATATTTTTTATTGGGATAAAATATTAGAAGGAATGATAAAAATTAACACATAATGATTAGGATATATTTAACATCATTATGAAAACTAAAAGAGGTATAAAACCATATGTAAATAAAAAGTTCTTGAACATAGCATCCTTATCCTCACAGTTTTCATTGAAGATCATACATTAAAATATAACTATCGAATGAAGGAAAATAATAGATATATAATATAAATATTTATAATGAAGTAAATTAATATTCTTAATGATTCTATAAATGTATGGCTATATGTGGAAATATAATATGACCATTAAATATATATTTGACAGAGCGCTTTCATGGGTGCCCTTAAATGATTAATGTGATTTTCGGGTACTTAGGTGCAGCATAGTGGCCGACCAAGGTCGTTTCTCAAAGGAGGAAGTAGATTTAAAACAACTTTTTAAATGTATTATAAAAATAAAATAAAAGAGAATAAAAACACTACATTAAACGATGGGGGTTGGTTATAGTTTATGAATCTAGAAGAAGTTTTCTGGAAGAAGATTGTATTTTTTTCTTTTAGTTTTGAAATGAAGTTCGATTAAAATGACACAACAAAAAGATGTTTTTTGACAATATTTACAAGACGTAATCGATCTAGCTATACCTCTTCAATTATTTATTAATAATTATCATTTAAATTAATATTCACTTAATTATTATCCCTTAATTTTTTAACCCACGAACCCTACGAGAATTAACCTTACCACAAAGATGAAATTAATTAAACCCTAGGCTAGCTTCGGAACATGCTATTGTAGCACCCTGCTTTGATTGATGTTCTAAGGCTAGATTATGGTCAAGGGTAAATTAAGGCACATCACCACTCTTGAAATGAGGAATAATTGAGTTTATGGATTGTATTTGAACTCTAAAAATTGATCCAGTGTGGTCATGTATTACCGATTAAGATCGCGCTCTCACAATTCACACAAATCTCGACCTTGCATGTTTTGTGTTATTTTTTCAATTGCTCACTTAGTTTATTATAATTTAAAAACTCAATTAATGGATAATTTTTATTGAATTACATTATATCATTGATTCAAAATAAATTAATGAAGAAGGTGAGAGGTGGATCGATTACTAAAAATAACTACTCTACCATGGGTGGTATTGTCATCATAGAAGCAAATTGAATTTGCAACGGTTTAGAATGGCTATAACCCAATCACGCTTCTACTATTGAGTTCCAGCCCAAATAGGAAGATTAATGAAGAATAAAAATGAACAAAACAGAAGAAAATAGAAGAAATTAAAGAGGAAATGAGAAGTTTATTGAAAGAGAAAAAACATTACAACAAAGAGGAGGAAGAGGAGAGAAATTTGGAGGAGATCCTAGCTTGAAAGCTTCCCTCCTGCAATGGTGAATTGAAATGGCAAGGAACCACTTCACCTCTTCTCCCAATCCTTTATGTCACGTACCAACCCCTCCAAATAATAAAATCAATAATTTATAGAGTGGAGGGGAGGCTAGGTTTAAAGAGGTTTCAAGTGTGAATGGGAAATCTCGGCCAAATATTTTAATACAACTTGCACCGCCCATTTTACCTCCAAAACCTGTGAAACAGCTCTCCTTCCAGAAGATTTATTTATGTGAAAATGAATCCCCGAGCTCCACTCAAAATTTGGGCCTAATAAAAGCAAGGATTAAGATGTTATGGCACAAATACAAAACCTATGTCCATTCTGGAGAGTCCAGCCCACCTTTGCCTCTATGACCCAATTACTCCATCCAAATGCATTATTTTGATCTAGTGCCCTAAATAAAAGTTGTAGAAAATTAAGTTATGAACACTGTTAAAAATTTCATGTCCAAATAATAAATATAAAAATATTTATCTTCGAAATACTACAGTGCACTATAAAGGGTAAAACTTGAATTTTCACTAAATTTTCAAATGAATTATCAAATCCCAAATATTTTATAAATAAACATATTTAGCACAATGTGAGGAAATTATATAATTTATTATTAATAAAATATTAAACAAAATAGTGTTTTATCAACTCCCCCACACTTACCCTTTTGCACCCCTGGGCAAAACCTCATGTCAAGTAAACATCAATATCAAATCAAAACAAATTTTAAAACACATATCCTTGAGATCCAACAATTACAAACCAGGAAACAAAAGATATCATGCCTTATAAAATTCACTATTTCAAGTTCTCCATTTATATCATTCAATATATTTCCACTTCATTTATCCACCCATGCACACAAAACACTTACCTTGCTTGAATTTTCTCTCATCACTGAAATATCAATTTTTTTGCAATGTCATTCTCATACAAACATATACAGGGGTAACCATAGGCTTGATAAATTCATACATCGCTACCCGATGTGAGTCAAGGACATATGTTTATCATTAGGACTTTTCAGGGTTGTTATGTGGCTTTCAGTTGGTAGGATTTAGATGTGAAAAATTCTGAGGCTGAATGAGGAGGGCTTGACTCTTTTTGGAACAAAATTGAATTAATCTAATTTTCACTTAAATATAGTCTCTTCATCAATCCCCATAGTATCAATTCAGATCCATCATCATGAAAAGTCATGGAAAGTTTACACCATTCATCATTTCAGCACAAAAAATGTCAATCTTCTCAAACATGATTTTCTTGAAAGCTCTAGATAGGCACATATTTCTACCTCAATTAGAAGCTCCAGAAAGGCAACAACTTCACATGTCATGAAAGCTCCATAAAAGGCATAGCTTTCAATATAATTACTTTCATCAGCAGCAAAAAAAAACTCTTAAAAATTTAATTTTCCACCCAAAATATCATAGAATGTGGTAGCACAACACAAGATAGCTTCCCCCACACTTAATCTCAACTAGATTATGCAATTTCACTTCAAGAGTTTGTTGTATAGGAAATATAGGCATGTAATGTGGCTAACCTAACAGGTTGTGCATGGATTATAAGGGATAAAAGGATTAAATGTTCAAGGTAGGCCATTATGAAAAATGATTCTTTGAAATTTGGGCTTTAATACCAATCAAATACCTCAATCATTTAAACATTTGTACCTCAAACCCTCAAGTTTTGATAGGAATAGATCAAATTCTGGTTATATAAATCATGGTTTGGTTCTCTCAAGAAGTGGGGTGAATGTAAATAATATGAAAATAATGGTTTAGAAGCCTCATAGGAAAGTGATTTCAAATATAAAGACTATGAAATGTGGCATGGGATTCAAAATATAGTGTACTTTTCATGAAATTACTAAATATTTGAACTTGAAACAATGTCATTTCATCATTCATTTAAGCATAGTTTTAGGGGATAAATTGTTTCACTCATTGATATGAATTTCAAAATTGTGATGAGAATCATTTCAGCTCAAAAATTTCAAAAACACAAATAAAATTGAAAAATAAACACACAAAATTTGAAAAACACACAATTTTTTTTAACAGGAAAACAATTAAAATTACTAACCTAAAAGGTTCCCTCCCCCAAACTTATAATATTGAATTTTCCTCAATGTAAACCCATGAGATGATATATGCACATGAAATTTATACTTTAAAATAGGACAAAGAATAACAAAGTTAAAGGGTTAGGAACAACCTGATGTGATCAAGTGATGATGGGGTCATGTAGTGTGATAAAATCCACTCCATCAGTAGGAAGTCCCTCAATGAATCTCTTCAAACATTGCCCATTGACTATAAAGCTCCTTCTTGTGTCCTCTTGTGTGATCGCCACTGTACCATAAGGAAAAACATTATTCACAACATAAGGACCTAACCATCTAGAACACAACTTACCAGGCATCAGCTTCAGTCATAAACTATAGAGAAGGACATTCTCTCCAACATGAAACTCCCTTTGTTGGATCATTTTTTCATGAGATTCTTTTGATCTTTCCTTGTAGAGCCTTGAGTTCTCATATTATGATAGTTGAATCTCCTCAAGCTCTTGAATTTGCAACTTCCTTTGAATTCCAGCTTGGGTCAAATCCATGTTGCATTTATTTATAGCCCAATAAGACTGATGCTCAACTTCCACAGGGAGATGACATGCTTTCCCAAAAACAATCTGAAATGGGGAAATACCAATGGGTGTATTATATTCTGTCCTATAATCCCACAATGCAACATCCAAGCTCTTGCTCCAATCCTTCCTATTCTGCTGCATGGTTTTCTCCAATATTTGTTTCAACTCACGATTTGAACCCCCAGCCTGGCCATTTGTTTGGGGGTGGTATGGTGTTTATGTTTTGTGTGTCACCCCATACTTTCAAAGGAGGGAAGAAAAATTCCTATTACAAAAGTGTTTCCTTTGGTCACTGATGATGGCCTTTGGTACTCCAAACCTGCAAAAAATCTCTGCCTTCACAAAATCCACTACAACATGGGAATCGTTACTCCTAGTGGGCTTGGCCTCCACCCATTTTCTCACATAATCAACAGCAACCAAAATATACATTAAACCATATGAACTTGGAAAAGGACCCATAAAATCAATTCCTCACACATCAAAAATCTCACAGAATAGTATGGGTTGTTGGGGCATCTCATGTCTCCTAGAAATATTCCCATTGCGTTGGCAATGAGAGAATGACTTACAAAACACATGGGCATCATGGAATAAACTAGGAAAATATAATCCAGAGTTCAAAACATTCCTAGCTATCTGTTGGGGTCCAAAGTGTCCACCACATGCAAGTGTGTGACAGAATTGCAAAACAGACTCAAACTCATGATCAAGAACACACCTCCTAATAACTTGGTCCCTACACATGCGCCATAGGTATGGATCATCCCAAACATAAAATCTTGACTCACTCTTTAATTTTTGTACTTGATGTTGCTTCAAATTTGTAGGTATTTCAGAGGCAACAATGTAGTTAACTAAATCAACATACCAAGGATGTGTACATGAGATGGAATAAAGATGCTCATCGGGAAAAGTGTCCCGAAGTGGTACCTGGTCCAAGCTGTCATCCTCTAGTGTGTGAGTAAGCCTACTCATGTGGTCCGCATGTTGTCTGAACCCTTTTATTCCTTTATCTCAATATCAAATTCTTGAAGACGGAGCATCCATAAGATCAGCCTGGGCTTTGCATCTGGCTTCTTCAAGAGGTACCGCAGAGCTGCATGGTCCGAAAAAACAACTAGTTTAGAGCCCAATAAATATGAACAGAATTTATCTAAAGCAAATATGACAGCAAGAAACTCCTTTTCCGTGGTTGTGTAGTTTGATTGGGTTGAATCCAGTGTTCTCTATGCATAGGTGATCACATGTGAACGTCCCTCCACCCTCTGAGATAAGACAGCTCCGATCGTGAAGTTGGAGGTGTCACACATAAGCTCAAAAGGAAGGTCCCACCGCGGGGGTTGTATGATCGGTGGAGTGGTCAGACACATCTTTTGCTCATCAAATGATACCCTGCATGAATCATCAAAATTTAAGTCAATATCTTTTTGAAGCAATCGAGATAAGGGTAGAGCGATCTTACTAAAATCTCTGATGAAGCGTCGATAAAATCCAAAATGTCCAAGGAATGATCGAACATCATGCACACATGTATGATATGGGAGGGATGAAATAATGTCTAACTTAGATTTATCAACTTTAATGCCATTTTGTGAGACTATATGACCTAATACAATTCCCTTTTAGACCATGAAATGAAATTTTTCAAAATTTAGGACTAGATTATTCTCAATACAACGATGCACCACATCACCCAAACTAGAGAGAAATTCATCAAATAAGGATCCATAAACTGTAAAATCATCCATAAATACCTCCATGCAGGTCTCAATGAAATCTAATAAAATACTCACCATGCATCTATGGAAGGTACCTGGGGAATTTCAAAGTCCAAATGGCATCCTTCGGTAAGCAAAGGTACCGAATGGTTAGGTTAATTTCGTCCTCTCCTGGTCCTCTACTATAGTGGGAACCTGAAAATATCCATAGAAACCATCCAAGATGCAATAATTTGTTCTACCTGCAAGTCTCTCAAGCATCTGGTCAATGAATGGAAGTGGGAAATGGTCCTTACGAGTGGATTGATTCAGTTTCCTATAATCAAGACACACTCGCCAACTATTTTGTACTCTCATAGGAACTTAATCATCATTTTCATTTTTATAACAGTGAAACCAGTTTTATTTGGTACAACCTGGACACGGAAAACCCATTGTGAGTCAGAAATAGGGTAAATGATACCTGCCTCAAGTAATTTTTCAACTTCTTTCGTAACAACTTCCAAAAGTGTTGGATTATGTATTCTTTGTGGCTGCCTAATCGATTTAGCCCCATCCTCCACGAGAATCCTATGCATGCAAATAGATGGGCTAATACCTGATATGTTTGCCAATGTCCAACCAATTGTCCTAATTTTATCTCTCAAAAGATTCAAAAGTTTTTCTTCATGTTCAAAAGAGATATTATTAGCAATGATAACAGGAAATCTATCACCACTGAGCAGGTTTTCATATTTAAGATTTGGGGGAAATAGATTGAGTTCCAATGTAGGTGGGGTGATGTATAGATGGAGAAATTGATGCAACAGACATATCTGCGCAATGAACGTCAGTATCAGAATAAAAATCATCAAAATTAGAAAATAATGCATAAAATCCATCAGCATACTCAACATCCATGTCATAATTAGAGTTCACATGATCAAAATCAGAATATGATTCCATTTCAAAATCAAATCTTAGAGAGTCTTGTTTTTTAGAAACGGGTGTGGAAGTGCTCTTAGACATCAAACTAGAGCCAATACTCATAATCTCCCTATGCATAGGACAATACAATTCCATGGTGTTTTTACTTGGTGGTTCAAAATGGGAGATAACAAATGCAGAATGATCCTCTGAGGGGTACTTCATGGAATCCATAACAATAAATATCACAACTTCATCCCCAAATTCCATGTAAAGTGTACCCTCGTTGACATTTATGATAGTTTTTTCAGTTTTGAGGAAATGCCTACCTAAAATAATGGGGGTATGAGAACTTACCTGATCATCCTCCATGTTAAGCACATAGAAATCCATTGGAAAGTTCATGTCTCTTACCCGGACCAGTATATCCTCAAGAACTCCTGCTGGATATGTTGTAGCTCTATTCTCCAACTGCACCACTACTCTTATTGGCTTCAACTCACCAACCTGCAAGGAATAGAATACAGAGTGAGGCATCACATTTATTAAAGCTCCTAAATCACAAAGAGAATTAGATAAGTGAAACACCCCTATGGTACATGGGATGGTGAATGTCCCGGGATCCTTTCACTTTGTTGACATTGCTAGTGTTGGTGTAATGACTGCTAAGACATTCCTTCCAAGGATGATCCTCTCATTTCCCTTGAGCCCTCTTCGATTGGTGCATATTTCTTTTAAGAATTTGGCATACCTTGGGATTTTCTTAATGGCTTCATATAGAGGAATGTTGATCTCCAAACGCTTAAATGTGTCCAAAACCTCTTTTTGTATCTCCTCTTTAGCCATCTTCTTGGTTTGAACAACCCTGTTTGGAAAAGGAATGGGTTTAGGAGGAACATCATCAATATTTTTCTTACCTTTATCTTTCTCCTTAGATTGCTCATCAGTCGGTATGGAATGTGGCTTCTATGGAGTTGAGGTGAATCTCAGTTGAATGGTAGGTATAGATGTATCATTCATTTGCATTCCACTTCTCAATGTGATGGCACTGACATTCCCCTTTGAATTTGGAGTGGGTTGGGAAGGTAGATTTCCAGAATTATTACTCATAGGTTCATGGATTGCGGTGGCAATCTGGCTCATTTGAGTCTTCAACTCTCTCAGCTCTGAACCTTGACTCTTCAGCTCATTATATTGATTAAGAACAATTTGATTCAAAATATCATCAGTGTTAGAGTCCAACTTATGTTGGAGATTCCCTTGTTGCTGACTTGTTGATGTTTGAGCTTCAAATCTCCTTTGGGGTTGTTGGAAACCCTATTGGTAAGGTGGAGGCTACTGGAAGTTTGGTTGAAAAGGGGGCCTTTGTTGTTGCCCCAATCCATACCTCATGTCTGATTGATCCTTCCAACCTTGGTTGAATGTTGGTGCAAAAGATTCATACTTATTTTGGGGATGTGGTTGTTGTTGTTGCTGATATGGTCTCCCAGGGAATACTGATGCACAATCTTCGGTTTCTTGTAGTTGGGGGCAACAGTCAGTTGGGTGTCATGTCTCAATGAAAATGCCACAAGGCCTTGAAGGATGGGGTAAAGATGTCTTTTGTTCCAAAGAAATTTGCCTCACCATAGTTGTTAATTCTTATAACTTGGAATCAATCAAATGACTCTCAAGAGAAGAAGGACGTACCTGATGTACTCCCCTGACATGTGGTGTACCACGATCACCAAATTGTTGAGAGTTTTGGGCCATCTTGTCGCTCAATGCACGTGCAGCTGCTTGTGTCTTGTCCACCAATGATCCTCCAACTGAAGCATCAACCATTCTCCTCTCCATGGGTTTGAGTGCTTCGTAGAAGTATTGGATGAGGAGTTGCTCACTGATTTGGTGATGCAGACAGCTTGCGCACAACTTCTTGAATCTCTCCCAATAGTCATACATTGACTCCCCTTGGGCTTGATTGATCCCCGATATCTCCATTTGAATGGATGTGGTCCTTGATGCTAGAAAAAATCTCTATATGAAAAGACATTTTAAATCATTCCAACAAGTTAAATCCTCGGCTTGTAAATAATACATCCAATCTTTCGCAGCTCCATCAAGTGAGAATGGGAATGCTCTTAATTTGATTTGATCTTCAGAAACATTTCTTGGTTTAAGGGTTGAGCAAACCACATTAAATTCATTAAGGTGTTTGTTTTTATTCTCACCAGATAAGCCATGAAATTTTGGAAGAAGGTGAATTAACCCAGATTTTAACTCAAAGTCCGATTCGAGGTTCGGGTATGCAATAAAATTTGGTTGATAGTTAAAATATGGTGCATCCAATTCTAGAATGGTTCTATTAAGTTCATTTCCATTGTTTTCAGCCACTGGTTCTTGTTATAATTTGGACATAGATGTGTTTCCAATTTCAAAATTCCTAGAGTGGAGGAATTCCCCAGTTGGGTAAATGTCGACACTTCCCATAGACTGAGAATGAAGGATTCGTGCCCTAAGGCTGCGTTCAATCTCATTGTCAAGATCTAATAGATCCTCAGGATTAGTTCATGTCATAAATCAAAGAAATAGAAATATTAAGTGAAGAAAAGTGGACCTTAATAAAATAATAAGAATTTTGATTTGATTGTCCAAAAAAAGAAAATAGAAAACCAAAAAGATAATTGAGAAAGGGGAAAGAAGAAAGAAATAAGAGAAGATAAAATATTAAAATAAAAGTAAAAAAATACCTCTAATTAGTTGAATAAAATACTTGCCTCCCCGGAAATGATTCCAATTTGATAGAGCACAGTCATCGATGCCCTTAAATGATTAATGTGATTTTTGGGTACTTAGGTGCAGCAGAGTGGCTGACAAAGGTCATTTCTCAAAGGATGAAGTAGATTTAAAACAACATTTTAAATCTATTCTAAAAATAAAATAAAATAAAATATAATAAAAACACTACTTTAAACGATGGGGGTTGGTTATAGTTTATGAATCTAGAAGAATTTTTCTGGAGGAAGATTGTATTTTTTTGGTTTTAAGTTTTGAAATGAAGTTCGATTAAAATGACACAACAAAAAGATGTTTTTTAGACAATATTTAAAAGAAGTAATCGATCTAACTCTACCTCTTTAATCATTTATTAATAATTATCATTTAAATTAATATTCACTTAATTATGATCCCTTAATTTTTTAACCCCCGAACCTTACGAGAATTAACCTTACCACAAAGATGAAATTAATTAAACCCTAGGCTAGCTTTGGAAAATGCTATCGTAGCACCCTACTTTGATTGATGTTCTAAGGATAGATTATGGTCAATGCTAAATTAAGTCACATCACCACTCTGGAAATGAGGATTAATTGAGTTTATGGATGTTATTTGAACTGTATAAATTCATACCGTGTGGTCCTGTATTACCGATTAAGATCGCGCTCTCAAAATGCACACTAATCCCGACCTCGCGCATTTTGTGTTAATTTTTAAATTGCTCAATTAGATTATTATAATTTAAAAACTCAATTAATAGATCATGTTTAGTGAATTACAGTAGATCATTGATTCAAAATAAATGAATGAAGAATGTGAGAGGTAGATCGATTACTAAAAATTACTACTCTTCCATGGGCGGTGTAGTCATCGTAGAAGCGAATTGCATTTGCAACGGTTTAGAATGGGTATAACCCAATCATGCTTCTACTCTTGAGTTCCAGACCAAAGAAAAAGATTAATGAAGAATAAAAATGAAAAAAACAGAGGAAAATAGAAGAAATCTAAGAGGGACTAAGAAGATTATTGAAAGAGAAAAAACATTACAACAAAGAGGAGGAAGAGAAGATCAATTTGGAGGAGATCCTAGCTTGAAAGATTCCCTCCTCCAATGGTGAATTTAAATGCAAAGGAACCACTTCACCTCTTCTCCCAATCCTCTAATCCACGTCCCAACCCCTCAAAATGATAAAATCACTAATTTATAGAGTAGAGGGGAGGCTAGGTTTAAATAGGTTTCAAGTGTGAATGGGAAATCTTGGCCAAATATTTTAATACAACTTGCACCACCCATTTTACCTCCAACACTCGTGAACCAGCTCTCCTTACAGAAGGATTATTTTTGGGAAAATGAATCCCCGATCCCCTCTCAAAATTGGGGCCTAATCCAAGTAAGGATTAAAATTTTATGGCTTAAATACAGAACCTATGTCCATTCTGGCGAGTCCAGCCCACCTTTTCCTCTATGACCCAATTAATTCATCCAAATGCATTATTTTGATCTAATGTCCTGAATAAAAGTTGTGGAAAATTTAGTTAGGAACACTGTTACAAATGTTTATGTCCAAATAATAAATATAAAAATATTTATCTTCGAAATACTACAGTGCACTATAAAGGGTAAAACTGGAATTTTCACTAAATTTTCAAATGAATGATCAAATCCCAAATATTTTATAAATAAATATATTTAGCACAATGTGAGAAAATTATATCATTTATTATTAATATAAAATTCAACAAAATAGTGTTTTATCAATATTCATTGGACATATGGTCATTTGGTATATGGTTGTTGGATATATAGTTGTTGGATATATTTTCATTGTATCAACTTGTATCCAATAGGCACCTTTAAGTTTTTATTAATAAAAAAATTAATATAATTCACAATTTATAAAGAATTATTGAAATATGTAAAAATAAATATATAAAATATGGAATTTTTTTTACATATTATTATTGTTATTATATTCAAAAAAAATATATTATGTGTTTTTAGAATTAAAAGGAAAATTATTATATTGATGAGTTGATAATAAGTAATTGTTTCAAGATAAAATTTCTTGGGTTGTGATTAAAATAATGTAATGTTAAAAAGATATATTTTTGTAAAAAAATTCTTATATATGTTGGGTAATTTTATAATAATAAATGAACCATATATAGGTTGAAGAAGGATTTTAGAGAATTTATATATATATATATATATATTAAAATAAATTATTAGTCATCTATTGCTTATTATTTGGTGTGTTATAAGAATAAATTTATTTTTGGGATTAATGGTATATTTTTCAAAAAACCATTTTTTGTGATATACCATTATTATTTCAATATTAATTTTTATAACTATTATCAATTGAAATTAATATAATGGATTCCATATTTTCAATGTTTATTTTAATGTTAGTTAATAAATTGAACTTTATTTTTAATGATAAAAATAATTTACCAAGGTAAAAATTATGTTACCAAGGTATCTCTAAAATATGGTAAATGATTTTAACTAAGATTAATTATCTAAAATATAATAAAAACCTATATTTAAATGGGGTTATGAGGGAATTATTAACCTCCCCAAATTATTTAACTATAATTTTTTCACTTTTATTTTTCCTTTTTGAAATGATAACCTTATACCTTATAGAATGGGTATTTGTAAAAATGCCACTCAAAAGTCAAGTATAAAATGACCCCTCCCATACCCCTGCCAGACCAATATTTTTCTTCACCATGTTTTTCAATAAAAACATCATCTCAAATATTTATAATTATCATTATCCAGTATAATTATGTTATATTAATATCATTATGCTTATATGAAAATTATAATTCTATTATATAACTTTAAACTCTAACTGATTACATTAGTATAACAAGGTAATGTTTTATTCGATTCAACCACCTACATAATTATTGTTATAAAAACATCACTATTTCCATCATGAATCAGTATAAATTGATTAATAATGGTAATATATGATATTAATGAGTAATTTATGTTATTGATATTTTTATTTAATTGTGACAAAAAAATGAATGTTCATTATGAAGAAACTTGTTCATATTGTAAAATTAGCTAAAACATGCTTATCATGGATTCCATACCCACAAACTATAGCCATCCCATTCATAAAATGGACATGAGAATGACTAAATAATTGGATATTAATTATTCAATTTCCATGGATTATCATGTAATTTTGAACATGTTACTAATAAATGAGGATTGATATCTCTATTATGAAACTTGTACGAAATAATCAGAGTTACTAGCATCCGATGGTGAAAATAAATAATAACAAACTAATATATGGGAAATAAATGGTTGTAATTGAAGATGGTAAAAGATAATATATTTGAATAATGTTATTAGAAAACTTATTAACATGGTTATATTTATTATTCAGTATGTTATTTCCTCTTTTTGGAATCCGATATTATGGGTAATGGTTTTCTTACCGCAATTTCCATATATTGTGTTATGGTCCATATTCATCACATGTTTTTACTTTTTTGTTGAATATTATTACCATACATTTATTTTATTATTATTTTTAAGTAAATTCCATGAATTTTAAAAACTAGTACATTTTCTCTCTTTCAAGGGGTTTATATTCAATATGTACCCCAACCATAAGGGTTTATTGTCTCAAGTATTAATCCATTGATATATGTTCCTTATTCACTAAAATCCTTAATTTTATTGGTTTATATACTAACATATCGATTTATATTATCATAATTATAATTTAATTAAATGTATTTGAATATATATATAAGGTTTTCTTTTTCAAGGGGTTTTGATTCAAAATTTTCCAATGCAATCATTTTTTATTTCCAAACTCACATTGAAAATGTGATTGTTTATTACTAAAATAAATAAGTTAAATTATATATTATTTATCACTAAAACCACAAATTTTGTAATCTCTACTATATATTATAAGTTTTAAATTTATACTTACTACTTCACCTACCTTTATTTCATAGCTCAACTGAAAGGATTTATATTAGTGGATCCAACCTTATCTCATCGTGTCAGTCAAGAATCTTTCTCCCCTAGGTTAATATTATTTAATTTAATTTTAAAATTTTTTTCCCTATAATTCTATGATTTAATAAGGTTATGATCTATGGGACTTGACACTATTTTCAAAATAATGAAAGGAATATCATTTTAATTTTTTCCATATATAATTTTTTAATGACTTCATTTATAAAGATTGAAATGATTTTTTTAAAACTTTCTGTAGGAACACATTTTCTATGATATTATTTACTTTTCTATAGGATTTTTCCATTCATGTTATTCTGTTTTTTAATGTAATTTCAATTATCATTGTTTTAGAAAATAATTAATTTGAAATAAAAGTTGATAAAAATGTATAGGTTATTTATTCATATTTTTCAATAAAATTTTATAAAACTCATATAAAGTGTTTTTCCTAAATGTCAATATGATGTAATGGTTAATATTCATCATATTGTACATGAAATAATGATTTGATAAAAATTATTTTTTTAATGTATTATGATCAAGAGATTTGGAAATCCATATGAATTTTATTTATTTATCCCAAGTTAATTAAGATTTGATGAAATTTGGATTATTTTACAATTCATTTGCAGCATATATATATATATATATTATTTATCATTATGTGTTTGGGGGTTCAATTATAGCCCTCAAATATACGAGGTAATGTTTTATATCTCCTGATATGATGATGGGAAATATGTTGTCTTAAAGATTATTTGACATGAGTAGTTTTTTCATGTCCCAAAGCATATTGAACATAGGTTATTACCTAATTTCCAAATGTTTATGGGAAAATAGAGGACATCCCATGTCCAAAATATTAAAGGACATAAGTGTTTGGCCCATATCCAAAATTTTATGGGGGAATAGCTGGTTAGTTTAAGTACATTATATTATTGGAAGGTGGTTACCTTAGCCCATTATGATATAAATGTCTTGATGGTTTACCTTTACATATGTTTTGAATTATATGATTATGTTTATGACACAATATAATATAATGAAACTTAACTATGTTATGTTCTTATTAATAATTATGATTGAATCATGTTTCTAGACTCCTAGGACCCATGTCTTATGCTATTATAGAACTATTATAAAATGAAATGTGTTTTATAACCTGTGTTTTATTGGATATGATGTTATTATAATATAGTCATGAACTATAATTTTCTTCTCATAACTACATGTGCATTATATTCTCAATAATGATCTTAGATTTATATCTCTTATGTTCACCCCTTAATAAGAATATTAGTGTGTCCCTTTATTAGGTTTCCATTACCCATGTAATTAAGAAGATAATAACATATGATATATTTATAAGTGGTTATTTTATGGTGTGACTATAGAAAATGTTCAAATTAATGTTAAATAATTTTTTTTATTTATCTGATTTCTAATGATAGAAAAATTCATAGGATCTGGTTGGTAATTTATTGTTATATTTAATAAATGTTCTTTTAAAATGATGAAATATGTATGCATTTTAATGTTCACCCATCTAAGTTGCTATCAGAATAAGGTTTAGTAATTTTTTGGGATTAGGATATGAATAATAAATGGATAGAACCTAAAACGACTAATAATAAACCAAAATTGATATAGGATGAACCTAAAATTTTATAAGTTAAAATAATGGTGTCAAAATTTATGTCATATTGGGATTGATTTTCCCTATCTTATGACTGTGTACCTGGGTTATAATTACATAACACTAACTATAAAAATTTTAGTTTTAGTAACGGTTTTCTAATTGAATGATGAAGTCAATCTGGTTTGAATAATTTTGAATACTAAAGTGTCTTCATTAATTATAGATCATTGTATTGCTTCATATCTTACAAATAATCTAAGACTATTAATTTTTATCCCAAACATCTAGATGTAAGATTATAAATAAAACACATAGTGTTATGATGAATAAATCCAAATTCTATAACTCCTCTATTATATAAGGTTGTTGGAATGCACTTCCGAAAAATATTATTATTCTTCCTTTATTCAACGTTGATATAATTTTGTTCATGGATTGGCTCTATCTATAAAGATTCTATATTAATTTCCATGACCGTGGAGTGCATTTAATTTCCTTGATCAACATATGACCCTATATCAACGAATGGATTAATATGAACTCCTTATAGGAATTATATCCAATATAGGGTCACAATACCAAATAATGATGTGTATATTTCTAAAATGTTTGGGGAGAAATTAAATTTTGAGTAAATTTCTATTGTTAATTAATTCAATGATGTTTCTTCGTATTGAGTTTCTTAGTCTTCCCCAAGATTATGAGGTTTATTTTTTATAAAGAACTAAAACGTTGTACTATGCCTATATAAAATACTCCTTATAGAATTTACCTGATTGAATTAGTTGAATTAATGTATAAACTCTAGAAAAATACTGATAAGGGTTATGTATTCCATTTTTAATCACCATATAGTGTACTAGTTTTCTTTATTATAAATAAATATGGATCAATACATCTCTACATTAAATTTCATGAACAAAACAATATTATAATCTAGAATAAGAATCATCTACCATATATTTAAGACATGTTAAATTAAATATGATGTGTTCAAAACTTCTCAAAAATACAACTTTGATATGGATAACATCAATTAAGGGTGAAAAGAGAGGGTGTACCAAAGACAGTCTTTCATACAAGATATAGGAATTATGAATTTATAGTGATGAATTCTAAACATATAATCACCTGATTTATCTTCACAAATCTTATTAATAGAGCATTTATGGATCACCTAGATCTATTTTTGGTATTCCTTATAGATTAAATTCTCATATATTCTAAGAGAAATAAAAACATTGTGATATTTTCTGATTTGTGATGAAGATCTTGATAAAGGAGTGTTTATATACCTAATTTAATTGTGATTTATGTATATAGAAATTATCTTTCTTGGGTCATGTAATCACAGGAGAGGGAAAATATTTGGATATTTTAAAGATAGAAGTAATTGAATAATGACCCATACCAACCACAATAACATAGATCAATAGTTTTCTTATATATTCTAGATACTGTGAAGGTTTTTTTTTATAATTTTCCCATAACTATAAAATCCATTAACTATGTTAACTCAAAAGTTATTCAAGTTCATATGTATATATGACTGTGAAGAAAATTTCAAGGGGTTTTAGGTAATGTTGGTCATTGTACTTATAATCACACTACCATATAACAAAGAAGGATTTTTGATATAGAGTGATGCATAAAAGATGGGATTGGATGTGTTATCATAAAAGATTACCTGATGGTCCCCATGTCAATGATTGGTTCATGAGAATAATTCATAGAATCATGATCTTGAGGTAAAAGTGGAAATATTTGTATTAATTATATAAAATAATAAACAATAAAGGTAAAATTGTGATATATATACTGATCACAAGATCTTATCGTATATATTCAAATAGAAGTAGTTGAATAAGAACTAAATGATATGGTGGGAGTTGATCATGTACTGTGACCACCCAATACATTACCACACTAAGATGGTGAAAAAATTGGATATTACTCATAGTATGAATGATCATGATACCTTATGAATGATGAGGTTTGAAAGAGAACCAATACTCAAGGTTATTTAATGGATATATCTTTAAATAATAAAGGATGGGGAGAAATTCCATCTTTCTCAAAAATATTTCCCAACAATTCATTCATGTTAAGATTAAGAAGGCAAATAAATAGGATATGGAGGAACAAAATAATGTAACGATTATTCAAGAGTTTAAATTTGAAAATAATGGAATTATAAAATTCAGTACATGAATATGTGTCCCTTTAGTAGAAGAATTTAAAAATGAGATGTTGGATGATGCAGATATGATACATTCTATATCTATACTAGAATTATAAAGATGTATTGAGATATATAAGGGAATATCCAGTGAAAAAACATGAATCATAAGATTGATAATTATATATCTCGATACATATTATGCCAACATGTTATGTCTGAATGATGTATATATAAGGGGTTATACAATCATTACCTATAGCCTCTATGGAAATGTGAGAAAATATTCATGGATTTTATCATAGGACATACCAATATTTTAAATTGCCATAATTTTATTTGATTTATTTTTTATCACTTTACAAAGTTAGACTATTTCATTATAATATGATAATATTTATTACTAGATCAACTTATCAAGATATACAATATAACTAAATTAGTAGATTATTGGTGGATATTTTTATGGGGTTATCCACCTCACCCTCTTTATTAAAATTCAAAAAAATTATTTAAATTTCTCATATGACAACTACTAAATTATTATTTTCATATAAAATGGTGTAATAATCCCAAAAATATGAATTGTTTATTAAAAACCAAAAAAATAGAGGTGTTTTTAACCGCCACTAAAATAAGAGATTAGTGATGGTAAAATCCCCTATAATCACTCATATCAATGGTGATTAATAACCCTATTTATTTTTTTTATTTTTTTAATATTTTATATTTTAGAGACCTTTCTCAAATACCCATATCTAATTTAGTGGTATTTATTAAAGAATAACTACTAAAATATACCTGATTTATTTTATTTTTTAAAAAACATAGAGAATTATTAACCACCTCTAGTATCAATGAATATAGAATTGTTTTAACGTACTATAATATTTTTAAGAAAAGAGGAGGGAGAAGATACTATCTCAGTAAGTCTGAAGTGGGTTATGTTAGTCCGGTTATTTGGCTAGTTCCTTCGGGAATATAGAAGAAGAAATAAGTGGTTTCATGTGGGTTATAGTTGAAAGAGAATGTGTATAGGTAGGTATTTGTTTCTTCTTCTAGTCTATAATCTTAGTTGATAAGGGTGGTTGTGTCTATCATGTATTATTTTGTTTAATGTGAAGATGTTTCATCTTTTTCCCTTAGATATTTATAGGTAAATTTCTTAGAGACTCAAGGGGTTGTATGCTTATAGGTAAATGATTCCACTTATTATCTTCATCAGAGAAAGTCTGGGGTTGGGGAGTAGTATCATTCATCTTGGGTGGAGAAAAAAGCATAATATAACATGAGAAAAATTAAGGAGTTGTAGGTATGTGTAATGTATTATCCCCATCCACTGTATTCAGAAAAGGAAGTCAGAATTACTTTCCCTTAGGTGACATTCCCATGACACCAAAAGATGGAAATAAATTCCAAGGGCTTAATAAAAAATTGATGGATGATTTCCCCTTTAAATATAAACATCCAAACCAAAATATAAATACAAAAAAGGAAACTATTTGATGAATGAGTATAACATACAACTCAAACCAAAATCAAACCAACAACTGTATCGGTGTAAAAAGTTAATAACCAAGTGACATAACCAAAATATTCAAATGATGACAAAACCCAAAGGAACCAAATAAAACAACCAACAACTCCCAATCTTCTCCAAGATCCAAATCTACATACCCCACCCAATGTATCAAGAATTATTAAAAAATAAAATAGGATAAATTTCCATTACATATGTATCAATATATAACATAAGAAAATGTACCATATTTTCCAAGAATGGGGTGAGTATAAAACTCAGTAGGTATTCCTCTATGACTTCCCAACACATTCTTCTATGATAAAACTTTTTTGAACATTTTATTAAATATTTTATTCAATGAATGAAGTTTATAACTCAACCGTAAATAAGTTTTTCCAAGGCAAGAATCTACATGATACAACAATAATTTTTCAACGAAAACATCGATAATGTCTTTAAACCATTTCTAATTTTTTTTATTTGGAATATACTTTTCCATTTCCACACACATCCACAAAACAGACACACAAATTTTTGGTGTTACCTTTTATTGGGGAAACTAATTATCATACTCCATCCCTTTTATATTAGAACATAATTACCATTACTCATACCATTAAACTCATTCCCAAACATTATACCCAAACCATGTTAACCCTTTACCATAAAATTATTTATTCCATTATAAATAACTTTAAAAAAAAATATATTACTTACATTAAACCAACATGATCTTAAAACTATTATTGTAAAATTATAAACCATAGTGTTTTCCCAAAATTCATCCATTTACCATGACTTCCAAAACCAGAATTAAAATGATAATTTCCATCAAATCACACCAATATTTCCATAAAAAGTTAAATAAATTTAGTAAATTTGAAATCAATCCTTCATGTTCT
Organism: Viscum album; assembly: GCA_963277665.1. Taxonomy (NCBI): domain Eukaryota; kingdom Viridiplantae; phylum Streptophyta; class Magnoliopsida; order Santalales; family Viscaceae; genus Viscum; species Viscum album. The sequence goes on from OY728137.1 coordinate 1,110,379,313, forward strand.
AATCTAAAGGAGTCAATAGAGAATCCACCTACCTTAAAAACATTATCTAAAATTAACTAAGATTCAATGAATCTCTATATCCTATTATGAAATACCTTCCCTTCCCTAAATCAAACCATAAAAATAAACAATATAAAGATAGAACATGGATCTATCAATAGAAGAATAGGTATAAGGTTCTAAGAAATATAAGGATTATAAATCAATGAAAAATAGTGAAGAACTAGCACTTAAAAATGAATATAGATCTCCAATGTCTTTGAAACTTTTAAAACATGCTCTCAGATTTAAGGGAATCACCTTTAAAGACTTGGGAGGAAATAAATTTAGGATTAAAAAATATTTGGCAATTAAAAGGGGTATTTTGAATTAAAAAAATTAAATCCAAAATATTTAGATTTGAGGCTACATGGTTTGTAGTTATATTGCACAATTATCCAAATTGTTTGCTAATCATATATGATCTATTACCTTAAGAAACCCCCTTTATGGTTGGATAACAAAGCTATACAAACTATGCACCAACCATGCATTTTTTATTTTCTAAAATGATAGTAGGCTCACATGGTTTATCTTAAAAACCCACATAGTATGCCCAAACCATGATCCAATCGTGAACCTCCCGCTATCCACTACTGTCCTTTTCATGGATCCTTAGAGGTGTATCACATTTTCTAATAATTTTTCTCAAACTATTCTCCTCAATAAAAGCCTCCAAAACAATTCAAAGCTCCTCCAGAACTCTAAAAACATGTCACAATCATTATATATATTTAATATACATAAAAAAGGGTCAAGTACCTAAAACTGGGGGTGCTATATTCTCCACACCATTTTCATTCCCATCCTCAAAAAGTAGAAAACTCTTACTACCTTGGAATATTTTTTTTCCATTTCCCCAACATTTATTTTTCTTGATCTCACACTTCTTCTTGAATCTGACCATGTTTCCATAATACCCAGACTAGGATTATTCTTTTACCATGTAATTATTTCTCTTTCTTTCCAAAAATTTGTATTATAATATAAAACAACATCGCATTCATCTCTAGATCAATATAATTCTTTTAAATAACAAGGTGAATATTTGGTTGATACTTACTCAATTGAGATACATGAAACCCCTTACAAAATGAATTGATCCTTAGTGTAAAATCAAATATATATTCCACCACTATGATGTGTTCAAGTATATTTAAATGGCATATGTATCAAATAGATAACATTCCCTACATACCAAAATAAAGAAGACTATGCCTTCGAGATATTATCAAAAACAAATTGATCACTGAACTCAAAAGACAAAAACCATTGATGATGATCCACATATGATTTTTGAAAACATTCATTCATCTCTATTCTTTTTCTATTCAACTAAATCTACTTTGTTGTCTGTTACACATAGATTGGTCTAACCAGTGAAGTGTCACATGTTTCCACCCAATAAAGTGGTGAGTGAAAAGGAAAACCATACAATGATTCAAAAAAAGACATATGTATTGAGGATTGATAAATTTTGTGGCATGAAAACTCCAATAATGGTATGTGATCCTCTTATAAGACTCCAAAATTAATCACAAAAGACCAATAATGTTATCCAACATTTGGATCATCCTTTTGGGTTGTTGATCCATTGGAGGATGATATGTCATGATTATAGTAAACTGAGTCCCAAATAATTTCTATAAGGGAATCCAAAATTGATATGTAAACCAAGGGTCATAGTCAGATACTATTGAAACTAGTAATCCATGTTTTTTTTCCACTTCTCATATATAGATTTCTAATAACTATTCTACGGTATTGGACTCAAAAATAGGGATTAAATGGGATGAACTTATGAGTTGATCCACTATCACTGATATGGAATCTTGTTTATAAACCTTCCATGGTAGAAATATTATAAAATCTATAGCTATATACTCAAATTTTCACATATAAGTTGGTAATGAATGAAACATGCCCACTGGTTCCTGGTTCTCTACCTTAACGTAATGAAAGTTATGGTTTCTCAAGAAAAATTCAAAAACATTTATTTTCATTCCAGTAAACTAAAATTATTCATTCATTTTCTTATAAGTATTTTGTATTCTAGTATAAAAAACTCATCTAGAATGGTGGTAATTTTGAAGGAGTTATTTCTGAAAAGACAAAGGTATTACAATCCAATATTGAAAGAAAAACAGTAGTCTCATATCAATATCTCATCCTTCAATAGATTCCAAACAATTGATTTTAATCCTCATAAAATCAAATTTTGAAACATATTTTTTGCCTCTTTATCCATCCAAACTAAATTAGGAACAAAGAAAAACGGAAAGAAAAATGCAACAATAATCCATCTTCAAAATCAAAGTGCATGTTTTCTAACATAGACATTATTTTCCATTGATCTGAAGCATTTTTCTCCAACTAACTATATGACCTTCTACTTAAGGCATCCACCATAGAGTTCCCTTTACCCGGTGTATACTTTAATACAAAGTCAAATATTTTAATATACTTTATCCATATTCTTTGTCACATATTAAAATCACATTGTGATATAATGTGTTTCAAGCTTCATTGATCATAAATACCATAAATTTATCACAAAATTGGTAATAATTACATGTATTCAAATCTTGGAACATAATATATTATTATAAATCATTTGTTTGGTATTTCTTCTCATGAAACCATAACTATTGTGTTCTATAAAAAACAACATGATATCCCTATAAGAGAAAACATCCCAACCCATGTCCTAAAGCATCAAAATACACCACATAGCCATTTCATAATTCTTGAAATACCTGGTTTGGTTTTGATATAAGGATAAAATTAGGTTCTTGAAAAAAAATTCAGATAGTCGTCATTCTATTTGAATTATACTCTTTTCCTTATCAAATATGTCATTGGTGAAGCTATTCATGAAAATTCACAAACAAAAAAAATATAATAATCATCCAAGCCAAGGAAATAGAATATCTCAAATAAATTATTTAGTAGTGTCTAAGAAGTCATAGCCCTTGTCTTTTTCCAATCCATAAAACAAATTTTTTATAGATAAAATGGAAAATTAAATGCACCACTTCTACTCAATAAATAAAAATTTGAAAGTTTGGAATATAGATGATGATCTCACAAGATATCCTACATTGTTTCCAAATTTTTCTCATAATCTTCTTCTTTACTTGAAAACAATATTATATTTTCCACAAACAACACCACAAATCATTCCATATAACTTTGAAATATGTAATTCATCAATTCCATAAAGATATATGGTGCATTCTTAAGACCAACAGTCATAACAATGAACTCGTAATGTCTTTGTATTCTTGTGAAATATGTCTTTGAAATATCCTCTTTTTGAACCTGTTATTTATGGTATCTCAAAGGCAAGTCAGTTTTAGAAAATGGTTGGGTTCCCCCTTAATTGATCAAATAGATCATCAATTTGTATAAGAGGATATTTATTCTTTAAAGTAACTTGGTTAAGTTTATGAAAATCTAAAAAACTCCTATTATTTTGATCTACCATTTTTATAAGGAAACTTATGCTACTAATGGAGATGTACTCAGTCAGATGAACCATTTAATTTTCAAAACTTCCAACCAGTCCTTAAATTCCCTCAATTCTATTGGTTCCAGCTGGTATGATGGAAGGGAGATTGGACTAGTCACTGGAAAGAGATAAATCGTAAATTATACTTCTTTTTTGGGTGAAAAATGAATCAAATTTTCTAAAAAGAATTCAAGGAAATAATCCACTATAGTTAGAAAATATTTATTCCCAATCTCATCTACTGATACAAAGTTCAACACTACCATCTAATATGAAATAGTTCCAACCACTGGTACCAAAAATCCTTCTCCAGTTGATTAAAGATTTAGGTCTCTTATAAAGAGATGCTAGATGCCACCTAAAATTATAAAAACTAACCCTTCAGGTATAATAACCATTTTTTATTTGAAAATAATCAACCAATCCATACCCATGATGAATTCATGAACATCCATCTCAAGAATAAAGAAATACCAAAGAAAATCAACCCCATCGATAGTGATATAACATTATTTTCAAAAAAGGATTGATATTTTATTTGGCCAAGAGAATTTTAAAGTTTCCAAATAGAATTCATCATCTCAAAATGAAAACCCATATTATCTAAAATATGAAAATTAATAAATAAGTGGATGCACCTGTATCAAAAAAATATTTCATAAAAGAATAATTCAAAAGAATCATACCTTCTCACCATTAAAAGTCAAGATTGATCATCCATGATCATTATATAAGCTCCATATAATTTCATACTCAACACACTTTTCTCTTTATTTCCCAATTGATATTTCACTAGTTTAGGATTCATGGTATTTCTAGAATCAACATGGCTTGATCAAATCTACTAATGATATTTATTATGCTAGAATAATCCCATCAATACATATGATTCCTGAGAAACATGAGATATTTCCTGATCATCCAACCTTGGAACACTAAAAAATAACATGGTAGATTTACCATATTATTCAAATAGTGGAATGGTTTAGTTGGTTCTATAAAATATCACTTTTTGTGATTGAGAGAACCATATTGAAAACAACTGGGTTTACCCTTTGGTTTAGGATATAGATTCAGTGATCCCACTAAATGATTATGATTCATACCACCACCTTGTAAATATGTGTCCCTCTTCCACTCATTACAGTCAATAGAGTTTCCAAAATTTTCTATAGGTATTAATATGCTTCCTCCAACCATATTTCATGATATATCCCTTTTTGAAACCAATTATCTATTGACCATCTTTGTATAATTTGATATACAGGGGTTAAAAACCCTTGATCGATTCTATGGAATCAACCCTAATTCAAAAATGTGTTCCTTAAAGGATGAACTTGTAGGAATTTCTAATGAAAATTGGACTAAATTCCTAAATATGGTTTCATACGCTGTCATTGTGATGTTCTATTACTTCAAACTTATGATGTGTGATTTTCTTGAAATCCAGAAAGTATGAGGATTGAATATTTTGTTAAAAAATCATCAAATTTTTTTAATGTTATGGATTGGTCCAATTTAGGTTGAACATCAAAGAATTATGATTATGGTGCATGATTTTCTAGTACATACATTTCTAACTTCACATACAGCTCAACTAGTGTGCCCAAGTAATTGAAGTTTCAATTCATCATATTTAGCCACACTTATACTTTTTTAACTCTAAATCACATCAAAGTATGGGTGTATTCTAATTTTAAAACTGAACAGAATGATCCACTTTCCTTGGTTTATCCCTTAAATACCCTCTATCCATAGTTTGAGAAGCTTAGAAAATACACTATACCAATTATTGGTTCACCTATGGCTCAGGTGACACCACATTCTCAACAGCCACTTCTAGCTAGTTTCTTTGAATCCTACCAAGTACCGTTATATATAACAAAAAACTCCATTTAGTCTCACTCTCAAGAAATTTAATCCTTAAAATTTTAAAATTTATCACTTAAATTAGTTTCAAAAAAAGTATATCTACAATAAACTAGTTCAACCATATTCAAAATTCCACCATTAATCATTTTTCAAAATCTCACCATTTAAATTTTAAAAATACTTTTGAAAATACCAAAATCATTATTTTAAAAATCAAACCATTTTTAAAAAAAAAATTCAAAAATAAATTTTTTACACCATATCATAAATTATTTACTCAAAATGAATTATTAAATCTTATTAGGAAGTCATTACTATCAAAGCATGGTATGAAACTCTCTTCAGCTAAAATCATAACGATGAGGTGATAACTCTAATAAGTTTCTCAAAATACTTATGTACCCAAAATTATTATTATCATTATGTTCAGTATATGGAGGTTAGATATACCATTTTATGATATACATTTCATGTTTTGACCATACTCTCTCCTTTATACCATCCCAAGTGATAAGTGACCATATCAAAACTAATACCATTTATAACTCTAGTATTAAACATAACTGCTATCCAAAGATAGAACAAATAGATACTATTTGTAAAATATCCCCCCATATATTGGATTGAGAAGAGTTGATGAGCTTTAATAGGCCTTAGGTGACATGCTCCGAACACCAAAGGTTGTAAATAAATGATCAGGTCTTCATAAACAACTGAGGGATGATTTCCCAATTAATGTTAAACATCCATAGCACCTGAAAAAAAAAATAAACAAATACACTGCATAAATAATGAGTAAAAAATAATACCCAAACCAAAATAAAAAACAACAATATCAGTGTATAAAGAGGAAACAAAGTGACATAACTAAAGGATTCAGAAGACAAAAAACACAAAGGCAACAACCAAAAAACCCCAAATGAACTCCATGATCCAAATCCACATACACATCCCATGGTATTAAGAAGAATTACTAAAGAATGTGGATACCATTCCATTAACATTTTCTCAATATATAAAATCTAAAAATCCACCATAGTTTTGAAAGAGGGGGTGAATATAAAACATAGTATGTTTTCCCCAATGATTTCCCAACTCATACAACTAAGATAAAACTTATTATCACATTTTATAAAATAGTTTAAGTAATTAAAATAGTTTATGTAATGAAAACAGTTTATAACTCAACCATATATAAGCTTTTATTTGGTAAGAATCAACAAGCTATCACAATCATTTTTCAAGGAAAACAACTTCAAATTATTTAAACCATTTAACAATTTGTCATTTGACATATAATGTTCTATTTATACAAAAATCCCCAACACATAGATGGACACACATGAGTTCGATGTTACCATTGATGGTGTAAATTCAAATCCATACTTAATATCTTTGCTGGTGGTACTTCAAGACCATTATACATCCCATTAAACTCATTCCCAACCTTTATTCCCAACCCATATCAACCTATTTCCAAAAAAACCCATTTATTCCCTTTCAAATCATTTCAATAAATAGTTTACTTACATCAAAATAGTTTAATTTTGAAAGCATCATTTTAAAATTATAAATAATGGGGTTTTCCAAAAAGTCATCCAATTCCCATGATTTCAAAAAACCAAATTGAAATGAAAATTTACATCAAATAAAACCATAATTTTCAAAAAAACATCAATAAATTTATTCAAATTGGAATCAATCTTGCAATTCCTTATCAATTGGAGTTTGGAATGAATAAACCTACCAAAAAAACATTGGAAACAATGAAGTAGGGCACACAAATTCTCTAGATCTAATAAAAAACCTTCCCTTACCAAAATCCAACTATAATCCTTACAATTCCCATCATTGAACAAGGATATATCCATAGAAGAATGTATCTAAGGTTATGGGAAAGAGAGGGATAAGAGATCAATGAAGAAATATAAAGAATGATTACTTACCAATGAATATGGATAATCAATGGTTTTGAATCACCTAAATCTTACTCCTCGATTGAAGGAAATAACCTCTCCAGATTTTGGAGGAAAAAAATTTGTGATTAAGAAAGATTAGAACATTAAAAGGGTTCTCATAACTTAAACCAAGTGATATCCACAATTTTTAGATTCGAAATTGCATGGTGCATTGTTTGGGAACGCGATTAGTCATACCATGCACTAACTATGCATGAGATACTATTTCAATTAACCCCTTGCATGATTGTATCTCATGGTTAGATAAATTGTACACCAACCCTAAATTTTCAACTATCCCAAATGATTTTTGGATTTCATGGTTTATCCTAATCACCCACATGGTGTGGCTAAACCATGTTCCGACCATGAATGTGTCCACTATTTTCCCTTGCACAGTTTCTTAGAGGTGTTGAACATTTTCTACTAACCATTCTCAAATATTGAACCTCTAAAAATCATCCAATGAATTCCAAATCTCTTTTGAACATCAAAAAATATAAATTAATAAATATAAATACTTGAAATATATAAGTAAAAGGTCATGAATCTAAAACTAGTGGTGGTATAATATGGATGTGAAACCTCTATCTATTTTGAATCAAAGACACGATATAAATGGAGTTATAGATAAATATAGAGATTAACTACAGACCTATTTAGGGTGTATGGGGATACTAAGGATGTGATTTTAGGAGATGATCTAGGAATGGGTGTAAAAACAATAGATATGGAGGTCCATCCACAAGAAAAGGCTAGCAGAGATATTAAATCCATTGATGTAGTTAGTTTTATTGTTAAATTATATCTTTCTAAAGATATGAAGCCACTTGTGGATGATGATGGATTTCAAATTTTTCTTCCAAAAAATTCAAGGACCATAATGGATAACACAAAAGGGTATTTAAATATAGAAGATAAAAAAGGATTCATGAATTTCTACTTCTATTCATAAATTTTGTAGCAGTAGAGGGATACCTTATTTTATTTCTAATGATAGAGTGAATCTTTAATATGTTGTTACTGAGAATGAAAAATTTGACTAAGAATATAAGTTATGAAAGACTCCAATATGGATAACGGGATATCACCCCCATTGAAAGGGAGGTTAGTTGGCCAACTATAATATGAGAATTTTCTCACATGATGAGTATTTGTAGAATCTTGATATCATTTATTTCCTTTTTCATTATGATGTTTTTTCATATTTAAGATAAGGTAATTGTTTACATGTCTGGCTCCCTCTCCCCTCTTGTACATATTTTCTTCTTTTAATAAATGGGAATGTGCCTATGAGCTCTATGCTCTACCTATTTCAATGGGTGTGCTACGTTACTTCCCTCCATTATAAGGGGAGGTTTTAAAAAATAATTATTTATTCCAGAAGATTCCCTTTGGTGCCTTTAATATTCCTTGCTCTCTCACATATTTCCCATATGTCTCTGAGTTTGAATGTTCTTGGGATGCACCATGAGGTCCTAAGTCTTCCTCTCTCTCTCTCTCCATATCCTAGAATTCCCTATGTAATTAGATCTACATTGTCTCTCCCTAGTTTCATAATTTGGTTGGAGACACCATTAATTTGATATATTTCACATATTCATCAACAAAAATTATTTATTTATGGAGTTCATGACAATCAGTGTGATAGACCCACGAAATTTTCTTATTCACTATGCTGTTGTAGATAATCTTGACTATTCTTTCTCCAAAGGAATACATCATGTTGAAGGAATTTGGTTTTCTTTATTCAAATGGGATAATGGTTTCTACATTAATCATGATCCTACTTAAAAAATGATATATTTTAGTTTCCTATTCTCACCACTTCTGTTTTAAATCCCTTAACTCTAAAAATACTAGGTAACATAGTTGGATGATTTTTAGAGTGCGATTACAGATCTAAGTCCCTGTGTCACCATATAACACCTTGAATATGTGTATATATAGATTTTTTCAAGCCCATGGTAGATTATATATGGATCTAAGTAAAATTATAATTTTTTTTTCTTTAGTTGATGGATTTTTATACCTGTTCTAGGTATTTTTTTTCATTCCTTAGATTAGGTCACAATCAGTAGGTGCATCTCTACAAAATGAAGGGGTGTTGATTAGAAATGGATTTCACCCTAAACACGAGAGTAATTTAAATTATCCTAGTAGAAATTATCCAAATTAAAATTATAATTTATGTCATAGAACATCCTAGATACCTTGCTGCATTGATACCTAAGTCTGTACTGACAAAGCCCGAAGGGAGTTCTTGATTCCCATGAATTAGTGACTAGAACCTTGAAACAAGAATAAGTCAAAGGGGATATATTTTATACAAAAAAGGACAGACAGTATAGAATAAGGAAAGATAATACAATACACAATTATTATTCCAAACCCTCATTAATGAGGAACATACCAAAAATGGTTAGATAGAAAATCCAAACAATGAATAATCCAAAATAAAACGACACAGAATCTATCCAGACATAGTCTCATAATTCCCATGTAATGAGTGGACCCTATATTAACTAATTTCCACCATCACTAAAAGTCCCATGAATCAATAAACCAACCACCTCCAAGTAGAACATTCCATTTTCCCAGATATTTCATAACATAATCAAAAAATACACAAAGGTAAAGGTGGGGTGTGAGTAAAAATAGCTAAGTGGGATTTCTAAAAATGTTCCATACTAAATTCCACGACAATTAAAATATTTATACTAATATTTTAATAAAATTAATCCATGGAAAACCCATTTAAAAATTTAGTGAAAATATTCTTTAAACTCAATTTGATTAAAAGTATATCAAAAATAGGCTTACAAGAAAATTTTTCATAAAAATGGAATGGGGGTGAGTAGAGTAGTTAAATAAACAATGATAGGTAATAACAAAAACTAAACATCAAACCATGGTCATATTACCTATAGTTTATTATTTTTTGTCTCTAGAATCATTTCACTACTTAGTCAACCAACACAGCTTAAGTTTGTGTGCACACATCCTTAAATATTAGGACATGAGGTTAAAATCAATCAACACCCAATATTGGTAAATCATATAGAATTTAGTTTAGTCAATGTTTTAAATGTCAATTCTTTGATATGGAGTCATATTCCAAGCATACTTATCCTACTAACACATTAACTACTCATTCTAGCATGTTCTTTCATGTAATCAATCAGTCATGGGGAAATCATTCATTTCAATTAAATTTATCCTTCATAGTTCAAATGAAGAATTTAAATTTCAATATTCCATTTAAATTTAAAAACCAAAATAGAAGTTTTCATGGAGTTCATGTAATTTAAAAAATCATTTTTAATTTAATGTCATTTTTCTCCAGATTCAACATCATGTCACCTCAATCCATTTTTTTCTCAAAATCGCAACATATTTTCAAATCCCTTGAAATAGGTTTTATTTAAAAAATCACATGCCTTTAAAATCAATCATCAAAATCATCAAAATTCAATGTTGAGAAAATAATTGAAAAATATTTACATTTGAGAAATTAATTAATGTTTCAATTATAGGGAAAATCTTTATATAACAACCTAACTTTAGGTCACATGATCAAATGATTAATCACTCAAAATTGGAAGTACCAATAGAGAATCAAAGGAGTGGAATTTATAAGTTTAAATCCCTTGAATCATAGTCCCTCAAATCATGATTTAGATCCACAAATAAGATGAAAAATAGATCACTCTATAAGAAGGTGAGAGAAGATGAAGGGAAAATTCTAAAGAATATAATTTCAATTATTGGAGGTGGATCAATCACATCCAATGACACTTTGATATGATAAGAAGAGAGTTTAGAGGATCCAAATTTCCTCTTAAGAGCCTCCAAAATCCAGAGGAATAGATAAGGGTTGAATGGTTTGTGTTTAGAAGTTATGATGGGGGTTTTAGGGTTTTAATTAGAAAAATTGGGGGATTAAAAACCTATTTTAATGGTTTTTTGGGATAGGTACTAATTGTGCACCTTACCATGCATTGTCATTAAGATTTCAGTAAGGGTTCATATTTTATCCACATTGTCAGACATGTCGTGTGCTAACTATGAAACCCCCTATACCTAGATTTATAGTTTGGAGGGTAGGCCGCACAGTTTTCACTAACCAAGTTTCAACCATTACCCACACTCCAGAGGGACCAAAATGGGAGAATAGTTTACTGAGATGATCCATATTGTTTTCCATAACCATTTTTGAATCATTAATACCCAAAAAACATATAAATTTTTTGAGAAAATTACATGAAGTACCTAAAAAAATAACCAAAAAAGAGATGGTCAAAACAATGTATTATAAGAACCCAAAATATTGTAATGAGATATTAAAACCTCCCCATAAAAAAATTATGACCCCAAAAATCCAATCAAGAAGACATTATTTCAAATAGATAAGGCCACAGCTCTATCATGAGTGCCTTATGCTCTCATGTATCATAAGAAATTGAACCATCCTACTAAATGACATAAACCAACGGTATAGGAATTTGATAAAGTACCTTTGTATTAGAACCAATAATTTGAACTGGAAACTCAGACATGGATAAATTAGGCTCCACATCAAGGTCTTCCCAAATCAATACATGAGATGAGTCATAGAGATAATTTCTATGCTGAGATACATGAATCACAATATGAATCAATTTCAACTTAGTTAAAAATGCTAAACAATGAGCCACTTTACTAAACTTATCAATAAAATAAAGAGGTACTTCATATCTAGGTGAAAATTTCCCTATTTACCAACCCATCATTGATCCGGACTAGGTTAAAATATCAAAAACACATAGTCTCCAACTGAGAACTCCAAAGTTCATTGATGATGATCTTCCTAATATTTTTATTTACTCTAATCCATTACTATTCTTTGAATAATCAACTGAATCTTTTATTTTTTTTCTAATGAACCATACTAGATCTGACTAGATATAATTATCCAATATCTGACCAAAACAGTAGTGGTTCACATTGTCAGCCATATATGGCCTCAAAATGCGTCATTATGATATCCAATTGTTAAGTATTATTTTAGGAAAACTCAACCAGTCCCAAGTGGTTATCCCAAGTTCCATCAAAGTAAATAAAAAATGCAAAAAACATATATTCCAATATTTTTATATCTTGTTTTGTCTAAAAATATATCTATGAATGATATTTCCTTTTCAATACAAACACATATCTCATTACCCCTAGGAAGAATCACTATAAATTTTATGAGAATTAGGTATCTCTATCATAAACAATAGAATATATAATTCCATTAAATATGGTGATATCTTGAACATACGAACATACCAAGTCCCCAACTATGGTTGTATAATGAATGGGTATAAAGTGATACTATTTGGACATATGATTGATTACTACCCATATCACATTATTCCCCAAATGGCTACATGGAAACCCAACAATGAAATACATCAAAATCTCACCCCATATACTTGTAATCAATAGATGTGGCTAGAGCAAACCCAAATGTTTATGGGGCTTGACCTTGGCCTGTTGGAATGTATAACACTAAGAATAAAAATTAGTACTATCTCATCTAATACTTATCCACCATAATCCTCATTGAATGTCATAAAAAATATTCACGGTGTTTAGGGTATATCGTGCACTTTTAATTATACCAATCCACCATCATTACCTTTCACACATGTGAAGGTACAATGTACAGGTTCCATAAGTATATAATACCTTAGAAAGTAAAATACCACTCACTGATGGTCTCCCCACCATTATTAGAGTCCCTATATTCATGAAACTCATCATCAAGTCTCTTCCCCTGAAGAATAGTCTTGTGAAAACATGAGGTCAGTTGAATGCTTTCCATAACAATATTGATCTTGTCCTCCTGAACATTGAAATTAATATGATAAAAGAGAGTCATAAAGTTTCACTATTTTGTAAATTATTTCATAGGCCAAGTCAGAATATTCCGTATTAATAATCTGTAATTACATTACCCTTTACATGGGTGTAGGGAATGTAGAAATAAGATGATTTTAGGTAGTTCACAAATCATCACTGACGGATGTTCAAAAAAATCGAGAAGATATAGCTCAGCCATATTTGAACATAAAAGATAATGAATATATTTATAAAACGTTAATGAAACCAACTCTTAATATTTATCAAATATTACTGTTCATTATCATGAGTAGGATAATTTTTTTCATGTTTCCTATGATGTCAAAAACCATCGGCCACCATGTGATCACCCTACATGAGAACGCAACCCAAACCTAAAATTCATGCATCAAACAAGACCACATAGACTATCCAACCACTAGAATATTCAACAATAGAATATAATTCAAAAGGTACTTAAAATCATCAAAATAAGAAAAATAATTTTTATCTCATAATAACTTTACTCCTTTACCTGAAATTGAAGTCATCAATGAAGATTTTTTTTGGAAATCATTCATGAACTAAAGGTAATATCCTGTTAAAGCCAATAAGTTTTCAATCATGAAAACATTTTATAATTACTCCCAAGTAATAATAACCTTGACCTTCTCCATATCGACTGAGATACCATTCTCTAAGTCCACATTTCCCATGAAATTCACTTAAGAAATTCGAAAATCAAATTTAAATAGCTTGGTGTAAAGTTGGTGATCTCTAAAAGCTTAGTAAACTTTTCCCATAAGAAACACATGATCCTCCATGGTTTTAGATTAAACCAAGATGTCATCAAAATATACAATAATAAATTAATCAAGATACTCATGGAATATATTTTTCATTAGTTCTATAAAAACTATATGATCAGTGGTTAGACCAGAAGGTATAACAGGGTACTCAAAATGTCTATACCTAATCTTGAATGTGGTCTTCAGGAGTATAGATTCTTTAATTATAAGATGGTGATAAACAGACTAGAGTTAAATCTTCAAGAACCATTTCACCCCTTTTAAATAATCAAACTAGTTATCTGTTCAAGGAAACGTATAACTTTTCTTTACTATGACTCAACTGCTTTTTCAATAATTCATGAAGAGGTGAAGGGTTCCATCTTATTTCTTTGAAAAAAAATGCACCGCTCAAGGTGATGTACTTTGGTGAATAAAACCTTTACTTATTATATCATCCAACTGATTATTTATCCTTTTCAATTTTTCTAGTTCCCTATCGTAAAAGGGAATAGAGAAATGTTGGGTACCTTTTACCAAGTTAAAAGAGAACTCTACTTCCCTTACTAGTGGAAAACTAGAAATTTTGGATGAAAATGAATTAAGAAACATGAAAATCGATTGAGGAAGATCAACACTTAAAGATTATTTATCCAAATCAGAATCAAAAAATTATATCACCCTATCCAACTCTAAGAGAGGGGTTCTAACTCCGCTCGACCTCAGGTCCCAATCTCCCTGTAAAGTAGTGCACACTCCATCAGGTGTAGTAAAACAGACCCATCAAAGATAACATTCAATCAGAGATTTTTGGGTAAAAGACCAATATATCCCAATAAATACTTCTAAAGGTTTCAGGTCAATAACTATAAATTTCAAGGAGATCTTGATCTCTAACAGAATAAGAAATGATAATGACATTAAAGACCTTGTTCTCTCTTCATTCTGAGTGGTGTAGGAATATCTATCACATAAGAAATAAGCACCATAAAAAGATTTAGCAAATTTAAAATATGATTCAATAATAAATAATCAGTTTCAATGTTATTAAATATAGTAGTCACTAAATATGAATATATAGTGATGGTTCCTATCACTATCATAGGACCTGAATCACTTCCTCAGGGGACTCTTCCAATGCATAGAGAATCTTCATTACATATTCCTATAGATAGAACCACTTATTTCAATAATAATATGATTGAACTATTGTACTGTAAAATTATGATGAGACTATTCCATTGTACAAATTGGAAAATAAAGGACAAAACTTCTTCATGTAGCCTGAGTGACCACATAAACCATAAATATATGGCCCCTCAATACAAACTTTCCTCAAATTCCCAAACTTTAAATATTAGAAGCAAGTTAATGGTCTTTTTCCATACCCTTAAGGATGAATATATGATTAATTTTTTCAAGATATACCACACGACTCATCAAACTTCCTATATCATTTGAATGAACCAAAAAAAAGACATTAGGAGTAGGAATAACTCCCATCATCCCTAACATACCAGCCAAGTCTGATCATATATAAAAGATATATACATAATGACCTCATCATAGTTTATATTCATCTGAATCTATTAGATCAAATATTAGATTGATTACCCATGTCAAATCTTTATTCCTTCGGGTTCTCATTTTCCACTACCTTAAGAGAAAATTGAACAAGTTTAGCAAAACAGTTTTCATACTATGTCACAGTTATATCACCCACTTTGGGGGGATACATAACTCCATATAAATCACTAGGAAAATGGATTATATATATAAATACTCTTTGAAAATATATAAAATTTCTCTCCACTCTAATACTTCACGTTTCTTTTCTATGACCATCGATTCCCACCACCTCTTTCTAGGCCCTTGTAGCTTAAAGTTATCACATTTCACCTTTATTGAATTAGGTGTTTATAGGAACTAAAAAATAAGATCTATAATTTTCTTTAAATACCATGTTTCTTAAGGATAATTTGACCCTTATAAAGCTGATGGATTCTCTTGAAAAACTCTTGACCATGATGTCTAGTTTCATCCCTTCAAGGATCCACTATTGGACACTTAATGAGAATTGGTGTAGTCACCTACCCTAGAAATTAGATGATACACACCACTATATTAACATTGTTTTGATCAACTAGAGGTTTCTCTTCTATTAGTTCATCATAAAATCCATAATTATGTCTATTTAAATGTATTCTTGGGGGTATTTTACTACAGAACAACAAAATGGAACACAAAAACATCATCTTCTATACTAAACTCATCTACTCAGTCAATAGATACTTGAAGGAAAATTCCATAAAAAATATTTTAAAAATTAGGGATTTAAAATTTCATAGGGAAAGTTTAGAAAAAATACTAGAATCAAATTAATTTAATCCTCAAAGAATACTTTCCCATACTCCCATAGTGACTAAAGGCTCACTACAATGACAGATGGCTATGAAATCACTCACAACTACCACTTATGTCCTGAAAATACTACCTTATATATACCACCACATCCCAATAGAATAGAAACATCAAGTAGAGACACAACATTTACCCTTTGATACTATTTTTTCAATAACTAACCATAATACACTGGAACACCAATACTTGAGTTCACACTTACATAGCCTCGATGGGAATTCCCAATCCCCACAGGATAGTGACTAGCACCTAACATCTATAATAAAAAAAGGGAATTCTTCTTCCATGATAATAGATAATCAATATAAAACAACAGAAGAAAAAATAGTACACAGTTGGTACACCAAACACTCCTCGAGAAGAAATATATCACAATCAAATAGATAGAAAACTAAAATAGTGTATCATCCAAAAGAAAATGGCACAATACCCATAAAGACATGTTCTCAAAATCCCCATGTAATGAGTGGAACATAGATCCACCACTCACCATTATCACTCTAGTTCTAATTAATCATGCACAGTTTCCACCTCCTAATGAAACGTTCCCATTTGTGGACGTGAAATAAAAAAATATAAAAACTCACGAAGGAAAATGTTGGGTGTGATAAGAAATAACACTATATAATTTCACAATATTTTACATAAGAAATATGATAAAAATTAAACAATTTATGATTCAATTTAATTAAAAATTATGCATGAGACACTAGACTCTTATTTCATCCAAAAAAAAAATATTTCATCACAAGTTGATGGAATGTATATAAAAATAGTCTTAAATAAAATTTTTTCATAAAAATAGAAAGGACACGAATATTGCAGTTCAATAAACACTAGAATGTAATAATAAAATAAAAACAAAGAACCATGGTTATATTCCCTGAGGTTAGTTAGTTTCTAGATATATGATTCTCACACCAATAATTCAATCAACATGACTCAAGTGTGTGAACATGTTCCTAATGTTCATCCCACCATGATAAAATCAATCAACACCCAATCCAGGTAAATCAAGATGAATTTAGTTTAGTTATAATTTTAACTACCAATAGATTATTATAGAGTCAAATTCATAGTGCGGTTGTCCAAATTACCCACTAACTACTCAGACACACATGTGTTTTTAAAATAATCAATCAAATAAGGGAGAATCATTCAACTTAATTAAAATCATCATTCACATTTCAAATGCCAAATTAAAAGTTCAACATTCCATTTCAATTTCAAACAAAAATAGTGGATTTCATCAAGTTCATGCATTTTAAAAAATATATTTCATTTAAAACCATTTTACTCAAGAATTAAACAATTTCAAACCATTTTTTCTCAAAATCACAACATCTTTTCAAGGCCCTTGAAATTTTGATTTCTTTCAAAAAAAATATTCTATTTAAATAAATCATCAAAATAATAATAATTTAAGGTTTACAAAATAATTGAAAATAAATTTCTATTAATTCCTGAAATAAAGGATTCAATTATAGTGAAAATCCAAATGGAATCGGCTACATTTATATCACATGATCAAATGATCAATCACCCAAAATTGAAACCACTAATAGAGAATACTAAGTGAGAAAAATCAAAGAGGAAATCCATATAATAATAATCCATAAAATCAAGATTTAGATACACCAATAATATGATGATAAATCAATCTCTATGTAGGTTAGAGAATAGTAAGGGATAATTCAAAACAAGAAAATATTCATGCTCCATAGTGAGATTACTCGCATCCACTGAAACATCAATATGATAAGAAGAGATGTTTTATGGGAAAATAGCCTCTTGGGAGCCTCTAAAATCCAAAGGATAATATTGGGATCAAATGGTCGGTGTTTTAATATTATAATCGAGTGTTTATTATTTTAATTAAAATTTTCTTGGGATTAAAAACCTATTCAAATGGTCTACTTGGTTATGCCAAATGATTAATACTAATCTTATTCCTAACTATGAACCCTCATTAGGATTTTATAATGGTTTCATTGTTTGGTCTCATTGTTAGACTATCCATGTGCCAACCATGGAATCCCCCATTTTCAATTTTTGATGGGTTTATAGAGGAGGCTAGATGATTTTTAATAAATGTGAACCATCCATGTTCTACTCTCTAGATCCTCAAAAGGGGGTACATTGTTTGCTCAGATGAACCAAACAATTTGGCTTAACCATGTTCTAACCATGAAGAACCTCAAAAACTACAACAATTCTCTAAAAAAATACTAAAAAACCCCAAAAAAAGATTCAGACAAAATAATATCAAAAAAATGGCTTATAAGTACAAAAAAATCAAATATTAGTATGTTATAACTCAAATCAGGTTGGCTCGAGCATGTCTATTAGGGCGGATATTTACACTCAAACTCTGAGGTTCTCATCCCCTGGTTTGGATAATGGTAGTTCATTTCTCTGGATGGATCCCCCCTTTGAAACTGAGGCCCATTTTTAGAAACCATTTGTGTATGTGGTGAGTCTAGATATAAACCCCACTAGTCTAAGGGCCTTAAAAGTTCACCGAGATGATACTCTAATCGAGAGTGTGGTTTTGAAAGTTAAGGATCTAATACTGGGGTATATTTCTAAATTAAGAGTATAGAATATACTAGTGGATGTGGGGTGGCCTAACTTACTACTATGTGGTTTGAGGAATGGTCATTAGGGTATGTTGACCCTTTTAGTAATAATGAAAGAAAGGGAAATCCATTAACCCCCAGTGCATTAGCTAATATGCTATAGATGGATTGTGGAGTTTGGGAGATCGACATATTTGACATATTTGATAAAGGAAATAAGGAAAATGATGATGGTAAGGGTTGATAAGAACCAAGGTTGAAAAGGAAACAAATTAGCATCAAATGAGTGTAGACCGAGAAAATAGAATTGATTTACACTAATGAATCCACATTGGAGACTTAATGGAAAGATGATAATTTATTTTGAATCTCTTAAATTGATTTGGATGGGTAGTTTCATGAACTATCCTACTGAGGTCTGACCAGTGACTACCCCAAATCAGCCACTAATAGGCCAGGGGCTAGAGACCAGTTCCAAGTATGTATATCACAGAAATTGGATACATTATCCTAACGTAACCATACCCACACACACATATCCTATCCCAAAAAAATTTTGAAATGTAAAACAACTAAAACTAATTCATGCATGCATCTAGGATCTGACAATAGAGTATGATGGAAAAGTACTAAAAGGTGATAAAGGGGCCAAATACCGGCCCAAAAAAATATTAAGGAGTTTAACATGATCTATGTGAGAGAAATAAATTCAAATATAATATACTTATAAAAACCTCAGTTAGACAAGGTCCAGATACACTCCACCCACACCATGTCCTCCCGGATCACCATCCAAAGTGTTGTCATCTTCATAATACATGACACGTGTTGGAAAAGAACATCTAGGGGTGAGTATAATAATAACTATTTGGACATCCCAAAACACTAAACACTAAGAACCATGTATATTCTATTTAATACAATATATAAGAATCAATTTATCATAGAAACGCCCATATATATTTAGGAAGTATACCATGCAACCAGGAGATCATAACTAACTGTCATCCACATGATACTCCTCGATGCAATGCTCATTAGAGGAGAATCCACTACACAAGATATGATATCATCAGAGATACTTAATGAAAAGGTATATATCATTGGGACCCACCCACGAAAACTCACTCATATAAGAATACCCTTATACTCAGATAACGGGTCATGCCCAAAGCCACTGGGGGACACCATGAATCCAATCGGGATCAACCCGCTAGGTAGGGTGTCATATTCCAATGATAGCACAAACCCTACTAATATACCCCACTAGGTGGAGGATAAATTTCCTTATCATGGAGGTCACACTAATTATATAAACCAAACCTAGGTAACAATGATGATAAAATATCACACTCTAGTATCATTAAGAGACACCATAACATTATATGAGAGTCAACCTCTAGAGGGAATCACAATCCTGTGATGTGGATGTAATTCAGCACTGTTCCCTTAAGGAAATCAGCCAAGCGAACACACTCAACCTATACAGGTTAAAACTAGGGAAATGAAGAGCTACAAACACTAATTAAATGGGTATATGATGTGTACCATGGGGTACACAATGTGCGAAGTTATCTCCAATTCTGCCTATGTAGTAAATCCTCAAATAAAATTAAAGTCTCAAAATAAATAGAATGTATAATAAGTACAAAACATGTATATATATATAAAACCCTTCATGTATCTCCTATTAATGTCCACATATCAGTGGTCATGTTCATGTTCCATCATGTTTATAGGGGAAGTGTATGTGTTGGAGTACATGGCATGCCACTGATCATCTACTCCTTCTGGTGTCATTATACATTTTGAGGTACATGTTGAGCCTAACCGATGTATCACATGTAATGAAGACAATTCACATGTAATGGGAAACTAAAATCCAACCAGAACCCTAGCACAACATCCAAAGGGACCAAAAGGCTTGTAATTATACATTACATGCTGTTTTTCTTAGTAATTACCATATTCGTCATATCTTCCTCTGTGTTGTCTTCCACATCACTGGATCCTCCACGAATGTCGGAACTTATTGATAAGGGGTTGGCTATACCTCTTCATAATCACTAGATAGTATTTGGGTCCTTGATCTTCTCTAAGAAACAACTGCCTGATTCGTCCACCCATGTGCGTCAACACCGGGAAGAACAGAACTCACAAATATATATGTTCTACTCCCAATCATCCACCGTCATTGTAGCATCTCAACCACACCTTTGATCATGAAACACATATGTTGAATCTATCAATTTCACCAAATAATGGTTTCACAATTATCAAATACTAGGTATTTCATAAAGCCATAGGCTAATGGAAATGCTCGTGATGAACGTGCGAAGAATGGGGAAAAAATTCAAAATCCAAAAATTGTGGGGAATGAACCTCGGACTTTGTCTATTTTACATTGATTAATTGTCGTAGAAGTACATGAATAAAGAGGGATAAAGAAATACGAACAAATAATTATTTTATCAATTTAATTCTACCAATTATGCGCATATAAATTCTATTTTTGGAATTGTTTCGCATTTGTCTGAGATTATGAAATTGGATGTAAATCACAAAACAAAAAATCATACCTTGAGTTTGTATCAATCAATATCAATGAAATATTCTATGATTTCATCATTTACTAGATCCACAAACATTATTGGCGCAATGATGCACAATCTAATCCTAATGAATTTTCATTCTCAAAGAATGATCTCCTCAAAAAGCTTCATGGTCACCAGGGTTTAGCATCCAACCCTGAGAAAAAATCCACATATATATATTTAAAGTGGAAGTAGGTAACTATGGCGAATAATAATAAAATAAATTCTATAATTAATTTATTTTATTAATTTTTTACCTGTGATAAATTTTTCAAGGATAGATCATTATTACAATGTTTACATCACACTTAGTGTAGAACTCAAAATTTGAACTCAACGGTGCTTTTGAATTTCTGATCTGGGCCATTGTTTGGGATTTATTCATTTTTTTTTTGAAAAAATGCATCTGCGTTCTATTTAATATATATAATATATTTAAACTATTTATTTCAGACACACCATGACTCAAAATCGCATTCTGTATTAGTTCTTGTCCTTGAAAATAATTCACATAATATCCAAAAATAATTCATAGAATATATGAGTCACTATTTTCTCCCAAAATTGGGGCTTTACATCCTAAAAATCCAATACATGGGAGAAATAAAGAGATTTTGGTATATAAAATGAATCTGATCCAACCACTCTTTTGAACTCTATAGAATATTCCCATGCTTCCACCAAACACACACTAAAGAAATCGATCCCCCATGAAGAATCATCTCCTCCTGATCCTCGATCTATACCAGGTACCCAACAAACGTAGATTCATCCTCAATTTTCATCTCTCCCTAGTAAATAACATATTATGGTTCATGAATATACCTCCTCATATGGAACATGTGGAGGAAATTGTGTACCTAGCCTAACTACAGTGGTAGAGAAAAGCAGTTCCCCACCTCTATAACACTACACAGTATCGAGAAAGGGATAATGAATCTTAGAGATAACTTCATGTCATCGCCAAATATCCTAAATACATGGATAGGTAATGTATTTTGAAACACATGGTCTCTCTCCTCAAACTCAATAGGTATCCATCGTTATCCCAAAAAATACTTTTGATATATCTTGGTAGTCCTCATCTGCTCCTAGATGATCTTCACCTTCTCTATAATAGCTCGACCAACTATGGGACCATGGGTGAAAACTCCCCTAGATCAGTCCAAAAATGTGGTGACCTATAGGGACACCAATACAAATACTAAAATGGTGTCACGCTAATGGTGTAATGGTAGCTTTTATTATACAAAAACTCCACAAGGGTAGGTGATCCTTCTAACTATAGCTAACATCCAATATACTAGCCTGCAACATGCCCTCCAAGACCTGAATGGTTCACTCTATATGGCCATCGGTATAGGGTTGAAACACTATGCTCAAGAATAAATGGGTCCCTAAAGCCTCCTAAAATCACCTCCACATCCGATATTTGAAGCGAATATCATGGTTAAAGATGATTGTAGAGGGAACTCTATGGGTTTGGACTATCTCCATCACATAGAGGCATCCCAATCCCTCTACTAAACTCTGCTTCTGAATGGCTTAGAATAGGGTTGACTTGGTGAGCCTTATGAAGATCAACTAGATGGAATTGTTTCCCCTAGATTTATGTGGTAATCCCACCATGAAGTCCATGGATATCCCATTCCACTTCCACTTAGGAACATCTAGGGGTTGAAAAAAAACTACAGGAACCTATTGATCAACCATTACCTGATGTCAAGTGAATCATCGAGACAAAAACTATGTAACTCCATGGATCATTACAAGCCACCAAAACTGACATTATAATTCCTATCTAGTACATATTTTCCAAATATTTATGTACCTCCATAGGGGATGTATGAAACTCCTAAATAACCTCCTCCCACAACATCATAGGTACCATCATCCATCTTCTTAAAAGGATAACATGCTCCCCACCATAATAGTATCCATAAAGAGCATGTACAATGGATTTCTAAGTATGTAAGGTCTGATTGTCGGTATCTTCATGTTGATCTTCCCTGATACACTTTAAAAGGTGTGGGGTAACAACTATCAACTAAATATATGAAGCATCATCCTTGTCCATGAAGGAAAACTTTAATGAGGCTAACTTCTCGGACACCTCGACCAACAAATAAGAACAATATCACCTACTGAGAGTGTCTTCCACCACATTCCCCTTCTTAGGAGTTTAGAAAATATTAAAGTCATAGTCCTGAAGGAACTCTATACACCGCCACTATCTCAAGTTAAGATACTTATATGACAAATTATTCTTCAGACACTTTTGGCCAGAGTAAATGATAAACTACCCATCATGTATTGTTGTCACATATTTAGTGAAAAGACCGCCACTACAAAAGTAAATATTTTGGGTTAAATAGTTATAATGAAGTATCCTCAACTATTGTGAACCATATGAAATAATCACCCGCCTATAAATCAGAACACATCCATGTTGAGTCCCTGATGCATCGTAGAACACTACATACCTAACACCCTCCTCTAGAAATCTCTATATGGTATCTGCCTTCAACCTCTAACTCAACTCTTGAACAAACTGCAAGAACCATTCCATATATATTAAAGGATTACCCTTTTGATTAAAATATTTCATGGGTTCTTATATAATAGATAAATCATTAATTAATCTATTATAATAGTCTGCCAACCTAAGGAAGTTATGCACCTCTATCATGCCCTTGGGTGGATCCCAAGCTAACACTACCTAAACCATGGTTGGATCCACTACCTCTCTATTTGATGAGATAACATGTAATAGAACGTGGGCCTCCTTTATCTAAAAATAATAATTTTACATATTTTCATGAATTTTGTGCTCTAAAATTACATCCAGATGCATCCTCAAGTGTCTCATGTTCTTCTCCATGGATGTCAAGTACACTAAGAATTCTTCCATGAAGACCACCACAAACTGGTCTAAGAAAGGATGAAATATTTGTTTCATGATTCCCATGAATATTATTAAATAATTATTCATGTCAAAATTCATCACCATATACTTAGATTGACCATAGAAAAATCCAAATGTCGTCTTCATTATATCCTCATCCCATACTCACAGTTGGTGATAGCCTAATATGAAGTCAATATTTGAGAACCATCGTTCCCAACTAAACTAATCAAATAGTTTATTGATCCATAGTAGTGGATACATATTCTCCACAAAAACATGATTCATGAAACAATAATCCACACATATTATCAATATCCCATCCACCATCTTGGCGAACAATACTGGGGCCACCCAAGGGGGAAGCACTAGTTCACAAAAATCTATTCTCCTGTAATTTCTCCAACTACACCATCATCTATCGAAACTCTTCAAGATCCATCCAATATGTATTTCAGATATCGGTTCCATACTAGGATTCATGTCAATGAATAATTATAGCACTCAGTGGGGAGGTAAACCTAGTTCATCCTCTAAAAAGATTTCCTTATACTCTTCCACCACCATAAGAAAATGATATCCCAAATCATAAACTTCAATAAGAGTTATTATATAAAATTTGTTGGTAATAGGCTAAAATCTCATCTGCCTAATCAAATCCTTCTCTTCAATGGTTTCATTCTCCCCCATAAAGATAAACCTCCTTCCATCACTATGGACACACCCCATTATCCACCAAAAATAGTCAATATGGGCCTGAATAATGGATATCTAATCCATACCTAAGATGAAACTATAATGAATCATTGATGCTATAAACTGATCCCAGACAAAACCCTCACCTCCCAGTGTCAGGCTACACTATCAGAAATAGTGCACAATTTCTAAGTCACAGCCTGTCAAAATCTCCAATCACAAGGGTTGTGTCAATGGGTTAGTTGGAATCACTACTTCTCGAACCATTGAAGTGGATAGGAGGAACTGACTCATACACGTGTCTATAAATATTGAAACTAATTTATAAAAGACATAGATCATACCTCGTATCATCCCTAGATTCGTAGGGTTATTAGCCTCTATAGCATGCAGCTAGCCTCATCCATGTCCACCACTCCATGAGCCTGATGCAGACCTCCTAAGGTTGGTGGTTGTAATAGGTTGAACCTCGGACCACGTCCTATTTCTCTACTACCCCTCTACCATGTCTTCCACCCTATATACCACCCTATTCCTACTTCTTTGTCTTTTTGGTCCCTTAATTGTGTCATGATCAACTCTATGATTGGTCAGAATATCCTAATCCATATTTCCCCAACCGTCATAAGAGAAGAACCACCAATTCCTTAATTGATTTGATCCACCACAAGATCCCTACACCACTACCATATTTCCTAGGATCCCTTCCTGAAGCATTTGGAAAACTTAGAGCCATGTAAATGTCATCAAATTTCCACTACCGATCTCTCAGCTACTAGGTGCATACTAATAGCACCCACTATTGGTGTATACTCTGCCAAAAACCTCTCCACCAACATGGCTCACTCAAGAACTCCAACATATGTTTGAATTAAAAGGTATATTACTAAAGAATTAATGTCCCAGAGTAATCCCTGCTCAATGGCTTGATCGTTGAAGAACTGATCCTGCATAATATCTCTTGGGAAAAAAATATCTCAACGTAACACTGTACTGTTTTTAGGTTGATTGCGTTTGTTGAAAAAGAATGCTTCCATGGTTATTTTTGGAGTTTTATAGATATTTTTTATAAGTAATGATGAAAAATATCCATGATAGAGGAATGGAATATCTGGTGGTGGTATAGGAAGTTGTGTATACAAGGTGGAGCCATTTCCTAGTGTTTTCCAAATTTTTGGGGTATAAAATATTGAGGAGGAAAATGTGTTTTTGGAAAATTAGGTATTTTCACATAAAAGTAAAAATGATGCATGTAAGGGTGTTGGTTATTTTCATGAATGTAAATATTTAGGATCATCACATCAAAATATGGCTAAGGAAATAAATGCACAAAATATTACAATGTTCACAAAAGGTGAGCTTTCATGACAATAGTAGAGTTATGCGCATCAACGAAATAGAGATAAAGATTCTGCATGAAAATGTTTTACACACCCAATTAAATTTAAAATAGAGAGATTACATGTTCAAGGAAATATTACATGCATAGAAGAAGGCATGTAAGGATTTTGTGCATAGGCTGGGCCGGGTCTATTAATTGAAAGCATCCCCTCATTTTAACAGGTCTACCCTTAGATAATATCAGGGCTTTGAAACAGATAATAGGTTTAAGAAAAGAATAAGAGTTGTGAAAAAATAGTTTTTCATAGACGGAAAACTGAAATATTTGTTGGGTGAAAAACGGGATTGTGTTTTCATGACCAAGGGAGGTGTATGCAAAGTATAAGAGATGTGTTCAGGAGGATGTTTCACATAAAACCAAAATTTTCATAAAAGATAAGAGTTCTATGAATAAACATAAATTTTACACACAATGAGGTAATTTTTTTCACAAGTAATACAATGGTTACGTGAAAGAAATATTTATGTGAACCAGAAGTGATTTCCCAGTGAATCTGTGGTAACATTTTACTCATAAATTAAATGAAAGTAGAACTTCAAAAAAGAACCTATCTACCATAGAGGATGCATTCATTATTGATAATGAAGGGACATAGATGTACCTAAACTGAGTGTTAATACATTCTAGATTGATGAGAATTGGAATAGAAATAAGGGGATCATATCCATCGGTAGTGATCCATATAAGGATATATTGAGGGAGTGACACTTGGGAAGTAATGGGTTCTCCCTAAACATTTTAGAGGTTGTGATCCTACATATAGAAGTGATCTATCCTGAACCTTGTATTTTTGAAGTTATAATTAGTGGATTTGGTAAATAATTACATTTCATTTGTATTCTAATTTTGAGTATCCGAGTAGGGGTTAACCAAGTAAAATTGATGTGTCTCATGCAAGATTTTATTTCTATTAATATGTTGCGATGAGACAGATGGATAAGATTGTTTTTTAATGATGAAACACGATCTTAAGGGGAATTTGTTTTAAACTACTCTATCCTAATTCACCACCACCCCAACCCCCCACCCCACCCCCTCTCAGGGTATTTAATCTAGTTGTGATAAAAATGGGTATCAGAGAAAAATGTTAAAAGTCAATGATTCTCTCTTAATATAAGAAATAGAGGTTGTGAATCAAATAGGGATTTCAATCATCAATGGTAAAGTCTACAATTATGGAATAATTTGATAGATAACTACTTTTGATCATTAGTAATGGATATCTTTACAATAGTAATGCATATAATTTCAATCAATATCAATAGTAGTGCTTTATCATAAGCATATCGAATGGAATTAGATGTTGACGATAATGGAATCAATGATTTTGGGGGAGCCCTATCAAATAAAATATATATAAATGTAATGTTATGTAATTCATCGCATGATATATGGGAACATATATTGAATATTTATGAGGGTGACTCAAATGTCAGAGAATAAAAACTACAGGTTCTATGGAACAAGTATTAGGATCTCAGAATAAACCCTAATGAGTATGGTAATAAATTCTTTGACTGGGTAAATATTGTTATGGAAGAAATGTGTGGTCTCAGAAAAATTATTGAAGATGTAAATATTGTTAATTCTATCTTCAAAATACTTCCACCTCTATTCAATTTTAATGTTTTTTTATTAGAAGATAAAGATCTAATGGAGATGAAATTGGATAGTTTCCCAAGTACTCTAGTGGAATAAAAGATGGGAAATGAAAATAATGAGTCTCTGAAAATGGGTAAGTCCAAATAAGTTTAATTTAATACCATGAACAATCTCACCATTTAAAATGTTTTGGAAGAAGAATTGCATTGTGAGGAGATGTCATTCTTTTCCACATAACTTCAAAGAGGAAAAGTAATATTCAAAGGGATACTCCAACTTTCATTATTTTGGTGTGAAAGGGTTTTACATCCTGGAAAAAGGATTCATAACAAGTTTCATGAAGATGAAGAGGATGAAAATCAAATTACCATGAATAATTCTTCAGTCGATGTGAAAGGTAAAATAATTTAGGAAAAACTTCTTCAAAAAGAAGAGTCTTCTTTCAAAATAAGATAACATTTTGAATGATTTTGAAGTAAGAAGAGTTAGAGGAATGGAAGGATCAAGAATCAAATGCTATGGTGGAAGTTGTCATAAATTACCAAAAAAAGTTAATAAAGATATAATGATTAAGAAGAATCTGAATGAATATTTAACCTTCAGGTCAAATTAGAAGCCACTTTTGGGGAAATAGATGTTTGGATTGAAAAAAATGATGAAATCCAACAAATTATTTTTTGAGGCCATGAATTATATGCAGTAGAAGGAAGAAGAAAAATATGATTTGAATGAATAAATTGAAAAACTAAATCTTTTATTCTAGAGATATTAGAAAATTATATTTTGTAAAAACTCAAAATTGAAGAATATAAAAAGAGAAATCGATAGTTTTATCAACAATATAAAAGATGCAATCAAATGTATAGATGGACTTTATGTGGATGTTTTAAGCCTAGGATGAAGTGTTAAGGGTCATAATAAAACTCTGGACTCTCAGTATAGCATTAGAAAAACAAATCATTTAGGAAAAAATAGAAGATGTAAGTTGATCATTGAGGTCTATCAGAAAAAAATACATATCCCAATGATAAGTCTAGTGTGAGGCTTGATTGAAAATTAAATGTTGTAATGGTAAAATTTAGACCATAAAAACCTTCTTTGAGATTGAATATTTATTTTTATATGAATCAGAGCCAGAAGATTCAGATAACCGAAGAGAGAACCATTATTACAATATTTCCACATAGGAATGAACCCTATATGAGATGTTATTATTTTGGAATGATAGGACACTCACAAAATATTTTTTCCATATCCAAGAGGTACAAAAGGGAATAAGACTAATATAGAAATCCATATGGAACTCAATATTCTATAAAATCATTTTATGTTAAATGTTTTATGTGTGGAGGATTTGGGCACATCGAATGATACTACTCATTAACCATGTATAAGAATGTGTTGAAGCAGAACCAATTTGGTTGCAAGAAACAACTCAATGAATCATCAAATGATCTGAAAATGAAAAACTGATTTTTTTTCTGTAAGATGAGGTAGGTCCATAATACATTTATGAATATCATGATTATCAATCTTTACTAGGTATGAAGTCAAAACCATGGAACAAAAAGATAATATTTCGATAGGTATTGGTTGCATAGATTTCTTTAAAAAAATTAGATCACATTGAAATATGGATCATTGATAGTGCATGAACCTCCCATATGATAGTAAATAAAGAACTTCTGACATGAATTAGATAATTAAGGGAACCTATTGTGAGATTTTTTAATGATGAATGAATTAAAATTATTGTATCAAGAAAATAAATGTTTGGGGTAAAAGACATGATAATTTCACATGTCTTGGTTATTGAATGTCTCAGTCACAAATTTCTAACATTTAGTAAATTATTTTATTTAGGACATTCCGTCATATTTCCCATAAATTATGTGTCATGAATGAAAAATGTAGTGTAGTTTTTTTTATGGATATTTTATGAAAGATAATATATACCTTATGAGCGGAGAAGAATATATGTGCTTTCTATCCAAGTAAGAAGAAAAAAATTATGGAATAAACATCTTGGTCACTTGATCCAAAATGTACATGGAAGATATGATGAAATGTGATGTTTCTAGAGACCTCTATAAGTTACCATGTGGTCATAATAATAAGTATGATGCTTTTCGACAATGAAATATCATTCAAAAGGCATATAAGGAAAAATATAAAAGGTCAACAAAAGTGTTTGAGTTGGTACATATTGATGTTTACTGAACTATTTCCCTAATACCTATTGATGGGAGGAGATTTTATGTTCTCTTCGTTGATGATTTTATAAGAATGACAGGGGTTTCTTTCATCCCTCACAAATATAAGGTGTTCAGTAGCATAAAAACTTATCTAATTGACGTTGAAATGATGTTGTGTCAAGGAATTTAGAACATCCAGAAATATAATATAATAGAGTTCACAAATAACCAAGTGTATGATTATATTGAGAAAAATGGGCTAAAGAACCATGTTTCAGTATTAATAACTTCATGGTAAAATGTAGTAGTTTAGATAATAAATAAAATTATAAACAACATGGATATAAAAACTCTCATTAAAAAGACTTTCTAGAGAATATTTGGAAAGAAGAAGCGATGAAATTAGTCTGGACATCAAATAGAGTGTTATTATATCTGAAAAAAGAAAAGTCTCCATATGATATATGGTTTGGAAGGAAGCCAACATTGATGTACTTTCAAGTATTCAAAAGTAAGTGTTTCATTATTAATAAGTAGAAACACAAGATGTTTGAATACCATGGATATGAAGGGATATTTCTTAGCTACTCAAAGAAAAGAAAATCATATAAGTGATCCTATAAGTGTTTGGTAAAAGTAGTTGAAAGTATTGATGTAACAATAGTAGATAATGAACAGAATCTTTAGAAAATACATGATCAGTCTCAGGAGGATTATGATGAATAGATAAGTAGATCAGGGGATGTTCTTGTTCTAGAGGTTGATTTATTAGAATATTCGGATAATGAAATGTAAGAGAATAAACCATTATCTGCACAAAAATCGAAGATAAGAGAAGAAATTGACAGAAATAACAAAATCAGTGATCATGCAACACCAATGCAGAAAAAGAATATCAGGACTCTACAGAAAGAATCATTATTATCATATTTAGATCCAGAATGTTTTGAGAAATAAGTTGCAGATGACAACTATATTCAGGCTATGAATTAAAAGCTGGACAAAATTTATAAGAATCAAACATGTTATATTGTTTCGAAGCCAATAGAAAATAATTTCATTACGAATAAATGGGGATTTTTCAATAAGATGAATTAACATGGCACTGTGATTAGAAATAAAGCACACCTTCAATAAAAAGGGTACTCCCAAATAGAGGGTATCAATTTTGATGAAATATTTGTAACTTTTACAATGATAGAGATAATTAGATTATTCTTGTCCATATAAGTGAAAATAAAGTTCAATGTTTTCTAGATTTATGTCAAGTATGTATTTATGATTGGTGTTCTAGAAGAATAAGTTTATATTATGAATCTAGATGGTTTTCTCATTTATGAGGATGATATCATAGTTTTTTGGCTGATAATGAAACTATATTGGTTTAGGAAAGCACCAATAGATTGGTATTGAAAACTATATTAATTATTAGAGAATCTCATTTTTCAGTGTGGTGGAGTTGGTTATAATATATATTTCAACAATAATAGTAATTAAAGGATGATGGTGCTGGAATATATATATATGTGTGTGTGACAGAATATTTGGTGGATCAGCTGAAGCACAGTGTAATAAGTTCATGGAATTCATGAAAAATTAATTTGAAATGTCAATTATCGGGGAACTGATGTTTTTCATTTGTTTATAGGTGACACAATGAACAAATTATATATTCATTTCTCAATATAAATATTAAAATTTGATTTGGAGAATATTTAGAGTGGATAAGTATAAATTGAATAGGACTCTGGTGGTTCCCCAGATGAAACTGTCACGAGATGATGAAGGCAATGCTGTAAATTTTATATAATACATGAAAATAATTGGCATTCTATTATATGTGACAACAACAAGACATGATATTGTTTTTAACCCATGCCATGAATAAAGGTATAAAATAATACCCAATGAAACCCACTTAATTTTAGTTAAAATAATACTTCGTTGCATCAAGGGCATGGTGGATTTTTGTTTTCTTTACATCGAAAAATCTTAGTAAGAGCTATTCGGCTATGTAGGTGCAGATTGGGAAAGATCAACACATGGTTGAAGATAAAAATTAGGTGGTAAACTCTATCTTAGAGTATTTGGTATTTCATGGAAAATAAAGAAATAATATTTCATTCCATTGATCACTACAATTGTTGAATATATTACAGCTACTCAAGCATACACTCAGTTATTGTGGATGAAGCAGTTCCTTGATGATATGGGGGTTGAAGAGAAGTCCCTGATTGAAATCCATTGTGTTAATTCTAGAGTTATAATATTAGACAAAATCTATTCCATCACTCAAGTAAAAGTAACATTGAAATAAAATATCATTTTATTAATGAGAAGGTGGTACAATGGATTTTGAAATTATCTTATATGCCTACAGAATTATAAGTTTCATACATTCTGATGATGGACTTACTAAAAGAATCATTTGAATATCATTGACTAGATTTGGTATATTAGTTGTCTCCTGAAACATGAAAAAAAAATATGAATTTGGGAAACCCCCCCCCCCTCCTTGAGGAAAGGTGTGTTTTCCCTTAATATGGTGATCTACATTTTTTTACCTTGTTTTAAATAACAACATGGTGACCGTGGGGTTCATTGAAAAAGGGGGAGAAATTGTGGATATTAAAGATGTGAGAAAATATATTAATCAAGATAAGGGGAGAAGCTGATATGGGTAGTGATGAAGTAGGGTATTTCAAGGTTTTAAAGGTTGTAGGTTTTTGATGAACCAAGGAATGATTCTATGACATGATGCTAATTAGGTGTTATGAGGAAATAGTTCATGGTTATCAGATATTATATTGGACATATTTAACAATTCCAAATCATGATATCACATGCAGTGAAGTAGGGGGAGTTACAAATATGATGATTCAAAAGGTGATCCCTCAAAGTATATATATCACAACATATGGATTTTGTGAGGAATGATGTTGAACAGTTTCTGGTATAAGGTGTTTCATTGATTATCTTTTTATTCTACCCTTGTTTCTCTTGATGAGCATGGATCATGTGGTCTTAGAGTGTGTATTGATAAATATTTCATTTCTATCTAAATCTTAAGAAACGAGTGTTTATAGAACATGGAATAATCTTTAACTTTATAAAAAAATTTAAGAGTTATCAACAAACCCAAATGGGGAGATTTTTGGGAAAACTCCCTCAAGGTAACATTGCAGTGTTTTTTGTTTGATTATGTTTTCTGGAAAAGTAAGTATCCATTGTCAATTGAGGTGTTATAGAGAGATTTTTGAAACTATATGTTGAAAAAAATTCAAGAAAAAAGGAATGGATTCTCTGGTGGTGGTACATAAATATACATATATAATGTGGCTTTATTTCCCCATATTTTACAAAATTTTGGGGTCCAAAATCTAGAGGATGGAAAAAGGTTTTTTTGAAATGGAATTATATTCACATTAAAGTAAAAATGTTAGATGCAAGGGTGTTGGTGATTTTCAATATTTTGTGGATGTCATGATTTGGGATCATCACATAGAATGTTTCTAACTAAAAAAGTGCTTGAAATATGATTTTTCACAACAAAAATAGAGTTGTGCACATCCATGAAATAGATTGTGTATGAAATGATTTTATATGCCCATTGCAACATAAAATCAATAGATTTATCCCTCGGTAAAATATTACATGTACATAGTATATTGTGTAAGGATTTTTGTGCACATGATCGGATGGGTCTTCAAATTGATGGCTACTCCCCTCACTTCAGGATCTCAACCCTCTGAGAATAACAGGGCTCTGAATCGCATGAGATGTGTGAGAAAAGTGCAAGAGCTTCATGAAAAGAGTTTTTTAGAAACAAATGAAATATTTTCTGTTCATGGAAAATGACGTTTGTTTTCATTAACAAGGTAGTTGTGCACAAAGAGTATGAGTTGAATGAAAGAGGAAGTTCTGTGACAAAACAAAAGTTTCATGAAAGTTTGGAGTTTCATGACTAAAAAAAATATTTCACTCAAGGTGTTAAAGTTTCATGAATTTGATCCAAGGGTAGTGTGAAAGAATGATTTGTGTCAACCTGAAGTTATTACCTAGTGAATCTATGTCAAAGTGGTATTCATCCATCTGATGAAAGTAAAACATCAAGAGATCATCTATCTAAATTTAGGGATGCATTAATTATTGATAAGAACGGGATATACATGTCCATAAACTGAGTTCGAATCATTTCTAGAGTAGTGAGAAAGGAAATTAGAAGAAGGTGATCACAACTGTCTTCATTGATCCATAGAAGTAAAGATTGAGGGAATGACCATTGTGAAGCAGTGATCTATCCCTGAATTTTATAAAGGTAGTGAGTCTAGGAATTTAGGTGATCTTTCCCAAACCTTGTATTTTGTAATTCATCCTTAGTGGATTTGGTACATCGACACAATGTTGTTGTGTGCTCCATGGATGTATCCCAATGGGGGTGAACCAAGTAAAATCATTGTGTCTCATACATGATTTCATTTTTGGTTCATCAATTTCTACGATAAAGAGAGAGAAGAATGGTTTTTTCAATAATGATCCAAGATTTGAAGGGATAGTTGTTTTAATGTTTTATACCTTGATTCACCCCTAGGGTAGTTAACCTCGTTGGGCCAACAATATGAAAGGTGTAACATGAGAGATCAGTAAACCTCACTGAGTACTCTACAATTTTTAATCTTCCCTATTAAAAATGCAGAATCTCTTGAATGCATTCTGATTGTAATGTGGACAAATAGAACTAATCTATAAAGTGATGCTCAAATTATGACCATTATATTGATGTATCTTTGTGTGAATAATACACTAATCTCTATGATCTCCCAATAAGGCCCTAAAGAAGACTCTCCACGAGGACTACCATCTGATCTATAGGCATCCACATAAGGCAGAAAACATGAGTGGCTACCTCAAGCTATTCTTAAGTCGCTTGGGGGTCTGCCTCACCCCAAAAACTAAGAGGTTCATGCCTCTAAATCTCATGAAATTCACTCAACGTGTATACATCATCAGCTGGTACATATAGTGATAACTGATGCATAATGGATTGTAGTACAGCTAGTAAACCAACTGGAGGTTCTATCTCCATTATAATCCCCCATACTAATGCCTTAATCACTATGAAATTCATCCTCGTGATCATGTAGTAGAATCCTATTCGGTTGTCTTAATGAGGGAATTCTAAAATATGAAAAGATTTTCCATGGTCAAAGGATTATATCTGGGAGATGACTCATGAAGTACATGGAAAAAACAACCATTCCTATATGATGTATGCACAAAAAACGTTCCCTTCAACTAATGTCTACATGAATTGAGTTGAAAGGAAGGTGATCAGAATCTTAGTGTATGGATATTTCTGCTGTAATATGAACACTAGAGTCTATGGCATGAAATCCAAACTCAGAACAGTAAACACTATTGCCTTAAACCAAACATAACAACTTCAATCCTATGGAAAAACTCACTCCTTTGATACCACTCTATCAAAATATGACCAAACAATTTTTGACCTATGAATACCCCAAGACATCCTCAAATAGGCCACAGGGAGGAGACCAGTGCCAAGTAGGCATATCCCACAATTGAGAGGCATTAGCCTAAAGTGATTATACACACACAAACATCATTAAGCCCAAACAATGCTGAAATGTAAAATAACTAAAACAAATTCATGTATATATCTATGATCCCACAACAGAGTATGATATTAATGTATTGAAATAGGAAAAAGGGGCCAAATACAAGCCCAAAAAAAAGTAAAGATCCCAACATGATCTAATAGTGTGGAATAAAGTCAAATTCAATCTCCCAATAAACAATTCAGTATGACAATATCCAAATATTCTCCACCTGCTCCATATCCTCCCATGACACCGTTAAAAGTGAATGGTCAACATAGGAAAAGAAACGTGATGGAAAGACCAAGAAGGGGTGAATATAACAATACCCAGTAGAACACCTTGGAAATAATAAAAACAAATCACTAAGTATATTAGTCTCAATACAAGATATAATAATCAATGTAGAATAGAAACATCCAGATATACTCATGAAGGACATCAAAACAGTAGGTGGCCATAACCAACTATCAGCCACCAAATTCTTCTCAAAGAAATGATAAATCTAGGAGAGTCTACTTCACATGATATACTATTATATAAGACACTAAATGAAGAGGTTTATATAATTTGGGCCCTCCCATGAAATCTCACTAGTCTAAGAAGGCCTTGATTCTCAGATAGCGAGTCACGCCCAAAAATTTTATAGGACGTCATGAACCCAATTTGTATCAACCCGTTACATAGTGGATCATAAGAAAATGATACCACAAACCCCACTGATATGACCGACAATATAGAGGATCATCTCCCTACTCAGGGAGGTCACAGTGATCCCACAAACCTCACACAGTGAACAATGATGATTTAAGATCACACTCTAGTCACATGGAGGGTCACCACAACTCTATCTAAGAATAAACCTCTAGAAGAGATCACAATCTTATGTTGTGGATACTATTATGCATTATACCTTTGAGGGAAGGGACCAAGGGAACAGACTAAACCAATACTGGTCCAAACTAAAGAAATGAAGAGATATAACTGCTCTTGAAAGGGGTACACAGTGTGTACTAGGGGTACTTGGTGTTTCCAGCTATACCTGAGTATTCTAGTGTGGTAAAGCCACACATAAAATTTAATTATCAAAATATATATTAGGTATAAGAATTAAACAACATGTAGAGACACACAAAATCTTGCCCAAGTTGCCTAGCCATGTTTGTGTACCAGTGGCCATATCTGTGCCACCCTGTGTGTATGTGGTTGTGTCTGTGTTCTAGTACATGGCCTGGCACTTCCTTTTTACTCATTCCCATGTCTGCGAAACTTATGAGGTACACTATGTGTGATACTCTATCCAAGACCCTAGAACCACAACTAGGTGTCCGACATAGCATATTATGATGCATTACAAATCGTGTCACTTTGGAATTTCTCGATCCATCAGATCTTCCTCCATATTGTCTGCTGCATCGTAGGAGCCTATAAGCTCACCATAACTTATTGATTATGGATTAGAAAACCCCATCTAAATTCAATATCTAGGATTCAGTTCTTTGATCTTCTTGGATATAAAACCTCTTGATCCATCCATCCAAGTGCATCAAAACTAGGAAGAACATAGCCTATAAATACATTCATTATTCTCCTGATCATCTACCATCATTGTTGCACCTCGACCTCACCTTTGATTATGAACCGCCCCTAAAGTATTGATCCTTTACACTTAAAAATGGTCACATAGTGATCGAATACTAGGTATTTTATTGAACCATAGTCTAAAAGAAATGTGTGTGTGAAGAATGAGTGAAGTCATCAAAAATCCAACAAATGTGATAAATGAACCTCATCCTTTTCTTGTTCAGCCTCATTTTGTTTATATAGAAGGATACTAACAAATATGGATAAATTAAAATGAAAAAATAATAATTCCAACAATTTAATTATATAGACAATGCATGTATCAATTCTATTTGTGGAATTGATTTTAATTCATCTAGGATTAATAAAATGGATGGAAATCACAAAACCAAACATCCTACCTACTATTTGGATCTATCACTCTCAAAGAATGGTTCTGCATTATTGTTATTGATGAAATCCATGAACTCTGTTTGCACAAGAATCCATGATCTGATTCTGATCCATCATCGTTCACCAAGAACACTCTCATCCAATGAATTATATGACTCCAGGGTTTAGTGGCCAACAATGAGACAAAATTCATAGTCGTATATTTAAAGAGGAATAAGGTCATTATGACAAATAGAAATACAAAACATTTTTTAAGAAATTTATTTTATTTATTTCACACCAATGATAAAATTTTCACAAATGACCAATGACGACAAAGTTTATGCCGCATCTCAATGGTGCCCTTGTATTTTTGATCTAGCCTCTTTTTGGGGAGTTATTCCACTTTTTAGGGAAACTATGCGTGTATGTTTTTTAATATATTTAATATATTTCAGAAATTTATTCTAGGAACATAGGGCCTAAAAATCTAATGTCTTCTTGGTGCTTAGTTTAAAAAATAATCTATATATTATCCAAAAACAATACATGGAAAATCTAATTCCTTATAGGTAAGATGAAAATCTTATTCATGTAGGTCCAAAACTGAAAAATGGTGAATTTTATTCAGAATGGTTTCAAGTTAACAAGGAATGAAAAAACTAGAAAGTGGAAGGTTTACTATAAACTAACCAAATTGATTCTCACCATATCAGCTAATAAATATCAATGTGTAAAGAAATATGAAAAGTATACCTATAATGAAAAAATTTTACTAAAGGAATATGTAGATAATAATCATTCTACACTGCAAATCGAAACATGAATAGAGGATGATGCCTCAGAAAATTTGTTTAATAAAACAAACATAGGTAATTCACTAGATATAACCAAAGTAATTACCCCAATAGATAATTCTACTACTTCTCCTTCTCTTGATTGAAATGAGATGGAATCAATCTCTAATAATATTAGAAAAAATTCCCCATAGTCTAAAAGTGGAAGGGGGAAAACAGTGACCACTCTAACTCCACCTATGTTGCCAAGATGAAATAAAGGAAGATTTACTCCCAGTTAATGCATCAATGGAAGGTTATGATAGGATGTGAACCAAACCTATTTGTATTGACAATTGTCAAGGATAGTAAAAATTGATTTATTTTGAGATTTTATTTTGATTCGGGGTTTTAATGTGGGGAAGATCAATATAGATGAGTTCATGGAGACCTGGGATATGATGGTTTCATCATTTGAGGATATTATTCATGGGGAGCCATATTAGTGAAAATTCCCTATCATTTGGAGCATCCATAGGATAAATGGTATCAATAATGTATTGGTTTACTAGAATGTTTTATCAGCTCCCATTGAGTTTATTGTCCCAACTATTCTGGTTCCCACTCTACCTTAAAAAGAGGCATTATCTTGAAAATGAATTAAAATATAAATTTGAAGGTAATATTTATATAGATAATAAATATGTAATTATAAAAAAATGTATATACGTAAATATAGATATTAGAGGGAGTTGTCTAACAAAATAATATATATTATATATATTATAAAATTATAAATTATATAAATGTTTTAATTTTGTATATACTATATATGTTGTCTGCATAATTTATATTATAAATGTATTCAACTGTACACATAAATGTGCAACATATTGTATAAATATATATTTAATATAAATGTATTTATTATTATTATTATATAAAACACATTAAATAGATGTATTTAATATTTTAGTGTATAAATAAATAAATTTATATAAATATATTAAATATAGAAAAAAAACATATTTAAAATATGTACAAATAATTATAAATTTATATATATTTTAGTAAATATAATCTACATATTTATATTATATATAGTTACTACATTTTCTATCATATTAGAAATTAAATATATGTTAAATATATAATTACATTACATATATATATTAGTATATAAAGATAATATCTATATAATATATACAAATAACTATATATAAAATATTATTTATAAACAACTATATACTAATAAATAATTACAAATAAATATATAAATATACATTCGTGTGTATGTGTGTGTTTGATTTAACTGTATTCAAATATCTATATAAACATATGTGTGTGTACATATAAATAATTAATTATATATTATATTTTTCAATTTTATTAATTAATATTGTAAATATATAAATACATTATATATGTACACAAGGGTATGCAGATAATTATACGAAAATATATATTATATTGTATTACATATATATATATACTATAATATTATATATATATATATATTACAATATAGTATATATTTTTATAGAATTATATGTATATACATATATAGATATATAAATATATTTTTTAAAATATATGTAAATAAATAATTTTGGGGGCCATATATATATATATATGATTGTATTACACACTCACACACACACACACACATATATATATTGATATATGCACATGCATTTAAATTAATATATTAAATATATATCTGTATAAATAAAGTAAATGTATTTATAAATGTGTGTATAAATATATTTAAATTAATATATTAAATATATATTTGTGTACATAATATAACAATAATTATAAATATATGTATAGATATATTTATATATGTAAAACATATATATATAAATATATATAATTGTGTTTATATATGAATATAATTTTACATTACATTATACGTAAATGAAAAAGTACATATATTATATTTTAAATTCGTTAAATATATACCATATTTTTTTGTATATATTAAAATAAATTCATTTAATATATAATATAAATGTATTTAATATCATATCAATGCACTAGAATATAATTTTATAAATACAAAATATAAAAATCAATACATTAATGTACATGTATTTATATTATATATATATATATAAATGTATTAAAATATATTATAAAAATAAAATTTATTTGTATTAATACATACACCCATGCATAAATACATACATACATATATATATATATAGAATGATATAGATAAATATAATAAAAATCATTATATCGTACTTGTTTGGGTATAGGACTTAACAAACACATCTTAGGTTCATTTACCAATGGGAGTAGGAGAGTTGTGGATTTGTTTCATGTGTAATGTGGATTCACCTGGGAGTTTTTGTAGAGAGGTGGGATAGAGGGTGCATATAGGGGTGGTATTCATCTCAGGGGGATGTTGGTTATGTGTGGAATGGGGGTTTGTGTAACGACCTAGAGTTTTATCAATCAAATTTCCATTATTATAATTATGTTATATGGCATAGAACACATATATAAAATAGAGAACCCAATAAAAACATTATTTTTGTAAATTAAGAATGTAATAAGTGGTATTAATGGCAATTAAGAAACATATACCAATGGAATAATAACATGATCATTTGAATAGTAATTGGACCATTAGAAATAGAAAACCGACTAATATAATATTTACATTTCCTATGAAAATATAAATAAAATTTATTTGTCTTATGAATGAAAATATAATAATTTTATTTCATGTAATAGGTAAATAATTATTTTTAGAAATGATTAATTATGTATTGATATTTTTGTGAAAAGTAAATTTTTATTTACAATTTTATAATTAATATATTGATTTAAAAAAAATTATTTCCAAAATAATAGATTCATAACTGAATATTTTTTGACATATGATTATAATATAATATTATGAGGCCTTATTCAAATTTTCAAAGTGTCATAAAGTCAATTATAATTTTTAAATCAATATTTTTCAAAAAATTGATGATTTTTAATAAAAAATGTATTTTTCATATTTATGAAATTATTTTCATAAAATTGAATCTCTTTTTGAAATATATAAATAATAAATTTCTTATAGTGAAGTTTTTAGATTTTTCTAAAATAGTTAAATTTTTGTGAATAATGAAAAATAGTAATTTACGGAATTTAACATTATAAGTAAATAACTGAATTGTGGAGTCATGGTTGAGTCATGGATGATATAAGCGGAAATTATATCTAACTCACATGCTCTAATTACTATAATTAGTCACAAGAATCATCCCTATATATATTCTTGAGCAAAAATAATAAACAAATTAATTAAATAAACAAAAACACCACTCTCCTCCCATTATAAGTACCACCTCTTCTCCTCACACCTTCTAAGCCTTAGAGCTTTCTTATATTATGTCAAATTACTCTAATAAACCTCTTCCCCAAATTATGGACATGTTGGTCTCACAAAAATACCATTTCCAAGTTCCTTATTGAGCACTATAATAAAAACACTAATTAGTTACAACACCTCAGTTGTCAACGTTTTCCAAAAGTATCAGTAAATAAACATCACTAAATTAAGGATGATTTAAAACATCGCTAAATAGTAACACCTAATTTTTCAAAATTTTCTAGAAATATTGGTAATTAAACATCACTAAATTAGAAATGTTTTAAAAAGTCTCTATTTAACGACACCTCAATTATCGAGTTAAAAAAATGTCGGTAAATGAAGATCACTATTTTTTATTTTTTTTAAATGTATGAAAATATGTGTGTGTGTGTGTGTGTGTATTTAAATGTGTATTTTTTATAATAATAGAAAATTCTCTATCTCCATTAACCCCCTTTCCTTCCTCACCCCTACCTCACCTCACCTCACTCATCACATACCGACCTCGCCCCTACCCCCGGCTCACCCCTCTAATACCTCGCCTCTCCCAATCCCATACAACCCTTGCATCACCCATCCTGTACCGCCCTCACCCCTACCCCTCCAATACCCTACTCACCCCTCTAGTACTTCCCACGCCTCTACATCTCACGCCCACCCTCTTGTTCTACCCTTTCTCCTACCCTAGTATGCTAATAACCAACCCACATCTAGAAAAATAGAAGCCCCCGAAGAATCAAACAGCTGACATCCCGCCTCATAAGTATGAATTCTACTATCTCATCCATTTCACTTATTAATAAATCATTATATATATATATATATATATTTCAGTATTTAAAAAATTAATATTTATTTATTTATTTTTATTAATATTCATATATTAATATATGAGTCTGTGTGTGTGTTTATATTTTTTATAAATATATGGTTATATTTTATATATATATAATGTATATATAATTAGTAAATTTTTTAAATGTTGGTACAAATGACACTAAAATAGTTACATTTTCTTAATAACATGACTAAATTTAGAATATTTAAATTTTTTATAATATACATATACATACATTTTAGTATTTAAAATTTAATATTATATATATATATATAATATTAATATACATATATTTATATATATATATTTATATTTTATATGTTATATTATATATATATATAAATGTTTATATTATTTTATTTTTATATATATGTTTATATTATATATATGTTTTTGTTTTATAACATATATATTTGGTTATATTTTATGTTTATTTATATATTTATATCATATATATAGGTTTATATTATATTATATATATATTTTAGGTTATATGTTTATATTAATATATATGTATGTATATATGTTTGTGTGTGTGTGTATAAATATATATGTGTTTGTATACATATATATAATTATAATTATATATATATATATAGTTATCAACATTTTAAATACATATAAAAATGTCACTAAAACAACCACATTTTCTTCAAAACATGAATAAATTAAAAATCTATATGTGTTTTTATATATAAATATATGTATAT
The DNA here is from genome assembly GCA_963277665.1 of Viscum album. Lineage (NCBI taxonomy): Eukaryota > Viridiplantae > Streptophyta > Magnoliopsida > Santalales > Viscaceae > Viscum > Viscum album. Next base: position 1,110,423,017 of record OY728137.1, read on the forward strand.
ATATATATATTTGTGTGTGTCTGTGGTTATATAAATAGATATATATATATATTCGTTTATATATATATATATATATATTTATATATATCTGTCAGGGTTTATATATATTAATATATATATATAATGTTGCTAATTTTGTGACGTTTTTCGAGAAATGTCCCTTATTTAGGGATGTTTTCCTAGAAATGTCGCTAATTTAGGTAATTTTTCAAAAAAGGTCACTAAATTTAAAAATTACTGGAATTTTTATAAAACTACACTAAATAACGTTGCTAAACTGTTGTTTTTTATAGTGGAGATTATCAAGGAGCTAAAACTCTAGAGGTAAAACCCTTCCCCTTTCTCTTTTAATTTCTTTTATTTTCTTATCTTTCCCTCACCTCAACTATCCAAAGTAACATGATAACTCCATTATCATATATATAATTAAATTTTATTATGTTAATGGAATATTTATCATCAAATCTTTTATCCTATCCTTTTGATCTAAAAATGAAAACATTATCCATGAGGTGTCGATTCATCAACTTTGTGGATGATGTGTTTTCATTTTTTATTACCACATTCATGGAAGGTTAGAAAACCATTTTAGGGTAAAAATTGATTATAATATATCTATTATATCTTATTCAATGTTATGAAACAAGTATATAAATATATTATTAAATAAAATGATTGCAATTAATGTTGGTGGTAAAACTGCCAAAATAAACTAATCATTTTCTCATCAATGTTTTATCTAATTAATCATCCTCATGTAAAAAAAGGAAAATGAAATATGAGGCCATTTAATTTTTCTATAAATAAATTAATACTATCTTACTATAGTTTTAGATTTTTCTTCCATTTGACATGAACTTTCATAATTTTACACAAGCAAACCGACTGTGAACCATGAAATAAAGACTCCCAAAACAATGGAATTAAACACTATAATTAAATGAAATGACCATAAATGAACCTAATAAATTTGTAATAAATTTAATACATGTATAATATGTTCTTAAACAATTAATTAAAGTATTTAATTTCATTATATAGGACATTAAGTACAAATGCAGAACACTTTCAGATATAATGTAAGGGATATCTTGGAACCACCATTTTTTGTTTGGTTTAAGCATTCCCCCCCTTTACCCAAATTTAATTCATAATTATTCTTTTTTAATCATCATAAAATATTTTTTTTGTTAATGAAATATGTAACTATCTCAATTATTCTTTCCTTGGTGGGGAAATACATGTTTTATATGGTTCCTTTTTCAATTCATCTTGATAAAAAAGCCCGATTAACCGGAACATCCCAATTTCATACCAATTTTCAAGTAAACAACATAATCTATTTTAATCCACAAATATTTTAATAAAATATATTTTTTTATCATGAAAAAATTCATAGTTAATTTCTAGTTTTAAACATACAATTATTCCATTTCCAAATTAAATTCTTTTTTATATTTTCTCTTAAACAACATCGAAGTGGCTCATTTCTAAAATTTCTTAAACAATATTTTTACATGTTTTCAATTTACATGGAAATAATATGTCATGATCTATCCCTATTTTCCCTTATTAATGTCCATATATGTTTTAAATCTATCAATTCTTGGATACCTTTGTGATATATCCATTTTTTATGCCTTATAACATGATTATGTTGCCCATTTAGTTCCATGGCTAACCCTTATGTTAATTACATATGCATTATTATTTATTTGGAAAACATATTAATGAACTTTTTATGATGGGTGCACCAATATAGTGATCAAATTAATTGGGTAATTTTTATTCTCATGAGACGTTATGTTGGGATAGGTAGTACACTTGATTCCTTTATGAGACATTGTCCAGTGTGTGATATAGTCTTGGAAGTTAGCCTTGACTCATGTTTATGTCATGTTATATGTTGCTTCCACAATCCTTTGTTTCCATTATTACATGATCCCATGGTATATATTTTATTATTTCATATGTTTATTCATGTCCCATGCCTTTTTATGTCATTATATTATGCCTTCTAACCCATGTGCTATGCATTATTTTTATATTTATTCCATTACTGGTCTTTTTAACTCATCCCTTTTGTATATTTATTCCCAAGTTTCTCCTTTGAATATGTAATAGGGAAAAGGAATTTAAGATCTCATTATATATTTTAAATATAAATATGTTTTATTCTATTTCCATGTTTTTAGTTTTATGTACTTCATCATCCAAAGACACTAGACGTTGTGATCCTTGATTTGTATTTGATTTTTAATTATACTTAAAATCATGTAATAATATATGTAAAAGTATAGGGTTGTTATAGTTCGAATCAGTGAACAATTTAGTTATTTTTGGATATTAAGACTAGAACAATTTATTAATAATCTTCGTGCTAATTATATCACCATGGATAACTTAGATTAAAACTTAGGGAATCACAAGATAAGATATATGTTTCATTTATAAGTTTATACTTATATTCTCAATGTTTCCTTTTTATACTCGTATTATCTATGTATTAAATCCCACCTAATTCTACTCTTATTTTTTAGTTAATGTATAGATATATAAGAACTCATTCCAAATCACATGGAACACCCTCATTATCCCATGAAAAAGAATCTTGAGGTTGAATAATTTATGCGACAAATGCCTCTAATATTTAGTGAATAATATGATACCATCATGGATAAATAATGGATTAACTCCTTTTAGATGATATTATATGTCCTTGAACGATTATAATAAGAGAAAGGCACACTAGAGGTCTATCATTTTGATGGGGAAGCTAATCAGTGGTGTAAACTGATCAAAAACACATAGTCTAAGGAGGAAATTGATTCCATGAAATGAGGATATTTCAAGAAAATATTTTTCAGTAACTATTTTTCCCAAAAACTCCATCTTAAGATGGAAAGGGAGTTCCTTAGAATGAAGAAAAAAGGAAGATGATTCTATCAAGGTGTATGAGGAAAACATCAGATGACTTGCACAATAAGCCTCTGGATTTTCCATGAACACTAGAATAAAGTTGGATCACTTATTTAGTTGACTAAAGTAGAGAATATTAAATGTTTTGGTGATTTGGGACATCAAAATATATGAAGAGATTGTTCATTGTTACTTTAAGATTGAAACAGAGATCAAATATTATTAGTGGTATCATGGTCCTGGAAGATAAAAAGTGGAAAATGGAGTTTAATATCGTAGGATAAATATATAATTCCCAAAATGGAATGTAAACTCAAACATCCCATTTGTCAAAAGTGTGAAGATAAGCCTCCTGGGAACTACATTAGGGGAACCAAAATATTCTTCAAATATAGAAAAGAGGGGTTTTAGATAATAACTATCGAAGGGGTATGAAGAATACCAGTAATACGGAAGAAGAAATGAAGGTTTAGAACAATATTTAACCTGTAGTGAAATGTTTCAACTACAAGTAACATATTCATTATGAGAGAGAATTCCCTAAGCCAAGGGTTGTCGAAGGAAATCAACAAAACCCTTCATGCCAGAAAGGGAGGACATATGATATCACTACTACATAGATGGAACCTGAAAATTATGTGGTGACAATTACATTGGTTATTCATGAAAGTATATAAAACATACTATTTGATTTTGTTTATACACATGCTTTTATATTTTTCAAGTTTAGTAGAACTATTAAAACATCACCTAAAAATATAAAGGTTGAGTTATCTGTGAGAATAAAAAATTAGTCAATTATTGTCTCTAAAGTTTATAAATACTCCATAGTTAATGTTTATGTAATTAACCTCATATAAAATATTATTATACTTTTTTTTGTGGAGTTTTATGATATATTGGGTATGGATTGTCCATCTTTATATAAATCTTTCATCAACTGTCAGGAAAGGAAGACCACTCTTCACATATTTAAGAATCCTCCAATTATGTACAAGTGTAAGGATGAGGATGAATCTTCTTCATAATGATCATCTTAATTGTGAATATTAATACCTTATGAGTAAGAATATCTAGATCAAATTAATGATACTAAGGAAAGAATCATGATTGAATACATTCCCATTATGTGGGACTGTATTGATGTGTCCCCTAAATAATTTTCTAGTCTTCCTCCTGACTGAGAGGTTGAGTTCCCAATTGATATTTTCCCTCAATCTCGTCCAATATCAAAGACACCATATAGAATGGCCACTATTGAGTTGAAGGAACTAATAAAGTAGTTACAAGAAAATATGTACTTGGGTTTTATACACCAAAGTGATTCACCATGGGGTATTCCAGTCCACTTTTTCTAGAATAAGAATGTATTTATGTTCCTTTGCATTTATTATCATGAGCTCAACAAAATCATAATAAAAAATGTATCCCATTCAATAGTTATATGAATTATTTTATTAACTATGTGGTCCATGTATTTTTCTATAGTGGACCTTAGGTTAGGATATCACTAATTAAAGGTGAAGAGGAAGATATTCCCAAGACTGCATTTCAAACAAGTTATGGACACTATGAGTCCATAGTGATTCCCTTTAGCCTCAATAACACTCTGGAATTTTACATGGTCTTAATGAATATATTCTTTAGATATTACCTAAACAAATTTGTGGTAGTCTTTATTGATGAAATTATAATATACTTCATGAGCAAGAATGAACATGAGGAGCATTTTGATACTATACTAAAACATTATGAAAGGATAAAATCTATGAAAACTATAGTAAATGAGAGTTTTGGATGAAAAGAGTATCATTCATGGGGCATGATATCACCAAAAAACGAATATATGTGGACCCTTCTAAAAAATGAAATTAAGGAGTGGAATATGACAACTTTTGTAACAAATATCCATAGTTTCCCTGGTCAAGCTGGGTATTACAAATGATTTTTGAAGAAATTATCATGATTTTAAAACCCATTAACCAAAAGAATTGGAAGGGTGTAAATTTATTCTTGACCAGTGAATGTGAAGACTACATCAAAGATATGAAAATAGGGCTTATCACTACACTAGTACTCACACTATTAATTAGTGGGGAAATATTCATGGTATACATTGATGATTCAAAGAAGGGATTAGTCATTTTACTAATTAAAAATGGTTAATTTGTATCTTACTCTTCACGGAAGTTGAAAATTCATGAGAAATACTATACCACATGTGATCTAGAGTAGGCAGTTGTGATCTTTGCATTGAAAATATAGTGGAATTATCTCAATGGGGAGAAATGTGAGATATATACTGATCCTAAGAGTCTAAAAATATATATATTCACATAGAATGAGCTTAATATGTTCCATTGATGATAGTTATATATCATTACTCAATACACTTCCATCTTGGTAAAGCAAATATAATGGAGGATTATCAAATTTGAAAAGATCATGCAACTTTATCAATGATGGGAATTGAGAAGAATATAATTTTCATAAACCGTTAAAGTATGTACATGGGAATAATTATGAAAGGACCATCATCAATCATTTCTAAAATGTTATCTCAACCATCTCATATAGAGAAAATAAAGAATCCTCAAATAAATGATGAGGAAATTCAAAAAAATGTGGAATCTATCAGAAATGGGAAATACTCAAAGTTCTAAATTGATGTGGAATGAGTCATAAAATATGGGTCCCAAATATTTGTACCATCCAATCCATATATAAATAAATATATTTTGATTGATGCACATATCTCAACCTTATCTATTCACCCAGGAATCACAAAGATGTTTTGAGATCTATGAGAGCACTATTGGTGGGACAATATAAAGAAGAAGATACCTATATATACCTCAAAATTCCTTATACGTCAGTAAGTGAAGGTTGGAATGAAATATTCTAGGTGAATGATGAAACCATTACCCATAAAAACAAATAAATGTGAAAAAAACACCATAGACTTTGTCACTGGACTTCTAAAAATATCCAGAGGAAATAATTTTGTATGTGTCATTATGCATCATCATATAATGATAGATCAATTTATCTCAATATGAGAGGAATTGTTACTTGATAAAATTTCATAGATATATGTTAGATAATTGATGAGGCTAGATGGGGTACCACTATCAATTGTGTCTGGTAAAGATATGAGATTTACCTCCAAGTTTTGAAAAATCATCCAATATGATCTAAAAACGGAATTATACTTCAATACGAATTATCATCCTCAAAGTAATGTCTAATATTAGCGGAATATTCATACAATATAATACTTGTTGAGAGAATGTTCTATGGACTTCAAAGGAGTATGGGACTAAAATCTACCTCTATTCAAGTTTCCTTAAAATAATAGTTTCCACTAATGCATCCAAATGGATCTATATGAATCCCTTAATGGGAAAAGATGTAGATCAATAGAATGTTGTGATGAAGTAGGTGAATGGATTATACTAGGACTTGAAATGGATGAAGAAATTGTAAAAAAGGTGAAAACCATTTAGTAGCATATATGGGTTTCCTAAAGTCAACAAAAGAGCTATTAATATAATCATCGATGGGACCTAGAGTTTATGGTTGGATACATGGTATTCCTCCGCATATCTCCATGGAAGAGGATCATGACATTTGGGAGGAATGGAAAGCTGAGCCCCATGTACACCAGCCCCATTGAGATTCTTGATCATGTAAGATATTTCGATTATAAACTTGCACTTCTTCCTACCATGTGTGAATTACAAGATGTATGAAGTTCCCAGTTAGGATCAAAGTATCACTGAGAGGGGGAGGGGGTGAATCAGTGATATCTTTTTCATTTTAAGTTTCCTTATTTTTGAAACAACTATCACCCCTTGTAAAAGTGTTTCTTCCCTACTGAACACGCACAACCATAAGAAGACATGATTTACAAGGTCCACTACTCAACAAGAGTAGCTACATCCTTGGTATGGTTCAGAAATAATCTAGTACCACACAATCCACTAGAAAATAGTCCTTTTATGTGGAATAAAACAACTAGTATATACCCTTACACTTGTGTGGAACTTGGAAAACAATATGCAAGTGTGTGTGCACCCTATTAGCACAAATAAGGAATTACAGTATTTAAGTTACTCTTTATAATTGAACAGGTGTATTCTCTGAAGTACAAATCGTCACTTTCTTACTCAGAAGCTAGTAAGAACAATCTTATGCAAAACTGAATATGTGTGAAGAAATTAAATCTTTAGTACACCCATGTAGGTGTCTTCTGTGCATATTTTATGAGATGGTCACAATATTTGAATTCTTTCGCGAAACACCTCTTACGCACAACTTCAATATTTCACGCAACTCTCTTATTGTGCGTAACATCTCTTTCATGCATGCAACTATATTTCTTTCGCACACTCCCCTTTAATTAAAATTATTTCATGCCTCAGATCATGGGATTTCTCTATGTGTTGAGCTTAAAAAATGTGAGGAGGTCACCCCTTATTTATAGACCTCGTGGGCCCCTATGCGCAAAAACCCCAATGTGTCGCACAAGATCCTGATGCGTCGTGAAAAACACCATTTGACATCACATTGGGTGCGAAAGTCTCTTTTGTGCTAACCTCATATTTCATGCACATCGTGAAAATTTCAAGCACTTCATGTATTTTCCATTTTTTGATCTTTTGACCTCAAATCATTCCTTGCATGCATGATTCCATACTCCCTTCGATCTTGCACGCAAAAACCAATCTTTCATGCAAAAACCAATAATATGTTAAAGCCTCCACATTTCCATATTTTGATGTTTTGATCTTGGAACTCCACTTGTGCGCAACATACCAAGTCATATTCAAACTTGGGCGCATCATTCATTTCCCAAATCACATTTCTCCATCTCTCGATTTTCAGCCCTAAAAATTTGTCAAACACTAGGAAACGACGCCTCCTTAAATTTTTTTGGGAAAGAACACCAATGATTCTTAATTATAATCTAACATATTCAAAACAAATCTACTTTCATCATAGACCATATCTATTAAGATGTATAGTCATTGATTAAACACCTTTAGCATTGTCTGACATACAATGGGAAGTACTGAAACCTTATTATCATCAAGAAGCATCTTTCCTTCCAATCAAAATTGCATATCACCTGCATCATCGTTTCTCCCAATTTCATTAATAAGGCTTGCATCACAAGTTCTCCTAACTTATGATATTTGAAAAATACATATCAACAAATCATTCTCTGGTTTGAAAGTCCTTTACAATGTGAATTGATTTATCTTCTTTGACAACAAAAGATAGCACTCTATAACAATTGACTCTTCTTACATCCTTATCCATCCAACTTGGTCCCAAAAATGTATTCCACATATCCCTCTTGTGGAAGTACAAACTAGATCCCTCACATGTACTAAATTCATAGGTGTTAAATCTGGAGAAAGATATCTCATATGAAGAAAAACCGGTGAAGATCTTGGACTATATAGATAATGTTCTACGCAACAGTACCACTCACCTAATTAAAGTAGTATGGATGAACCATAAGTATGATGAGGGAACATGGGAATCGAATTAATAAATTAATTTGAAGTTCCCCCACCTATTCTCAACTTATAATAAAAAAATAAAATTTTTTGGGTGAAATTTAATAAGGGGGATTAATGTAATAACCCATAGTTTTATCAATCAAATTTACATTATTATAAGTATTTAATATATTATAGAACACATTCACTGCATAGTGAACAATATAAAAACATCATTTTCAAAAAAATAAAATAAAATAAGTGGTATTTATAGAAATTAAAAAACCTATACTAATGTAATAGTAACCTGACCATCGGAATAGTAATGTGGCCATTAGGAATAGTAAAATAGCTAATAGACTAGTAATATCACCTTCCAAAGTATAAATAAAATTTACGTACACTGTTAATGAAAATATAAAATATTTATATTATGGAATAAGTTAATAAATTTTCTAAAGATGATAAATTAAGTATTGAAATGTTTGTGAAACACAAATATTTATTTATAATTTTTTAATTAAAATAAACATTTTAAAGAAAATTTATATTCATAAAAAATATTCTTTAATTAATATTTTCTTTTCTTATGATTATATGAAAATTTTATAAGACCTTAATCTTTTTTTCAACGTGTCATAAAATTAGTTATAATTTTAAAAACTGTATTTTCGAATAAATGATTACTTTAATTAAAATTTGAATTTCTCATATAAATAGAATTATTTTCATAAAATAGAGTCCATTTTTTAAATATAAACATCTAAAATTGATTATGGTGGTTTTTTTGTTATTTTTATAAAATAGATTGAATTTTTGAGAATAGTGAAAAATGTTAAATTAAGGTGATTAACTTTATAAGTAAACAAATGATTTTTGGATTAATGGTTGAGTAATGGATGATGTAAGTGGCCATTATCTCAAAATTTTATGCTATAGTTACTCTACTTAGTAAAAAATAACACTATATACTATCTTGATCCAAAATAATATACAATTGAATAAAATATTAAAAAAACATCTCTATCCTTGCACTATAAATACCACCCTTCACCACCTCTTCTCATAACACCTTATAAGACTTTTAGATTTATTATATTATACTTAATTACTCTCCCAAACCTCTTAACAACATTTGGGCTTTTATGGTCTCACCAATAGACCATTTCCATGTTCGATACGGAGGTTCTCAATGAGATGAAACTTAAGAGGTAAAACCCTCCCTATTTCTCATTTAATTTATTTTATTTTCCAATACATTCATAACCATCCCTATAAAAAGTAAATTGATAATTATATTATCAAATATATACGATTATTTTATTATTTTAATGGAATATGCATTATCAAATCTATTCTTCTCACCTTTGGTTCTAAAAATGGAAAACATCGTCTGTGAGGTGTCGAACTACCGCCTTCATGGACAATTAGTTTTAATTTTTCATCACCACCTTCAAGGATGTCATCAAAAATTTTAAGGGTTAAACCAAATTCTAATATGTGTAATAAAACTTATTTTATTATATGTAACTAGTATATTAATATATTATTGAATAAAACAATACTAATTTGATATGGTCATAAAACCCTCCAAAATAAACTAATCATTTTTTCCTTAATGTTTTATCTAATTAATCATCCTCATGTAAAAAATAAAATGATATATGGAATCATTTAAATATATGGACATAAATTAATACCATATCATTCTAGTTCTGTATTTTTTCATCAATTTGAAAAGAACATTCATAAATATACACATGCAAACAGACCATGAAACATGAAACGAACACTCCCAAAACGACACCATTAAACACTATAGGTCAACAAAATGGCCATAAATGAACCTAAAAAAATTATAATAAATCAAATAAATCTTGAATGGTATATAAATTAATAAATTAATGGATTTAATTTGATTATCAATGATATTTTTCACAATTGAATAATTGTTTTGGACAAAAGGAGAGGGGTCTCTCTGAACCTCCATTTTTTACATCACTTTATGCTTTCTCTCCCATTACCAAATGTAATTAATAATTATTCTTATTTAATACTCCTAAATTATATTTTTATGTTCCAAATAAGGGTACATAGATTAATTACTCTTTATTTTATGGGGAAATAAATTTTTAATAATGTTATCTTTTCAATTCCTCCTGATAAACAAGCCCAATTAAAGGGAACTTCCTAATTTCATACCGTCTCTCAAGTACATTCCAAAATCTAGTTTAAGCCACAAATATTTTTCCAAAATAACTATTTTTATAAAAAAACTATCTTAGTCCATTTTAGGTTTTATAAAAAATATTATTCCTTTAACCTTTTTAAAGACCCTTTTATAGTTTCCCTTAATCCTCAATAAAGTGGCTCATTTATAATGTTTCTTAAACACTATTTTTAAATTTTTTCACTTAGATAGACATAATTTATCATTATATATTCCTATTTTCGCTTATTAATGTACACATATTATTCAAGTCTATTATTACATGTATATTTTTATGGAATGCCAATTTTTTATTCCTTAGGTCATGATTTCGATACCTATTTCTTCCCATGAGTAATGATTATGTAAATTAGTTATTATTGATTAATTATGTGGAACAAATATACATAAATAGGTTATGATGGTTGTTCCAAGATTGTTCTCCATTACATTGGGTAATGTTTAGTCTCATGAGATGTCATGTTGGGACATGGAGTAAACCTGATTCCTTTATGGTACTTTTTCCACCACGTGATATAGTCTTAGAAGTTAGCCTTGGATCATGGTCTTGTCATGTTATTTGATGTTTTCACATTACTATTTTTCCATGATTACTTGATCTCATGTGATAAGTTTATTTCATGCACACATTTTAGAGCGTTTCAATGTATTTTTTCGTATTTAAATAAACAATCTTTCCAATTTTGGAATGACTTGACTTGTTTTATGTTTTATGGTATGAAATAATAGATTTATGAAAAAAGGAATGAAAAGAGGAGAATTTATGAGCGACACTGGATTTTTGAGAAAGTAGCAGAGCTAGAAAAATGAAGTAGGACAGTTTCAGGTCACGTAATGAAATTACATGTCATGTCTTGTTCAAAAGGAATTGGTCATGCAAGTAAATTCATGACTTGATTACATGATATGAAAGACCATTCCACATAGTGTCACCAGATTACACAATGTTAGAATTTTCAACACATGTTTTCATGAAATATTATGTCGAGATTCAAAACGCCTGAAATTTGAAGGATTACACAACATGAAATAACATTACACATCGTGTAAGTGTCGATGCACTGAAAAATAAAGATGTTGCAGTTGAGGATGTTGATGGCATTTTCTATAAAAGGATCCTCTTAACTGTAATGTCCCAGATCGGGGTGCCACACAATGGGTGCCCCGAACCCAGTTGGTCACATGACCTCAAGCGCATTTACCCAAATGCCAGAGGCTACTGACTAGCAACGATGGCCTAGGACTGATAATGGGGAAACTATGCCCTTATCTGTCTAAGTGTAGTGCAGCGGAACAAAATATAAACATACAAAGGCGGAAGCAATAAACAATATAATCCTAAAATGGACAACGGAACTGAAGTAAAGATAAAAAACAATCAAATATATAATTATGAAACATGTCTCTAATTCCAAGAAAGCAACCAAAATAGGATACACTACAATCTAATACAATACAGCACAAGGTACAAAGTACAGGAAAACAAAACCAAAGCAGTGTAATAGGAACTCAGCAGCATCGCAAGCCTAAGATCGGTCTCATGCTCTCCTACTCCTCTACAATAATCATGTACATGTTTATGGACCCTTGCCCTTATCAAAACCTAAAAAATATAATTTGTTTAGGCTGAAGACATGACCCAAATAGTGTGTGAGAAATAAATCCTAGTAGCCAACCACCAAAGGCCCAAGCCTAACTGTCAGAGAAAATGTGCAACAGAAGTGTGCAATAATGAAATGAAGTAAACTAGGAAGTACACAAAAGTAACCATTCTTAACAATTATATTTTAATTTTAATAATTAGTTAACAATTCAATATAACTGAATTATGAGTTTTCCTAAGACTCAACCTCGACAGATAATATCTTATACAGTGCCACAGTTGAAACCACAAAAGGCTATCTTACAGGTAAAAGATAATAATAATACCAAGAATATGATTTATCTTGGTAGGTAGAACAAAATAAATCACCATAGTGAATATTCAAGTAATCATTGTCCTCAGACATGTAAGTCCTTACCCTCTGGAAAAAAGAAACGAAACCCTTAGGTTATTTCCCACAGGCATAAGGAATATTTCCCTTAGGCATACAAGATATTATCCTCAGGAATGGAAGCTACTACCCTCAGGCATAAGAAATGTTTCCCTCATTCTAAAAAAACATTTCCCTCGGGCTAAATAATCACTTCCCTCGGGCATATGAAACGTTGCCCTCGGGCTAATCAAACCCTTACCCTCAGGCTAAACATAACCTTTCCCTCAGTCTAAACAGAAGAAAAGCAAGTAACCGGGATGAGCCCAATGCATATGCAAGCAATTTATATATGTTTCCTCTCAAGAAAACTCAAAACATTCTATAATCACGGCATACCCATGGGTATCCTGGCCAAATAGATAAACAAGGGAAACGCACCCTTTGGGTGGCCCTGGATCAAAGAAATGATCCCAAACAACAGTTTATACTTATTCATTATATTAACAGTGCAATTATAGGTATCTGAATAGTCAAGGCCTTATCCATACGACACCCCGAACATGGGCGCGTGGAATAACAATACAAAAAATCAACTCGATGGTTGGAATTAAACAGAAGACCACTTACCTCGATCTCCTCTAATCGATATACATGAAAGGAGCCTCCTGAAATGGCCAAGAACGTTGTAGATATGAGATTAATGATTACATGTTCAAACCTAAGTAACATCCCTTGGGGAATGAATTGGAAGCAAATATTCAAGGAGAAGGAATCCCTTACCCGCGTGGTTCAAACGTGATTGACGGTTAAAGAATTGGTATCTCAGTGAGCAATCAGAAGATCCACCAAGCCTCGGCCTCCTCTCTCGTAGCTCCTGGTGAGTTCTCTGCCTCCTCTGTTGAATGAGGAGGCTAATGCCTATTTTTAATGAAAAAACATAACTACACGGCATGTACTTATCAAGTATATGGTGTGTACTATCTATTTTTTTACTATTCCTCTAGCGGCTATTTTCTACTGCCTTATTGTTTATCTGCCAACTTGATTACACGGTGTGTATTACTATGTACATAGCATGTACTATCATCCTCTAGTGGGTACTTTCACCTCCTTATTTTTCACCTTCTGACTGATTACACGGCGTGTATTACTAAGTACATAGCATGTAGTTAGTTTTTACACCCTTAATCGTCGACAAGTCTACATGCCCTGTATTCTCATCCCACATGGCCAATGTACACGGCGTGTATACAAAAGTACACAGCGTGTACCCATAAATTTGGGATTTTTTCCACATTTCCCTTGTTTTCTCAAAAACACTTAAGGAAAAAAGGAAAAGAAAAAACTTTTACCTCAAGAATAAGAACTGGGTTTTTACAAACTTCACCCCTTAAAGCAACTCATCCCTGAATTGCCCTAACAAGGGTGGTGAAGATAAAGTGAACAATTATGGACACTAATCACGTACGTCGGTCTCCCGCTCCCAGGTTTTTTCCTCCACTTGGCCATGCTGCCATAGCACTCGTATGAGAGGAACTAACTGGATTGAAGAACCTTCGTTCTCCTATCAACAATATGAATCAGATGCTCCTTAAAGGATGCATCAACCTGTAGTTCAATATCCTTGGGCTGAAAGACGTGAGAAGGGTCTGAGTGATAATGGCGCAGCTTTGATACGTGGAAGACGTCGTGCATGGCTTGGTACCTCTGTGGTAACTACAACCGATAGGCATCCGTCCCGACACTCTCCAGAATCTCAAATGTCCCTACATACCTCGGTGAAAGTTTACCCTATCTCTTGATCTGCCTATGTCCCAACCTTATTGAAACACTCAAGAAAATCGTATCCTTGACCATGAACTCCAAGGTTTTTCTATAGAGATCAACATAAGATTTTTGAGGAGACTTTTTAGTAGCCATACACTTCTGAATCAACTAGACCTGCTCTGAAGTCTCTTACATGATACGTAGTCCCAGTAAAGCTACATCACCTGCCTCCGACCAGCACAGGGTTGATCGGCATGGCCTACCATATAAAGCCTCGTAAGTTTCCATCTCAATAGTTTCTTGAAAACTATAATTGTAGGAAAACTCGACCAGGGGTATGTACTTCTCCCAAGAGCCCCCAAATTCTAAGACTCATGCACGCAGCATGTCCTATAGCACCTGTATTGTACACTCTGATTGGTCATCAGTTTGAGGGTGGTATGTTAGGCTCACAAGCACCTGTGTACTCAGTGCCCTCTGAAAACTCTACCTGAAATGAGACATAAAATGGGAGTCCCTATCTGAAAAGATAGAACGAGGGACCCCATGAAGATGTATTTCCTCTAGAATATACAACTTCCTAGTCTCGTCAACACCGAAGGTCTCCTTGATTGGTAAAAATTGAGCTACCTTCGTAAGTTTGTCCACAAAAACCCATACGGAATCACTGCCTCGAGGTTATCTTGGCAACCCGATCACAAAGTCCATCGGTACATCATCCCATTTCCACTCCAGAATGGATAAATATTTTAAAAATCCATCTAGCATCTGATGCTCTACCTTCTCCTACTAACAGGTGGAACATCTCGTAATAAAACCAGCTACCTCTCTTTTCATACCCGGTCACCAATATGGACATCTCAAGTCACGGTACATTTTGGTAACTCTAGGATGCACTTCCCAAGATTAATCATGAAATTCCTACATCAACTCCTCGTGTATATCCCCTAAAACACACACTCATCCATGGATATGTAGTACCTATTCATCGCCTATCGTCCAACCAGAAAGTGGTTCCTCACTTGCCACCAACTCCCATAGAACTAGGCCTTCTAAATCTGATAGTTTTTTCATCCTCACTCTATCCAAGAGGGTATAATTCACAGTTAAGGTTGAAAGATAGTCTCATCCCTGACTGTAGTTAACCTTCAAATGCATCTCAGAGAACAAATTCATAAGCTTCCACTCACCACTGGCCTTCTGCACTGCTTGTATCTGAGTCCTCTCACTCAGTGCATCAGCTACTACATTACCCTTACTAGGTGTATAGTCAAGCTCAAATTCGAAGGACTGAAGGTATTAAACCCACCTTCACTGTCTCAAATTCATGTCACGCTGGGTAAAGATGTATTGAAGACTTTTATGATCCGTAAACACCACAAAATGTTCTCCCAAGAGATAATGTCTCCAATAGCGTAATGCATGAACCACTACAGCCAACTCGAGATCATCTGTCGGGTAATTCCTCTCATGTGGCCTCAACTACTGAGACCCGTATGCAACTACTCAATCTCCCTGCATCAACAATGATCCCAGCCCAATACCTGATTCATCACAGTAAGCTGTATAGATCTTATCTTGCTCTGGAAGTATCAGGACTAGTGCTGAGTTCAAACTTCCCATCATCTCCTGAAAGGCTATCTCACAAGATTATGACCAAATGAACTTCATACCCTTCTTAGTCAAACCTGTCAATGGTACTGCTAAGTGGGAGAAGTACTATATAAAGCACATATAGTAACCAACCATCCCCAAGAAACTCTGTATTTTGAACTCGTTCTTAGGCTGCTCCCAGGAAACTACTGCTCTCAATTTCTCTGGGTCTACCGTAACTCCTACTTCTGAGATGATATGACCCAGTAAATTAATCTGGTGCATCCAAAAGTGTCACTTTGAGAGCTAATAATATAACTAATTCTCTCTTAGTGTACTCAAACTACCTCAAGATGGGTAGCATGGTCGTGTTGAGTGTGAGAGTACACCAAGATATCATCCATGAATACTACCACAAAAGAATCTAGATATGGGTGGAACACACGATTCATCAGATCTATGAAAACTATTGGCATGTTCATGAGTCCGAATGGCATGACCCAGTACTTGTATATACCATATCTGATCCAAAAGGCTATAAGTGGTATGCCCAATGGTCTAACATGCAACTGATGATATCCGGATCTCAAGTCAATATTTGATAACACTCGTGTTCCGCAAAATTGATCTAAAAGATCATCAATAATCGAAAAGGGATATCAGTTCTTGACCGTCAACTGGTTCAACTTCTAATAATCCACACAGAGTCTGAGGGTACCATTCTCCTTCATAGCGAAAAGGACAGTCGAACCCCAAGAAGAAGTACTGGGTCGGATGAAACCCTTTTCCTGAAGCTCCTCTAACTGCTTCTTGAGATTTATAAAATCTGGTGTACCCATCCTATAAGGAGGAATGGAAACTGGTGACACTCTTGGCGCAAGCTCAATAGAGAAATACACCTATCGCTCCAGAGGTAGACCTAAAGAGTCATCCGGGAAGACATCCCTGAAATGATTTACCACTGGAGGTAAATCCTTTTGAAAAGTTCCCTGGTCATGCAGATATAAACTCTCAATCTGGGTTGTCACTCCACCTTGCCCACGATGCTTGGGTCTAGCTCGTCTTTCCTGGGCATCCCATTCTCCCTTATATAGAAACTATCCACCCTCTGGTGATGTGAAAATCTCCCTGCAATGATTGCAATCCAAAATGGTGCAAAAGGATACCAACTATTCTATCCCAAGAATGAAATCATAGGTTGTCATCTCTAAGACATAGAGGTCCCATAGAATGTGACACCCACAAACCTCAACGGGAACTTCTTGCACTGACGCACACCAACCGTTCTAGTTCCCAACGGGGTGTCTAGCGTCAGGATATCAGAAGAAGAAGAAACACAGAGCCCAAGGATCTCCACAAAGATCCCGGATATAAATCTACGTGTAGCACCAATATCGAAAAGTATCGAAGATAAAGCAGAAGAAACTAGAATAGCACCTCTGACAGTGGAAGGTTTGGGATCCTGCTCATGTTGGTTCTGTTGCACTGCATATGCCTGCCCAGTGTCGCGGCCCTGTGACACAACCTGGCTACCCCGAGCTGACCCACCCTACTGTCTCTGAGATCCTGGGGTCTGGCTACCAAGGCCACGACCACCACCTCGGCCTGAACATCATGATGTGTTCCAATTCCCTGACTGTTATGAAGTTGTTGGCCCTGCTTCTTCACGTAGAGTCTGCACAGAACCCCTCTCACTAGTCACTGGTGGAAACGTCCTGCAAAAAATGCAGAAGATGACCCACTTTTATGAAACCTTGGAACTCCACTGGGTCACGTGGGCACCGAGGTCTCTTGTGCCCCTCTTTACCACACTAATAGAACATTACCAGGCCACCTGAAGAATTCTTCTAGATAGTACTTCCACTATGAGAAAAATTCATCTGCCTCTTCCTCTTACTAATAGAAATAGTACCAGTGTCCAGTGCTGAACCACCCTGGTCTGCACCACTAGCTTCCCGCAGGTTTCGCTCATTAATCAATGCCTAGTTCACAATAGCATCCACTGTAGGAAACCTGAAAACTTTCACCAGCATGTGGATGTCGCATAGAAGACTATCCATAAAGCATCTATCCCTAAACATCTCATCACTCACTAGAACAGGTGAAAAATGTTGTACCTCGGTGAAGCGGGCATAATAGCCCATCACTGACATGGCTCCTTACTTCTGATTCATGAACTCTCAAGCCCAATTGTCCCTTAGTATCTCTGTAAATAGAAATTCATAAAAGATTGCCTATAAATTTTCCCATGCCTTGTCTCGATGATGCTCACTCTAGGTGGAAACATCCCACCATCTCTTGGTGGAATCACGCCACATGTAAGTAGCGAGCTTGACCCACCTCTATTGAGGTGTCTCTAGATGCTCGAAGATCATCTGCATAGAACCTAGCCATGACTCCACAGCCTGTGGTCTGTCATCCCTTGAAAACATAGTCAGATTCTATTTCTAGAATATACATGTCAGCTTTTCTATAGATGTGGAAACCGGTGGTGCTCCCTGGAAGGTTTGCATGAATTTCATGAAGCCTTCACCGAACTATGCATCCTCGCCTATGTCCGATGTAACGTTTAGCGCCACATCTGGAACTGCTGGAGGATCCATCCGTAACCCATGGCCTACCGTCTCTAGAGTATAATCGTCACCACTCTCTTGGTGAACAACTCGTGGTCATCTCGGCGGTATGACTCTACAAGGTCAAATGCACAACTTAGATTAATATCATCAAGGACTAAGAAATGAAAACTTAATAAGGGAATAGGAGAGAAAAACATCCATGTTTTACAAAACAAGACTACCCAACATGTATCATAACTACACAGTGTGTTCCCTTAAGTCTTTCATACGGGCATGTACTTCTTTCCAGAACCGGCCGTGTAACACCCCAAACACACGGCGTGTTGTCCTTACACATGGTGTGTGCTGAAATTTTCTTCCCCTGCACGATTACTTATACATGGATAAGCCACACAGTTCTCGTTAGAATGAGACTAAATGGTGTGTATAAGGTCTACGTAGTGTGTACCCTTAATCCATTACATGGTCGTGTTCTGATGCCAGCATGGGCATGTCTCAACCCTAGGTACACGGCGTGTTACACCCGCACACGACATGTACACCACCTTGTTTCTCCAACCACATATCTAAGTCCCCGCGGTCATTCACCAGTCACTATTACACAGCATGTCCCACAGGTACACGGCGTGTACTATATAAGCTTCACCAACCCGTGTTGTTCGAGACACGGCCAGATACACAGCTCATGCAACACGCCGTGTTCCAGAAGGACACGACGTGTACTTGAAAAGATAACACCGACCTGTGTTGTTAGCTACACGGATGGATCCCAAGATTACACTACAAGGCATGTGCATAATTGACACGACATGTATAAGCTAAAATTTCTCCATCCGTGTTGTTTGTCACACAGGCGGACATAGGGTCAACACAACATGGCGTGTACAACTGGTACATGGTGTGTTCTTGGTAGAAACTGGAAGACCCATGTTCTTTCCCACACGGTGGGTTACATGGCCTTATACTGCACGACGTATACCTATATGTACATAGCATGTACTTAATTATTTCGCTTTCTTCCCGAACAGAAGTGTACACGGCGTGTGGTCAAAATTACTCGGCATGTATTCTGGGTTTCTCCAGACAGTGAGCCTCAAAAAATACTCTACAGTCCCTTATTTTGTTAACTCAATCGTTGGTATGCCAAATTCTTATCTGTGGGGGCTCATACTCCCCGCGAACCAATGTTTAGCACCTGACCTTTCACATTGTAGCACAAAACGCAACAAAAGGCTGGATCATGATCCGCAAAATTCCGGTCCAAGAGAGGCCATACTTCTCAGGAACCAATGTTTAGCATCCATAAACCCAACCATAGTATGTACCAATACCCTATCAATAGTAGGTGTATCTATCAACATACATATCACAACAGAATGAATTTTCTAGAACAACATCTATCACAACAACATGAAATTTCTAATGCACCTACACGGCATAGAAACTATGCATGGCATGTGATTCTAAAATGTGCCTAAATGATGCATGAGATGGCATACCCTCATCTCATTGGGTGGCAAACTAAATAGAACCCGAGTATAAAAATATAAACAGCACACCACAAGTGCGTGACCCAACAGTGAAAATAAAATCAGTTTTAATAATCATAAACAGAAAATAAAAATTTAATTCGAGGTAATTTGGCATTTACCTGTACATGGGGTAGCTACTCTAGGGCACAGTTTATTACCGAATCTCTTAACAAACTATCTGTTTCTGTTGTTTCCAACTAATAAAATAACTCAGAGAAAAGAAATTCCCTCTGATACCACTTTGTAACGTCCCTGATCCGGGTGCCACACAATGGGTGCCCTGAACCCGGTTGGTCACATGACCTCAAGCACATTTACCCAAACAACAGAGGCTGCCAACTAGCAGTGACGACCTATGACTGATATTGGAGAAACTATGCCCTCATTTTTCAAAGTGTAGCGCAGTAGAACAAAATATAAATATACAAAGGTGGAAGTAGTAAACAATATAAACCTAAAATGGACAACAGAACTGATGTAAAAGATAACCAATAGTCATATATATGATGATTAAACATGTCTCTAATGCCATGAAAGCTTCCAAAATAGGATACACTGTAATCTAATACAATACAAAACAAGGTACAAAGTAAAGAAAAACAAAAACAAAGCAGTGCAATATGAACTCAGCAACATCGCAAGCCTAAGATTGGTCCCCTGCTCTCCTACTCCTCTGCAACAATCAGGTACCTGTGAAGGGACCCTTTCCTTTATCAACAATTGCAGCAATATAGTCTGTTTGGGCCAAAGACATGACCCAAACAGGGTGTGAGAAATAAATCTTAGTAGACAACCACAAAAGGCCTGTGCCCAACTATCTGTGAAAATGTGCAACAGCAGTGTCCAATAATGAAATGTATTAAACTAGGAAGTACTCAAAATTAACCTTTCCTAACAGTTTTATTGCCATTTTAATAATTATTTAACATTTCAATATAATTAAATTATGAGTTTTCCCGAGACTCATCCTCGGCCGACAGTATCTTATCCAGTGCCCTAGCAGAAACCAGAACAGGCTATCTAACAGGTAAAAGATAATAATAATACCAAGCTTATGCTTTAGCTTGGCAGATACAACATAATAAATCACCACAGTGAATATTCAAGAAAACATTGTCCTCACACATGAAAATCCTTACCCTCAGGCAAACAAAAACGAAACCCTCAGGTGATTTCCCTTAGTCATAACGAATCTTTCCCTCGGGCATATGAGATATTACCCTCAGGCATGGAATCTACTACCCTCAAGCATAAGAAAAATTTCCCTCAGGCTAAAGAAAACCTTTCCTTCAGGATAAAAAAATACTACCCTCGGGCATAAAAAACGTTTCCCTCAAGCTAATCAAACCCTTGACCTCATGCTAAACAGAACCTTGACCTCAGGCTAAATAGAATGCAAGTAAGTAACCAGGCCAATCCCAATGTATAAGCAAAAATTTATATATGTTTCCTCTCAAGAAAACTCAAAACATGCTATAATCATGGCATACCCATGGGTATCCTAGCCAAATGGCGAAACAAGGGAAATGCACCATCGGGGTGGCCCTAGATCAAATAAATGATCCCAAACATCAGTTTATACTTATTCATTAGATTACCTATGCAATTCTAGGTATCTAAACAATTAAGGTCTCAGCCATACAACACCTCGAACATGGGCACGTGGCACAACGACACAGAAAATCAACTCAATAGTTGTAATTAAACACAAGACCACCTACCTCAATCTCCTTTGTTCGATATACATGAAATCCACCTCCCAAAATGACTAAGAATGTTGTAGATCTGAGAGGAAAGATTACCCATTAAAACCTAAATAACTTCCCTTGGGGAAATAATTGGAAAGAAATACTCAAGAAGAAGGAATCCCTTACCCGCAGGGTTCAAACGTGATCAACGGTGATGGAATCAGAGTCTCAGTGAGTGATCAGGAGCTCCTCCAAGCCTTGGACTCCTCTCCCACAGCTCCTGGTGAGTTATCTGCCTCCTCTATCGAATGAGGAGGCTAGTTCCTATTTTTAACGAAATAATCATAACTACACGACATGTACTTCTCAAGTACACGACGTGTACTATCCATTTTTTAATTGTTCCTCTGGTGGTTACTTTCCCCCGCCTCACTATTCATCTGCCGATTTGATTACACAGAGTGTATTACTAAGTACATGGCATGTACTATCGTCCTCTGGCAGCTAATTTCACCACCTTAGTGTTCACCTGCTGACTGAGTACACAACATGTATTACTAAGTACACGGCATGTGGTTCGTTTTTACACGCTTAATCACTGAAAATCCTACACACCCTATATTATCAACCCACACGGCCAAAGTACATGGCAAGTGTAAAAAAGTACACAGCGTGTACCCATAAATTTGGTATTTTTCCCACATTTCCCTTTTTTTCTCAAAAACACTTAAGTAAAAAGGAAAACAAGAAACTCAAACATCAAGAATATGAACCAGGTTCTTAAAGAAACCACCCTTCCAAGACAGTCTGGGATAGAGGAGGCCAAGCAACACTGAGAGAAGGCTTCAGAATATGGACTGATGGTACGGAGTCCCGCTTCACCACCATTCTTCACCACCATTCTTCTTCGGGTACCCATGTTGATCATTCTCACCATGCATAGAATGAGTGAGTAGTTATCCTAATTTCAGGTGATGTGATTGTAAGGGTAGTGCTTCATAAATATTTTTATTTTTTATTATTCATGTATTTGACTGTTGCAACATTATTTATCAATGCTAAATCTCTTTATTTTCGTATTTCATGACCATTTTTGAGTTTTGAAGGTTTTGTTTTCATTGAATAAATTAATATCCTTAGTTTTCATATGAACATTATGAAATATTGGTCGGTTATGTGTAAAAAATGTTATGAGTCAACTAGTTTTGCATCTTTACCAAGTAAATGATCATTCAAAGGGTGAAATCATAGAATTAGTGTAGGATACCGAGTCTAAGGATCCTTTTCCACCTAATTCTGACACCGAACCAAAATAAAACTATATCAATTGAATCCCTAGCACACAAATCTGAAAATTACTAAACCCGACATGCCTTGTCTCTAGATTCAAAACACAATCTTTATTGTTGATGTTTTTTTATTTCAAAAAAATCAACCAATTTTAGATTCAGTTTATTTAATTAATTTTAAACATACAATCATTCCTTGTGGGTTAAATACATGGAATTTATGGATACTACATTTTTAGCTAGGTTTTCTAAGTTTAATAATTAATTAAATTTGTTTATCCCTATTGTAATTAATGATGCCCTATGGGCTATCAATTTTTTAGTGTCGTTGTCGGGGATGGTTTCCACTATGTTAAAACTAGTTACGAATCCTGATATTTGTTTTTTATTAATTCATTACATTATACTTGTTCTAGTAATGTCTTTGATTCATGTACCAATATGTGGAATGACTAATCCACTTGTGAGAAGGATAAAACTAAAGAACTTGCATTTGAACAGGATTAAGAGGACTTTACATCTACACAGAAAGGAGAAGGAGGAAGCTAAGGAAGAACAAAATAACATGGAAAGAAGAGGCCAATTTGAAGGAGATGATCGCGGTCTAAGACAAATAAAAGGACCACAAGACCATGGATGAAATCAATGGGGGAAGCACTGATCAAATATGAAATACCCTTGAACATGGGATTCAATCAAAGAATTATGATAGTCCATTTTTCTACTCATCATTTTTATTTCAAGATGGAGGGAATCTCAATGATTACGCATTCTCCTTATTATTCTTAACTACATCATGAAGACCCCAACAAGAACATCAAAAATTTCATAGAAATTTATGGAACATACTAATTTTAGAACATCACAAATGATGAAATAATATTTTGACTGTTTAGATTCTCATTGAACAACAAACGACAATAGTGGATCTAAAGACTGCCACCGTATTCAGTCACCTCCAGGGAGAATTTGGTGTGGAATTTTTTAATAAGGTTTATCCCACAATCAATGTTTATGGATCTATGGGTAATTATTTTATATTTTGAGTAATTAAATGATTAACAATTATATAGTTTATAGGAATGTCTTAAAGGTTCAGTAATTTGATTTCCACATCATAGAATCGAAATTTTGTTTTTAATTAAAACCTTTTATAAAATATTTTTGCTGGGAAATCAGTATATAGTCGATGCTACTGCAGGAGGTTCACTAATACAAAAGTCACCAGATGAAAGTTGGGAGTTGTAGGATTAGATGTTTAACAGTCGTTTTTAATTTCATCCAGGATAAGGGAAAACACAAGATGTTCTCATGATAGAAATTAGTTGGGTCACCACCCAAATGAATTTCATGTCGAAGAAGCTGGTTGAAATGATGGGAAACCAAAATACTCAAAGTATGTATTGTAATTTTATGAATAATTTAGATTATAATAGTCAAAATTATTCATAGGGATGATTTCCACAACAAACACCACAAAAAAATAAAAACTAAGGCCTAGAATTTCAGCTGAGGCAACAAGGTTTTCAACCATAACACCAAGGACCAACACTGACAAGTCAAGTCCATTCATTAGAGGAGACGCTCAAAACATTTATGAAAACAAAAGGATCTACACATAAAGTGATGAAATTATATTCAAGGGATCAAAGAATGAGAATTATAGAATTCAGGATTGACTCACAAAACCAAAATGCTGCAATAAAGAACATGGAATGTCATGTTGGTCAGATTATTGAGAAAATCAGGGAAAGACCAAGAGGAGTACTTCTAGGATGACTATAACAACATCCCCATGTTGATTTTAAATCCATATATATTAGAAGTATGAATAAAATATAAGTAAGTGGGATAAAATTTTCTAGAAATCATGCCCAACAACCAATTGTATTGAATAAAGAAAAGAAAAAATAAGTTGAGATGCATAATGAAGAAGAAGTACCACCACTATAATGACCATCACTACCATTTCCATATCAAGAGAATCAGGTGATGATTGAAGAAAAAACACAACTTTTTAGAGTTTTTCAAGAAGTTAGAAATCAACATTCTATTTTTTAAGGAAATATAATATATGCCTATCTATGCAATGTTCCTGAATGAGTTGGTGAAAAACAAAAATAATCATGAATATTTAGCTACCATTCAATTGACAGGATAATGCTTTGTAGTAGTTTCAAGCATCCTACCAAATAATAACAAAGATCCATGTATTTTTTCAATTCTAATTAATATTGGTAAAAATGAGTTTGGTAGTTGTTTATATGATTAATGTGCTAGTGTAAATATAATGTCATATGTAGCATTAAAGATCCTCAAATTGAAGGATATTCAACCAATTCACGTTACTCTTAAACTAGATTATTAAACATTGATACATCCTTCAGGGTTACTTCAAGATTTCATATCAAAGTAGAAAAGGTTCTATTTTTTGGAAAAAAATGGTGATGGAAAATGATGAAGATAAGATCCCAATACTATTGGGAAGACTGTTTCTATCTATGAGAAGGACATTTGTTGATGCTCATAATAGAGAGTTGATTTTATGAATTGTAAGATCAGAGGTGAAATTAAATTTTCATAAGGAAATGCATTAGTCATATGCAAAAATTGATGAATTTTCAAAAGATAATTTTTTGAAAAAAGAGGATTAAATTGTCCAAGGAAGAAGAGATGAAGTAACAATTGTGAAAAGTGAAGATAAAAGTGTGAACCTGATGAATAAAGATAATAATGTCTTGAAAAATGATGAAGATAGTGCAGGAACATTCATTCAAGAATAATAAAAAGAAGGAGAATTTTTTTGGAAAGTCAATGAATTACTATATGATTTTTTAATATGGGCTAAGAACCACTAGATTGGTCCCATAAAGATAAAAAAAAATTCATAAATGGAAGAGAGATATTAGTTTCAGTGAAAGGGAGAAGACCAATCTACACTGAGGACTCAAAGATTTGACATTTTTTAGATTCAGAATAGGCAACCTCTTTCCTATTGTCAACCATCTAGAGCTTACTGATGTAAGTTCGAGTCAATTATGGTAAACAAAAGTACTTTTGGGAGGAAACTTGAGTTTCTTTTAGTATTTTTCATTATTTATTTTCAATTTTTAGAAAAAATAACTCATCCCTAATTTTTTTAATTTCATTTTTATGTCATGTGATTTCACTTGAGTTTTTTATTTTTACAAGACCATCAATGTAGGCAAAAGAAGAGGGAAGTAGTGTGAGAAGTTGTAGATGAATTCCACACAATGAAGGTAATTTACATGTCATGAATAGGTTCAAGTAGAACTTTTACAACCCATGTTTAATGAATCAATTTTCAATGGGAGTAAGAGTTTCAATTATATAATTTTTATTGTATTACCCATATTTTAAAAATTTTAGAGTTTAGTTTTAATTTAAATTACATTCCCCGCATTTGATTTATCCTTCAATCAATTGAACAAGGAGACATAAACTACCCAAAAAAGTACCATTCCATGAATTTTAAAATTATTTATCAATAAAATTTAATGAAAAAATGGGAAAATTAATTATTATAGATAAACATGTGGTTTAGGATTTCAAAAATCATTATTCTGGGAAGCATGTTGATCATTGTAAATGAAATTTCATTGAGATTTTTCCATGTTTTGAATTTATGATATTTTCATTAATTGATTTAATTATTCGTATGCATTTCCATGAGTGATTTTTTCCACCATTCATCTCAATGCTAATAAATCCACTATTCAATAGAATTATTTTCATCTTATTGATGATATGGCAGAAAATAATAACTTTTTAAATGATTGAGGTATTCTTTTTTTATCACCCCTTATCCATGGACCCACCTAAAATTAATATTTTTTAATATTGTAGAATCCATGAACAACGTTTCTTGTAAATGAGCTGAGTTAAAATCCTATTTTATCCATTCATACCTTCCTCAAAATATTGCATTATTTTTAAAAGACTAAGTGTGGGGGGGATTTCTTCAGTGTAAAAAGATGTACTTAATTATGTTTAATTTTTATAGGGTGATTTCAATATGATTTGGGGGATTCCATGACATATTTCATTGTAATATATTATTCACCACTCTTTCTAAAAAAACATTTGAAAAAAAATTGGTTGTTTTTTTGGAATATTAGAAATCAACATTTTCTAGACCGATGATCTTCTGATCATATGTGGTTAGGTGATGAATGTGAGATTTGTCTTCATCATAGATTTTTAAAAAGAAATATATATATATATATATATATATAGAAATATAGGTCGATCATTCATTGTTCTTTAATTTATCAATCGCCTAGTTTGAGGTTTTGGGGGAAGACATAAATTGCATATGTAAGGGGAGATTTCTATTGAGCTTAACTACTAATATCATGAAAAATACATTATAGTTAAACTTACAATTTTTATATTTAATTTTTACATCATTTAAATCCATACCCTAATGAATAATATTCATTTAATCCTAAATGTTGAATCCCTCGTTATTAATTTTTATTTTTCATTTACATGGTGGTGATGATAGATGTCTTGCAAGATTATGGTAAGTTAAATGTTTTTGAGGTATTCACTAAATTCTATTCATTTTTACCCTAATAATGGGTAGAAAAACTCATGTGAGGTAATTTTCAAGTGTATTTTGTATTAATAATGAGTTGAAAATGAGAATAGATGATTGAAAAGGCTTGGTTGTTTCAAAGGTGAAAATTAAAATACATGGTTGACCAGTTTCTCTAAAAAATAAGGCATTGATGAATTTTATATATGTGATGCTTGAACAATTTTTTTCCATTTGAACTATCATTTTTATTGAAATTTAATTTGAACCATGGTAAGGTGACAATACTTTATATTATGTTGAGATTCCATCCTTTAGGATAAGTCCAAATTCAAGTGTGTTGGGTATTTGATATGTCTATTTCTTGCATTCATTTTAGAGTTATTCAATGTATTATTTTCCATATTTAAATTTATAATCTTTCCAATTTTATAATGATTTTAGTTGTTTTATTTTTTATAATATGTTACAATAGATTTATGAAAAATAAATGGAATGAGGATAATTTTTTAGCTTAAATATCAAGATGCAACACCCAATTTTTGAGAAAAAAGAAAAGATGAAAAACTGAAATATGACAGTTTGACATCGTGTAAAGAAATTACACATTGTGATCTTTTTATAAGGAATTGGAAATGAAGGAAAAGTAGTTAATTGATTAAACACTTTGAAATACCATTACACGATGTGTAACCAGATTACATGACCTAATAATTTTCAAAAAAAGTTTTTAGAGAATATTAGGAAAAGATTTACATTGCCTAAAATTTGAGGGATTACATGAAATGAAAGAACATTACACATCATTTAAGTGTTGACACACTAAAATATAAATATTCCATATATGAGGATGTTGATCGTATTTTTAATAAAAGGATCCCTTCGACCACCCTTCCAAAATAGTCTAGGACAACGGAGGCCAAACGACACTAACAGAAGGCTGTAGAACATGGAGTGAAAATATGGGGACTGAGTTCACCATCGTTATTAAACTCTATTCTTCTTTGATTACCCATTATTACCATTCTCATGATGCATATAATGATTTATTAGTTCTATTAGTGTTGGGTTATGTGATTGTAGGGGGAGTTCTTCATAGAGAATGTTTCTTTTTATTATTCATGTTTTGGATTACTACAACATTATTTATCAATTAGAAATCTATTTCTTTTTGTATGGCATTACCATTTCTTTATTATGATGTTTATATTTTCATTGCATCAATTAATGGCCTTATTCTATAATTCCCATTATGAAATATGGGACGGTTGTGTTTAAACATGGTTTTGTGTCAACTAGTTTTGTGTCAGCACATGGAAGATGACCATTCCAAAGGTGAAATCACAAAATTAGGACAGGGTACTCAGACCAAGGATCTCTACTGACCTAATTCAGACACCAAACTTGAATAAAACTATATCAATTGAATTCCTAATGAGAAAACTAGAAAATCATTGAACCTATCATTCCTCATATCCTGATTTGAAAACCAATCTTTGTTGCTGATATGTATTTCTTTCAAAACAATAAACAAAATTCATTTTAATTTGCTTAAATTAATATTGAACATATGATACATCCATTTGGGTTTGATACTCAGACCTTCTAGATAATAGATTTTTAGTTATGTTGTCTGAGATTAATGAACAATTAAATTTTTTTTAACCCCGTATGAATTAGTAACTCCCTACGGGTTGTCACCATGATCTATATGTTATGATTACATATTATTACATATAATCCATGAATTTTTATGTTATAAAGTTATTCCATTTAACCTGTGTTCTATGAATTATTTTTATTTTTAATCCCTTACTCATAATTTAATCTTATCTCTTTTTTCTATATATTCCTTAGGTTATCCTATGCCGATGTAAGAGCTCAAAGTAATTTGGGATATCATTATAGATGAATAATATAAAGTTATTTTATTCAATTTCTATGTTTTCAATATTATGTTCCTAATCTTCAAAGACACTATAATTTACAATCCTTGGTTTGTGTTTGATGTTTAATTATGCTTAAAATCATATAATAACATGTGTAATGGGTCAAGACCGGGAGACACGTAGGATTGGTGCATGGGGATGATAGGAATTTTTTTAAATATACATAAAATTAAGGGTTTTATAAAAGAATCATATTTTAAAAAAAAATGTATTAGTGGTTTAAGAATTTTCCAAATAATTCAAATGAAAAAAAAATTATGTTTTTAAATTTTCTTAAATAAGCTATAATCCTATTCATTGGATTTCAAAGGAGGTTTGTATCAATACCTTCTCTAAGTAGAGTTCTCATATAAAAACAATTTACACTCTAAAATTCAAATGGAACTATAAGAGGAAATGTATCAAAATAGTTTTATATATCTTACATTTTGGGTTGAAGTTGGAGAGTGTAAGATACTAGGACAAGATATTTATCATGAAATTTTAGACAATATTCAAACCATTAAATGACATATGAAAACTCAAAAAGTCAACAAAAGATATATAATTATAATCATTATTAATATTTGGATATTGAAGGAGAAAATTTATTCCTTCAAATATCACCATGGAATAGGGCTTTATGATTTTGGAATAAGGAAAAGTTGATTCCTAGATACAATGTCCCCTTTAAAATTAGATATCATGTATTGATGATATAAAATCATCTTACACTTCCATTGAACATATTACAATTGGATGATGTGTTTTATGTATCACTTTTGATGAATTATATACACAAGCATTAATATATACTAATCTCAGATGTATAATATCTAGAATATGATATCTCTTATAAGGTTAAACTAGTATAAATATTGTATCATATAGATAATGTTCTAAAAATAAAGAACAGTCACATAGTTAAAGTTATTTGGAAGAATGATGAGTTTGACGTAGCCTTGTGAGAACATGAAGGTGTAATTAAGTAAAATTATCCTCATTTTTTCATCAAAATAATGAAATTTCACAGGAGATATTTACTTAAGGGGGTATAATATAACACACACAAAATATTATATGTATTTATTTTTAAATAAGAGTGGTGTGTTCGATATCTTGTATTATGTTAAATCTTAAACTAAATTAACATTAATATAATTTAATCATATAATATATTATAATGAAATATAAACATTCATAAATTATGATAATACAATAAGAAACATTATTAAGAAAACTATAATAAGAATTAAACAACAAGTACACTAAATTAATACGAACATGAAATTCTTATCCACAAGGTTTTGAATGAAAATATTTCCCCTGATTATACCTATGGATAAAAGAAAAAATGTTATAAATATAATATAAATATTAATAATAAAATAAATAAATATGAATAATGATTTAAAAATGTATAGATATATATAGAAATATAATATGTCATTATATATATGGTCCTTGGATATATGTCATCTATATATATGGTTATTCTAATCACTTTTTTCCAATAGTTACATTGAAGCTATGTATTTATTAGTAACAAAATAAAATTAATATAATTCACAAATAATATAAAAATTTATAATGAAATAAATAAGTTAATGAGAATATATTTTTTTGTTACATATTATTATTATTATTTGAACAAAAATGATTTTCTGTATTTTAATATTTAAATAATGATTATAATACAAATGAATTTATTAAATTCTATAGTCTTTAGATAAAAAATAATAGAATGTGATTATAATTTTTTAATGTTAAAATGAACTATTTTTTAAATGAATACTTTTTTTGATATGTTGGGTTTTTTATATTAAGAAATTAAACTTTTCACTATTATAGAATATTTTAAGGAAATTTATTATTTATATATATGATCAAATTAATTAAAAGATATCAAAATGATTAATACTTCATAATAAAAAAATAATAAATATATTTTTTATCTTAAAGATATATTTGACTAAAAATTGTTTTTATGTATTATACATTTATTATTCAAAAATTAATATTTATCACTTTTAGAAATTGAAATAAATAAAATGGAATTAATAATTTTTTTAGCATGTTTAATTTAATTAATACGGTTAATTTAATTTTTAGGAATAAAAATAAGTTACCTGGGTAAAAATTAAGTATCAATGATAAAGAAGAAAATATGTAAATGGGTTTAGCTATGGGTACTAAACTAAAATATCATGAATCTTTACCTTTAAAATGGTAGATGTATTCATTATTGACCACCTATATTCCTTTATATACTATTTTTCACTTGTTTCCACTTCAATTATTGAAATTATAACCTTATACAATAAGGAATAGGTATTTGTGACAATTACACTCAAAACGCACCTATAAAATGGCCCTTCCTATACCCCTCCAAAACTACTATTTTGATTCAATTATCTCTTGAATACTTTCACATTATTCCTCTTCCAAATTAATATTATATGTTTGGTTTCTTATTGTGTGACACCCTGGTCAATAACTACCATTTGATCCGGAGTACCGCGTGACCTCAAGCATGACTCCAACATGCTAGAGGCTTCCAACTGGTGGTGAGTACATAATCCATAAAATTTGGAGACTATTCCCAAGAATCAGAGTCAAACACATAGATGAAATAACCAAAATAATATTCCATAAAAAGTATCAAACTATGAATAAATAAATAAACTAAATTCTATAGAAAATATATAATTCATAATCATACCAACTGGCGGCCATTTAATTATACAACACTGATATCCCATAGAGTTGATATCATATAAAAATAATCAAAATAAAAAAATACACACACCATCCTTTCTACCATCCTCAGGTATCAAAATACCTTATCTCTAAATATCATTGATCCACCCATTCTGATGCACGACACATTCTATTTTGATCCTAAAAGTTGAGAATAAGTAATGCATGTGAACCAGGGTACATCTGTAGTGTGTGAGAAAAAAATCTCTGTAGGGCCTCTCCATGTGTTCCTAATATAACCAATCATATGAGTGTATATTGGATAATTTTTGTAATCATGTAACATAAGCATGTGAACATCATGATATAATAAGGCCCATGTGAATCCATGTATATCAGCTCACTATATACTAACTAAGACACTGTGATACCCAATAAAACTATCTTCTATGCCTTGTCGGAATCCATATTGTCTCATCATCTCATGCCATCGTACCCAATGTATATACAATACATAAAAACTCAGGGTAGGACGTTGTCTAAACCTCAACACACTACCTAAATGAATAGGGCTTGGTCATATGTTCAAATCTCGACCCACTAGCTTATCACTCAAGGAAAGCTCCATCATCCACATCTCACATCAATTCATTATGCAGACCCTCACATGGGGTCCAATTTCATGATCCAATACTAATCAATGAAAGGTCCATCATTATGACACATTTCTCTTAAGTAAAGGTCAAATTTCATGAACAATGACTCCATCTCACCCATGAAATTCAAATAAGTTCAATCTCACTCATGTTCTGGAAAAAACTCAGGATATTCTTCATACCAAGTTTATCATATATCACATGGAAAAAATCTAATCACACATACAAAATAAAAAATAGGACCACAACATACCAAAAAATCTCACAATCTTGTCACTCAAAAACTAGTCACTAGGAACTATCCCCTCACCTTGAACACATCTCACCTCACCCATTAGAGAATCCACTGGTTCTTAAAGATCCATCACTTTTTCTTCACGCTCATACAACCTCATTTACTTCACTCATTAGAGACACTATAGTCTGAACAATCCATTGAAATATGACTTAATTTGTTGGTCCAAACCCCATCAAAATCCCTCGACACTTCTAGTCCCACTAATAAGGGATAATATCATGTTATCACACTCTAGACCCCCCCCCCCCCCCCCCGTAGCAACCCAATGCCAAGTCCCAAACAATTTCCCTAAACCACACATATGTTCTATAACACATCTCCTAAGGGAGATCTATTATCCTTTGATCTAGTAGAAACCCCTCTCCACTACAAAATATCTCATTTTTAAGGACTCATTCTATTCATAGTTTTCGCCAAACCTTGGACTACCCTGAAGAGGGTGTCACTCATCAAGCATGACACATATGACCATATCACTAATTTTCAATAGGCCTACTCCTCTTCCACCTACCAAACTATTCATATGTAAACCATCCTAGGATACCCAAATCACTAATCGTACAAAATAACTACCTAAATCCTCTTGTTAGATCATTCAACACTCGCTCCTATTGGTGTCGTAGTATATGGGTGACCCATCCAACTTAAGGTGATAACGAACACTTACCTCACACATAGGAGGTCGAACACCATTCTATCTCTATATATTGGACACTTAGGTCCCTATCAATCTACCTAGACCCATGAAACATGAATGTAGACACAAAATAATTAATAAATAGGCATATGATGTTATATTAAAGGGACCACCTACCTTCATCAAGGAGTTACCACCCAATCCTTGCTATGCATCACCTCGGTCAAAATTGTCCTTGCTACATCCAAGATAGTACCACCACCCATGCTCTTTTAATATGAAATACACCATAAATAAATGATTATAAACATATATAATTAATTATTTAATATAAATCATAGATGAATAATCAATGAAAAACTCACCAAGAATTCTTGTTGCGTTCAAACCTTGTCTAACCACTCATGAATGGCCCATGACACATTCCCAACACTATACCTAGAATAATATCAAGCACTCGATGCCTAATCCATCCCCAATTTATTCAAATTTCCTGAAAACCCTAAATAAATTAGGTAAGAGGATTACATTTACTGAATTAATGAAAGAAAAAATGTGTTCACTTTCATAGGACTTCTTCCAGCCAAGACATAAAAAATCCCCATCATCTTCAGTTAATTCTAGTAGGTTCTTGTGGAATTAACACTAAATCCAATCAAAAATTGAGTAAGAAATCAGTTGTTATGAAGGAGATAAATAATTGAGAAAATAATGGAAGATTTTACCTCTCTCAAAACTCCAAACCAACTAAATCGTGAAACACCCTTGTCTGAAAAGGGCGGAGTTTCCCTTGTACAAGAAAGAGTCACCCATGCATCAGTAACAATGAAAACTAGGTGGTTCAGGGAAGGAATTTCATTTTTCTTGAAAAATTCACCGTCTGAAATTTTCAAGGTAATAAGACCCTTCCCTCATATAAACACATTCATAGTATAAACCTTAGTTCACAACCTGAATGGCCATATGTTAACATCATTCTCAATGTGAATGACTCCATCACATCATGAATGGACCACTACTATAAATTTTCAAAATCCCAACCACCCAATCCTTCTATGACACCCACCTGAACAACTAATACATTCATTGTTCTTTAAATCGAGTCCAAAAAAATTATTTCAATATTTTTAAACACTCAAAATCCCAATTCGGGTCCTAGTTTTCAAAATTTTCCACTCAACAAAACAAAATTTTAAATTCATCCAATACATAAGGATCCAAAAATCACCAGTGAGTTACAACCTCTCAAATATAAGGGTTATCATCCTTAAGAATACATGGTATTCTTCAAATTATCATATCTGACCTATCCCAATAATAAATTCATTGATAACTCACCACATTCCATCTTTGAATCTCAAAAAATCTTTCACTGCACAAATCCAAATTCTAAGGTGCACCAATCACTAAATGTAGATCCACCCACTCACTACTAGTGACATATCCAAGATAGTGTTCACCGCACCTATTTAAATTGATAATACAAGGGGTGTCAATACCATTAATCCTAAGGATCATGCTTCTATCCATAATAAGCCTCCACTCAAATAGATATAGATTGCTTACAATGGTTCTTCCCACCATAAGAATCACCAAAATGAAAACACAATCCCAACTATCCACTAACACACCAACCATGATCCATGAAATGATCCCAATGTGGTTTTCTACTCACCAAATATGAATCTATTACAAACAATAGTTCTTCATTATCCAACATTCTTTTAAAAAAACTCCTTTTCACCACTACCGACACATTACATACCACCTGATCATGATGCATTTACTCTTAGAGATATCATGATATCATTAAATGCCTTCATCGAAGTCTGAATCTGATTTTCATTGAAAGTACACTGTTGGATAACCATACATATTTACCAGTTTTTGTTCTCTTACCCTAGCCACCATTCAACCTCCAAACCTACTCACTCCCGTATCACATCTAAACCACTACACACCTGATGTCAACTCATCGACTCACTTGACATCACATATACACATTAAATTTGGTATTTACCAAGAAACCAGATAAAATTGTATATGGCCTCACAATGTTATCCTAATGTCCCCTAAACTACCCCCAATCTTTCTTACCAAAACCACACACCTTCTAACACAAGGTTCATTCACTCTTGACTGATATGATGATCCATACTATAGGTGTATCATTATTATCATTATTCAAACCAAAAAAAAATGAACTCTATGGCCAATACTCCATCCATTAACACACCTAATGATTGGATGTTAACATGTAGCACATACTCTAGTGCTAGTACAAAACACTTACACTGCTCATTCTCATCCTTCTAGGAATGAAGTCTTCCTACAAGTAATAGTGAACTCCCCAACATGTGGACTCCCTTAAGCCTCTCCTAAATTTCCAACTTAAATGATTTCTGTATTTATACCTTCATGATAGTTTATGTAATGTCATACATTCGGTTCAACTATACCATGATAACTGGTCCATTTCTGATATCACCACCTACCACTGAGGAACATCTCTTAGCTCACCCAACCCTGATTTGACATTCCTATGATAATCTCACCACTGTATTACCGCCATATAAATTCTATGTTATTCTAAATTCTAAAAAATAACAGTATAGCTACACAGAACATTTACATCAATCCACAAACTAAATGATGACCACCCTTACCCAGTGCACACCTTCCATTTCCCACTGGAATTTATCTCAAAAATCCTCACTAATTATCACTATCCTCCACCAAAGGTAGATTCATCCACCAAAAACCCTATCATATGTTATTTATTATGATACTACTTGATCTCACTCAGATTAAGTGGTTGTATTCTCTCATAAAACTCAGTCACACAATTAGACTCATGCTCCCATGAGGCACATCTTGCCTATCCAAGGAAAATGTAGCCAACCCACTGTAAATTTCTTTATTGAATTTCATTCTCACCCTATATCCCAAGGCATCTCACTCATACTAAGGATAACACATGAACACTCACAATGAACCTACCCAATCTCTCACAACATTCAAAAATAATGGTATATGAATCCTTCCAAACTCACCCTCTAAAATTGGCCTCAATACCCAAAACACTTAGGGTGCTTCACATCTGAAAATCCCAAGGCATTTCACATCCCTTTCCTCAACCACACAATTTTGTTAATTTGAATTCTACCATAAATATATATGGGAAAAATTATATATTATGATATTAAAACATTAATTAAATAATAAAAACATCCAAAATAAAATAATTTCTTTTCTTAGTATCATTTCATAGACCTCCAATGCCTATATGCATCCACTAAGGGTCCCTATACATATTTTTCACAAAGGGGTTGCATAGATACCATAGAAATTAATCCTGAATTAGGATCCACATGACCTTCCATCATAGAAAAAACCATGTTTCAAGTAATTATAATTCCACTAACAAGTTATACAGGAAAACTCCCTATAAATTGTTGTTGACATGTTAGACCAATGATCCTCAATTATAAAATCCAATCACATAGAAGCATGAAAACGTCATGTGATTCGTATAATCTAAATATAATTTATAAATATAAGACTTATTCAAATGGTCCAAGAGAAAAAAATATATAAATAAAAACATCAAAAAAGACATCATATTCAATAGTCATCTCAATTGTAACACCAAAAACCCAGAAAAGAAATCTCATGCCCTCAGAAACTAGGAATTTCCACCAAAATGGAATTCAGGATTCACCAGTATGAGGTCCATCATAAGTTGTGACACATTCCTAAACCACCAATCTACCATCTCCTTAAATACTAGTATATAAAAAATTCTTCAATACAACCTTATGACACCCCATTATATAATCTACGTCCGATCCAGAGTGCAATGTGACCTCAAAAATACCACCCCATATTATAGAAACTTCCAACCAGTGGTTAGGGACTCATACATATAATGGGGAGACTATCACCTCAAATAAAATTGAAACATATAGTCAAAATAAAAAAAATCATTTATAGAAATCATCATAGTACATATTGATAAATAAACACAATTATAAAAAAATTACCCTACATAAGTATACAGACTCATAGTAATACCAAAATATAAAATTTATTTTTGATTAGGAATATCTCATATAAAAAATACA
The DNA here is from genome assembly GCA_963277665.1 of Viscum album. Lineage (NCBI taxonomy): Eukaryota > Viridiplantae > Streptophyta > Magnoliopsida > Santalales > Viscaceae > Viscum > Viscum album. The sequence continues at coordinate 1,110,461,001 of OY728137.1, forward strand.
TACACTATCCATATTTTCATCCCTGAGCTTCAACACATCCCGCCTTTATGTCCCCTCTTACAGTGAAGACCAATCCACTACATGTATGGTGATAAAAATGAAAATTTTAATATTATATACAGGTTCAAAAGGGTTCCCATATAAAATATTATACATTTATATTAGTTTGGTCACATGATGTTTCTATAGTGAACACCAACATATTCATGTATCTCAAAGGATGAAAATAAACATGTCACATAAGTGCAAAGACATCGTGTGCTAACCAGAAAACTACGACTCCATGTGTATTAGGTCACTATATACTAACCAGGACACCATGATATATGATAATACCTAATTTAGTGTTGTTTTCAAATCCACATGGTCACTTTCTCTTGTTTCATTATTCCCAATGTTCAAAATATTCCCAAAGGCTCATGATAGGGAATTATCCAAACCATGAACCACTACCTGAAGAAATAGGGTATAGTCATATATCCACTTATTGAACCACTTTCTTATCACTCAATGTATGTTCCATTATCCATATATCAATTCACATCATGGGCCAACCCCTCGTAGGTGAACCATTATCACAACCCAATACTTCTTATGGAAGGGTCAATGATCATAACCCAAGCCTCTCAAGGAATTGTTCTATTTTAAGAACTATGACTTCATCTCACCCACAACAATTTTTCAATCACTATCACACTCATGGTGGGGCCATAATATTGGATTGTGTCCCTCATCGGGTCCATTTCCTATCATAATAACATCGTCTAAAACACACATGTATAGAAAATAGGGTTGTATCACATCACACAAGCTCACTAGCTCATAAGTTGGGAACTAGTCACTCATATCGAGCACCTTATCTCAAAAAAATCTTTCCTCACCTTCCAGGGTATCCACTAGGTCCTATAGACCTACCAAAAAAATTTCACAATGATACCATCTCAAATTCATTACCCCTCGTGACACTATATCTTGAAGGCTCATATAACCCATACCTCTATTTATGAGTCCAAAACCCATAAAAACCACTTGACACTCTTTCTCCCATGTCCCAATGACCATACTATGCTATCACACCTAAATAAACCTTGATTTCTTGATTTTAATATTTGAGTAATTTTCCTGAACCACACCTTGGATCCTTGTCACATCTCTTACGGTAGATCTATTAACCCACTAACAAAAACAAAAGCCTCTCCATCACACCCTATCTCATCCTGGAGGACACATCCAACTCATTTTAAATTCCAAACCTCAAACCACCTTCTAAAGGGTGTCACTCATCAAGAGTGAGACTTATGGTTACCTCACCCATTATTATTTGACCTATGCCTCACACATTCTCACCACTATACCTTCAGAAACCATCCCAGGCTACATATGAACCTAATCATATCAAAAGACCTTCCCAAGTCCTCTATCTAGGTAAATAAATAATATCACCCCATGGATTCAAAGTCTCTAGGTAAACCAAACCACTTAAAGTGGTAATGTGAACTTACCTTGAGTATAAGAGGTATAATTCCATCTTATTTATATCTCTTGTCCACTTATATAACCTATATATCTACCTAGTCAAATGAAATTAGCATGAAATCACATGGTCATGCATAAACATGAAAATTATAAGGCCCTAGCCTTAAACCTTACTTAATCTTGAGTTATTACAAGATTACACATTGAGGATCATTTCGGGTTTAGAGTTTTAGAGAATTAGATCATAAAACTTGCATTACATTCCACATATAAACAAAGTGGTTACATAAAGATAGTATTCTTATTTCCCATCAATGGAAAAATATTTAAAATAAAACATGGATTCTTTCTTGACACTTCCTTGACACTATCATCATATCATGTACCTTTCCCTTGACCTGTGAAAAAAATTTCAAAAACTTGGGATGAGCATGAAAAGCTCAGTAAGGGACATAAAAATATGGAAAGGAAACATGGGTACATATATACATAAGAATTAAATCACACTTTACCCATAAAACATAAGCACTTTAACATACATCATCAAATCATGAATAAATCATAGAAATCATAAGACATAAAGGAAACTTGAGGCATTAATAACATTCTTACGTAGGGAGTAACCCTCTAGGTTACGTTTGGAATACCCATCATAGTATATTCCCTAAATCTCTTCAGAGAAACCTTAACGTTTCAATCCTTCGCGTTACCCAATGCATTGGAGAGCTATATCGGGATCACCCGCCCTTAGTTTATCACAGAACCACCCGTCTTCATAATACTGCCCAAGAACCTCAACATAATCGTATCACATAAAACATGCATAAAGGAAACATAACATTTCCATATTTCAATCACAAGATATCAATACAACACATTGATATAAAAACATTATGAAAACCATTTTCAATACCAAAATAAAAGAAATTTAAAACATGGTATTTATTTTTCTTTTAAAAAAAGGTATGGCTTGTAGAGGAAGCCGAAACTGAAACAATGGTCACGGCAGCGGAGAAGTCATTGTCCCCGCATACATACGACAAAAACATTCCCTTTTTTCGTTTAGTAAATGCTTCATATAAAAAACATTCCTTTTGAATAAATGTAAAAGTCAAAGGGGTTTATACACCGTATAAAAGAAGGTTGTGTATAAAACAAAATATGCCTCAATGAAAGGAGATTGAGACGAAGTCCCATACCTCGGGTCCGACTTGACTCGATCGTTCTTTAATGACCTGAATAATAAACTTGAGTTAATTTCTACTTGATTAAGAACCTTTTTTAAGTTCATTATTCTTTTTATATCACTTATTTCCATGTCATGAACACTATATAATTATTTATGTTAAGAACGGTCGTTTTAACGATCATTGGTACTTGAGTCAAAAATAAACCCTTTATAATTACAAGTTGTTCATATATCCATTATATCCAGAATAATAATAATGATGTATATATCATATATATCTAGTATATACATGCATTTATAATATTACATAATAATTTAGAGGTAAGAAATGAAATGCATCGTTCATGGAGACGGTAAGTCATACGTACGCATGAACGCTACTTTCATTTCTATTTCGTATTTTATAGAATGGAATCATAATGATATAAAGGTATATTATAATTCCAGTATAATATCATATATAATATCATAGTTCCATCCTTTATACGTCCCACATCTAGTATTTAATGAATCAAATCACTTTGAGGGGGCGGTAGTCCGCACTTCCTTAAATGAAGATATCGCGTTTACCCATAATGGAAACCATAAAGGTATGCCCAAAATGAAAAATACAGAAGCTTAAGGAAGACATAAACATATTATATATCATATATAAATATAGTGACATCTTAATGCCCAACTTTTAAGGTGTTAAATGAATGTTGAACAATCATTATTTCCGGAGGCATAAATTCACCATCCATAGAAAGAGTATGTCCTTTAACCATTAGATGTAGGTGTGTGTAAGTGTAGCTCGAATCCTTCTTATAAAAACATCCCAGTATATTGAAGATACTAGATTTGTTACAAAATAAATGAATAAAAAGATTTTAGGGGGTTGGAGAAGCAAAATAAAACAATGGGACTCAAGTGAAGACATTACCTTAAAATCGGGTAACTCCCTTTGGTTTGAGGACAAAGGCTTCCATGGAAAGACTTCTGCCCAAATTGAGGCTTCAAGGAGAAATAGAGAGATGTGGAGAGACAAAATGGGCAGGGTTTGTCTGAGGCAAAGGCTTTGGGAGTGTGGGTAAGGAGGTATAGGTGGGGGCCTTTTATAAGAGGAGAGGAGGGGCACTCTTGGAAAGTAATGAAAAGTCACTTTATTTTAAAATGGTATTCGGATTTAAGAGGTAAAACATTGATATAATTTGAAGATAAGGTGATAAGGGTTCTAAATCCACTAATCCAATAGGTTTTGGACATGTGAAGGTCTTAGAGTTTACATTATCTTTCCATTTTATTTAAATCCTTTATTAATGAGGTAATCGCTGCATATCATGATGTCATAAATAATTTAATGTATATAAATTCTAAAAATTATAAAAAAAATACTATGATGTAGGAAATCTGTTTATCTTTCCAATAACTATTTATAATCAAAAATCTGACTTGTATAACCCCATTTAAATTTTTTTTTAGTAAAACATATCATGTTTGTGTCATTTTTAATTTAACATTAAATAAAAAGTTATTTATGTCATTTCCCAACCAAGTGGCTCCATGGGGTCCCCAAGTTGACCCATGGATTTTCTTGGTCGGCCATGACACATCCATTGAGGGCAGGACATGTGTCAAGCTGATCTCATATTATTAAAACATTATTTTTACCTTAAACTACACTAATTACCACTAATCGCGATTAAGAACTTAAAAGTTACTATTCACCAAAAAATTATTTTAATCTCATTGAACCATATTTTACTTCTTAATGAAAACCCTGTATGTCGGATTTTTGAAAATCAAATCACATAAGTGACAAAGTTTCATTTAAATGAAAAATCAGTTTCTTTAACTACCCCTTAGTGGTTTCACTATTTATCAAAAATTGAAGTTTTTCAGAAAAAAAACCAAAACTTCACCCTAAGCTATATTTGATATTCTGAATTAAAAAATGATGTATATTTTACAAAATTCAAATCATATAAGTCACATTAATTAATTTAATAATTAATTCATGATGTCATGACAAAAAGCGTGTTTTTATGAAACAATAAGTATCAAAAGATTGACACCAGTTTAAGTCCAATTTCAAAGTGAAATTGATTCCAATGACCACCATTGGATTAAATGGTAAAAATATATTCAGATTAAACTTTAATACCAATTAAAAATTTAATCTAACCATATGATTAAATTACATGAAAAAGCAGTTTTGATGTAAAATGCAGTATTTTTCACTATTCATTAAAAAAATGAACATTGTCAGAAAAATACCAAAAATTTATCCAATGTAAATTTCAATGACCCAATCATAAATAATATGTTTATTTTGAAAAATATAGATTATAAAATTGTCAAAAGTTTGATTTAGAAAGGGTTTGCCATCAAAAGGCAGTAAAATAATCTTTTAAGAATATTAGTGTATTCCATGCATAAGATTGTATTTATTTTCATTTTAAGCCTCTAAAACACTATCTTAATCATTAATAGACATAGATAAAAATATATATTATTCATTACTTACTTGGGATGTTACATCCTTCCCCCCTTTAGAAAATTTCATCCCCGCAATTTATTTACTTATCGAATTAATGGGGTACTTATCCCTCATTGCATTTTCAGATTCCCATGTTGCCTCTTACATCATGTGGTTTTTCCTCAAAACCTTTACCTGATTAATCACCTTATTCCGTAACACTTGCTCCTTGTGGTCAAGAATCTGGACCGGTTGATCCTTATAAGATAGGTTCTCTTCTAGCTGAACTACTTATGGACTCAAAACATGAGATGGATCTGGCATGTACTTTCTCAACATCGAAACATGAAAAACATTGTGTACCGGAGATAAACTCGGAGGGAAAGCCACTCGGTAAGCAACAGATCCAACTCTCTCTAGAATTTCATATGGTCCAATGAACCTTGGACTCAGATTTCCTTTCTTACCAAATCACATCACACTTTTCCATGGTGATACATTGAGAAAAACATGATCACCTACCTCAAAAAAGAGATCCTTCCTCCTGTTGTCCGCATAACTCTTCTGACTACTCTGAGGTGTTATCATGTGTTTCTGTATCAACTGAACTTTTTCTGCCAACTCTTCTACCAATTCTGGTCCCATCAACTTCCTTTCACCCACTTCATCCCAGAAAGCTGGAGTTTGACACCGCTTCCCATATAATGCCTGAAATGGTGCAATCTGTATACTGGAATGAAAACTTTTATTATATGAAAATTCAACCAAAGAATGTTGTTGGTCCCAAATTCCCTGATAATCCATCGAACAAGCTCGTAGCATATCCTCCAATGTCTGAATTGTTCGTTCTGACTGCCCATCTGATTGAGGATGAAAAGCTGTACTAAAATTTAATTCAGTACCCAACGACTTCTGAAAGCCTTTCCAATAGTTAGAAGTGAACCTCGAGATGTCTTCGGTAATCCCACAACAAAGTCCATGGATATATTCTCCCATTTCCACTCTGGAACTGGTAAAGGATGAAGCATCCCTTTCAGTAACTGCCTCTCTTCTTTAACCTGATGACAAGTCAAACACTTCACAGTAAAATCAGCAATATCTCTTTTCATTCCATCCCACCAGTAATACTCTCGCAGATCTCTGTACATCTTAGTACTGCCAGGATGAACTGAAAACAGGGAACTATGAGCTTCACATAACAACTCTCTCTTCAACTGTGAATCACATGGCACACACAATCTCTTCACAAATCTCAAAACACAATCATTATCAATGTTGAATTCAGGGAACTTTCCTTTCTGAACCATCTCTACCTTTTTCTGCAACTCACTGTCTCGCTTCTGTGCTTGCATGATTCTATCTGATAGAGATGATCTCACTGATACCTGAAACAAAGAAGAAGAACTTCTTGCACCAACAACTTCTATGCCAATGTTCATCAAATCCTTAACCAAAGGATCACATTCCAAACGTAAGATTGGTAATGAAGCATTAGTTTTTCGACTCAAAGCATCAGCCACTTTATTTTCTTTTCCCGGATGGTAATGAATTGTAAAATCATAATCCTTGATTAATTCTAGACATCTCCTTTGTCTCATGTTCAACTCTTTCTGAGTGAATATATACTTTACACTTTTGTGATCGGTATATATTTCCCACTTTACTCCATACAAATGATGCCTCCAAATTTTTAAGTGAAAACAACAGCAGCTAATTCCAAATCATGTGTAGGGTAATTTACCTCATGAGTTTTCAACTGTCGTGAAGCATAAGAAATTACCTGATCATTATACATTAGGACGCAACCAAGTCCTTTCAATTAAGCATCATTGTAGATAACAAACTCACCATTCCTGGAAGGTATCGCCAAAACTAGAGCATTCACCAATGTTCTTTTCAATTCCTAAAAACAATCATCACATTCTTTTGTCCAGATAAACTTAACACCCTTCCGAGTTAGCTTAGTCATTGGACTAGATAACCGTGAAAAATTTCTAAAAAACTTTCGGTAATAGCCTGCCAAACCAAGGAAGCTACGAATCTCAGTTACATTTGTGGGTCTTGGCCATTCTTCAACAACCTTTGTTTTTGCAGGATCAACAGTTATCCCATCTTTAGAAACAATGTGACCAAGGAAAGAAATTTGTTGCAACCAAAACCCACACTTGCTGAATTTTCCATAGAGATTATTTTCTTTTAAGGTTTTCAAGATAACCCTTAAATTTCTTTCATGCTCTTCTTTAATTTTAAAAAACACCAAAATATCATCAATGAAAACCACCACAAACATATCCAAGAACTCTTGGAAAATTTTATTCATTAAGTCCATGAATACAGCAGGTGCATTGGTTAGCCCAAAAGGCATTACTACAAATTCATAATGGCCATATCTTGTATGGAACCTGGTCTTCAGAACATCTGCTTCCTTTACCTTCAGCTGATGGTACCACGATCTCAAGTCAATCTTTGAAAAAACTGAGCTCCCTGGAGTTGATCAAACAAATCATCGATATGAGGCAAAGGATATTTGTTATTAATAGTAATATTATACAAGGCCCTATTACCAATTCAAAGTCTCATTGAACCATCTTTCTTTTTAACAAATAAAATAGGAGCACCCCATGGTGACGTTCTAGGTCGAATGAAACCTTTCTCTAATAAATCTTTCAACTGATCCTTCAACTCTAAAAGTTCAATTTGAGCCATTCGATAAGGGGGTTTTGAAATTGGCTTAGCATCAGGAACTAAGTCAACAGTAAACTCAACTTCCCGATCTGGTACTATTCCAGGAAACTCATCAGGAAAAACATCAGGATACTCATTTACCACCGGCACATCATTAATCTGAACAGTTCCTTTATTTTCAACGATGTGTGCATGGTAACATTCATTTCCATCTTTTACAAGTTTCTTGGCCTCTTGATAAGTTATCAACAGTAAGGGTTCATTCTTGTACACAAACTGAAAGTCTTTCTGAAAATAAACTTCTTTATCTCTACAATCAATCTTAGCATGGTAAATAGAGAGACAATCCATACCCACGATAACATCAAACTCTACTAGAGGTATAACAATAAGGTTTGCAAGTAGGTTCTTTCCACAAATAAGGATAGGAATATTCTTATAAATTATTTTTGCCTCAACATTTCCCTCAGGTGTTTTTACCAAAAGTTCAGGAGTCATTTCTTGAGATGGTATTCCCATTTTACGAGAAAAGTTTTCAGAGATGAAAGAATGTGTAGACACCGAATCAAATAACACACTGGCATAATCTGAAAAAACAAACAAAGTACCTGATACAACTTCATTTGATGGCCCGACATCTGCTGAAGTAGTTGCAAAGGATTTCACCCCCCCTTTCTTCTTGTAGGCTAACTGCTTCCCATCACTCAAGCTCTTTATTGGACACTAGTTTGCATAGTGACCCATCTCATTGCACTTAAAACATTTCACTAACTGTAAATCAAATTTGGTCTTACCTTCACCTTGATCCTTTTTAGTGCAATCACGAGCCTTATGTCCCATCTTACCACATCGGTAGCACTTTCCAGAATTCAGAAGACATTCCCCAGCATGCCTTTTGCCACATTTATCACAAACTGGAAGCTTAGTTTTCTTACCATCATACTTTTTTGAATAATTCTTACCTTTCTCCTGCCACCTCGGTCTCTTCTTTTGTTCGTTGTTATAGAACACTTGATCATCGACAAACTCCATTTCCACCTTCTCAGCACATCGAACAAGCTTTTCATAACTTTTAAACTCACGAGAATCTAATTCCCTTCGATATTTTGGCTTTAATCCTGAGTAAAAAAGATTGATTTTACTATCAGGGTCTCAGATAAAATTTAGAGCATACCTTGCCAATCGAGTAAACCTTTCTTCATAGGTAGCCACTGAGTCTTCCTCTTTCCTCAATTCCAAGAATTTCTTTTCCATCCTAAGTTGAATATCCTTAGGAAAATACTTCTCAAGAAACATACCTTTGAATTCATCCCAGTCAAGAGCATCAATCTCATCAGCGTCCCTGATATTTTTAACCATAGACCACCACTGATCTACCTCACCCTCCAAACGGTAAATAGCAAGACTAACCTTTTGATTGTCTGAACACCCCATGACATCGAAAATCTTCTCCAGTGCTTTAATCCACCCTTCAGCTAACATAGGGTCGGATGATCCTCTGAATTATGGGGGATGTTGCCTCATGAAATGTTCCACCACTGACTTGTTCCTTAGCGGTTGATCTGGATGATCTCGTGCATGGATACCACCACCACTTATCGCTTGAGTCAACTACGCCATTACTGCAACAAACTGTTCAGTTCCAATTCCGACCATCTCAGGATGCTGATTCGGAAGGTTATTTCCTTCTATATGCCTTCCAAGAACTGCTTCCCTATTTCCTCTGCGAAAAACCATTCTGAACAAACATGCCTTAGATGAAGAAACATGGTAATCTTCAAATACTATATCACTTCAATTTGACCATAAAAAAATATTTTTGGATAATCATTTAATAGAATTCTAACTCCTAAAGTTATCTAAACCGACCTTTGATACCAACTATAAGGCCCCAGCCTTAAACCTTACTTAATCTTGAGTTATTACAAGATTACACATTGAGGATCTTTTTGGGTTTAGTGTTTTAGAGAATTAGATCATAAAACTTGCATTACATTCCACATATAAACAAAGTGGTTACATAAAGATAGTAATCTTCTTTCCCATCAATGGAAATATATTTAAAATAAAACATGGATTCTTTCTTGACACTTCCTTGACACTATCATTATATCATGTACCTTTCCCTTGACCTGTGAAAAACATTTCAAAAACATGGGATGAGCATAAAAAGCTTAGTGAGGGATATAAAAATATGGAAAGGAAACATGGGTACATATATACATAAGAATGAAGTCATACTTTTCCCATAAAACATAAGAACTTTAACATACCTCATCAAATCATGAATAAATCATAGAAATCATAAGACATAAAGGAAACTTGAGGCATTCATAACATTCTTACGTAGGGAGTAACCCTCTTGGTTACGTTTGGAATACCCATCACAGTATATTCCCTAAATCTATTTGGAGAAACCTTAATGTTTCACTCCTTCGCGTTACCCAATGCATTGGAGAGCTATATCGGTCTCACCCTCCCTTAGTTTATCATGGAACCACCCGTCTTTATAATAATTCCCAAGAACCTCAACATAATCGTATCACATAAAACATGCATAAAGGAAACAAAACATTTCCATCTTTCAATCACATGATATCAATAAAACACATTGATATAAAAAAATTATGAAAACCATTTTCAATACAAAAATAAAAGAAAATTAAAACATGGTATTTATTTTTCTTTTTAAAAAAAGGTATGGCTAGTAGAGGAAGATGAAACTCAAACAATGGTCACGGCAGCGGAGAAGTCGTTGTCACCGCATACGTACGAAAAAAACATTCCCTTTTGTCTTTTAGTAAACGCTTCGTATAAAAAATATTCCTTTTGAATAAACTTAAAAGTCAAATGGGGTTTATACACCGTATAAAAGAAGGTTGTGTATAAAACAAAATATTCCTCAATGAAAGGAGATTGAGACGAAGTCCCATACCTCGGGTCCGACTTGATTCAACCGTTTTTTAATGTCCTGAATAATAAACTTGAGTTAATTTATACTTGCTTAAGAACCTTTTTTAAGTTCATTATTCCTTTTATATCACTTATTTCCATGTCATGAACACTATATTATTATTTAAGTTAAGAACGATCGTTTTAACGATCATTGGTACTTGAGTAAAAAATAAACCCTTTATAATTACAAGTTGTTCATGTATCCATTATATCCAGAATTATAATAATTATGTATATATCATATATATCTAGTATATACATGCATTTATAATATTACATAATCATTTAGAGGTAAGAAATGAAATGCAACGTTCATGGAGACGGTAAGCCGTACGTACGCATGAACGCTACTTTCATTTCTATTTCGTATTTATAGAATGGAATCATAATGATATAAAGTTATATTATAATTCCAGTATTATATCATATATAATATCATAGTTCCATCCTTTATACGTCCCACATATGGTATTTAACGAATCAAATCACCTTGAGGGGGCGGTAGTCCGCACTTCCTTAAATGAAGATATCGCGTTTACCCATAATGGAAACCATAAAGGTATGCCCAAAATTAAAAATACAGAAGCTTAAGGAAAACATAAACATATTATATATCATATATAAATATAGTGACATCTTAATGTCCACCTTTTAAGGTGTTAAAATAATGTTGAACAATCATCGTTTCGGGAGGCATAAATTCACCATCCACGGAAACAGTATGTCCTTTAACCATTAGATGTTGGTGTGTGTAAGTGTAGCTAGAATCCTTCTTATAAGAACATCCTAGTATATTGAAGATACTGGAGTTGTTACAAAATAAATGAATAAAAAGAATTTAGGGGGTTGGAGAAGAAAAATAAAACAAAAGGACTCAAGTGAAGACATTACCTTAAAATCGGGTAACTCCCTTTGGTTTGAGGTCAATGGCTTCCTTGGGAAGCCTTCTGCCCAAAGTGAGGCTTCAAGGAGTAATATAGGGATTTGGAGAGACAAAATGGGCAGGGTTTTTCCGAGGCAAAGTCTTTGGGAGTGTGGGTAATGAGGTAGAGGTGGGGTCCTTTTATAAGAGGAGAGGAGGGGCACTCTTGGAATGTAAAGAAAAGTCACTTTATTTTAAAATGGTATTCGAATTTAAGAGGTCCCAAATTGATATAATTCAAGGATAAGGTGATAAGGGTTCGAAATACACTCATCCAATAGGTTTTGGACATGTGTAGGTCTTATATTTTACATTATATTTCCATTTTATTTAAATCCTTTATTAATGAGGTAATTGCTGCATCATCATGACGTCCTAAATAATTTAATTTATTTAAAGTCTAAAAATTATAAAAAAATACTATGATGTATGGAATATTTTTATCTTTCCAATTACTATTTATAATAAAAAATATGACTTGTATAACCCCATTTAAAAATTGTTTTAGTAAAACATATCATGTATGTGTCATTTTACTTTAACATTAAATAAAAAGTTATTTATGTCATTTCACAACCAAAGTGGCTCCATGGGGTCCCCAAGTTAACCCATGGATTTTCTTGGTCGGACATGACACATCTAATGAGGGTAGGACATGTTTCAAGCTCATCTAATATTATTAAAACATTATTTTTACCTTAAACTACACTAATTACCACTAATTGAGATTAAGAACTTAAAAGTTACTATTCACCAAAAAATTATTTTAATCTCATTGAACCAAATTTTTCTTTATAATGACAACCATGTATGTCGGTTTTTTGAAAATCAAATCACAGAAGTGACAAAGTCTCATTTAAATGAAAAATCGGTTTCTTTAACTACCACTTAGTGGTTTCACTATTCATCAAAAATTGAAGTTTTTCAGAAAAACACCAACACATCACCCTAAGCTATATTTGATATTCAGAATTAAAAAATGATTTCTATTTTAAAAAATTCAAATCATATAAGTCACATTAATTAATTTTATAATTAATTCCCAATGTCATGACAAAAAGCGTGTTTTTATGAAACAATAAGTATCAAAAGATTGACACCAGTTTAAGTCCAATTTCAAAGTGAAATTGATTCCAATGACCACCATTGGATTAAATGGGAAAAATATGTTCATATTACACTTTAAGACCAATTAAAAATATAATCTAACCATATTATTAAATTAAATGAAATAGCAGTTTTGATGTAAATTGCAGTATTTTTCACTATTCATTAAAAAAAATGAACATTGTCAGAAAAATACCAAAAATTTGTGCAATGTAAATTTCAATGTCCCAATCATAAAGAATATGTTTATTTTTACAAATATAGATTATAAAATTGTCAAAAGTTTGATTTACAAAGGGTTTTCCATCAAAAGGCAGTAAAACAATCTTTTAAGAATATTAGTGTATTCCATGCATAAGATTGTATTTATTTTCATTTTAAGCCTCTAAAACACTATCTTAATCATTAATAGACATAGATAAAAATATATATTATTTATTAATTACTTGGGATGTTACAAAAATTAACTTGTATTAATGGATATACCTACCTCTTTAAATGAGTTAACTCCCAAGACATGGTATTTATATCCTCCTATAATCCCTTTCATACCCCATCATATCCTATACTACCACCTAAGTTATTTTCTTACTCCATAACCCATAAATAAATAATTATAAAAATTTATAATTAATTATTTAATTTAACCAAAGAGTCATAATTAATGGAGAACTCTCTAGGAATCATTTTTTGCACTAAATCATTAATGAGAAACCTGTAAAAGGTATATGGTAGATCCCTAGAACCAAAAAAAACAAAATATCTTACACATGACACCCGATCAATCACCAATTTGTATCAGTTTTTTAGAAGACAATAAAATATTATGGAATGTCTTTCATTGAACAAAATAGAAAAAGAAAACATATGTTCACCTACCTATGACCTCTTTAAAACAATCCATATTAAATCCCCATAATCCTTGGTCGATTCCATAATTATTTGGTGTAATAGACACATAAATCTTACCAAAGTAGATGATGGAATTAGTGTCAATAAAGGGGAACAAAAAATGGAAATGAAATATCTTACATTTGATCACTGTCAAAACACATCCGGAACCATCCCCTCTAAAGGGGGATTAAGGAGGGACATTTTTGGGGTAATAGATAATAAATGACCTCTCAAAACACCTTAAACCCCCTAAATCACAAAACACCCCATCCCATAAAAGATGGTTTTACCCCTAATCAAAAACATTCCAACCATGAAATATTCATTACAGGAACTAGGGGTTTATGGAGTGAATTCTCTTTCACATGTACATGTCATGGTTATAAATTCAGTTCATGAGATAAAATACTCAAGTCAGAAGGACCCTTACCTTGGACAACCCCATTCATATTGTGAAACCCTAGTTTATGGAATTAATGGACCTATATGAATACCACTAATCTAATTAATGACTCCTTAACACTATAAATGGCCTATTGGGGTAAAATTTCTGCAACCTGACCACCCGTCCCTTCATCGAAATATTCGTAAACTTCTATGGCATCCACCAAGCCAAAAACCATGTCTAAATACTTCTTTTAAATATTTTCATAAAATAAAAATCTAGATCCATGTCTCGGTTATCAAAACTAACCCCTCAAAAAAATAAAACTCTTCGAAATTACAATGACACCAAAATATATGAGGCATTAAATCTTATCCCAAGGAGGCCTAAATATTTTTTTTCTAAAGGAACCCATTTTAAGTAGGAGAAAAATCATCAATATATATATATATCATTGCTATGTTTTCCAATTACCTACTCATTTAAACACATTCAATATCTCACTTACCCTCTACTGATTCTATATTAACGTCATTATAATTATGTAAATAAGATAATTCTATTATATAACTCTAATCTCAAACTCAATTCAATCATATATCACATTATTTCTTTGGTCAATTAAACCATCTACATGAATTCTACTATACCAACATTTCCATTTTCACCACGAATAATAATCAATACATTATTAATTATAATATATGACATTAAAAATTATTCTGTGATATGAATATGGTTTTTTTGTATGACACAAAAAATTAATGGTCATTATAAAGTAAATTGTTGTTATTATAAATTTTCTAGAGACTTTATCATTGTGGATTCCATTCCCTCAAACCATACCCATCAATCCAATTAAATGACCATAGAAAATAATAAATCAATATAACATAATGATTTTACTACCTTAAATAATATTTTAATGATGATATTGTTTTCAATTAAAACATCACCATTGTAAAACTTTTATAAACTAATCAAAGTCATTCAACAATAACTAACAACTTTATGTGTATTAAATTATTATAATTTAAAGTTATAAAGTGTAATTGATATTAATTAGGTAATGAAATAAGTTATTAAGATGTTTTTCATTATTTTACAAGATTTTAAATCACCTTCATGGAAGTTGAGAGTATATATAAGGGTTTTTATCTCAATTTCCCTTCATTGAGATAGAAATAATATATCATACATGTCTTATATAGTGTGTAATATATAATTCCCATGAATGTTTTATAATCAATTTCATGAAATTAAACTGATTTAAAAATATATTTCATCTTCCATATTTTAGGGGATTATAATTCATATGTTTCCAAAGTTTTAAGGGTATGTCGTCTCAATTTTTCTCCCATTAAGATATGTTCCATATATACCACTTATCTTATTTTGTGCAGTGTGTGTATATACTATCCCATAAATAATTTTTTTTCTTAGTTTTAATGTAAGTAAATGGGTTTTAAAATCTATTTAAATTTATCCCTTTTAGATAATTATGATTTAAAAGTTTCCAAAGTTATATGACATTATTTCTAATATCACTTTGAAATCGAGATTTTTTTTGATTAAAATTTCATTGGGAGTAATGTTATGTTTTTCTCTAAAAAAATTATCTATTTTCTTATCCTATGGATAATTATATTTTTTAAATGACATCATACCATTTAACCTATATTTGGTTCACATGTTAACCAAATGGTTTCCTGTAAGTGGAGCTGACATTATCTCTTCTATTTGGCTAGGAATCCTTCTCCTCAATGTTCATATTAATTATTTTGTTTTATAAATGTTATTATACATACATATATGACATTATAAGGTCATTTTTATTTTTTTCTTAGTTCAATTTATAAATTAATAAAGGTAATATCTTTTTAATATTTTCTTACTAGGCCATTTTCTATTGATTTTATTTAAAAAGTGAAAAAGGAATATTTTTTAATGGTATCCACAAGAATTCATTTTGTTATAGTATTATTTAGTTTTATTTATATATCTCAGTTTCCATGATTTCATGGTACTTATAAATAATTTATGTTATGATTATTTAATTACTAATTATTTTTGGAATAAAAGTTTTAAAAAATGTAAATGGAATATATTCTTATTTTTCAAAGAAATTATAAACATATTATATAAAATATTTTTATTAAATTTCATTATAATTTAATGTTTCATATGATTATTAGGGGATTTTATCTAATGATACAATCCTATTTATTTATTTGAATTTTTTTTATTTAAATCATCCCAAAACCTATTTATTTCTCATAGGTTAATTAAACTATCTTGGAATTATTACTACGTTTATATTCATGTGGCACAATAACATATGGTTTATCATAATGTGAATTTTTTGTCTTTTTATAGACTTCTAATGCATTGGGTATAGTTTTATATCACATGATATTTTTATGGGACATGGGTGGTTAGCTCATGTCAAAAAATCTAATATTACATGGGGGGTTAGACCAAGTCCAAAAAGTAATGGGACACTGATAGTTAGACCAAGTCTAAAAGGTTTTGTGACATAGGTGGTTATCCTACATCCAAAATCTTATGGGGTGTGAGTGGCTATCCCAATTCCAATATATTATGGTGGGTTCTTAGTTTAGTCCATTATGATACAAATTTCAGAGTGTTTAACCAAACATATTCTATGAAATTTATGATTATATTTGTTCCATACACTTTGGTTATGAAACTTACCCATGTCATTTTATAATGACTCATGATGATTGATTCGTCATTTAGTACTCATTTTAGTAATTTCTTATATTATTCCAAAAACCTTATGTAATGAATCATGTTTATGATCAATGTTTTATTCAGTATGATTTTAATATACTATGTTCATGTACCTTTATTTTTCCTTCTACCCACATGTTCATCTCTTTATAACATATTATCTTTCACTTATGTTTTCCCCTTACTGAGAATAAAAGCTCAAACCTTCCTTATATTTCCATTCCCCAATTCATGTAGAAAAGTATAACATATGATATGTCTAAAAGGGGGTGTAGTGTGGTGTGACTATGGGTAAATGTTCAAAGTGTTGAAAAATAAGATTTTTTTGTATTTAATCTCCAAATATAATAAACATATAGGTTATTAGGGTGATTTATAGTTATATTTAATGAATATTAATCTAAAATGATGTAATATGTTTTCATGATGTGTTTGATTTGACTCATAACTAACTATATTTATGAGATTTTAGGGGCCCAAACCTTGAAAAAAATCTCGTTTCAAGGCGGTGCTTTCCCAAAAAATGTTTCAATCACTACAACTGATCCCCATCATCATCCAAAAAGATATAAAGAGACAAATTACATATATCAGCTCATCTCCAACATATAATATTGAAGTGAAGTGTACCATCATGTTCCATGGGAAAAAATACTCAAGTGGACTACCGGTGTACCCAAATATGAGTGTTAAACAAGGAGATATGAAAACTCACCAAGGTTGGAAAAGTGAATGAAAAGTATCATATGGGTAAACGATGTGTAGAACCATAGGTGTTATCTGGTAATGTAGTGACTAAAATCATGGTGTGTCAATATCTACCTACACAATGTGCCCAAAGGGGGGTACAATGTGTAGGATAGACTATGTACAATGCATGTAACACCTCATCTTGTGTTGTGTGAGTTTTGGTATAAACTTTGTATCCCTACTGTAACATGGTGTGTGGACCCCAAAAACAAACTCAGTGTGTACTATTAAGGTATCCAAGCTATGTAAGGATAGAGATACATGGAATGTTATTTTGACCCACATGGTGTGTGTGTCCAAATAACCACATGTGAAAATAATCCCTATATATTCCATACTGGTCGACTAAGGGTAACATGGAATACATACCAAGTTCACATGTTTTATGATATGTAACATCATTTAAACCCTATATATCATATATATGGAGGTACATATTGTGTGTTCATCTTAGCTACATTCCATCTAGTCATGTTCTTCACCTAGAATAATAAACTCTTATATTTACTCTCCTACACCAACATCCATGCCTTTGATCATGCTTGAATCATCACAGAATGTGTCATCCATGATCAGAATGCCTCCAAATATTATTTTTTAGGTATGTATCAATAGAAAACCAAATATCATTCAATTTTTAGTATCCTCAATACCACACAACTTCTACATATTTAGATCACTATATCCTAATATATAATCAACTTTCATCACCAAATATTTCTACAGCAATCCTCGATGCTCACAATTGAACTCAAAAAAATTGACAGTGGTCCTAGATTTAATTTTCTCATCAAACTACCCCATATTACAGAACATCCCAACAAATAAAAGCCTGATAATGAACATTCAAGGAATAAGGTAGGGGAAAATAATAGGGTAATTAATGATGGAAATTGTGAATCATGATCATTCATCATTACTAAAAAATATATAGGATAGAGGAGAAGTGATACAAGATCATGAATTTTAGGACAAAGAAGGGAAAATATAAATTTTCAGGGCTATACATTACAGTACTAATTCAAGTATAGGATCATTATGATCAACATCACACAAATCAGAGTGGAACAATAATAAGAAATCTATAACACATTATTGGATCGATCAATGATGAATAATGAGTTAACATAGGGAATTGTTGATGATTCGAATGAAGAATTTAGTTTTTACGTTCTACATATCCTTCTAATCCCCCTTGATTACATCCTCTCTCTCCCTTCATAAAGATGGATTTTCTAGTATCTAACATTATGGAGAGAGAAGTTATATGTAGTTAAATAATGGAATCTAATGTTTAAATAACCTAATTAACCAATTAGTTAGCAAGTTAGTTAATTGTTTAATTAAATCAATTAAATTAATTAGTTAATCCATCCCTGATGGCTTGAACTTAGGTCCCCCAATGTGAATAGATATTATAAATCCCCATGTGTAGAACCCACATTTTGGATGAAATCTCATTATTGGATTAACCGTATAAGGTTATATTTTGGTTGAAAAAAATTATTCTCATGAATAAATTTTCATGGACTAAAGAAATATATAATTTTTATTATATTATTTATGATTTCCCAAAACAAAAAAATGATGAAATTTATCAGTGACCAACATCAAAAAAATTATTTAAAATATTCTGAAGTGAAAAATAGGAAAATTCAAGGTCGTAAAAATATAAATTTTTATTTTATGTTAAGAAATTTCATACTCGGATTTAAAAGATATTTGGATAAAAATCGTACAATGTAGTTTCCACAAAAAAGTAAAATTAAAATTAAAATTATAAATAGTTATATATATTCATATATATTATATGAAATGTTGAACCCAACATACTAATATGTGGGTATTGAAAAAATTATATTTTTTGTTTATATCTAATTAATGAAATGAAAAAAGAAACATGTGATTTAGTTGGATAATAAGTTAGTGGAAAACTAATAAAACACAAAAAAATATTAATTATATTCTACTATTAATTGATAAAACCAACTCTTAATTCACATCACATGGGAACTTACTATATATTCATTATATTATATGTTTTTTATGTTCACATAAAAATCGACCTAAAATGGTGATTCAACTATTTTATTCATGAAATAGGTTTAAATACATATAGAATAAAATCAAAATTGTGTTTTTATTTATTATATTGGTGGAAAAGACTATCTAGTCTAGGTATATAAAAATAATCTCATTTTTCAAATAGATATATATGAGTAACTGAAAAATTGGTTTTCATGTGTATAATTATAAATATTTTTATGATATTAGAGGGATAATTGAGCTATATAATATTAAATTTGAAATTCGGAATGTTACTTATGAATAAAAATTTCCCAGAAATTGTGGTATTTGAAATCATCCTTAGTTATGGAAGTGATTAGTCATTTTTCAAAATATTAATCGAAGAAATTTTATGTTAATATAAGTGTATATAAATTTTTTAATTTCCTATATAAGAATAAATTAGGGCATTAACACATATTTATAGAACTTATATGCAATTGATGTAAGCTCGAGCCACATTCAACACATGTAAAACACTGAAGTCTATGCTCAGGAGCACTATAAAGGTTTCAAGAAGATTCATTAAATTGTAGATAAGTACAAGATACACTTCGATTTCATACATGTTAATAAAGACCTTTTTGTTCCCTTTTAAACAACATCAGGTAAAAATGTACAATAATATGTCCACATACTGACTGATCAATATAAATGGAATATTGGGATCAAAAGGTGACTGGAAATAAGAGACAACTATGATATTGACATAGAATACATATAATTATGTTCATTATAATTGGTAAGGCCTGAGTATTGTGACACGATTGATGAAATGAAGCTAGAGAGCAATGGGAAAGATGTGTATAAAGGTGGCACCATGTTTCTATTGTTTGGGTTCCTGGTCTTTTGATGGTCTTACTATAATTTTTTTATTTTTTTATTGGATTTTTGGTTTCCTTATAATATTTATTTTCTACATTCTATTATTAGAGGTTACAAAGCCAAGGGTTAATCCCTATAGAATGTTGTTGTAATTTTTTTAGTCCCAATACAATATCTATTATGTTTGAAATTCCATTAATGATATTAAAGAGAGGGTAAAGAGTGTAGGATTGGTGGTTTTCAATTTATTCTACACATCCAATGCTATATTTATTATTTCACTAAATCATATCCCACTCAATTAAATTTCTCCAATGTAGTATGGTATTGGCGAAATTTATTTTTAAACATAATTCAATGAAGTTGTTTATAGATATGATGACATGATAATGTTTGTTGTTTAACCTTATCTTGTCACTATAACGGAGGCAAAACTTGGTGTCAAAATGGGTTCACCAAGATTTTTGAGTTTCATATCACAAGTACATGAAATCAATAAATGAATAATATGTTGCATGTTTTTGAGTTGATTTAGTAAGATAAAAGAGGACAGTGATGTACACAATATGTCAAATCCTAAGAATAACACCTTAGTTTCTAATTTTTTCATTCCAAATTATTTTTCTAGTCTATATTTTCAAAATATCAATTCATGATTACAACTTTAAATTACAAATTACATTAAGAAGAAAAATATGTGAAAATAAGAGAATAGTGAGTGATTAAAATGGATCTTCAAGTGATAACTTTTTCTTTTCACCCTTCATGTAGTCAAATGGAATTATAAATTTATATTTGATGTAAAGAACAATTGAAAATGTATATCATCGTAATTTTATCATTTTTTCTAATAATCCTAGACGTTTAATAATTTTATCCTTCTTTAATTAAAAATATATTTTTCCTTTTTATATCCTTTGATTTATTATTTTAATTATTCGAGAAAATCCCATTACTCTAATATGGATATTGAGTATATGAATCAGGTATAAACAATTCTTGGAATTCCCCAAAAGGTTTTGTTTATAAACTAAAAACCCTATGACCAAAACACATTCTCGAATATAAATAAATAATAATATGGATCATACCTAATGAATGATATTTAAGGGGTACAGAAAGAAATGCCTTGAATAATGACATATAATCAATGCTAGTATAAGGGTATCAGGTAACCTTAATGATCCAGAATATTATAAGGCAATAAATAGAAGAATAGAATGTTTTCCTAGAAGTATAATAGGGAGTAAATCCTCTAATCTACTCAACTTTGAAGGCTGAAAATTTATAAATAGAATAAAACCCATTGTCTCTATCATACCATAAAGAGAAACTCAATGAGGATCTATAAAACTATTTTTTAGACCCACCATGTCAAATACTCTGAGATATGGGTGAATCAAGTTATGAAAGATTCAAATTACTTCTCTTTTTTGATCTTTTTTCACTATTAAACAAAACACTCTAGTCTATTCTTCATATATATGTGATTAAATGAAATTTAAAACATGAATAATATAAACCAATTTTACTTGGTTCACCCTCACTTGGCTACGTCCAAGGAAAATAAAATTAAAATGTTCTAATATACCAAATCAACTAAATAACATTATTGTTAGAATGTTTGGATCATACTCATTGTCCCTCTTATTTCACTACCAATTACACTTAGGATGCCCTCTTCTCACTCAACTGATGTTTTCTAACTGATACTTCATAAGATTCTTCTATTGATTACATGAATCAACATCTTCTACACCCCATTTTCTTTTTTTTATAATGCTCAATATTAATCTATAATATGAATATAAATTTACTACTACATTTTTTGGAGATTCCTTCAGGTTCATCCAACTTCTCAAAATTATATTAACTTTGCACAACTTTTACACAACTTCCTAAACTTATGCATATCATTAAAAAAAATTATAGAACTATAACGTTCATGAGATTTTTTAATTCACCATGAAACTCTATGTCTCACACAAATTATTACTTTTTACATAAATCAGATTTTTAAATAGATGCAAGTTATTTTTTTGAAATAGATGCTTAACCCATTTCTTCAAGAAATTAATGAATTCACACAACTCCTACAATATTTTTGAGATCTATATTATCTAAGTGTTGGGACACCCAAATTATTTATATAACTTCCTATTTATAGAAATAGTATAACCTTCACAAAAATCCCTTATGCATCTTCTAACTTTCACACAACATTCCTGTTTTATTAAACATTAATGATTTGATGTCAAATTTATCATGAAACTTACAATCATAATGAAACTTCCATCTTTATTTCATAGTTTTATATAACTCAATATGTGTAATGAAAATCTAAATTTCACAAAACATCAAAAAATTTAGAAAATACTTATTTATCCATATTTTAATGAGGTATCCTAGAATATTTACTTTTTTACAAATTCATGAAACTCTATCACCCTTTCACGCAACTTTTTTAAGTTGTGAGAAAATATTTCCTTTTCTAAAAATCAAAATTCTCCTGCCTCCAAATTTAAGATCCCAAAAAATTAGAAATAATTGAGAAACACCACCACATTATATGTGAAACTTATTATACCCCATCTATTTCTTATATACCTTCTTCTTAAATATTTTTTATGAATCACACTATAACTTCACAATTGACATTGTTAATAGAATTTTTCAAAAAACAAAATCAACCAAAAAACACTCCCAAATCACGTTGAGGGATTTTTCCAAAAAATATACCCTTTTTTGTATGTTGAAAATTATTCACCATTTGATACAACATTTATCCATATATTTTCTTCTTACTGATAAAACATTGTGCTCTTCCATTTTTATCCAATATTTTCTTCTTGTAACTCTAGATTATGATAAAAAATTTACTAAACACTTAATATATGTCAAAATAATCAAAAATCAGTGTGTTAAATAAAAGTAGAATAAAAAGTTCATCAATAAATCACTTTATTATCAAAATATCCATCACATGACACCTTTCATGGAATATATCATTAAAACTCAAGAATAATAAGGACACTGGAGAAGGCCACTCCTTCATCCCCACTTGATAACTTCTTTCATAATGAACACCATTGGTTAAATCATTATGATATATCAAATGTGAATAGACATCTCTATCATTGTCATTTTTGAAATCCCCCTATTTATATACTCCCCATATCAGCTTCTCCCCCTTTTATAAACCCAAATTATACTCCTTTACAAAAAACCCAGAGGAAAATTCTTCACATCCTGTAAGAAGGTAGATAACACATATCAGTACATAGAAAATAAAACACCATACATTCAAAATAAAGAGTTTAATATCCATACTATTTATGTGTGGGGGTTTGAATTGAATCCAAGAGCTACCTAATGCCTTTCCAATTCTACTTTGGTATGTCCATTTTCAGAATGTATGAAACCTAAAGTTATATAGGCACATACTCCAACTTCACTGAACTATTCTCTAACTTAACCTTACTAAAATGATACTTTATTTCAATGTGATTCATTCATTACTTATCAACGTGATTTTTTAAAAAATTTATAGACTTAAATTATCACAATTTATTGCCATATAAGACTTCAATTCAAATCCCATATCTTTAAGATGTCATTTCATCCAATGTAACGAAATTTATTCTTGAGTAGTCAAAATATATTCTACTTCTATAGTGGTTAATTAATTGAAATATTGTTTATTGGTTAAACAATAAATAAAAAAATATACTAATATATATTATACCAGAAAACAATTTATTTCTATCATCTGTTGAACCATCACAATCTATATCGGTATAACATAATAACTCTGGTTGAGATTTTTCATTACATAGAAAAAAGAAATTCACAATTACTTTGATATAACAAATATTTGTTTCCCTAAATGTAAGTGGATTTTCCAAGTATTAATTTGATATAGTATCACCTGGAATGTGTGAAAACAATACTGCGTCATATTTTTATTAAGAACAACATGCCACCAATGAATTTTTTATATTCTATGACATTAACAACTTCACCTTCATCATCCAATGACAGTTTTATCTAGGTAGAAACCATATTTGATATCCCATAGGAGTTATATATTTTGAATCTTCTTATAACCTCCATGGAATATTTTTATTGTGAAATCAATTTTTTATTCTTTCCCTATATCACCTATAAACCATGGAAAAATTTATCTCTACCCTCATTGTCATTTTAGGGTCACATTTAATGAATTATATAAACTATTTTCAAAGATATTATTATGATACAAAAAATATTAGGTATTTGAAATACACTAGCCCCATAATCCTTTGATTACTATCATTATTGACATAGATTTTGTAATAAACTCTACCATTCTAGAAACTCAGCTTCTTCAAATATTGATCATGTCCTGAATACCATGATCTACATGTATTCTTTAATCCATATAATGATTTCTTCAGAAAAAAACATTGTTAAAATCATCATGGACAATAAAACCATAAGACTATTCTATGTACAATATTTTTTCCCCAAATACATTAAAAATGAGTTTGTGAAATCCATCTAGAAAAAATAAAATTCTCTTTGAACTGTTATGTGTAAAAATTAAAATATATTCTTTTGCATTCTAATAGGTGAAAATTACTCATCTATATCAATTATCTATATTCGGAAGTATCCCTTGCACACAAGATGTTCCTCCTTTAGAATAAATATATTATCTTCGATCAGTTTGTACCAAAAGAACCATTTGAACTTGATGACATTCTTATCCATCAACGTCAAAAAAATCACCCACATTTCTTTTGATTTGGTTAAGTAATTTATTCATTGTCTTAACCTGATTACCATCTATTGTATCATGTTAAAGACAATTTGGATATACATGTGATAGGGCAATGTTTTCAATAGATACTTCATTTTTAAAATCTTCTCTAGTTTTGAAAGATTATTTATTGTGTTTTATATATAAATTTTAGCTCCATATATTTGGATTCTATATAGATACAAGTGTAGTTTCATTCTACTCATCATCTTAATCTTATTATAAAAATTACTCAACTCTTTCGCTCCCACTGAGCTACTTATCTATTCATCACTATCCTCTTAACACTATTTATTTATTTTCTAACGGTTATTATCATTCACTACCAAAAAAACAAAATTTTTCTCCACAATATTTCCTAGAAACATATTAAATCATTTATATTTTTTCTATTTTTTGAGTTTCTATGAAATATCCCTTAATCGCCTAAGATTCAAAATTCTAGTGTTTCTTCTATTGAGAATGAAAATATCACATACAAATACATGAAACTACTTCAACATCATCTTATTTCCATACCATATATTACATGGAGTCATTTCTTACATTGGACACAATAACGATCTATTGGTTATATATTTTTTTCAATACAACTTCTTTCCAAAACTTATCTAGAAGTTCTTTATAAAAAATACAGTTATGGAAATTTTTTTGATGATTTGGTTCATTCTCTCAACCACCCCATTTTATTTAGGAGTTATAACTTCTAATACTTAATTCCTTATCCTATAATTCAGGATATTGAATTGTACATGGATATTTGTGGGCTCTGTCTCATTGTTAGTTCAGAACATTATAATTTTCTATCCAAGCATCCTTCCAGACTCTCTCTGATATTTTTTAACAAAACTCAACACCTCAAACTTATGGGAAATGAAAAATATACATCCCATATTTCTATAATTGTCAATTTAAACACATATCATCTCTTCCCATCAACATCTCATGGTGAGATTGGTCTATACACATCGATGTCCACCAACTCCTTCACTCTTGTCAACTTTTATTCTTCCTCCTGGTAAATTTTTCATGTAATATTTCCTTATTGTCGTGAATTTCATGTTTTTGTATAATCTCATGATAGCTTATAAAGATCTCAAGCTCTTTCACACATAAGAAAATATTCCAAGTATTGTTGAATAAAATAAACAAGAAGATTATTCCATAACATATTTTTATTTTCTTTGGATAGAAATCACATATCAGGTTCTCCAATCACAAGGTAAATATTCACCATTGTATTCTTCCCCTGCATCACTACTATAAAATATTTTCCCTTGATGACACACATCTTGTTGGTAGGTTATATTTCATTTCTTGAGTCATATAGCATACTGACACTTTTTATGTTGTGACTAATACCTTTAATGACCATGACATATGTATATCTCATATATTTTCCCCCACACATGTATTTTCCTGAAATAATAATATTTAAGCCTTATTTATTTCCAAATTTGATGACACATCTCTTTTCACACATGATTACATTGACAAGATTATTATCTCATATCATATTTGAAGTGTGTACACTATAAAGGATCCTTACACAAGTATGATATATTGGTTTTAGGTCAATCTTTGCAAAAAAATTAACTAATATATTTTATTTTTCATCCATATATTCAAATTCATACCTTATAATGACAGGTATTATTATCCCTACTTTAATTATGATAAAATCACTTTATCTTGAAATCATGAATTTTTTTTATGTATTTTCAACACATTTGAGGATTCTATGAGTTGCTGCATTCAACCACTTTTGGTCTCATTAAACATATTACTTCACTTTTTTTGTGAGAAATATCTAAACATGTGTTTAAATCCTTCACACTTAAAATAGTGACCATCAAAATTATTCCTTGAATATTGAACCCAATTAGACTACCTCTATTTCTATTATTCTCTCTAGTAACTCTTGGATATGGAATATAAATTTTGAGAATGTTCCATTATTCAATAAATAAAACCTAATAAAAGGTTTATTCCTATATATCATAGTTGAATCATTGTTCATCATTTGGGTTCTTTGTATCTTTTGATTATTATTTCACAAAAATTAATTTTCAACCTCAGAGTGGGTGCTTTTGGTCTGATTCAAATCATTCATAATTTAATATTTTGATTGAACCCCATACCATATATGTCTTTATGATGTTTCAATTACTTATAATGAATTTTCATTGAATGTTTTTTAGTACCTCTATACTCTAACATCCCTTTTTTATAGCCTTTGTGGCATATTTTCTAGATGTTAGATCGAAAGCCAAGAGTATCTCTTAATCTTATACATTTCTTCATAGGTCTAAAACTTCATCCTCAAGTTATTCAATATGTTTGACTCAATCATTAAATATGTTGAAAAATATATAGATAACCTAGGTATGTTATTCAACTTTGATCTTGTACTCAATGAAATTTTCTATGTTTTCTGGTATTTCTAACATTAGATATTCAATTTATACCTTAAAATTGGAATTATTATATTAATTATTCTATATATAGAGTATGGAATCCTAATCCATGCTATTGGATATAATTGTTTTAGATTTCCAAATGACTATTTCTTCAAGAGAAGCCTTTGAATTGACTTAGAGATCAAATATTCCATCATATTTCCCATTATCAATCTCTCTATCTTCCCTTTATTAAGAATTTCCTACAATATCCACCAAAAAATCTTTTATGTGGTCTTTTTAGACTCCAATTTTATATACATTAGTTTCTTTGAAACTACTATTCTCTTGTGAAAGATTATTGTTTATCATAAATAAATATTTATTAGTAATTTTTTTACATTCCACATTGGTTGGTGACTTTTTAATGGGAATTTAATCACCATCCATATAATAATCTTCCTATTTCCTAGGTCACTCTTCCTTAATCATTACAACCTTTACAAATCAAAAGCACATGAGTGGAAATTTTCCTTTCAATTTTTCTTTTTCACTTATTATATTTCAGGTTAAAAATGTCATGAATTTATCCACTCTATCTTCTTCCTGATCATCCTTGATAGTGAGCTTCATCATGGCCTTGAATTCCAAATCTTTGGATTTATATCTTTCTAGAGCCTAATTGTAATCATTTTCTATCTCATTTTTGATAATAATACATTGTAGACTATCCAATGTCTATACCTTTGGATCTTTTCCCTATAGTTAAGAGACATTAAGAGTGAATCGAGATGGAAGTATTCTCAATATGTTCTTGATTATCTTTATATCATCAAGGATTTCTCATATTCCATGAATTTCCTCCAAAAAAATTTTACTTGATCAAATAGTGCATCGACAAACTTATTAGGATGCATCATCAGGTCCTCAAACTTATTCCATAGAACTTTCAATTTTTCATCTAAATTTTTTAAATTGAATTCAAAGATATTTATGAACTTTTCCAATGTGTTATGTGATGACTTATAGGATATCACCATCACATAGATTGTGTTGGATAAGATGCCCCCTAGATCACTGATTCCTCTAGTGTCAGAATCCAATTCACTTTACTCTAATTTCGTTAAATCTCTACTATTCATATGGGCTGAAATACCAGAAATCATAACTGTGAAAAAATTATGCCTGTTGGTAAGAAGTATTCCTTCGTTTGATTATTCCATAGATGATAATTTTTTCCATCAATGATCCAAATCACATTATTATTAACAACATCCATCACTTCTACTGAGATAGAAATATTGAATTTAACCCTTTCCACTGATAGCAATTATTTTACTACTAGTTTAAATACCCTAAGGGGTGGGGGTAAATTAGAGCTTAATATATTTAATTGACTACCCCCCTTTTGGATCTTGTTTTATTGTAAAACTATAAGGACCCGGACTTAAACCTTACATAATATTGAATTAAATTAATAATTCACACTGAGGATCTTTTCAGGTTTAGAGTTTTTGAGATTTAGGCCATAACTATTAGATTGCAAAATATTAAAAAGTAGACACTTCTACTATGTTTAAAAAATTTCATAAAATAAAACTCTTTGAAAAAACGATTCATGTCTAGTTCCATGTTTTAGACGGCATGACATTTCCTTGATCCCATCCTTGACCCTATTACACTTTATGTTCTGTCAAAAACATTTCAAAACTTGGGATGAGCATAAGAAGCTCAGTAAGGGATACACAAAGAAGCAAAACTGTTAGTTTTTCAAAACAACAAGTAAACCATGAAAAATTTAACATAAGTAATACTTTTCACTTTTATGAAGTAGTAAATACTCATCACTCCATAAAAGATCATTACATACCCTTTTGTAACCAAAATAATTCCTTAAAACCCATATAAAGAACACATAACATATAAAGGTAACTAGGGACATAAACATACTTAATTAGAATAACCATTTAGTCGACTTCCACACATATCACTAAATGGAATAGCCATACGGCTGACTTCAATACCCAATGCATTGGAGGTTATAATGTAACCACCTGTACCAGTATTCACACCACCACCCGTCATTTGGTTTATCATGTAACCACCCTTCAAATTTCCATGTACTAATATAAAATCATAACACATACAACAAATATAAAGGAATGAAAACATTTCCAAATTTCAATCACAATATATCACATAAATATATTGACATAAGAAATCCATTATCAAACCATTTTCAATACAAAAATACATAAAAGTGTATATGTTATTTATTTTATTTTATAAACATTACGGCTCGTTGAGGAAGCCAAAGATCAAATAATACTCGCGGCGGCATAAAGGTCATTGTCACCGCGTACGTTAAAAAGAAACATATTTTTTGTCATTTAGTAAAGCACTTCGTAGAGAAAATATTCCTTTTGAATAAAAGTAAAAGTCAAAGGATTTTATACACCGTATAAAATAAAGTTATGTATAAAACAAAATATGCCTCAATGAAAGGAGATTGAGACGAAGTCCCTTACCTCGTGTCCAACTTGACCCGTTCGTTCTTTAATCTCCTGAATAATAAACTAAAGTTAATTTTTTCTTTCTTAATAACCTTTTTCAATTTTATTATTCCTTTTATATCACTTATTACCATGTTATAAACATTATGTAATCATTTAAGTTAATAACATTCATTTTGTCGATATTTTGTACTTGAGTCAAAAATGAACACCTTATATTTACAAGTTGTCCATGTGGTCAATAGTCCATTATATACAGAATTAAATTCATGATTTAGATTTCATATATATAATATATATCCAGTATATACATGTATTTATAATAGTACATAACATTTGGAGGTAAGAAATGAAATGCACCGTTCATGGAGACGGTAAGCCGTACGTACGCATGAACACTACTTTCATTTATATTTCTTATTTTATTGGAATTTAAACATAATGATACATAGGTTTATTATAATTCTAGTATAATATCATATATAATATAATTAACTCTATCCTTTATACATCCCACATAAGGCATTAACGAGCCACATCACTGTGAGGGGGCGGTAGTCCGCACTTTCTCAAATGAGATTATCGTATTTACCGACTATGGAAACCATAAAGGAGTTCTATAAATGAAAAATATAGAAAAATAAAGAAAACATAAACATAATATATATCATATATAAATATAGTTCGATCATAATGTCTACCATGAGAGGTAGTAGGAGATAATCAAACAATCATCATTTCGTGAGGTGTTAGATTGCCATCTAGAGAAACATTATGTTCTTCATCCATTAGATGGAGGTGTATGTATGTGAAATTCAAAAAATTCTCATAAAAACATTCTAGTATATTGAGGACACTGGTGTCATTACAAATGAAAGTAATAAAAATAGTTTAGGGTTTGGAGAAGTAAAATAAAAGAAAACAATATAAGAGAAACTGTTATATTTAATTTGGGTAACTCCATTTGGTTTTAACCAAAGGACTTCTTAAAGTGCCTTCTGCCTAAGGTAAGGCTTATAAGAGGTGGAGAGGGATGTAGGTAGCTTAATTGGGTAGAGTTTGGAATAACAAAATGGCTTTAGAGGTGTGAGTAATTGGTTAGAAGTGGTCTCCTTTTATAATGGGGAGGAGGGGCTCTTTAGGAAAGTGTGAAAATATTGTTTTATAATATAATGATATTCAGTTTTAATGGTCCAAAAATAATTAAGGTCGAATATAAGATGACTCATATTCGAAATAAAATCATCCAATCATAATTGGACATGTTTTGGATAATATTGTAATCATTATAATCTTATTTATTTTAATAATTTATTAATGAGGTAAATACTACATCATTATTGTGTCATAAATAATTTAATTTATTTGATGTCTAAAAATTATAAAAAAAATACAATGATGTACGAAATCTTATTATATTTCCAATGAATATTTATAGTTGAAAATATAATTTACATAACCCCTTTTAAAAATTAATTTACTAAAAGATATTTGCATTTCTCATTTTTCCCTTTACTTTAAGTTAATTAATATAAATTGTCATTATCACTCCCATGTGTCTCAAAGGGGTCCCAAAATAGACCCAATGATGTCCATGGTCGTTAATGACTCAAACAATAAGGTTTGGACATGTGTTAAGGTAAATTTAAATTATTATAATATTCTTTTTACCTTGAAATACCCTATTTACCTTTAACCACGGTAAATAAAAGTCAAAAGTTACTATTTACCAAAAATTATTTTCATATAATGAACCACAAATTACTTCTTGTTAACAAACATGTATGTCAGATTTTTTAAATTAAATTCACATATGTGGTAAAATTTCATTTAAATAAAAAGTCAGTTTTTTTAACTACCACTAAGTGGTTTCACTATTCATCAAAAATTGATGTTTTTCAGAAACATACCAAAAATTCAGCCTAAGATATATTTGATATTCCGAATTCATAAATGATGTCTATTTTACCAAATTCAAAACATAGAAGTGGCATTAATTAATTTTTAAAATTAATTCTCGTTATCAAAACAAATAGCGTGTTTTTAAGAAATAATAACTATCAAAAGATTGACACTTATTTATGTCCAATTTCAAAGAGTAATTAATTCCAATGACCAAAATTGGATTAAATGGTAAAAATATATTTTAATTTCACTTTAAAACTAATTAAAATGATAATCTAACCATATAAATAAATTATAATAAAAGGCACTTTTGAATTAAAATACAATATTTTAACTATTCATTAAAAAATGAACTTTATCAGAAAAATACCAAAAATTTACCCAAAGTAAGATTTGATGTCCCCATTCTATATAAGAATTTTATTTTGTCATATATATTGTGTTAAAGTGACCAAAACTATATTTAAAAAGGGTTCGCTATTAAAAGGTGATAAATAGGCCTTTTAATGTAAATCATGCATAAACTTAGATTCATTCAGATTTTAGGCCTCTAACTTTTTATTGGATAAATGTAAATAAATTTATCAAACATATATAATTATTTTGTAGTATGTTCTGTTCATTTCTGCCATTACAACGGCTAGGCGTTAACTACCTTTTAAAATAATAATATTATATTATTAGTGTGCAAAGTAAGATTTCAAAGAAACCCATTGTTGCGGATCAGGTACACTATCAAACATAGAAACCCTTTTAAAGTAAAATTAAAATTTAATTCCCAAATATTAATAAATATGAAATATGTCTTATTCTTTATTTACCTGGGATGTTACATCCTTCCCCCCTTTTGGAAATTATGTCCTCAAAATTTTACTCACTTATCAAATAAATGGGAGAATTTATCCATCATAGCATTTTCAGATTCCCATGTTGTCTCTTAAACCATATGGTTTTTCCACAAAACCTTTACCTGGTGAATTACCAAATTCCGTAACACTTTCTCTCTATGTTCGAGAATCTGGACTGGTTGTTCTTCATAAGAGATATTCTCTTCCAACTAAACTACCTCTGGGCTCAAAACATGAGATGGATCTGACATATACTTTCTCAACATCGAAACATGAAAAACATTGTGTACCTGGGATAAACATTGAGGTAAATCCACTCTGTACGCAACTGATCCAACTTTATCCAGAATTTCATAATGTCTAATGAACCTGGGACTCAAATTTCCCTTCTTACCAAAACACATCACACTTTTCCGTGCAGAAACTTTGAGAAAGACATGATCACCTACCTCAAAATAAATATCCTTCCTCTGGTTATCTACATAACTTTTCTTTCTACTCTGAGCTGCTCTCATGTGCTTCTAAATCAACTGAACTTTCTCTGCCATCTATTCTACCAATTCTAGTCCCATAATCGTCCTTTCACTTACTTCATCCCAAAAAGTTGGAGTACGACAATGCTTTCCATATAATGCCTCAAATAGAGCCATCTTTATACTGGAATGAAAACTATTATTATAAGAAAATTCAACCAAAGAAAGATTTTGGTCCCAACTTCCCTGTTAATCCATCGAGAAAGCATGTAACATATCCTCCAATGTCTGAATTGTTCATTCTGATTACCCATCTGATTGAGGATGAAAAGTTTTGCTAAAATTTAATTCAGTTCCCAATGACTTCTGAAGGCATTTCCAAAAGTTAAAAGTGAACCTATGAACACAATCAGATACAATGGAGATGGGAACTCCATGCAACCTTACTATCTATTTAAAATACAACTAAGCAAGTTGATCTAGAGGCAAAGTATCTCGAATAATAAGAAAATGATCAAATTTAGTCAATCGATCAACAATAATTCAGATTGCATTATTACCTCGAGATGTCTTCAGTAATCCCACAATGATCTCCATGTATATATTTTTCCCATTTCCACTCTGGAACCGGTAAAGGCTAAAGCATTCCATTCGGTAACTGTCGCACTGCTTTAACCTGCTGACAAGTCAAACACTTCACAGTAAAATCAGTAATATATCTTTTCATTCCATCCCACCATTAATACTCCCTAAGATCTCTATACATCTTAGTACTTCCAGGATGAACTGAAAATGAGGAACTATTAGCTTCACATAACAACTCATTCTTCAACTGTGAATCACAAGGCACACATAATCTCTTCCCAAACTTCAAAACATAATCATTATCAATGTTAAAATCAAGAAATTTACCCTTCTGAACCAATTCTACCTTTTTCTACAACTCACTGTCTTCTTATTGTGCTTTCATTATTCTGTCTGATAGAGATGATCTCACTGACACCTGATACAAAGCAGAATAATTTCATGCACCAACAACTTCTATTCCATAATTCATCAAATCAAAAATCAAAGGGTCTCGTTCCAAATGTAACATGGTTAATTAAGTATTACTTTTTCGACTCAAAGCATAAGCCACTTTATTTGCTTTTCCGGTTTGATAATAGATCATGCAATCATAATCCTTCATTAATTCAAACCACCTCCTCTATCTCATTTTCAATTATTTTGGAGTGAATATATACTTCAAACTTTTGTGGTCTGTATATATTTCACACTTCACTCCATACAAATGATGCCTCCAAAATTTTTAAAGAAAAAACCACAGAAGCTAATTCCAAATCATGTGAAGGGTAATTTAACTCATGAGGTTTCAACTGACGTAAAGCATAAGAAATTACCTAATCATTCTACATTAGGACACAACCAAGTCCTTTCAATGAAGAATCAATATAGATAACAAACTCACCATTTCTGGATGGTAGTTCCAAAACTGGAGCATTCCCCAATCATCTTTTAAATTCCTGAAAACAATCATCACATTATTTTGTCCAAATAAAATTAACACCTTTTCGAGTTAACATAGTCATTGGACTTGATAACCATGAAAAACATTCAACAAACCTCTAGTAATAACCTATCAAACCAAGAAAACTAAAAATCTCAGTTATATTTGTGGGTCTTGGCCATTTTCAACAACTTTTGTTTTAGTAGGATAAATAGTTATGCCATTATTTGAAACAATGTGACCAAGGAAAGAAATTTGTTGTAACCAAAACTCACACTTTCTGAATTTCCCATAATGATTATTTTCCTTTAAGGTTTTCAAGATGACCCTTAAATGACTTTCATGTTCCTCCTTACTTTTGTAATAAACCGAAATATCATCAATGAACACAACCAAAAACTTATCCAAGAACTCATGGCAAATTCTATTCATAAGATCCATGAATACAGTAGGTGCATTGGTTAACCCAAAAGGCATAACCACAAATTCATAATGGCCATATCTAGTAAGAAATGCGGTCTTCAGAATGTATGTTCTTTTACTTTCAACTAATGGTACCCTGACCTCAAGTCAATACTTGAAAAATACTGAGCTCCTTAGAGCTGATCAAACAAATAATTGATATGAGGAAAAGGATACATACTCTTAACAGTGATGTTATTCAATGCTCTATAATCAATGAAAAGTATCATTGAACCATCTTTCTTTTTAACAAAAAAGACAGGATCACCCCATGGTGATTTGCTAGGTCAAATGAAACCTTTATCTAATAACTCCTGTAATTGCTTCTTTACCTCTAAAAGTTCAATTTGGGCCATTCGATAAGGGGGTTTTGAAATTATCTTAGCATCAAGAACTAAGTCAACAATAAATTCAACTTCCCGATCAGGTATAATACCAGACAACTCATCAAGAAACACATCAAGGTACTCATTTAACACTGGCACATCATTAATCTGAACAGTTCCTCTGTTTTCAACAATATGTGCAAGGTAACATTCATTTCCATCATTTACTAATTTCTCAGCTTCCTGATATGTTATCAAAAGCAAGGGTTCATTCTTGTAAAAAAACTGAAAATCATTCTGAAAAGAAACTTCTTTAGATCTATAGTCAATCTTAGCAAGATAAACAGAAATCCAATCCATGCCCAATATAACATCACACTCTACTAGAGGCAAAACAATAAGGTTTTCAGGTAGATTCTTTCCGCACACAAGGACAGGGATGTTCATATGTTTTCTTTTTGTCTCAACATTTCCTCCAGGTTTTTTTACCTTAAGTTCAGTATTCATATCATGAGATGGAATTTTTAATTTACTAGAAAACATCTCCGAAAAAAAGTGTGTGTATACCCAAAATCAAACAACACATTGGAATAATCTGAACAAACAAACAATGTACCTGATACTACTTCATTTGATGGCCCAACATCTACTGAAGTAGTTGCAATGGATTTTAACCACCCCTATCTGCTTGTAGTCTGACTAATTTCCCTCAGTTGATTTCTTCGTTGGACACTAATTTTCATAATGACCCATTTTTTTACACTTAAAACATCTTAATGATAGATTTTCATTGCCTTCTTGATCATCTTCCATACAATTACGAGCAATATGACCAAACATACAACACTAGAAGCACTTTCCAGTATTTTATAAACATTCTCCAGGATTCTTTTTACCACACTTCTCACAAGATGGATATTTAGTTTTCTTACCTCCAGGCTTCTTTGATGAATTCTTCCCCTTTTCCTACCAACTGGACCTCTTATTTTGGTGTTTGTAAAATAACACTTGATCATCGGCAAACTCCATTTCCACATTCTCCGCACATCAAACAATTTTTTCATAACTTTTGAACTCACAAGAGGGTAACGCTCTTCGATATCGTATCTTCATTCCTGAGTAAAATTGATTTATCTTACTATCAAGATCTCGAATAAGATTTGGTGCATACCTTGTTTGTCGAGTGAAATTTTCTTCATAAGTAGCCACTAAGTTATCCTCATGCCTCAATTATAGGAATTGTTTTTCTATCATAAGATGAACCACCTTAGGAAAATATCTCTCAAGAAACATACCTTTGAATTCATCCCAATTGAGAGCATCAATATCTTCACTATCCCTAATATTTTTCACCATCGACCACCATAGATCAACTTCACCTTCAAAACAGTAAACCACAAGACTAACCTTTTGATGTTCTGAACAACCCATGACATCGAAAATCATTTCCAGTGCCTTAATCCACCCTTCTACTAGCATCAGATCAGATGATCCTCTAAATGATGGGGGATGTTGCCTCATGAAATGCTCCACTACTGGCATGTTCCTCTAAGGTTGATCTGGTTGATCATGTGCATGAATACCACCACCATTTATAGACTGAGTCAAGTGTTCCATCACTGCAAAAAACTGTTCAGTTCCGATTCCGACCTTCTCAGGTTGCTGATTTGGATGGTTGTCTTTTTCTTGATGTTGTCCCAACATAACTGCCATGTTTCCTCTACCGAAAGTCATTCTGAACATAGAAATATCTTAGGCGAAGCAACATGGTAATCTAAAAAAGCCATATGATTTCAATATTAACCTAATATACTTTATGTATATTACTTTAACAATACCCTAACTCCTAAAGTTATCTAAACTGACCTCTTATACCATCAATGAGGACCCGACCTTAAACATTACATAATATTGAATTAAATGAATAATTCACATTGAGGATCTTTTCAGGTTTAGAGTTTTAGAGAGTAAGGCCATAATTATTACATTCCAAAATATTACAAATTATACACTTCTACTAAGTTTAAATTTTTTCGTAAAATTAAACTATTTGAAAAAAAGAGTCATGTCTAGTTCCATGTTTTAGAGGTCATGACTTTTCCGTGATCCCATCCTCGACCCTATTCCACTTTATGTCCTATGAAAAACATTTCAAAACTTGGGATGAGCATAAAACGCTCAGTAAGGGATACACAAAGAAGTAAAACTATTAGTTTTTAAAAATAACAAGTAAACCATGAATAATTTAACATAAGTAACACTTTTCACCTTTATGAAGTACTAAATACTCTTCACTGAATAGAATATCATTACTTACCCTTTTGTAACCAAAATATTACCATAAAACCCATATAAAGAACACATAACATATAAAGGTAACTTGGGACATAAACATACTTAAATGGAATAACCATACGGTCGACATCTACACATATCACTAAATGGAATAGCCATACGGCCGACTTCCATACCCAATGCATTGGAGGTTATAATGTAA
Organism: Viscum album; assembly: GCA_963277665.1. Classification (NCBI taxonomy): domain Eukaryota; kingdom Viridiplantae; phylum Streptophyta; class Magnoliopsida; order Santalales; family Viscaceae; genus Viscum; species Viscum album. Next base: position 1,110,499,199 of record OY728137.1, read on the forward strand.
CCACCCATACTAGTATTCACGGAACCACCCGTCATTTGTTTTATCAAGTAACCACCCGTCAAATGTCCATGTACCATTATAATATCATAACACATACAAAAAATATAAAGGAAAGAAAAAATTTCCACATTTCAATAAAAATATATCACTTAAATATATTGATATAATAAATCCATTATCAAAACCATTTTCAATACCAAAATACATAAAATAGTATATGGTATTTATTTTCTTTTAAAAACAGTACAACTTGTTGAGGAAGCAAAAGATCAAATAATACTCGCGGCGGCGGAAAGGTCGTTGTCACCGTGTACATTAAAAAGAAACATACTTTTTGTAGTTTAGTAAAATGCTTCGTAGAGAAAAGATTGCTTTTGAATAAATGTAAAAGTAAAAGGATATTATACACCGTATAAAATAAAGTTTTGTATAAAACAAAATATGCCTCAATTAAAGGAGATTGAGACGAAGTCCCTTACCTCATGTCCAACATGACCCGTTCATTCTTTAATCTCATGAATAACAAACTAAAGTTAATTTCTACTTTATTAATAAACTTTTTCAAGTATATTATTCCTTTTATATCACTTATTACCATGTTATAAACATTTTTTAATCATTTATGTTAATAACGTTCATTTTGTTGATATTTAGTACTTGAGTCAAAAATGAACACCTTATATTTACAAGTTGTCCATGTGGTTAATAGTCCATTATATCCAGAATGATATCCATGATTTAGATATCATATATATAATATATATTCCGTATATGCATGTATTTATAATAGTACATAACATTTGTAGGTATGAAATGAAATGCACTATTCATAGAGACGGTAAGTCGTACGTACGCATGAACGCTACTTTCATTTCTATTTCTTATTTTAATGAAATTTTAACACAATCATACATAGTTATATTATAATCCCAGTATAATAACATATATAATATCATTAACTCTATCTTTTATACATCCCACATAAGGCATTGACGACTCACATCACTTTGACGGGGCGGTAGTCCGCACTTCCTCAAATGAGATTATCATATTTATCCACTATGGAAACCATAATGGCGTGATATAAACAGAAAATAAAGAAACATAAAAAAAACATAAACATAATATATATCATATATAATTATAGTTCCATCATAATGGACACCATGAGAGGTCGTAGGAGATAATCGAACAATCATCGTTTCGTGAAGCGTTAGTTTTCCATCCACAGAAACATTATGTTCTTCATCCATTAGATGGAGGTTTGTGTATGTGTAGTTATAAACCTTCTCATAACAATATCCTAGTATAATTAGTATACTGGTGTTGTTACAAAAGAAAGGAATAAAATGATTTTAGGGGTTTTAGAAGTAAAATAAAAGAAAAAAATTTAAGAGAAACTATTACCTTTAATTTGGGAAACTCCCTTTGGTTTGGACCAAAGGACTTCTTGAAGTGCCTTCTACCTAAGGTAATGCTTCTAGGATGAGGATAGGAATGTAGGGAGATTAATTGGGAATAGTTTGGATTATCCAAATGGCTTGAGAGGTGTGAGGAATTGGTTAGAAGTGGTCTCCTTTTACAATGGGGAGGAAGAACTCTTTAGGAATGTGTGGAAATATTATTTTATAATATAATGATATTCGGTTTATAATGGTCCAAAAATCATTAAGTTCAAATATAAGATGACTCATATTTGAAATAAAATCATCCAGTCATAATTGGACATGTTTTGTATAATATTTTAATCATTATAATCTTATTTATTTAAATCAATTATTAATGAGGTAAATACTGCATCATTTTTGTGTCGTAAATAATTTAATTTATTTGATGTCTAAAAATTATAAAACAAATACCATTATGTAGGAAATCTGTTTAGATTTCCAATTAATATTTATAGTCAAAAATATAATTTATATAACCCCTTGTAAAAATTAATTTACCAAAAGTTTTTTTCTTTTTTCATTTTTTCCTTTACTTTAAGTTAATTAATATAAATTGTCATTATCACTCCCAAGTGGCTCAAAGGGGTCCCAAAATCGACCCAAAGATTCCCATGGTTGTTAATGACTCAACCAATAATGTTTTGACGAGTGTTAAGGTAATTTTTAATTATTATAATATTCTTTTTACCTTGAATTACCCTATTTACTTTTAACCGCTGTAAATAAAAGTCCAAAGTTACTATTCACCAAAAATTATTTTCATCTCAATGAACCAAATTTTACTTCTTGATAACAACCATGTATTTTGGATTTTTGAAATTAAATTCACAGAAGTGGTAAAATTTTATTTAAATAAAAAAGTCAGTTTTTTTAACTACAACTAAGGGGTTTCAATATTCATCAAAAATTAAAGTTATTCAGAAAAATACAAAAAATCATCCTAAGCTATATTTGATATTATGAATTCAAAAATGATGTCTATTTTACCAAATTAAAAACATAGAAGTGGAATTAATTAATTTTTAAAATTAAGTCCCGTTATCAAAACAAATAGCGTGTTTTTAAGAAACAGTAACTATCAAAAGATTGACATTTGTTTATGTCCAATTTCAAAGAGAAATTAATTACAATGTCCAACATTGGATTAAATGGTAAAAATATATTTTAATTTTAATTTAAAACCAATTAAAAAGATAATCTAACCATAGAAATAAATTATATTAAAAGGCACTTTTGAATTAAAATACAATATTTTCACTATTCATTAAAAAAATGAACTTTATCAGAAAAATACCAAACAATTACCCAAAGAAAAATTTGATGTCCCCATTCTAAATAATGATTTTAGTTGTTCTATAGAATGTATTAAAGTTAACAATACTATATTTAAAAAGTTTTCTCTATTAAAAGGTGATAAATCGGCCTTTTAATGTAAATTTTGCTTAAAATAAGATTCATTAACATTTTAAGCCTCTAAATTTTTATTAGATAAATGTAAATAAATTTAACAAAAATATATAATTATTTTCTAGTTAGTTCTATTAATTTTTTCCATTATAATGGCTAGGCGTTAACTACCTTTTAAAATAATAATATTATATTATTAGTGTGCAACGCAAGATTTCAAATAAACATGTTGTTGCATATCGGGTACGCTATCGAACATAGAAACCCTTTTAAAGTAAAATTAATATTTAATTAACAAATATTAATAAATATGAAATATGTCTTATTCTTTATTTATCTAGGATGTTACATAAACAAAACAATATTCTCTATTATTCCCATAGTATTGATTAATCTGAATTTAAAATATTAATAAGAAATAAATTACTTGGTTCAGCATCAATAGGCTACATCCAAGAATCATACAATAGAAATGTTTAAATGTTACAAATCCACTAAAGAACATTCCAGTAACAATATTGGATATGGAATCACCATACCTCATGGTTTTCTACTATTTATACTTTGGATGCTCACAGCTCTCCTAACCGATGTATGATCACTTTAATTCAAGAGATTCATCTATTGATTACTTGAATAAATATTTTTTACAACCCTTTTTGTGAATCAAGAAGGCTAATTTTAATCTAGATGATGAATTTCAATTTACCACATAATTCAAAGGAAATTATTTCTCGTTTTCAAAACATCTCACTCTCACCCAAAAATTACGCAACTTTTCTAAAACTTCCCCAATTTTCATGAAACATTTATTTTTTTAATCAAATAATAACTTTGGTGAAATGTTTTAGTTTTTTTTCAAGAACTCTCTTTTTCAATCAGTCACAAGTCCCTTTTCTACATGTAACTGATGTATAATTCATTACTTTTTATAAGAAATAACATATTAAAAATAATACATTATTTTCATAGCTTTGATATTCTATAAATTTTGGACCACCCATATGAGGGGGGTAGTGGCCTATTTATAGAAATTAGAAACAAAACTTTTTAAAACTTCATTTCATGTCACTGACCCTGTGTTCAAATTTACTTCATCACTAAAAGTCGATGATTCTATGTTTCTTTTTATTGAGTAGCTCACCACTATCACAAAGAAATCCATATTTCTTTCACAGGCTTGTATAACTCTTCTTGTGTCACCCAACTAATAATTTCATGAAAATTAAAAAATTTCATGAAACAATTTCCTTCACTAAATTTTTTTGCGTTGGAATAAAATCTTCACATTCGCAAAAATTCAAGAAAATCTTTCACCCTTCGAGAAAACTTTTTAAATTTTTTGAAAATATATCATTTTCTTAAAAATAGATTTCCCATTCCTCTAAATTTCAAACCCTAAATATTTGGAAACCACTGGGAAACATCAAAAAATATTACGCACAAATTTCTAATTATTTTCAAAACCTTCAATACCTCTACCTAGAAGATTTTTCATCATAATTTTCCAATTAACCACACTGTAACTTCAAAAGTGATCTTGCAAACAATATTTTTCAACAAACACAATCAACCTAAGAACACTTTACAATCTCCGTGAGGGATTTTTCCCAAAATTGTTAGACAACTTAAAAGGGGTGACAAAACATTCTATTCCTTTTTATTATCTTTTCCAAAACTAATTTGAAATATAACCCATTCTATTAAAATTCATTAAACTCCATTGCATTGAATGATGTATTTTTTATAGATGAATAAATGGATACGACACAAGATATAGTGAGAAAAAAATAATGGATGGAGTACCCGCTACATATTTCTACCACTGAATTCCAGAAATCCTTACATGGTGAAAATTGGATAAAGCCTTGTAAAAAATGATAAAAAGTTATTTATTAAATTCATTTTATTCTATTATCATTAAAACCCAATTAAAAATTTATTTACCTTTTATTATAAATATAGTATTTGAAAAAAAAATTATTATCCCAGGTTGATGTTGATGATGATGCCATAGAGTATGTTCTTTATGTTGAGGAATAAGAGGAGATGCATTTTTTCAACACAAAAAGTTTTATATGTTTTCATAAAGATAGTACTAATTGAGTAACAACTTGCTCAATCTAAACCAAAAGATAATCCAAATTCTATGATAGCCATGATACCCTCATTCGAAATCATAGCTCCTCAAGTAAAGAAGAAAGTTTTACCTTATATCATTATTCTAACCCTGTCATAATAGTGTATATTTATTATATAAGGTCTGGATACACACTATATTTTAAAAGTGGACCTCATTATCGAAGAATTTTTTCAATCTATATAATTTTTTTGATAAAAAATACTTTTAAACATTTATATTAGGGGTGACGACTAGAAATTCCACACTTTAGGTATTAAAAAAAGGACATCATTGAGGATGATTCCAATTTTCATTGAAATTTTTAATTAATTTATTTAATTATACAAAAAAATATGTTTTTATTTCTCTAAAAATACGTAAACCACTAGGATTCAACTTCATTTAGAAGTAATTTAAATGTTCCCCCACAAACCCACCTATATTAAGATGTTGGATAACAACTATAAGTAAGAGGTGTAATCATAAATAGAGGCCTTAACATTTAGCATCCTATAAATGATATGAAATAAAATATACATAATATATTTAGAAAAATAAATTAGAATAAATTAATAACTCAACTGTATATCATTAAATGTATCTAAAATAAATATAATAACATGCTTCATTAGAAACCCTGAATGGTAACCAAAACATATTAAACACTACAGTGTGAAATATATGTGTACAAAAAAACAAAAAATATTCATAGAAGGGTAACCAGAGAAAATCCACCATGTGCGATCATGATCTATTTAGTCATGGGGATGGTTAATCATAACAACTACCACAACCAAGTATCACCACATGTCATCCAAAATCTTCTCCACAAACACAGCTTCAGTTACATGATCACCAAGCCCATATCAAATGTATTTATCATCTACAACAACACATCATGTGTGGGTATAAATAATGTTAAATGGTGAGATTAAATATACCCAGAATGATTCCCTAGAATAAAAAATGTGTGACTTAAAAAATTGTCTCTTGTAAACCCTCTGTATAATTGAGTAACTAGAAATTAAGTAAAAACCCATATGTTCTTAAAAATAAGGAAGCATATGAACATTGGAAAGTATCATATCACCATATCTCAACTCAATACTATGGAGAATCACCTAATTTGAGTATCTTATGAAGATATATTTTTAATAAGGTCTAGATTGTCTCATGTCCACAAACCAAATGTCAGTGAAACCTTAGTGGTGATATTGGGTAATACGGAGAAACCTAAAACAACCATAGGTCTCCTCTTTATATCTTCATTTTGGAAGGGAACCAATAATATTATTGAATTTACATCATCCTAAAAATATTGTAAAAAATAGCCCTTATATCATAAATTTGGAACTATGGAGTGGGACTATTCCACTTCATGATAATGTAAATTTATCTCCAGAACTCTTCCTTATAGATTCTCAAATTCATAAAGGAATTTAGCATACCCAAATAACAATAGAACCATGTGCACTCAAAATGTATCACACCAATAATATCCACAACATCCCTTAGTAGTAGTAGTAATAGGGGACCCATACCTCACTATATGAGGCCAAATTAGATAGGGTAACTAACCCCTTTGAAGTACCCATACCTAAGAGCATTTAGTTTTCATCGTATAAGTGGGTTACAATCTACATGTATAGAGAAACCATATCCTATTCCTCTGAGAGTGATAGATACACCCCTATATAAAAGAAGGGCTCATACCCTGGGGATAGATATCATTCCTGAGGGTTACCAACCAAGTGGAAACTCTAGTAATCCTTCAATGCAATTAATTTTCCCTATGAATCCATTAAGAACAAACTTTCATTAGTATAAACCTTTGATGATGGAGATATATCTCACATAACCTTATATTGGAAAAAATACTAAGAATAAACTATAATAATATCCAAAACTATCTTCCTAGTGAAAAAATATAAAGATAAATAAATAATTATCAGTACAACATATGTTCAGTATGGCACAGAGTGTGTAGGTACACTCGGGAAGGTAGCATATGATCTATCAAAGATCTATCCCTTTGAAGGCAAAGTATACAACATGTTTAACGGGGTACAAAAAACTAATATATCCCTGGTTTGGTTAGTATTGCTTATGGATACACACAAAGTATCCTTTCCATATGTACATGACCTAATTATAAAGTAAACAACATGTGTTTCACACAAATAATCTTTTATATGATTTTATATTACTTACATGGAATGACCATTATACTTTCCTCTTGTATTTTGAGAATTCATTGATTGTATAACTAATCTACATAGTCATTGTGTTCTACCACATATATTGGGTGTGTATTATAGGTACATGTTTAGAAGCTTCGTCTAGAGTCATGCTTTTTAATCCAGAGGCGCACTACACGTTATTTTTTTAAAAAAAATTGTCTGACTAATATGGGTCAATCGGTGTGTCACATGGTAATATTTCCAAGATTTTCAGATGTCTGACATTTATTTCACATTAAAACTAAAATCTAGTGACATGCGCAACATGTAACTCATGATAACATAATATATACTCACAAATTTTATGAAAATACTAAACATTCATTTTTTATATGAATGTTATGACCACTTTTACTTATATCTACGACTCTAATAATGGCCATACCTATCACCTCAAAACTCATCATTGAACCCCACTATGAGAAGTTTTTTATATCCTTTATCATCCACCTGTTTCCATCTATTTTTTTATTAGACCAATCCTAAAACATATAATTTTATAGTTTCACTATTTTTTAGCACTATGAGGCCACCAATGTACTCATGACATAAGAACAAATAAAATATATAATAATAAGAAATTATAAATTATTTAATCAATAAAATAATTATTTAAAAATAAAAAATAGAAATAATTTAATTCTACAACATGTACGAACTTGGTTAGTATAAATAGAACAAGAATAGTCTCTGATATAAATTTCTAGTTAAACATCAAGGATTCATTCTCATGTTCATCACACATAATAGAAAATCCTTAAACATGAATCTATGAATGTATAATCAAATAAGAAGGGTTATTGAATATCCAAAATAAATTTTTTATGTGTTAAGATAAATAATTCCAATGTAATTCAAAGTAGAATCATTTTGAATAAATAATACTAACAGTAATAATTATCACACATTTATTATTATTAATAATTTATCCCAATTTAATTAAATTGTATGATTAGAAAAAAAAATATTTGGAGTTAAATATACATTCTTCAAGTGATTATAAATAATTTTAATAATTCAATTAAATATTTCTTCTTTTTCAATTATTCAATCCATCATTGAGATAACTTATCATATGTTATTATAATATCTTTTTACCAAAACAATGATTTCTCATAGCATAATTAATAGGATTTAAAGAAATAAATTTATTTATTTGACAATATATGAGATTATATTTTCACATACAATTATATAATAAAACATTATTCAATTTGAATTCTCAAATTAAAACCACATATTATTATTTAGTCATAATTTTTGTTGATAAAATTATTTTTAAAAAAATGTTTTCTAAAATCAATAATTTTATATATTAATTATCAAGAATTTTTACATAAAAAATTCATGAAACCAAATTCAAATATTTTCCATTTTCATCGAAATATTATTGAAAAAATATTTGATAAATTTATGACCAATTATTTAGTAATTAATCATTTTCAAAAACCCTTCTTGTTTTTTAATAATTTTATCACTGTACAAATTTTAAGTATTTAGACCAGATGAAGAATGGGATTGAATCACTCAACACAAAAATGAAAATAAAATAATAAGAAGTTCTACATCGTTGAATTCTTCTTAGTGATTTATGTTCACATCATAAATCATGGTTTTTATTTCACCTTCCTTATGAATAACACAACTAATGAAAATAATTTTGTTTTCCATCATGAAAAGGGAGAATGTTTTTCCCTCAGAGGAGTCCCTTCCCAATTAAGATGAGAGGGAGAATTATTTTTCTATCTAATTATCCAATTATGGAAAACTTTAGAGACTATGGGGAAATAATTAGTTCAATCATTAATTCTCATCCTAACGTAGCAATTAATTTTACCATATATAACCAATAATTTAAATCATTATTCATGGTATGTAAACTCCCTAAAAAAATATCATCACAAAATATATCTATAATTCCATATCATCACAACATGACACACCATTCTTCATGAAATTCCCAACATGACATGTCAATTCCATATAACAACCAAAATAAAATTATTATTATTATTATTATATAATTAGAAATTATTTAAAATAAAGTCTCACAAATTATTAAATATTGGTTTAACACCTGAGAACAAAGATTATACATCTCATATGAAAGATACCCTAAGATTCATATGAACATTGTGTTAGAATTTTATCCAATCCATCATTTGGGAGATATAAATATTCATGCGTATAAAATCAATATTTATTTATCAATAAATATTCATTATTCAATAAAATTCAAGTAAATATGAAAATGTAAAAAACTTAACCCATGGGTAAACACCATATCCTAAAACCAATGGAATAATAAAAACAATTCAAGAACATCTACTATAGTGTAATTACCATTTGACTCTTTTTATGGACTGTCACGAACCAACCCAGGAGGACCCTGAAATGATCACCCGAGACGATCCACGGCATGACTCGAGAGGCATTCCTGGTCCTCCCGGTTTGTAGACGAGCATCAAGGCATCAATAGAAGACAATTAGGAATGATTTCTCTTAATGATAATAAATAAATAAAGCAGCGGAAAGAAAATAGAACAATACAAAGTAAATAATCAACATTAAAGAATGGAAGACCAACAACAACCAACTAACCTAACCACGACTTAAATTCCTCACGAATCCAATAGTAACACACCAATCCATAACCAACTCTGGCCCATGGTGAGAAAGCTTGAGTCAAACCTGCAAAAAAAACTAAAAATAGGAAAACTCTATAGGTGTGAGTGTTAAAACCTAGTAGGCATGCCCAAAAAACTATTCCCAAAGAACTACATTAAAATAAAGAATTTAACAATTTCATGTTTGAACTAAATTATACAAAATATGGGGTTTCCACACACACTTTCTTTTCAAAAATAAATAATAGTCCATTTCCATTTTTAATTTAAAAACAAGTTTAATGTTTGAAAGGATAAGGTGCATTACATTTTATTAAAATCTTCATGAACAATTTTAAAAACCAAATTTTAGCTATTATCCCAAATGAAAACCACACATAACACACTACACACACTAAGAGAAATGGAAAAAGTGTCCCACAGGGGCCAGGAACTGAACTAGACCTCTCAATCATCCTACACATTCAAATACACACTAAAGGAAACATGGGTCGAACCTAGGAGCTCGTGAACAATCCAAAAACGTACTATACATGTGACTCATCCTAGAGGCATTCCCTACTCAATGATGTCATAACTCCCTAACGCCCAGTGTTTCCCTACATGGCCTAACTGAGGGGTCCAATCCCCTAGTAATGTAAAGTCCGTACTAAGGGTCACTAGTCAATGCGTAATCTAAACTAGTACAGCAATCGTTCTCAGAAAATTATCTCACTATGCGAGGTTTCCATGTCAACACATATAATAAACAGGGGTGAGTTAACAATGCAAATCAACCAGTCACGATGCACAAGCATCACACACAACTCACACAATCAACATACACAAAAAGACCACCCCTGAGTCACCTCAAATAAATTTTTCCAAATTAATTTATTTTATCAAAGTTCCAAATGGGCCTGATGAAACTTTTAAAAGAAACACCATTTCAAAAGAGAAACCAAACCATTTGCTAACACATCATAAGAAAACATTTACCAACAAACCAAAAACACAATTGAAAATCTGTGAATTATGTTCAAAGGTAAAATGGGCATTCCTTCACTATTGTGTGTCAGTTCATCCAGAAAATAATGAAAGTGTTGTGTATAAAATAAACATCTTCGTTTATATCAAGAAATTATTCCAAAATTAATTATATAATACTATTTATCATTTATTAAAATTAATAAAATATCAAGCAACTAATAAATTCTAAATTTAAAGGCGAGTATAGTGGGGGACCTACCTCAAAACATGCAGCTTTTGACATGGGCAACCTGAGACCGCTCCACCTACATACATATACATTTTCATGTATATGTATATACATAGGTCCTTACTGCCAATGACTTGAACCCCCAATGAAGGGACTACTCACTATAAATATAATTTAATAATAGAATTAAACACTTAAACAATTTATAAAACATTTGTAATATCAAATAAAAGGATTACACCAATAACACACTCAAAACATCCTGTCTAAAACCAAGCCCACCATGATGCAACACCAAAACTCAAACTACACAATTTATATAAAAAAATACTCAACATCTCAACATAGCTTTTCACTGAAAATTTCACACATATTGCACCACATGATACTAACATGTCAAAAGTACATCAAATATCAAACATATCCAAATTCAAAGCATGAAAACTAATAACTAAATTGGATGAATTAATTAAACTCACAAAATAATTCATAAAATAATGATTATGTGTATAATCATCTACCTCGGTGTAGACCGACTTCCCAAACTAGTGTGAAACTCTTGCTGCATACCAAACACACCACAATCAAACACAAAAATACCCTAAAAACCATAATTTGAATCAAAACCATTGAAACCAAGCCAAAAATGACACTAAAACCTAACTTGATATACTACTAATAGATGAAACAACCAACTAAAATAAAATGAACCTGCAGTGAGGGTTTAAGAAGCTGACCAAGCATAGCAGAGAGGTTTCAGAGGTGTGTCGTATGCTAGGAAGGTCGTCGAAGGGTCTGGCTATGAAGTTGGGGTGTGACCAAGGATGTCTGGTGAGGAGGGAGGGCGGTTCCGGTTCACCAGAGAGGGATAAATGGGATGCATCTCAAGGGGGTTAAAGTTGGGGTGCTTTGCAACAGTGGTGCGCCGAAGGATTCCAGCAGGTGAGGGGGTTTGTAAGGCCAAAGCTTCATCCGATGGTAGGAAGGGTGTGGTGTCCAGTAGGAGTGGGGTGTTCTTGGGTGTCTGGCTAGAAAAAGGAGGGGTACACGTGGTTGATGGAGAGGAAAAAGGGTGATGACCGAATGGAGAAAGGGGAACGGGGTGCGGCTGTTAGGGTTCTAAAGAAGATACTATGCAAAATACCAGGGGATGGGGGGTCTTGCATGATGGAAATATAGGGTGAGGGATGAGAGAAAGAAGGAAAAAAAGAAAATAAAACAAAATAAAGCAAAACAAAACAAAATAAAACCTAAATAAATTCCAACCCAATTAAAACTAATAACAATAATAATAATAATAATAATCCCAATATTATTATTATTGTTATTATTAAACAACTATTGATTTATTTAATCATTTTTATTATTTCAATTATTGTGCTTAAATTATTATTCAACTCATTAATTAGTTAATTAATCACATGTTGGGAAAGCTGCATGTTGATCAGGCGAAGTCACATTGCTTCATTCGTGTCATGTGCATGTGGAAACATTATGATGCCAAAATGCTTGTTTATCAGCAAAACACAAAAAATTTCATTGGGTCTTGCCCGCACCTCAACAAAGAAATTTTCAAGGAAAAATAAAAATTGTAAAATAAAAAAAAATACTACAGATGTCCGGGTGTGACAATTCTCCCCACCATGACACTTTCTTCCCTCAGAAAGTCCCAAAAGACTATGTCAACCAAGGGTTCCAAGCGAGACCCTGAAGACAATTAAAACAAAAACTCAATATCCCGAAGACCCAGTATTTGAAACACTGATAACCTGAAAATCCAAAAAGAACTCAAAACCCGAATCACCATGAAAAATAATCAACAGTAAGGAATTCAGCTCCAAACATAACTACAATGTGGAACACCCCGACTCCTAACTTAGGAATACTAGGGTCGCTTGAGATCCCCAAGAACGCTTGTCAAGCAACCCACTACCCAAGGTAACCAGTTACCATGGTTAAGTTTTGGCGGAGCATAAGTAAGAGGTTTTCCTTGCCAAGCGCGCTTTCAAAATAGAGTCTCCCCCATGTTCTTCCTATGGTGGTCTCCCCACTATATTAGGATTGTTGTCAAATATTAGTACTCTAAACCAAAATGAATCACAAACCTATACAGCCTCTAAAACTAGCTTGACCCTCAAAGTTCTCTATCTTTAACCAACACAAGAGAGGACATCAGCGAGACCCACACTAGGCCTCCCCAGCATTTTAAAATTTCATAACACCACGAAACCCGCGTGGGAATTCCTAGTTTACTTTAAGAAATACTTACTGAACCGTTCATCATGAACCCACCAACATGGGCCGATTTCATGGAAAATTCTCATAGCGAACAACACTCTACCACATGAGATGGTTTTGATAGCTGAAACTACTAACCTAGCAGCAAACTGGACAACCGCGCGTTAATCCTACAAGACAAAAGCATCTTCTAAATGAGTACAATTGAGATCCATAATTGTCCACAATAAGGTTCACAGAGCATGCCCGTAGGCTTTACAAGAATACAGATTCTTTAGTCCTCTTTAGGGACCAAGAGGAACTCCCACAAACTAAGACTACAACAAGGATACATGACCTTCATACACTTCACAAAAAAAATTAATCCTTCATAGGAAATTCCACAATAAAGAAATTTATTTTGACCCCATCCATAACCGCAGAATTAAGTCGAACCAAAATTGCACCACGTCTGATGAGTTTGGACTACGCGCGAGATTCACCCCAAGACCTATGGTTGGGGCCCTGATGTCTGAAGTATCTACCACCTCACAATCATAAGTTGACCACCTCTGACTGGAACTTCTTCCACTAGAAACGACACCTGCAAACTTATCCTCATTTCTGGAGTAGCCACTCCATCAATATACCCACTGAGAATTGCAGTTAACGACATAGAGTGCCTGAACGACCACACTAGAGATAGGATATTGAGCGTTCTTTCAAATGTACAATGCAAACTGAGGGAAGGGGCACTCCAAGAACAGGTCTCATTGGTTCTCACTCCTCATAGGAGGAGTAACCTTCACTTACCACAGTATAAACAAGACAAACAACTTTTACGAGTTTTAAACTGACAGTTCTACACTACCTCTAGGAATCATGGAACTAGCTCATCAGAAAGGTCAACACCCCTCCTTTTCCACCTGTTGACTGGTCGAGCACCTATGAGATCAACCATTTTCCCTCGCCTTTGCTTCTTTAGGTCAAACCTCAAGATGAAGGTAGTCTTGAGGATCACTCAATACATACTCATTCATAGAAAAATGAGATGTTCCTTGTTTACTGGTTTAGTCCCGCTCCTCTAGACACACTCGAGACAACATACAGCCACACAACATTCAAAGTTCCACAAAAACTGAATACACTCCAAAATTCACAAAGCATTCAACAATACTCACTCGACCTCAACATCTACAAATAGTTGAAACAGCCAAGAAAAACCTAACTCTTCCACTCCCCAGAGAGTTTGGGTCGGGCCAAGTACTAAGAGAGACCTATTGGAACTCATGGGACATTTCTAGGGGAATATCCAAATTAGAAACACAAAACCAACCTCCCATAAGATCAAGCACCGCAAAAAATAAAAAACCACACTTCACACACAAATCCAAAAGTTCTAACATAAGAAATTAATTAATTCTCAAAGAAAAACACCCACTTCACGTCAACCCAAAACTGAAGCAAGACATTTTCAACACTAGAGCACCTGAACGGAGAACTAGTGGTCTTGCCTCACCTGAATACATGGTTTAGCAGATCATACCCTAGGCAAGTTCCAACCACTTTGAGTGTTGAATCGTACTCTCGGGCATCACATGTGTTGCTACTCCATGTGAGGTTGTGCACATTACCAGTTTACTCCTATTTTCATCCCCTATCCACAAAGGCCAAATCCAAAACTTAAATCTCGGACTACCCTTGTTTACTCAAGGATTTGAACGAGTAAGAATTCACAATGCTCTTCCCGCACCAACCACTCAAGTACAGACGATCCTATCTCCGGTCTACCCAATGTCCCAAATAATAAGAAAAAGCTCCTCTGATACCATTTTTTCATGAACCAACCCGAGTCGAGCCTGAACCGATCACTCGTGCCAGTCCGCAGCATGGCCCGAGAGGCGTTTCGGATCCTCCTGGGCTGGCGACAAGCACCAGGGAATCAATAGAAAACAATTGGGAACAATTTCTCCCAATGATAATAAATAAATAAAGCAGTGGAAAGAAAATAGAAAAACGAAAAGTAAATAAACAACACAAAAAGAAAGGATGACCATCAACAACCAACTAACCTGACCATGATTGAAACACCTCGCAACTTCGAGAGTCACTCACCAATCCATAGCCAACTCTCACTCACGGTGAGAAAGCTCGAGTCAAACCTGCAACAAAAACTAAAAATAGGAAAACACTATAGGCGTGAGTATTAAAACATAGTAGACGTGCCCAACAAACTGTTCCCAAATAACTACCATTACATAAAGAATTTAACAATTTCATGATTGAACTAAATTATAAAAAATATGGGGTTTCCACACATACTTTCATTTCTAAAATAAATAAAAATCCATTCCCCTTTTTAATTTAAAAACATGTTTAATGTTTGAAAGAATAAGGATTATTACATTTTATTATCATCTTTGAAAACAATTTAAAAACACAAATTTTAGTTATTAGCCAAAAGGAAAACCACACATAACACACAACACACACTAAGGCCAATGGAAAAAGTGGAACACATGGGCCAGCAACCGAACTAGACCTCTCAATCTTCCGCCACATACAAATAAACACTAAAGGAAACATGGGTCAAACCTAGGATCTCGTGAGAAATCCAGAATGTACTATACACGTGACTCATCCAAAATTCATGACCTACTCAATGTCGTTATAATTCCCTAATGCCCCGTGTTTCCCTACATGTCCTAACTGAGGGACCCAATCCCCTAGCAGAGCAAAGTCTGTAGTAAGGGCCACTAGCCAGTGCATAATCTAAACTAGTGCATCAATAATAATTAGCAAATTCAATCACTATGTCAGGTTCCTATGTCAACACGTATAATAAACAGGGGTGAGTCAACAATATAAATCAACAAGTCACAATGCACAAGCATCACACACAACTCATACAATCAACATACACAAAAAGATCACCCCTGAGTCACCTCAAAGAAATTTTTCCAAATTAATTTATTTTATCAAACTGACAAAAAGGCTTGATGAAACTTTTAAATGAAATACCATTTATCAAGAGAAACCAAACCTTTTTCTCATGATTTAGAAGAAAAAATTTACCAACAAACCAAAACCATAATTAAAAATCCTTGAATTATGTTCAACGTCCAAACATGCATTCTTTCACTATGTGCGTCAGTTCATCCAGAAAATAATTTAGGTTCCGTGTATAAAATAAACATCTTCATTTACATCATGAAATTATTCGAAAATTAATTATCTAATACTATTTCTCATTTATTGAAATTAATAAAATATCAAGCAACTAAGAAACTCTAAATTCAAAGGTGAGTGCAGTGGCGGACCTACTCAAAACACGTAGCTTTTGACATTGGAAACCTTAGACCGCTTCACCTATATGCATATACATTTTCATGTATATGTATATGCATAGGTCCTTACATTCAATGAATTGAACCCCCAATTAAGGGACCACTCACTAAACATATAATTTAATAATGGAATTAAACACTTAAACAATTTATAAAAAAATTGAAATATAACATCAAAGGTTTACACCAATAACACACGCAAAACATAATTTCTAAAACCAAGCGCACCATGATGCAACACCAAACCTCAAACTGCATAATTTTTATAAAACAAATACTCAACATCTCAACATATATTTTCATTGGAAATTGCACACATATTGCACCACATGCTACCGACATGTCAAAAGTACATAAAATCTCAAACATAACCAAATTCAAAGCACACAAACTAATAAATAAATAGGATGGATTAATTAAACTCACAAAATAATTCATCAAATAATGATTATGCCCAAAATCACCTACCTCGGTGTAGACTGACTTCACAAACTGGTGTGGAACTCCCACGACATACCAAACACACCACAATAAAACACAACAATACCCTGAAACCTGAATTTGAACTAAAAACATAAAAACCAACCCATAATTGACACTAAACCCTAACTCGGTATACTACCAATAGATAAAATAGCCAACCTAAGTAAAACTCACCTGCAGTGAGGGTTCAGAAAGCTGACCAAGCACGGAGGAAAGGTTTCAGAGGTGCATCACATGCTAGGGAGGTTGCTGAAGGGTCCAACTGTGAAGGTGGGTCGCGACCAAGGGTGTACGGTGAGAAGGGATGGTGGTTCCGGTTCACCGGAGAGGGAGAAAGGGGGCGTGACTCAAGTGGGTTCAAGGGGGAGGTGTTGCATGACTATGGTGCACCGAAGGAGTCTAGCGTGTGAAGGGAATCGTCGGGCCAGAGCATCGACCGAAGGTAGGGAGGGTGCGGCGTTCAGCAGGAGTGGGGTGTGCTTGGGTGTCCATCCAGCAAAAGGAGAGGTGTGCACGGTCGACCGGGAGGAAAATAGTGCATTGGATGAAGGGAGCAAGAGGAATGGGGTGTGTCTTCTATGGTTCATAGGAAGCTACTGCACAAAAAACCAGGGTATGGGGGGGGGGGTCTTGCGCGATAGAAGGAGAGGGTGAGGGAGGAGAGAAAGAAAAAAAACAAAATAAAACCTAAATAAAATCTAATCCAATTAAAACTAATAACAATAATAACAATAATAATAATCCCAATATTATTATTATTGTTATTATTAAAAAACTCTGAAATTATTAAATCATTTTTCGTATTTCATTTTTGTGCGTAAATTATTATTCAGCTCGTTAATTAATTAATTAATCACGTGTCGGGCAGGCTGCATGTTGATCAGGCAAAGCCACATGGCTTCATTCATGTCATGTGCATGCATGACCATTATGACACCAAAACACTCATTTATCTGCAAAATGAAAAAACTCTCGTCGGGTCCAGCCCACACCTCAACAAAAAAAATTTAATGAAAAATAAAAATTGTAAAATAAAAAAAATTACTATAGATGTCTGGGAGTGACATGGACTATAGAATCCAAAACTAATAAATTTATTATGTCTAGATTATGAAAAACCCAGGTCTCTACATCATCCTCATATTCAAAAAAATTAATCCTAGAAAAGAAAAAAAATTAACCATCTACCCAAGAATCTCAAAAAACGGCATTGTTTGAAAAAAAATATATCCTCACACATACATAACAATCCTTTGATGGAACAATAACTATGAGAACTCAGATACAACTATATAATGGAGAAACATGATCTTTCATGACTCAAACTAGGGCTTTATCCCCTATTCTTCCAATACATTATAATTTTTTTCTACACAATGTTATTTTAAAGAATTAACATAGAAAATTAAAAAAATCGCATGAGTCTTCTTAAGATCAACATCTATTTCATTTTTTCTTCACCAAAATGTCTTCCAACTAAAATTAACACAATATATCCATTAACCTCCAATATACATCATGATGTGGTTAATCACCAAAGATACCTCTTATGGGTGTGTTGTCCTCCCCACTATTAAGAATGTCCCATATATCTGTCATATATGAATAGAAAATCTATTCTAGATTCCTTTGTGAAACACCTATGAAGCTTCAATAAAAAACATTGTAATAACTAAATGGTAACATGTTCTCTAGGGTGTACATCAACTTATTCAATTTCCTATTATTAAGACATACACACAAATGTCCAAAATTAAATTAAAGAGGTTAACATTGACACTCAATCCCTTCCTCTAACATATTTTGGAATTTCGTCTTCACCCAAAGACCACCAAACAAAAAAACATTCTCAACCTAAGCAATCTAGTTGTGTTTTTTGACATATTTCAAAATATACTGACTATAACATTGAGGAATAATACCAAGTTACTAAAGATATCCAACCACATTCCACTACTCATTAGTGAGTAATTTTATCAAAATATGAAGTGGAAATTCATGACCACTCATATAGTCTTGCTATATTAGCTCCAAACTCTATGCTAATTATTATTAATCTTTAGATATTAAGACCACAACCATAAGGAAACATCCTACATTGCATAGATAAGTTTTAATAAATTAGAATCACTAAAAAATCGATCATACTTTCTATTTTTAGAAGCACATTGGTCTTTAATGTGAGGTAATGAATCACACATCATACAACTCAATACATAATTTGGATATATCTATATATAATTTTCATTGTGCATTCATAAATAGTTATCTGAGGGTGGTATTGGCATGAGTGGATTGGAACATCACCCATCACTAACTACTCCTACACCACCAGCTCCTAAACCAAAATCCACTTTTCCTGGTAGGTTATAATGCATAAAACAAGAGGGTATCTGATCTCATTTCTTTCTTTAACAATATGGTTTCTCCATGGAATATCTCTACATGATTCTAGTATGTCTCTCTGCTAATAAATTCATAGCTATCAATGATTTATCAAGGTCTCTAGTGTAAGTGGATACGCATAGGAGAACTGCCCCAACCTAATCCATATCTTTAAAATATCCACTCAAACAACCAATATCAAACTAATTAACTATGAATAATGTACAAGGAGTCATTTATGAGGTGTATAACCCCAATTCACACCAGAATGCAGTTATAATTTCCTTTAAATGTCCTAGAATCTCTTAAACATGAATCACCATTCCATCATAGGATGGAACCAAACCTTGAAAAGGGGATAAAACACTAATAACAATATAGGATTCCCCTTGTGTGTTCTATAATTACGTAATCTTTTAATGAATAATTTTCCCATTTAAGGGATTCATACATGAACCACTATCATGTAAGATAATTCCAAAACTAGAAGGAACATATGAGTCATTGAAGCCATAAAACCCTTATCTAAAGGGGGATTAGGTTCATCTCAAATTTTGGGAACCCTCTTCTAAAGGAAATCCCAAAGCATACAAGATATATAGATAGTACCATGGGATTTAAAAACCATACCTCTATATCAGAGTTGGATATTTTAAGGTAGACTACTTAATTATATTGTTTGATCCCTTAATGTTTAAATGATGTTTTGGTGGGGTGACACAAGAATTATAAGAAAACCACACCAATTTATGATAAGATTAATGTACTGTCATAATTGTACCTCATAACAACTTCTTTGGGTTCCAATTTGATAAATTTATTATAATAGTTATGGTGAATCGATACATTAGCTTCCATACCAACACTGGGATTTTTAGTTTTCTAATCAATATAAAAACCACATAGCAAAGCTGCAAGATTTCCCAATCCAAATCCTAAAATTCTACTAACTATTAACATTTTACTTATGAATTGAACTGCTCTATTTCAATTTTGACATCACCCAACACACTAGGAATCCAAATGGAGTAATTTTATGATGATTATTCCACCCTCCAAAATCTCTAAATGGGTTTGGGGATGGTAACTAGAACCTAGAAGGATTAATCATACATATGAGGCCTTAAACTAGAGAAACCTTAAACAAATATGAAATGTAATATATAGGATATAACCAGTAATTGAAATTATAATAAATGGATAAAAAACATTATATCAATGAATTTATGCATAACATTTATATAATACTATTCCTAATGGGTATCCCCAACAGGTAACCAAAACTCATAAAACATTATGCTATGTAATAGATGTGTACAAAATAAACAATAATTTCTCATAGAACTATGAATTGAGAAGAGACTCCCTATTTCACAATGGGCTAAGAACTCCTAAGTAGGATATACCATAGAAATTAGAACCTATATATATCACCACATATCATACATAAACCTATATATGAAAAATAGCATGCCCTTCTGACAAAAAGACCATATCTAATCTCTATATAATATTATATAAAACAAACCATGTGGGAAAAAGGAGCACAATTTAGAGATTATAAATATACATTATAAAATTCCACAAAATAAAAAAACAATTTTGTAAAAAATATTCAACTTAAAACCCCTGATTCAAATGAGTAACTAGAAAAGAAAGGATAACCAAGACATTCTTAATAAGAAGGAATCACAGAAATATAGGAAATATTAGGTCATCAGGTCCCAACTCAAAAATATGATGAGTCACATTATACATGTTTTAAATTATCATTAGGTCATTATAAGACCTAGAGTTCTCAAATGTCACAACCTAGTTGTGTATCACACCTTAGTGGTGATTAAGTGTAATAGGGAGAATCCTCAAACCACTAGAGTTCATCTCCATATATCTCAAACATCGAAGTGAAATATGAATATTATAGAATCCATTTCATACCAATAATAAAAAACCATAATGTCCTTATGTGTCCACTCTATAAGTAATGAGTTGGAATACAACATTTTAGGTAAAAGTATAATGGTATCCACTACTTAGATCTATATATTACTAACACTATAAATGAATCGGAAGTATATATAGCAGTATATAACCTAGTGATCATAGATTATCTAACACCATTAATCTCTAAAACATTTATTGTTAGTATTAATAATGAGGGAACCATACCTCACTAGAAGAAACCTTATTAGAGAGGGAAACCTACTCCCATATGCATGTGTAGTGTGAATTTTATGAGAGGTTTACCAACTCTATGAGTAAAGGAATTATGCCTCATACCTATGAGTTATTTATCCAATCAACTATATACATGGAAAAACCATAACCTAGAGATGGATATTCTCTAATAAGGTTACCAATACTGTGGCTTATCATGTCATCTTCTCGTATACGACATTGTCTCTATAAAGATATAGAACTCCAACATCAACCAATATACACCTCATATTATGATGATATATGTGTCATTATGTTCGTTAACTTAAAATGCATATAATGTACTACTCGTATCTCCCAAAAAAATTCAGTGGAAATATATAAATAATAAAGAATATTTCCTAGTACACTACATGACCAATAAGGTACATGATGTACAGTTACACTTTGTATGCTATTTTTGTATTCCTATAACTTAATATGTGTGAAGATAAAGTATAAGGAATGTTTAAATGGGTAAATGGATTATAATGATCCTCGAGTTGGTCAGTGTATACTTGATATACATGCCGAGTAGCCTCACCAACAGTACACATTGTCTCTAGAAATAACATGATGTTTGGTTTACATGATAAATATTATATATGATTTAGTTATACATAAATTCAAGTAACTTTAAAATATTATCATTAAGGACATGATACAATATGTGTAAAAATAATGTACATAGTCTATGGGTCATTCTATATAGATTGGTTATGTATATAAGGTACACACTTAGACACTATTTCTAGTAATACATACCGTGTAACCTAGAGTCAAATACTATGTGATTTCAAAAAGGAATTTTTGAATAATCTAAGAAATTTAGAGGGTCAAAAGAAGATATTTATAGGGGTTTAATGCACCATGACATTCATTACACATGAATATTGAATACTAGAAACATATAAAATGTATAAATTAGGATTATACACTATATTGTCAAAAATTTCTAGAATATTGAAACAATATATTCATGAAATGAACACCGCTATCACCTTCACCTCTAGATATACCTACACCACCAGCTGAAGTTGTTACCTCCAAAGTCATCACTATTCCCTAAAGGTGTGATTTTTGTGTATCCCTCATCATTCAATTATTTACATTTACCCATTCATCGAACCATGCCTAGAACCTGAAAATTTCAGGTTTTCATCCATTGTAGCATCATAGAACAACCAATGAACTCAAAACAGAAGAACAAGGAATAATATAGAGACTCAAACATCTCATAAATAAATATATGTTGCTAAAAGATTAATGTTAATTACAAAACATAATGAACAATGCTATAATCATATAGGTTTAGTGCCTTTGGTGGATAGAAAAAAAACCATGTTATTTAGTGAAATATATTCAATATCTCCCATAAATATCATCCCATTTTGTATTCTTTATAAACATACCATCTTAAAAACATTACTCATAACATAGAAAATTTAAATATAAGAAATGTTGATATCATATGCTCAGTAAGGGTAGAAAATATAGATATCAACATAACATGAGCATAAGGGTATAATAACATGAGAATAACTTTTTTGAAAAACCATACCCTACCTATCATAAATCATAAACATGATTCATGGAATAAATCTTGGTAGTTCATAAGATGTGATTAATAGAGGAATAAAATAACATAGGATTTGAGATCATCACATTAGCATAAGAAATAGAGTTTTGAAAAACATGAAATAATATAAAAAGATATGTCAATGATACCCACAAAGGCATTCGTAAAAAATTTGGCTTGGACTAACCACACACGTACCTACTTTAGGCTTGGTAAATCCTCCCATGTACCCTTTTTTCAGGATTGGTATAACCTCCTGATAACCATCTATGCTAATAGAGAATTAATCTTTATCCAATGCATTGGAGGAAGATATAGTTCCCGACTATATTTGGATATAATGTAACCACTATATTTTATTAAAACATAACCACCATCAAATAATGAATAACATACATAATTGTGCCACAAGATCAATAAAAATTCATAATATTAGAACCCATAAAAAGAAAAGGTATTCATAACACAATTATCATATCTGAACCCATAAAAATAAAATAGGATTCATAAAACATTTCATCATAGAAAACCCCATGGAAAATAAATGGGTTTTATAGACATCTCTTCATCATAAAAATCAACCTTCTAGAGTGATAATAAGAAGGGTATCCTTCGATTATAGCCTTATTAATGCATAAGTAACATCAAATAAAGTCATATCAAATATAAAACGATTTTTGAAAGAACACCTGGAACATTTTCTAAGGAAAATAGCCTTTCCACGTTGAAAAACACTTTTTAAAACATAAAACATTTTCAAAGACATTTTCTTTCAAAATAACCTTTTAATTTTATAAAGGAATATTTAGAAATCATTTAAAACATTTCTTGAGGAAAATAAACTTTCTTGGAAACTCACATTTTTAGAATTAGGAATTTATAAAATATTTTTTAAATCATTTTATTTCAAAATAAACTTGGAAAAAGAATTAAAACAATGATTGTCCATGATAATGGAAAATACCATTCATTTCATACACATTAAAACAATGATTCCTTTCATGTTTTTTATAGAATCCAAATGGGTCTTATTTGAAAAAAACATGAAGAGTCCTTTTTCAAACGGTTCATAAAAATTCAAAGATAGTTAATTTTTTTAAATAAAAACTTTAGTGAATGTTGAAAATCTTTTTAAAACATTTTTGAAAATCAAAAATATTAAATAAAAAAGATATTTGGACCGAGGAGATAAATAACGTCGGTTTCCTTTAAAAAAATGTTTCAAAATCATGAGTATATAAAAAGAGGAGAATAAAGGGGAAACTTGTATTGTCAAGAAATAATCATATGGTAAGTAAATTAATTAGTTTATTTGGATATATAACATAATATTTCATCATATAATTTATAATAACAATCCCGATAAAAGATGATATTGTATCATAAAACCCTTTCCACTTTTGTAAGATTGAATCATAAGCCCCTAGAAATAATAACATTACATAAAACAAAAAATATAATGAGAATAGATAAATTCTGATATTAAATTCCAAATGGGATGTATATATACTCATAAAATTATATTAGTGCATAAAATAATTCTTGTACCGAAGAATAAAAATTGATATAAGAATCACATATCGCATTGGTAACATTGTAACCATGAAGCCCATTAAATAGAGATAATAAATTGGATATATAAATCCTTATAATAATCCAGATAATATTAATAAAATGAATTTATGAGAATTATATACACCACGTAAAAGAAAAAAATGGTGAATATTTCATTTTTTTCAAAGAAAATAATAGTGAGATTGAAACTATAAGGCCCCAGCCTTAAACATTACTTAATATTGAATTAAATGAATAATTCACATTGAGGATCTTTTCAGTTTTAGAGTTTTACAGAATTAGATCATAAAACATTCATTACATTCCACATTTATACAAAGTGGTTACATAAAAGATAGTATTCATTTTTCCCATCAAAGGAAACATATTTAAAATAAAACATGGATTCTTTCTCGACACTTCCTTGACACTTCCTTGACACTATCATCATATCATGTACCATTCCCTTGACCTGTGATAAACATTTCAAAAAACCAGGGATGAGCATAAAAAGCTCAGTAAGGGATATAAAAATATGGAAAGGAAACATGAGTACATGTATACATAATAATCAATGAAATCATACTTTACTCATAAAACATAAGAACATTAACATACCTCATCAAATCATTAATAAATCATAAAAATCATAAGACATAAAGGTAAATTGAGGCGTTCATAACATTCTTACGTAGAGAGTAACCCTATTGGTTACGTTTGGAATACCCATAAAATTATATTCCCTAAATCTCTTCAGAGAAACCTTAACGTTTAACTCCTTCGTGTTACCCAACGCATTAGAGAGCTATATCGGGCTCACCCACCCTTAGATTATCACGGAACCACTTATCTTCATAATAATGCCCAAGAACCATAACATAATCGTATCACATAAAACATTCATAAAGGAAACATAACATTTACACTTTTCAATAACAAGATATTAATACAACACATTTATATAAAAACATTATGAAAACCACTTTCAATACCAAAATAAATGAAAAGTAAAACAGGGTAATTATTTTTCTTTTAAAAAAATGTATGGCTTGTAGAGGAAGCCGAAACTCAAATAATGGTCACGACGGCGGAGAAATCGTTGTCTCCGCATACGTACGAAAAAAACATTCCATTTTGTCGTTTAGTAAAATGCTTCGTATAAAAAATATTCCTTTTGGATAAACATAAAAGTCAAAGGGGTTTATACCCTGAATAAAAGAAGGTTGTGTATAAAACAAAATATGCCTCAATAAAAGGAGATTGTGACGAAGTCCCATACAAAGATCATTTTTTAAATAAAATAGATCTATTATATTTATTCACTATAAGTAAACATAAAGAAAGTAAAAATACATGATAGGACATAATAATATCATGACATAATTTGAAAGTAGGAGATTAACCCAAAGAATAGAAATTGGGTTAAGAAGTTCCCTTACCTCGTATCTGACTAGACTTGATCGTTATTTAATCTCCTGAATAATAAACTTGAGTTAATTTATACTTGCTTAAGAACCTTTTTCAAGTTCATTATTACTTTTATATCATTTATTTCCATGTCATGAACACTATGTAATTATTTAAGTTAATAACGGTCGTTTTAACGATCATTCGTACTTGAGTCAAAAATAAACTCTTTATAATTACAAGTTGTTCATGTAGTCAAATATACATTATCTAAAGAATGATATTAATGATATAGATGCAATATATATCATATATATCCAGTATATACATGAATTTATAATATTACATAATCATTTAGAGGTAAGAAATGAAATGCACCGCTTATGGAGACGGTAAGCTATACGTACACATGAACGCTACTTCCATATCTATTTCATATTTAATGGAATAAAAACATAATAATACATAATAGTATTATAATTCCAGTATGGTATCATATATAATATCATTAAATCAATCCTTTATACATACCACATATGGTATAAACGAATCAAATCACTTTGAGGGGGCGGTAGTCCGCACTTCCTAAAATGAAGATATCGCGTTTACCCATAATGGAAACCATAAAGGTATGCCACAAATGGAAAATACATATTCTTATGTAAAAAATAAACATATTATATATCATATATAAATATAGTGTCATCTTAATGGTAACCTTTGAAGGTGTTAAAATAATGTTGAACAATCATCGTTTCGTGAGGCAGAAATTCGCCATCCACGGAAACAGTATGTTCTTTAACCATTAGATGTAGGTGTGTGTAATTGTAGCTCGAATAATTCTTATAAAAACATCATAGTATATGGAAGATACTGTTTTTGTTACAAAAGAAATGAATAAAAAGAGTTTAGGGGGTTGGAGAAGCGAAATAAAACATAAGAACACAAGAGAAAAGACTACCTTTAAAACAGGTAACTCTTTTTGATTTGAGCTCAAAGGCTTCCTTGGGAAGACTTCTGCCCAATGTGAGGCTTCTAGAAGTAATAGAGGGATGTGGAGAGACAAAATGGGCAGGGTTTGGCCAAGAAAAAGGCTTGAGAGGTGTGTGTAATGTGGTAGAGGTGGGGTCCTTTTATAAGAGGAGAGGAGGGGCACTCTTGGAAAGTTACAAAATGTTACTTTTTTTCAAATTAGTTTCAGATTTTAAAGGTCCCACATTGATGTATTTCTAGGATAAGGTGATAAGGGTTCAAAATCCACCCATACAATAGTTTTTTGACATGTGTAGTTCTTAGATTTTACATTATCTTTTCATTTTATTTAAATCGTTAAATAATGAGGTAATCGCTGCATCATCATGGTGTCATAAATAATTTAATTTATTTAATGTCTAAAAATTTAAAAAAAAATAATATGATGTAGGAAATATTTTTTAGCCTTTCAATGAATACTTATAGTAAAAAATATGACTTTTATAACCCCATTTAAAAATTGTTTTAGTAAAACAACTCATGTTTGTGACATTTTCATTTTAACATTAAATAAAATGATATTAATGTCATTTTCCTACCAAAGTGGCCCCAAGGGGTCCCCAAGTTGACCCATGGATTGTCTTGGTCGGCCATGACACATCCAATAAGGGTAGGACATGTGTAAAATTCATTTCATATTATTAATACATTATTCTTACCTTAAATTACACTAATTACCTCTAATCGCGATTAAAACTTAAAAGTTACTATTCACCAAAAAATTATTTTAATCCCATTGAACGAAATTTTACTTCTTAATGACAACCATGTATGTCAGATTTTCGAAATTCAAAACACAGAGGTGGTAAAATTTCATTTAAACGAAAAATTAGTTTTTTATGTACCACTTAGTGGTTTCACTATTCATCAAAAATTGAAGTTTTCCAGAAAAATAAAAAAAATTCACCCAAAGCTATATTTGATATTCTGAATTCAAAAAAGATGTCTATTTTACACAATTAAAAACATATAAGTTACATTAATTAATTTAATATTTAATTCCCGTTGCCAGAGCAAATAGCGTGTTTTTATGAAACAATAAGTATCAAAAGATTGACACTAATTTAAGTCCAATTTCAGAGTAAAATTAATTCCAACAACCACTATTGGATTAAGTGGTAAAAATAAATTATAATTTCACTTTAAAACCAATTAAAAAGATAATCTAGTCATATAAATAAATTATATTAAAACGTGGTTTAGAATTAAAATATAACATTTGTCACTATTCATTAAAAAATGAACTTTATCAGAAAAATACCAAAAATTTACCCAAAGTAAATTTCAATGTCCCAAACATAAAGAATAAGTTTATTTTGAAAAATAGAGCTTATAAAATTGTCAAAAGTTTGATTTAAAATGGCTTTCCATCAAATGGAAGTAAAACAATCTTTTAAAAATATTAGTGTATTCCTTGCTTAAGATTGGATTTATTCTCATTTTAAGCCTCTAAAACACTATCTAATTCATTAATAGACATAGATAAAAATATCTATTATTCATTACTTACTTTGGATGTTACATCCTTCCCCCCTTTTGAAAATTGTGTCCCCACAATTTATTTACTTGTCAAATAAGTGGGGGTATTTAGCCCTCATTGCATTTTCAGATTCCCATGTTGCCTCTTCAATCATGTGGTTTTTCCACAAAACCTTTACCTGATGAATAACCTTATTCCGTAACACTTGCTCCTGTGGTCAAGAATCTGGACCGGTTGTTCCTCATAAGATAGGTTCTCTTCCAGCTGAACTACCTCTGGTCTCAAAACATGAGATGGATCTGGCATGTACTTCCTTAACATTGAAACATGAAAAACATTGTGTACCTGAGATAAACTCGGAGGTAAATCCACTTGGTAATAAACTGATCCAACTCTCACCATAATTTCATATGGTCCAATGAACTTTGGACTCAGCTTTCCTTTCTTACCAAATCGCATCACACTTTTCCACAGTGAAACTTAGAGAAAAACATGATCACCTACCTCGAAAGATAGATCCTTCCTCTGGTTATTCGCATAACTATCATGCCTGCTCTGTGCCGTTCTCATGTGTTTCTGAATCAACTAAAATTTTTCTGCCATCTCGTCCACCAATTCTCGTCCCATCAGCTTCCTTTCACCCACTTCATCCCAAAAAGCTGGAGTTCGACACTGTTTACCATATAATGCCACAAATGGAGCCATCTGTATACTGGAATGAAAACTGTTATTATAATAAAACTCAACCAAAGAAAGATGTCGGTCCCAACTTCCCTGATAATCCATCGAACAAGCACGTAGAATATCCTCCAAAGTCTGAATTGTTCATTCTGAATGCCCATCTGATTGAGGATGAAAGATGTACTAAAATTTAATTCAGTACTCAACGACTTTTGAAGGCCTTTCAAAAAGTTAGAAGTAAACCTGGGATCACGATCAGATACAATGGAGAGAGGAACCCCATGTAACCTGATTATCTCTTTAAGATACAAATGGAAAATTTGATCTAAGGAAAAAGTATCTCGTATAGAAAGGAAATGAGCAGGTTTAGTCAAACGATCAACAATAACCCAGATTACATTATTACCTCGAGGTGTCTTCGGCAATCCCACAACGAAGTCCATGGATATATTCTCCCATTTCCATTCTGGAAATCGTAAAGGCTGAAGAATCCCTTTCGGTAACTGTTGCTCTGCTTTAACCTGTTGACATGTCAAATACTTCACAGTAAAATCAGCAATATCTCTTTTCATTCCACCCCACCAGTAATACTCCCGCAGATCTCTATACATCATAGTACTGCAAGGATGAACTAAAAATGGAGAACTATGAGCTTCACATAATAACTCTCACTTCAAATGTGAACCACAAGGCACATGCAATCTCTTCGCAAATCTCAAAACACAATCATTATCAATGTTGAATTCAGGCAACTTATCCTTCTAAACCAGCTCTACCTTTTTCTGCAACTCACTGTCTTGCTTCTGTGCTTGCTTAATTCTGTTTGATAGAGAAGATTTCACTGATACCTAAAACAAAACATAAGGAAATCCTGCACCAACAACTTCTATTCCAAAGTTCAACAAATACTTAATCAAATTATCACGTTTCAAACGCACCATTGTTAATGAATCATTACTTTTTCGACTCAAAGCATCATCCACTTTATTTGCTTTTCCCAGATGGTAATGAATTGTACAATCATAGTCCTTGATTAATTCCAGTCATCTCCTCTATCTCATGTTCAATTCTTTATGAGTGAATATATACTTTAAACTTTTTTGATCAGTATATATTTCACACTTTACTCCATACAAATGATGCCTCCAATTTTTTAAAGTGAAAACTACTGCAGCTAATTCCAAATCATGTGTAGTATAATTTACCTCATGAGTTTTCAACTGACGTGAAGCATAAGTAATTACCTTATCATTCTGCATTAGGACACAACCAAGTCCTTTCAATTAATCATCATTGTAGATAACAAACTCTCCATTCTTGGAAGGTAGTGCCAAAACTGGTGCATTTACCAATCTTCTTTTCAGTTCCTGAAAACAATCATCACATTCTTATGTCCAGATAAACATAACATCCTTCCGAGTTAGATTAGTCATTGGAGTAGATAACCATGAAAAATTTCTAACAAACCTTCGGTAATAGCCTGCCAAACCAAGGAATCTATGAATCTCAGTTACATTTGTGGGTCTTGGCCATTCTTCAACAACTTTTGTTTTTGGAGGATCCACGGTTATTCCATCTTTAGAAATAATGTGACCAAGGAAATAAATTTGTTGCAAAAAAAATCACACTTTCTGAATTTTCTATACAGTTTCTTTTCTTTTAAGGTTTTCAATATAACCCTTAAATAACTTTCATGCTCCTATTAACTTTTAGAAAACACCAAAATATCATCAATAAAAACAACCAACATTTTTCACCTGACTAAACTGAGCCATCACTACAACAAACTGTTTAGTTCTGATTCTGACCATCTCAGGATACTGATTTGAAATGTCATTTCCCTCTATATGCATTCCTAGAAAATCTTCTCTATTTCCTCTATGAAAACCATTCTTAACACTAAAATACCTTAGGTGAAGCAACATGGTAATCTTCAAATGCTATATCATTTCAATCATACCATAAATTAATTTATAATTTAACAATTTTCTAACTCCTAAAGTTGTCTAAACCTCACTTTGATACCAACTATAAGGCCCCATCCTTAAACATTACTTAATATTGAATTAAATGAATAATTCACATTGAGGATCTTTTCAGGTTTCGATTTTTAGAGAATTAGATCATAAAACATGCATTACATTCCACATTTAAACAAAGTGGTTACATAAAAGATAGTATTCATTTCTCCCATAAACAGAAACATATTTAAAATAAAACATGGATTCTTTATTGACACTTCCTTGACACTATCATCATATCATGTACCTTTCCCTTGACCTGTGAAAAACATTTCAAAAAAACTTGGGATGAGCATAAAAAGCTCAGTAAGGGATATAAAAATATGGAAATGAAACATGAGTACATGTATACATAAGAATTAATGAAATCATACTTTACTCATAAAACATAGTCACTTTAACATACCTCATAAAATCATGAATAAATCATAAAAATCATAAGACATAAAGGTAAATTGAGGCATTCATAAAATTCTTACATAGGGAGTAACCCTCTTGGTTACGTTTGGAATACCCATCACAGTATATTCCCTAAATCTCTTCGGAGAAACCTTAACGTCTAACTCCTTCATGTTACCCAATGCATTGGAGAGCTATATCGGGATCACCCACCCTTAGTTTATCACGGAACCACCCATCTTCATAATAATGCCCAAGAACCATAACATAATCGTACCACATAAAACATGCATAAATGAAACATAACATTTCCACTTTTCAATCACAGGATATTAATACAAAACATTGATATAAAAACATTATGAAAGCCATTTTCACTACCAAAAGAAAAGAAAAGTAAAATAGGGTATTTATTTTTCTTTTAAAAAATGTAAGGATTGAAGAGGAAGACGAAACTCAAATAATGGTCACGGCGACGGAGAAGTAGTTGTCGCCGCATACGTATGAAAAAAACATTCCCTTTTTTCGTTTAGTAAAACGCTTCGTATAAAAAATATTCCTTTTGGATAAACGTAAAATTCAAAGGGGTTTATACACCTATAAAGAAGGTTGTGTATAAAACAAAATATGCCTCAATGAAAGGAGATTGAGACGATGTCCCATACAAAGATCATTTTTTAAATAAAATAGATCTATTATGTGTATTCACTATAAGTACACATAAATAAAGTAAAAATACAAGATAAGACATAATAATATCATGACATAATTTGAAAGTAGGAGATTAACCCAAAGAACGGAAATTGGGTTAAGAAGTTCCCTTACCTCGTATCCGACTTTACTTGATCGTTCTTTAATCTCCTGAATAATAAACATGATTTAATTTCTACTTGATTAAGAACATTTTTCAAGTTCATTATTCCTTTTATATCATTTATTTCCATTTCATGAACACTATGTAAATATTTAAGTTAATAACGGTCGTTTTAACGATCATTGGTACTTGAGTAAAAAATAAACTCTTTATAATTACAAGTTGTTCGTGTAGTCAAATATCCATTATATCAAGAATGATATTCATGATGTAGATGCCATATATATCATATATATCCTGTATATACATTCATTTATAATATTACATAATCATTTAGAGGTAAGAAATTAAATGCACCGCTCATTGAGACGGTAAGCCGTACGTACGCATGAACGCTACTTACATTTCTATTTCATATTTAATGGAATTAAAACATAATGATACATAATAGTATTATAATTACAGTATGGTATCATATATAATATCATTAAATCCATCCTTTATACGTACCACATATGGTATTAACGAATCAAATCACTTTAAGGGGGAGGTAGTCCGCACTTCCTAAAATGAAGATATCACGTTTACCCATAATGGAAACCATAAAGGAATGCCACAAATGAAAAATACATAAGATTAAGTAAAACATAAACATATTATATATCATATATGAATATATTGTCATCTTAATTTCCACCTTTGAAGGTGTTAAAAGAATATTGAACAATCATCATTTCGTGAGGCAGAAATTTGCCATCCACGGAAACCGTATGTTCTTTAACCATTAGATGTAGGTGTGTGTAAGTGTAGCTCAAATACTTATTATAAAAACATCCTAGTATATGGAAGATACTGGGTTGTTACAAAATAAATGAATAAAAATAGTTTAGGGGGTTGGATAAGAGAAATAAAACATAAGAACACAAGAGAAAACACTACCTTTAAAACGGGTAACTGTTTCTGATTTGAGCTCAAAGGCTTACTTTGGAAGACATCTGCCCAAAGTGAGGCTTCTAGGAGTACGAGAGGGATGTGGAGGGACAAAATGGCCAGGGTTTGGCCGAGGAAAAGGCTGGAGAGGTGTGTGTAAGGTGGTATAGGTGTGGGCCTTTTATAAGAGGAGAGGAGGGGCACTCTTGGAATGTTACAAAATGTTAATTTATTTTCAAATGAGTTTCAGATTTTAAAGGACCCACATTGATGTATTTCGAGGAAAAGGTGATAAGGGTTATAAATCCCCCCATCCAATAGTTTTTTTACATGTTTAGGTCTTAGATTTTACATTATCTTTTCATTTTATTTAAATCGTTAAATAATGAGGTAATCGCTGCATCATCATGGTGTCATAAATAATTTAATTTATTTAATGTCTAAAAATTAAAAAAAACTATGATGTAGGAAATATTTTTTAGCTTTCTAATTAATATTTATAGTAAAAAATATGATTTGTATAACCCCATTTAAAAATTGTTTTACTAAAACAACTCTTGTTTGTGATATTTTTATTTTAACATTAAATAAAAAGATATTAATGTCATTTTCCAACCAAAGTGGCTCCATGGGGTCCCCAAGTTGACCCATGGATTGTCTTGGTCGTCCATGACACATCCAATAAGGGTAGGACATGTGTCAAGTTCATTTCATATTATTAAAACATTATTCTTACGTTAAATTACACTAATTACCTCTAATCGCGATTAAAACTTAAAAGTTACTATTCGCCAAAAAATTATTTTAATCTCATTGAACCAAATTTTACTTCTTAATGACAACCATGTATGTCGGATTTTTGAAATTCAAAACACAGAGGAGGTGAAATTTCATTTAAACGAAAAATCAGTTTTTTAAGTACCACTTAGTGGTTTCACTATTCATTAAAAATTGATGTTTTCAGAAAAATACCAAAAATTCACCCTAAGCTATATTTGATATTCCGAATTCAAAAAGGATGTCTATTTTACAAAATTAAAAACATATAAGTTACATTAATAAATTTAATTATTAATTCCTTCTGTCAGAGCAAATAGCGTGTTTTTATGAAATAATAAGTATGAAAAGATTGACACTAGTTTAAGTCCAATTTCAAAGTGAAATTTATTACAATGACCACTATTGGATTAAATGGTAAAAATATATTCTAATTTAACTTTAAATCCAATTCAAAATATAATCTAATCATATAAATAAATTAGATTAAAAAGTGGTTTTTAATTAAAATATAATATATTTCCCTATTCATTAAAAAAATGAACTTTATCGGAAAAATACCAATAGATTACCCAAAGTAAATTTCAATGTCCCAATAATAAAGAATAAGTTTATTTTGACAAATAGAGCTTATAAAATTGACAAAAGTTTGATTTAAAAATGGTTTTCCATCAAAAGGCAGTAAAATAATCTTTTAAAAATATTAGAGTATTCCATGCTTAAGATTGGATTTATTCTCATTTTAAGCCTCTAAAACACCATCTAATTCATTAATAGACATAGATAAAAATATCTATTATTCATTACTTACTTGGGATGTTACATCCTTCCCCCTTTAGAAAATTGCATCCCCGCAATTTATTTATTTATCGAATAACTGGGGGTATTTATCCCTCATTGCATTTCCAGATTCCCATGTTGCCTATTCAATCATGTGGTTTTTCCACAAAACCTTTACCTGATGAATCAACTCATTCTTTAACACTTGCTCCCTATGGTTAAGAATCTGGACCGGTTGATCCTCATAAGATAGGTTCTCTTCCAGCTGAACTACCTCTAGACTCAAAACATGAGATGGATCTGGCATGTACTTCCTTAACATTGAAACATGAAAAACATTGTCTACCTGAGATAAAATCAGAGGTAAAGCCACTCGGTAAGCAACTAATCCAACTCTCTCCAGAATTTCATATGGTCCAATGAACTTTGGACCTAGCTTTCCTTTCTTACGAAATTGCATCACACTTTTCCAAGGTGAAACTTAGAGAAAAACATGATCACCTACCTCGAAAGATAGATCCTTCCTCCGGTTATCCGCATAACTCTTCTGCCTGCTCGGTGCCGTTCTCATGTGTTTCTGAATCAACTGAACTTTTTTTTCCATCTCTTCCACCAATTCTGGTTCCATCAGCTTCCTTTCACCCACTTCATCCCAAAAAGATGGAGTTCGACACCATTTACCATATAATGCCTCAAATGGAGCCATCTGTATACTAGAATGAAAATTTTTATTATAATAAACTCAACCAAAGAAAGATGTCGCTCCCAACTTCCCTGATAATCCATCGAACAAGCATGTAGCATATCCTCCAAAGTCTGAATTGTTTTTTCTGACTGCCCATCGGATTGAGGATGAAAGTTGTACTAAAATTTAATTCAGTACTCAACGACTTATTAAGGCCATTCCAAAACTTAGATGTAAACCAGGGATCACGGTCAGATACAATAGAGAGAGGAACTCCATGTAACCTTAATATCCCTTTAAGATACAAATGGGAAAGTTGATCTAGGGAAAATGTATCTCGTATACCAAGGAAATGAGCAGATTTAGTCAAGCGATCAACAATAACCCAGATTGCATTATTACCTCGAGGTGTATTTGGAAATCCCACAACGAAGTCCATGGATATATTCTCCCATTTCCATTCTGGCACTCGTAAAGGTTGAAGCATCCCTTTCGGTAACTTCTGCTCTACTTTAACCTGTTGACATGTCAAACACTTCATAGTAAAATCAGCAATATCTCTTTTCATTTCATCCCAGCAGTAATACTCCCGCGGATCTCTGTACATCTTAGTACTGCCAGGATGAAATGAAAACAGAGAACTATGAGCTTCACATAACAACTATCTCTTCAACTATGAATCACAAGGCACACACAATATCTTCCCAAATCTCAAAACACAATCATTATCAATGTTGAATTCAGGAAACATACCCTTCTGAAGAAGCTCTACCTTTTTCCACAACTCACTGTCTTGCTACTGTACTTTCTTAATTCTGTCTGATAGAGAAGATTTCACTGATACCTGAAACAAAACAGAAGGACATCCTGTACCAAAAACTTATATGCCAATGTTCATCAAATCCTTAACCAAAGGATCATGTTTCAAACGCAACATTCTTAATGAAGCATTAATTTTTTCGACTCAATGCATCATCCTATTTATTTGATTTTCCCATATGGTAATGAATTTTACAATCATAATCCTTGATTAATTATATCCATCTCCTCTGTCTCATGTTCAATTATTTCTGAGTGAATATATACTTTAAACTTTTGTGATCAGTATATATTTCACACTTTACTCCATACAAATGATGCCTCCAAATTTTTAAAGCGAAAACTACAGCAGCTAATTCCAACTCATGTGTAGGATAATTTACCTCATGAGTTTTCAACTGACGTGAAGCATAAGAAATTACCTGATCATTCTGCATTAGGACAAAACCAAGTCCTTTCAATGAAACATCGCTGTAGATAACAAACTCCCCATTCCTGGAAGGCAGTGCCAAAACTGGAGAATTCACCAATCTTCTTTTCAGTTCCTGAAAACAATCATCACATTCTTTTGTCCAGATAAGCTTAACGCCCTTCCGAGTTAGCATAGTCATTGGACTAGATAACTGTGAAAAATTTCTAACAAACCTTCGGTAATAGCCTTTCAAACCAAGGAAGCTACGAATCTTAGTTACATTTTTGGGTCTTTTCCATTCTTCAACCATTTTTGTTTTTGCAGGATCCACAGTTATTCCATCATTAGAAATAATGTGACCAAGGAAATAAATTTTTTTCAACCAAAACTCACACTTTCTGAATTTTCCATACAGTTTCTTTTCTTTTAAGGTTTTCAAGATAACCCTTAAATTACATTCATGTTCCTCTTTAATTTTAGAAAACACCAAAATATCATCAATAAAAACAACCAACATTTTTCACTTGAGTAAACTGTGCCATCACTGCCACAAACTATTTAGTTCTGATTCTGACCATCTCAAGATACTGATTTGAAAGGTCATTTCCCTCTGTATGCCTTCCTAGAAAATATTCTCTGTTTCCTCAATGAAAAACCATTCTTAACACATAAATAACTTAGGTGAAGCAACATGGTAATCTTAAAATGCTATATCATTTCAATCATACCGTAAATTAATTAATAATTTAACAATTTTCTAACTCATAAAGTTGTCTAAACATCCCTTTGATACCAACTATAAGGCCCTAGCCTTAAACATTACTTAACATTGAATTAAATGAATAATTCACATTGAGGATCTTTTCAGGTTTAGAGTTTTAGAGAATTAGATCATAAAACTTGCATTACATTCCTCCTTTAAAGAAAGTGGTTACAAAAAAGATAGTATTCATTTTTCCCATCAACGGAAACATATTTAAAATAAAACATGGATTCTTTCTTGACACTTCCTTGACACTATCATCATATCATGTACCTTTCCCTTGACCTATGAAAAACATTTCAAGAAAACTTGGGATGAGCATAAAATGCTCAGTAAGGGATATAAAAATATGGAAAGGAAACATGAGTACATGTATACATAAGAATCAATGAAATCATACTTTACTCATAAAACATAATCACTTTAACATACCTCATCAAATCATGAATAAATTATAAAAAACATAAGACATATAGGTAACTTGAGGCATTCATAACATTATTACATAGGGAGTAACCCTCTTGGTTACGTTTGGAATACCCATCACAGTATATTCCCTAAATATCTTCGGAGAAACCTTAACGTTTAACTCCCTCATGTTACCAAATTCGTTGGAGATCTATATCGGGCTCAACCGCCCTTAGTTTATCAAGGAACCACCCGTCTTCATAATAATGCCCAAGAACCATAACATAATCGTACCACATAAAACATGCATAAATGAAACATAACATTTACAATTTTCAATCAAACGATATTAATACAACACATTGATATAAAAACATTGTGAAACCCATTTTCAATACCAAAATAAAATAAAAAGTAAAACAAGGTATTTATTTTTCTTTTAAAAAAATGTATGGCTTGTAGAGGAAGCCGAAACTCAAATAATGGTCATGGAGGCGGAGAAGTTGTTGTCGCCGCATATGTACGAAAAAAACATTCCCTTTTGTCATTTAGTAAAACGCTTCATATTAAAAATATTCCTTTTGGATAAACATAAATGTCAAAGGGGTTTATACACCGTATAAACGAAGGTTGTGTATAAAACAAAATATGCCTTAATGAAAGGAGATTGAGACGAAGTCCCATACAAAGATCATTTATTAAATAAAATAGATCTATTATATGTATTAACTATAATTACACATAATTAAAGTAAAAAATACAAGATAGGACATAATAATATCATGACATAATTTGAAAGTAGGATATTAACCCAAAGAACGGAAATTGGGTTAAGAAGTTCCCTTACCTCGTATCCGACTTGACATGATCGTTCTTTAATCTCCTGAATAATAAACTTGAGTTAATTTCTACTTTCTTACGAAAAATTTTCAAGTTTATTATTCCTTTTATATCATTTATTTCCATTTCATGAACACTATGTAATTATTTAAGTTAATAACGGTCGTTTCAACGATAATTGGTACTTGAGTAAAAAATAAACTCCTTATAATTACAAGTTGTTCATGTAGTCAAATATCCATTATCTCAAGAATGATATTCATAATTTATATTCCATATGTATCATATATATCCAGTATATACATGCATTTATAATATTACATAATAATTTAGAGGTAAGATATGAAATGCACCGCTCATGGAGACGGTAAGTCGTACGTACGCATGAACGCTACTTCCATTTCTATTTCATATTTAATGGAATTAAAACATAATGATAAATAAAAGTATTATAATTCTAGTATGGTATCATATATAATATCATTAAATCCATCCTTTATACGTATCACATATGGTATTAACGAATCAAATCACTTTGACGGGGCGGTAGTCCGCACTTCCTAAAATGAAGATATCACGTTTATCCACAATTGAAACCATAAAGGTATGCCACAAATGAAAAATACAGAAGCTTAAGTAAAACATAAAAATATTATATATCATATATAAATATAGTTTCATCTTAATTTCCACCTTTTATGGTGTTAAAAGAATATTGAACAATCCTCGTTTCGTGAGGCAGAAATTCACCATCCACGGAAACAATATGTTCTTTAACCATTAAGTGTAGGTGTGTGTAAGTGTAGCTCGAATACGTTTTATAACAACATCCTAGTATATTTAAGATACTTTTTTTGTTACAAAAGATATGAATAAAAAGAGTTTAGGGGGTTGGAGAAGCAAAATAAAATATAAGAACACAAGAGAAAACGCTACCTTTAAAATGGGTAACTCTTTATGATTTAAGCTCAAAGGCTTCCTTGGGAAGACTTATGCCAAAAGTGATGCTTCTAGGAGTAATAGAGGGATGTGGAGAGACAAAATGGGCAGGGAATGGCCGAGCCAAAGTCTTGAGTGGTGTGTGTAAGGTGGTAGAGGTGGGGGCCTTTTATAAGAGGAGAGGAGGGGCACTTTTGGAAAGTTACAAAATGTTAAATTATTTTCAAATGAGTTTCAGATTTTAAAGGTCCCACATTGATGTATTTTGTGGATAAGGTGATAAGGGTTATAAATCCACCCATCCAATAGGTTTTTGACATGTGTAGGTCTTAGATTTTACATTATCTTTTCATTTTATTTAAATCGTTAAATAATGAGGTAATCGCTGCATCATCATGGTGTCATAAATAATTTAATTTATTTAATGTCTAAAAATTAAAAAAAATACTATGATGTAGGAAATATTTTTTATCTTTCCAAGTAATATTTTTAGTAAAATATATGACTTTTATAACCACATTTAAAAATTGTTTTAGTAAAACAACTCATGTTTGTGACATTTTTATTTTAACATTAAATAAAAAGATATTAATGTCATTTTCCTACCAAAGTGGCTACATGGAGTCCCCAAGTTAACCCATGGATTTTATTGGTCGGACATGACACATCAAATAAGGGTAGGACATGTGTCAAGTTCATTTCATATTATTAAAACATTATTCTTACCTTAAATTACACTAATTACCTCTAATCGTGATTAAAACTTAAACGTTACTATTCACCAAAAAATTATTTTAATATCATTGAACCACATTTTACTTCTTAATGACAACCATGTATGTTGGATTTTTTAAATTCTAAACACAGTGCTGGTAAATTTTCATTTAAACGAAAAATCAGCTTTTTAAGTACCACTTAGTGGTTTTACTATTCATCAAAAATTGAAGTTTTTCAGAAAAATACCAAAAATTCACCCTAAGATATATTTGATATTCCGAATTCAAAGATGAAGTCTATTTTACAAAATTAAAAACATATAAGTTACATTAATTAACTTAATAATTAATTCTCGCTGTCAGAGCAAATAGGGTGTTTTTATGAAACAATAAGTATCAAAAGATTGACACTAGTTTAAGTCCAATTTCCAAGTGAAATGAATTCCAATGACCGCTATTGGATTAAATGGTAAAAATATATTATAATTTAACTTTGAAACCAATTAAAAAGATAATCTAATCATATAAATAAATTATATTAAAAAGTGGGTTTGAATCAAAATATAACATTCTTCACTATTCTTTAAAAAAATGAACTTTATCGGAAAAATACCAAAAATTTACCCAAAGTAAATTTAAATGTCCCAATCATAAATAATAAGTTAATTTTGACAAATAGAGCTTATAAAATTGTCAAAAGTTCGATTTAAAAACGGTTTTCCATCAAAAGGCAGTAAAACAGTCTTTTAAAAATATTAGTGTATTCCATGCTTAAGATCGGATTTATTCTCATTTTAATCCTCTAAAACACTATCTAATTCATTAATATACAAAGATAAAAATATCTATTATTCATTACTTACATTGGATGTTACAAAAATTCCTTATCATAAGTCTCAACTTTCTTTGTACGCATTAGAACCTTCAATATAATAAATAAAAGATTATTATAAATATATTAAAGAAAAAATACACAAAACACACACACACACACACACACACATATATATATATATAATACCATATATGATTTACTTATTACAATTTATTTCATGTTTATTAAAAAATCATTGTTAAAATCATGTTTTAGGTAACGAGTACTTTGTTACTCGTGTATGTTTTGATTTGTTATTTTTGGTCCTATTAATTTTATCATAATACCATAATATCAAGAATATTATAAATTATATAAATATAATATATATTCATTATATATTTATTTAGAGTAATTCTTAAATTCTAGATATATAAAATGAAATACACCATTCATGGATATGGTTGGTTGTACGTACGTATGGATATTGTTTCCATTTTCTTGAAGAATGAAATGGAAGAAAGGTAAAAAAATATATTAACATTATATAATAATATTTATTCATTATATATCACATATATTTATAAAATATACCTTAATTAACATCCATGAATAAATTTAGTGAAAAACGAATCACATCACTTCGTGAGGTGGTAGTCCACCGTAAACACGAATGACATTATCATATCCCTCACGGAAATAGAATGTAAGATGATATTTGGGATATAATAATTAAATAATTAAAATTATTTTAACAATATAATATATATTCAATTAATATATACATATTATTATCCATGTAAAACATTAATGAAAAACACATCACATCAGTTCGCGAGACGGTAGTCTGCCATACACCTGAGCGACGTTATTGTTTTCCAATGAGTGGGAAGGTAAGAAAATAGATGTGATATTATAATTATAGAAGTATAAAAATAGAATAAATATATCAAATAATCATTAAATACATCATTATATACATATTTTAGGGGTGGTGAAGGAAAATGAATAATATCGGTTCACAATGTGGTAGTCCACCGTACACATGAATGATGATTTCATATCCCATTTGATAGAAGATGAGATGAATTTAGGTTACGAAATTAACATAATAAAATATTATTATATTGTATATATTATATTTATTATATCATAATAATTGAATTGTATTTTAATGTGACAGAATAATAAATAAAATAAAGATTCGTAGTTAAGCATGATACCTCTTTTTTAGAAGACCTCATTAGGTATGTACAATAAAAAAATATTAGGAATGATTTATAATCAAAAAATGGATATAGGTCATGTTTAGGTAAGTAATTATTATATTTGGGAATAATTTTAAAATAAAAAAGTCTTTCAATGTGCAAATAGGAGATAAATTGGTGTGGTCTTTTAGAAGTGATGTTACTGACACACTTGTAAATTTTTAAATGAAAAATGTATACCCACGTTTTTCACATTCTAAATGGCAATAAAAATGAAAATTATAGAAACTTAGAGGTGATAAGGTGTAAATATTTCCATCCAATGAGTTTTTTATTAGTTTCGAGGTCATTTTACCCCTTATCGTTTTAGTTTAACCCCCATGAAAACTCGTTTTATCCTTAACCATTTTAAATGATTTTAACTATTATTACTATTCATTGTGGTCGAAAATTATTTTTACCATATTATATAATATATTTTATTATGATTATAAATACAGAATGAATTTTTAATTTTTTTTCCAATATGTTTTTCAAATTAATTTAAGATTAATCTAATAGATGCGATGGAAAAGCTATTTTACCCAGGGAAATGTTTAAAAGGTTAAAAACAATTTTTATATCAAAAGAAAATATTAAATTGATTATAATGAAATAAATTGGATTAATAAATATATAATTTTACTAATTTTAAATTTAAAAAAACATTAAAAAAATTATCTTATAAATTATTTGAATGAAAATGCGGTTTTTAATAAAAAGTTGTATTTTTTCAATATTCAATGTAATATTTATCCCATTATCTAATTATAAAAAATTAAAACCAAGATAAATTTTCAATTATGATTTTAAAAATTATTATTTTTATATAAATTTTCAAAAATTAGAAGAAATTAATTTTATAATAAGTGTGAAAAATGCGACAAAACTATTTTCATGAAAAATATAGTTTTAAGACTAAAATTGGCTTTATTATTATCTATTATATTTACAACACATAGGAATACTGTTAAAATTTTTATTTAATATATAATATATAAATTTCATTAAAATAATTCACCAAAATTTATTTTTTTAATTTATTGATCTAAAATATGTTTGTGCACAAAAAATATTTTATCAAAAAAATATTTTCTTTATTTTCTAGTTGGTTCTTATTTTAATTTAAAATTTATTAGTCAACAAATAATTAATTTTATAT
The DNA here is from genome assembly GCA_963277665.1 of Viscum album. Lineage (NCBI taxonomy): Eukaryota > Viridiplantae > Streptophyta > Magnoliopsida > Santalales > Viscaceae > Viscum > Viscum album. The sequence goes on from OY728137.1 coordinate 1,110,543,128, forward strand.
AAACACTAGTACAAAATTTATTTACAATGTTGGCATTTATTACATTGATTATAAATAACTAATGTGTAAAGCCGTGAAAAATAATTTATCATGTCAGTTATATTATAACTAACGTAATAAATGCATTATATTGATTTATCATATTAGTTATATAATAAAAAATGTGATAAATCAAGTATCTCACTTTATCACATTGGTTATTTTATAACTGATGTGATAAGGCTATTTTTTGAATCAGTTATATAATAACTGGCATAAAAATGGGTTTACTACACCGCTTATAGAATAATCTACGTGTTAAATGTAATAAATAAGATCTTCATCACATCTGTTAATAAATAATTGATGTGATAAATCATTTAAATTTTCTTATGAATTCTCATTTTGAGTTATTTAGTTGTTTTTACTTTGGGTGATAGTGACTCGATATCTCTTACACAGAAAACCTACAGGCGATTCTTCAATCATATGGCCTCTGAACTCATTTTGTCAGCTTTGTTAATCTTGTTTTTCATCAATACATCTATCTTCTTGACTTTAAAATCTAAAGTAAGTTTCAAACTATTCAATTTCTATCATCCGTGGATTCCCTAAATCTCATTTTCTGTTTTCCTTTATCATATATTTCACTATTTTTTATTTCCATTCTTATAAATTGATATATGATTCCAATTCTGTATTCATGTGATGTATTTAGTGATACCAAAGATGAAGCAAGAATTTTTTTCACTTTGGAGCTTGTGTAAAACCTATGTCTATGTAATATATATATATATATTACTATCATTTTTTTATTTAATTATGATCATATCATACTCTATATGCACTTGTGATCAATGGTATTGTCTACAAGATCCATTAGTTGTTTTCTATAATGTTCTACTCACAACCTGCTTAAATAACATAATATCTAATAGGAAAAAAATATTATAAGAACTTCTATGTGAAATATATTTACATTGGGCTGTTTAGATGATGAGATTGACTTAATGTAGGATATGGTACTGAGAAAGTTATCGAAATAGGTTTGGTAGATGATCTTATTTTTTATTAATTATATATATATATATATAACATTCTTCCATGTGGTATTGATCTTTTAAATCTGACTACATCATATTTATGATAATCATTTTATTTCATTATATTTTTCATTACATACATACTGATAGAATTTATATTGGAATTTATAAATATCTATAACAATGTTGTTATTTTATTACAGCATTATAAAATTTCACCCACTATGGTTTTGCATCTTCAATTATATATAAAGATACATTCATGTAGTTTATGGAACCCAATTTACACATGGTGAAGTAAACATGGCTATCATAACTGAAAATCATTTTAGAGTATGGTTAAATTTTTAGTATTTTTGGAATTTTCATATAAATTTATATAAAATAATTTATTAATATATCTATCTATATTCAATATAGATACATTTTATTACATATCTCACTAGATAAACTAGTAAAAACTCATATATTATTTTTTGAATGTCATATCAAAGGAATCTATACTACACAAATGATATATGTTTGATTAATGTAACATGCAAACCAATATGGTCAATATTAATTTAATTTAGTAGTTTTCTATCATATTGATCAAAAAAATATCATTATAATTTTCAAATAAGCATATATCTGTTTTATATTTCAAAATTGGGTTACTTTAAAATTATGGCATATTTCATATAAATATAAAACTGGCCTATTATAAGTACTTGACCTTAAACATTACATAATATTGAATAAAATGAATAATTCAAATTGAGGTTCTTTTTAGGTTTTGTGTTTTAGAGAATTAGGACATAACTATTACATCTCAAAAGGTTACAAAGTAGAAAGTTCTACAGAGTTTCCATTTTTTTCATTAAATAAAAACTTTTGAAAAAAAAGAGTCATGTATAGTTCTAGGATTTAGACAGCATGAATTTTTATTAATCTCATCCTTGATCCTATTCATTTTTAAGTCCTGTGAAAACATTTCAAAACTTGGGATGAGCATAAAAAGCTCAGTATGGGTTATAAAAAAAATAAAGAAAACATTTGTTCATATATAAATACAAAACATGAACTCTTTTACTTACCATATGAAATCATAAGATTTTATGAATAACACATAGAAATCATAAATCATAAAGGTAACTTTTATCATTCATATCATACTTACATAGTAGCCATCACAACTACAAGGAAAGTTACTTTGGAATACCCATCACAGTATATTCCATAAATATATTTGGAGAAACATTCACGTTTACCTCTATCATGTTACCTAATGCATTGGAGAGCTATCTGGGGCTCACCCCCCCAAGGTTTATCACAGAACCACCTGTATACGTAAATAATGTCTAAGAACCATAAGATGATCATAGCACATAACATAAGCATAAAGGAAAGATAACATTTCCACATTGCAATAACAAAATATCAATTCAAGATATTGAAATAATAAATCCATTCTCAAAATAATTTTCAATACCAATATACATAAAAATATTATATGGTATTTATTTTTCCTTTTAAAAACATTACGGCTTGTTAAGGAATCCAAAGATCAAATAATACTCGCGGCGCGGAAAGGCCGTTGTCACCGCTTACGTTAAAAAACATTCCTTTTTTGTCGTTTAGTAAAATGCTTCAAATAAAAATATTCCCTTTGAATGAAATGAAAAGTCAAAGTGGTTTATACACCATATAAAATAAAGTTGTGTATAAAACTAAATATGCCTCAATGAAAGGAGATTGAGACGAAGTCCCTTACCTCGTGTTCGACTTGACTCGATCATTCCTTTATCTCCTGAATAATAAACTAAAGTTAATTTATACTTGATTAAGATCCTTTTCAAGTTTATTATTCTTTTTATATCACGTATTACCATGTTATCAATATTATGTAATCATTTAAGTTAATAACGTCCATTTTGTCGATATTTTGTACTTGAGTCAAAAATGAACACCTAATATTTACAAGTTGTCCATGTGGTCAATAGTCCATTATATCAAGAATGATATTAATTATTTAGATATCTTATATATCATATATATCCAGTATATACATGTATTTTTCATACTACATAACATTTGGAGGTAAAAAATAAAATGCACCATTCATGGAGACGGTAAGTCGTACGTACACATGAACTCTACTTTCATTTCTATTTCTTATTTTAATGGAATTAAAACATAATGATACATAGTTATATTATAATTATAGTATAATATCATATATAATATCATTAAATCTTTCTATTATACATCCCACATAAGGCATTGACGAGTCACATCACTTTGAGGGGCGGTAGTCCGCACTTCCTCAAATGAGATTATCGTATTTACCCACTATGGAAACCATAAAGGCGTGCTATAAATAGTAAATACAGAAGCATAAAGAAAACATAAACACAATATATATCATATACAAATAAAGTTCCATCACAATGGATCCCATGAGAGGCAGTAAGAGATAATCGAACAATCATCGTTTCGTGAGGCGTTAGTTTTCCAACCACAAAAACAATATGTTCTTCATCCATCAGATGGAGGTCTGTGTAATTGTAGTTAGAATTCTTCTCATAACAAAATCTTAGTATATTGAGTATACTGGTGTTGTTACAAAAGAAAGGAATAAAAAGATTTTAGGGGTTGGTGAAGTAAAATAACAGAAAACAATTTAAGAGAAATCGTTACCTTTAATTTTGGTAACTTCCTTTGGTTTGAACCAAAAGGACTTCTTGAAGTGCCTTCTGCATAGGTTAAGGCTTATAAGGGGAGTATATGGATTTAGGGAGCTTCAGTAGGCAGAAGGTGGACTAGCCAAATGTCTTGAGAGGTGTGAGGAATTGGTTAGAAGTGGTCTCCTTTTATAAGGGGGGGGGGAGGGGCTCTTTAGGAAAGTGTGAAAATATTATTTTATTATATAATGATATTTGGTTTCTAAAGGTCCAAAAATCATTACAGTCGAAGATAAGATGACTCATGGTCGAAATAAAATCATCCAATAGTAATTAGACAGGTTTTGGATAATATTTTAATTATTATAATCTTATTTATTTAAATCATTTATTAATGATGTAAATACTGCATCATTATCATGTTATAAATAATTTAATTTATTCGATGTCTAAAAATTATAAAAAAATATTATCATGTAGGAAATATTTTTATATTTCTTAATAATATTTATAGTCTAAAAATGACTTATATAATACCATATAAAAATTAATTTACTAAAAGACTTTTGTTTATGTCATTTTTTGCTTTATTGAAATTAATTAATCTAAAGTGTCATTATCATTCATAAGTGGCTCCATGGGGTCCCAAAATCGACCCAAGGATGCCCATGATCGGCCATTACTCATACAATAAGGTTTGGACAAGTTTTAAGGTAATTTTAAATTATTATAATATTCTTTTTACCTTCAATTACCCTATTTACCTTTAACCACAGTAAATAAAAGTCAAAAGTTACTATTCACCGAATATTATTTTCATCTTATTAAACAACATATTACTTACTAATAAAAACCATGTATGTCGTATTTTTGAAATTCAATTCACAGAAGTGGTAAAATTTCATTTAAATGAAAAAGTCAGTTTTTTGAACTACTACGAAGTGTTTTCACTATTCATCAAAAATTGACGTTTTTCAGAAAAATACCAAAAATTCAGCCTATGCTATATTTGATATTCAGAATTCAAAAATGATGTTTATTTTTCAAAATTCAAAACATAAAAGTGTCATTAATTAATTTTAAAATTAATTCCTGTTGTTAAAACAAATAGCGTGTTTCTAAGAAACAATAACTATCAAAAGATTGACACTTGTTTATATCCAATTTCAAAGTGAAATTAATTACAATGACCAAAATTGGTTTAAATAGAGAAAATATATTCTAATTACACTTTAAAACCAATTAAAATGATAATATAACCATATAAATAAATTAAATTAAAATGAAAATTTAAAATAATATACAATATATTCACTATTCATTAAAAATGAACTTTATTGAAAAAATCCTAAAAATTTACACAAAGTAAATTTTTATTTCCCCATTCAAAAGAAAAATTTTATCTGGTAAATTATAATTTATTAATGTGACTAAAACTGGATTTAAAAAGGTTTTGTCATTAAAAGGTGATAAATCGGCCTTTTAATGTAAATTATGCATAAAATTAGATTCATTCACATTTTAAGACTTCAAATTTTTATTGGATAAATGTAAATACATTTAAAAATCATGTATTATCATATTGTAGTTTGTTTTTTTCATTCCATCCAATACAACAGCTAGGAGTTAACTACCATTTAAAATAATAATATTATATTATTAGTGTGCAACGTAAGATTTCAAAGAAACCTGTTGTTGCGTATCGAGTACGCTATCGAACATAGCAACCCCTTTAAAGGAAAATTAATATTTAAGTCAAAAATATTAATAAATTAGAAAATATCTTATTCTTCATTTACATGGGATGTTACATCCTTCCCATCTTTTGGAAATTACATCCTCGCAATTTTTATTCACTTATCAAAATATATGGTGGTATTTATCCCTCATAGTATTTTAATATTACCACGTTTCCTATTCAATAATATGGTTTTTCCACAAAACCTTTACCTGGTGAAATACCTTATTCTGCAACATTTTCTCTCTACTGTCAAGAAATTGAACTAGTTGTTCTTCATAAGAGAGATTCTCTTCCAACTGAACTACCTCTGGGCTCAAAACATGAGATGGATTAGGAAAATACTTTCTCAACATTGAAAAATGAAAAACATTGTGTACCTAGGAAAAACATGGAGGTAAATCCACTCTGTATGCAACTGATCCATCTTTCTCCAAAATTTCATAAGGTCCAATGAACCTTGGACTCAACATTCCCTTATTACCAAAACACATCACACTTTTCCATGGAGAAACATTGAGAAAGACATGATCACCTACCTCAAAAGAAATATCCTTCCTCTGGTTATCTACATAACTTTTCTGTCTGCTCTGAGCTGTTCTCATGTGCTTCTGAATCAAATTAACTTTCTCTGCTATCTCTTCTACCAATTCTGGTCCCATCAGCTTCCTTTCACCTACTTCATCCCAAAAATATAGAGTTTGACAATGCTTTCCATATAATAACTCAAATAGATCCATCTGTATACTGAAATAAAAACTGTTATTATATGAAAATTCAACCTAAGAAAGAAATTATTTCCAACTTCCCTAATAATCTAGTGAACAAGCACGTAGCATATCCTCCATGTTCTGAATTGTTCGTTCTGACTGCCCATCTAAGTGAGGATAAAAAGTTTCACTAAAATTTAATTCAGTACCCAGTGACTTCTAAAGGCCTTTCCAAAAGTTATAAGTAAACCCGAGATCATGATCATATACAATGGATAGGGGAACTCGGTGCAACCTGACTATATCTTTAACATACAATCGATAAAGTTGATCTAGAGACAATGTATCTTGAATAAGAAGGAAATGAGAAGATTTAGTCAATCGATCAACTATAACCCAAATTGCATTATTACCTTGAGATGTCTTTGGTAATCTCACAACGAAGTCCATGGATATATTTTCCCATTTCCACTCTGGAACCTGTAGAGGATGAAGCATCCCTTTTGGTAACTGTTGATCTGCTTTAACCAACTGACAAGTAAAACACTTCATAGTAAAATCATAAATATCTCTTTTCATTCCATCCCCCAGTAATACTTCCTAATATCTCTGTACATCTTAGTACTACCAGGATGAACTGAAAATGGGGAACTATAGGATTCAACTAACAACTCATTCTTCAACTGTGAATCACAAGGTATACATAATATCTTCCCAAACCTCAAAACACAATCATTATCAATGTTAAAATCAGGCAACTTACCCTTCTGAACCAACTCTACCATTTTCTGCAACTCACTATATTCTTTCTGCACTTTCTTTATTCTACATGATAGGGGTGATTTCACTGATGCCTGAAACAAAACAGAAGAATTTCCTACACCAACAACTTCTATGAAAAAGTTTATCAAATTAAAAACCAAAGGATATTGTTCTAAATGTTTCATGGTGAATGAATCATTACATTTTCGACTCAAAGCATCAGCCACATTATTTGATTTTACCGAAAGGTAATGGATCATGCAATCATAATCCTTGATTAATTCTATCCATATTATCTGTTTCATGTTCAATTATTTCTAAGTAAATATATACTTTAAACATTTTTGATCAGTATATATTTCACATTTTACTCCATACAAATTATGCCTCCAAATTGTTAAATAAAAAACAACACCAGCTAATTCCAAATCATGTGTAGGTTAATTTAACTCATGTTGTTTCAACTGACGTGAAGCATAAGCAATTATCTGATCATTATGCATTAGGACACAACCAAGTCCTTTCAGCGAAGCATCACTGTAGATAACAAACTCACCATTTCTGAATGGCAGTGCCAAAATTGGAGTATTCACCAATCTCCATTTCAATTCCTAAAAACAATCATCACATTCTTTTCTCTAGATCAACATAACACCTTTTCGAGTTAACATAGTCATTGGACTAGATAACTATGCAAAATTTTCAACAAACTTCCTGTAATAACCTTCCAAATCAATAAAACTACGGATATTGATTATATTTGTGGGTCTTTCCCATTCTTCAATAACTTTTGTTTTTGCAGGATCAACAGTTATTCCTTTTTTTGAAACAATGTGACCAAGGAAAGAAATTTTTTGTAACCAAAACTCACACTTGTTGAATTTCCAATAAAGTTTATTTTCTTTCAAGGTTTGTAACAAGGCCCTTAAATGACTTTCATGTTCCTATTTACTTTTATAATAAACCAAAATATCATCAATGAACACAACCAAAAACTTATCAAAGAACTCACAGAAAATTCTATTCATAAGATCCAAGAATACAGCAGGTGCATTGGTTAAACAAAAAGGTGTAACTAAAAATTCATAATGGTCATATCTAGTATGAAACGCGGTCTTCGGAATGTTTGCTTCTTTTACTTCCAACTAAAGGTACCCCGATATCAACTCAATCTTCGAAAAATACTGAGCTCCCTGGAGCCAATCAAACAAATCAATGATATGAGGCAAAGGATACTTATTCTTAATAGAGATGTTATTCAATGCTCTATAATAAATGAAAAGTCTCATTGAACCATATTTCTTTTTAACAAAAAAAACAAGAGCACCCCATGGTGATGTGATAGGTTTAATGAAACCTTTATCTAATAACTCCTGCTATTGCTTCTTTAGCTCCAAAATTTAAATTTGAGCCATTTGATAAGGGGATTTTGAAATTGGATCAGCATAAGGAACTAAGTCAATAGTAAATTCAACATCCCAATCTGGTATAATACCAGGAAAATCATCAAGAAAAAACATCAAGGTACTCATTTACCACTGGAACATCATTAATATGAATAGTTCCTTTGTTTTCAACAATATGTGCAAGGTAACATTCATTTCCATATTTTACTAGTTTCTCAGCTTCTTGATATGTTATCAAAAGCAAGGGTTCATTTTTGTATACAAACTGAAAATCATTCTGAAAAGAAACCTCTTTAGCTCTGCAGTCAATCTTAGCATGATAAACAAAAAGCCAATCCATGATGAAAATAACATCAAACTCTACTAGAGGAAAAACAATAAGGTTTTCAAGTAGATTATTTCTGCACACAAAGACAGGAATGTTCTTATGGTTTCTTTTTGTCTCAACATTTCCTCTAGGTGTTTTTACGAAAAGTATTGTAATAATATCTTGAGACGGAATTCCCAATTTACTAGAAAACTTCTCAGAAATGAAAGAGTGTGTAGATCCTGAATTAAAAAACACATTGGCATAATCTGAACAAACAAATAGTGTACCTGATACAACTTCATTTGATGGACCAACATTTGATGAAGTAGTTGCAAATGATTCCACCACCTTTTTCTGCTTGTAGTTTGGCCGCTTTCCTTCAGTTGAGTTCTTTGTTGGACAATCATTTGCATAATGAACCATTTCATTGCACTTAAAATATTTTACTAAATGTAAATCATATTTTGTCTTATCATTACCCTGATATTTTTCAGTGCAATTACGAGCCTTATGTCCCATTTTACCACATCGGTAGGACTTACCAGAATTCAAAACACATTCCCCAGCATGATTTTTACCATAATTTTCTCAAACTGTAAACTTAAGTTTCTTACCATCAGACTTTTTTGAAGAGTTTTTTTCTTTCGCCTACCACCTCGACCTCTTATTCAATTTCTTTTCATAGAATACCTGATCATTGGAAAACTCCATTTCCACCTTCTCTGCACAACAAACAATTTTTTCATAAATTTTTAACTCATGAGAAGATAAAGCCCTTTGATACTTTGGATTTAATCCTGAGTAAAAACGGTTGATTTTACTATCAAGATATAATATGAAATTTAGAGCATACCTTGCTAGTCGAGTGATTTTTTTTTCATAAGAAGCCACTAATTCATCCTCCTACCTCAATTCTAGGAATTGTTTTTCCATACTAGGAAGAACCACCTTAGTAAAATATTTCTCAAGAAAAATACCTTTGAACTCACCCCAATCAAGAGCATCAATCTCCTCACTATCCAAGATATTTTTCACCATCTACCACGACTGATCATATTTACTGTCAAAATGGTAAATAGTGAGCTAACCTTTTGATGTTATGAACATCCCATGACATAAAAAATCATTTACAGTGCTTTAATCCACCATTCTGCTAGCACCGGATCAGATGATCCTTTGAATGATGGGGGATGTTGCCTCATGAAATGATCCACTACTGAAATGTTACTTTGTGGTTGATATGGATGATCTTATACATGGATACCACCACCATTTATAGCCTAATTCAACTGTGCCATCACTGCAGCAAATTGTTCAGGTCCGATTCCGACCATCTCAGATTGCTAATTTGGAAGGTTGTCTTCCTCCTGATTTCATCTCAACATAGCTGCCCTATTTCCTCTTTGGAAAACCATTCTGAACATAGAAATATCTTAGGCGAAGCAACATGGTAATCTGTAAATTCTATATGATTTCAATATTAATATAAATTACTTTATGGATATTAATTAAACAATACCCTAACTCCTAATGTTATCTAAACCGACCTTTGATACCAACTATAAGTTCCTAGCCTTAAACATTACATAATATAGAATTAAATGAATAATTCACATTGAGGATCTTTTCAAGTTTAGAGTTTTAGAGAATTAGGACATAACTATTACATCTCAAAAGATTACAATGTAGACACTTCTACACAATTTCCATTTTTTTCATAAAATAAAATGTCTTGAAAAAAAGAGCCATGTCTAGTTCCAGGATTTAGATAGAATGACTTTTCCTTGATCCCATCTTTGACCTTATTCATCTTTAAGTAATATGAAAACATTTTAAAACATGGCATGAGCATAAAAAGCTCAGTAAGGGTTATAAATAAAAGAAAATACATTTTTTCATAAATACATACAAAACATGAACTCTTTTATTTACCTAATGAAATCAAAAGATTTTTTGAATAACATATAAAAATCATAAATCATAAAGGTAACTAGTGGCATCCATATCATACTTACATTATAGATATCATAGTTATAAAGGGAGTTATTTTGGAATACTCATCACAGTATATTCCCTAAATCTCTTAGGAGAAACATTTATGTTTACCTCCGTCATGTTACCCAATGCATTGGAGAGCTATCTCAGGCTCACCCACCATAGGTTTATCACAGAACCACTCATATTCGTAAATAATTCCCAAGAACCATAACATGATCATAACACATAACATAAGCATAAAGGAAAGATAACATTTCCACATTACAATAAAAAAATATAATTTAAAGATATTGAAATAATAAATCCATTCTCAAAATCATTTTCAGTACCGAAATAAATTAAAAGATTATATGGTATTTATTTTTCCTTTTAAAAACATTATGGCTTGTCAAAGAAGCCAAAGATCAAATAATACTCGCGGCGGCGGAAAGGTCATTGTCACTACTTATGTAAATAAAACATTTATTTTTTTTGTTTAGTGAAATGCTTCGTATAAAAATATTATCTTTGAATGAAATGAAAATTCAAAAGGGTTTATACACCGTATAAAATAATGTAATGTATAAAATTAAATATGCCTCAATGAAAGGAGATTGAGATGAAGTCCCTTACCTCGTGTCCGAATTGACTCGATCGTTCTTTAATATCATGAATAATAAACTAAAGATAATTTCTACTTGATTAAGAACCTTTTTCAAGTTTATTATAGCTTTTATATCACTCATTACCATGTTATAAATATTATGTAATCATTTAAGTTAATAACGTCCATTTTGTCGATATTTGGTACTTGAGTCAAAAAGGAACACCTTATATTTACAAGTTGCCCATGTGGTCAATAGTACATTATATCCAAAATGATATTCAGGATTTAGATATCATATATATCCAGTATATACATGTATTTATAATAGTACATAACATTTGGAGGTATGAAATGAAATACACTGTTCATGGAGACGGTAAGTCATACGTATGCATGAACACTACTTTCATTTCTATTTATTATTTTAATGGAATTAGAACATAATGATAAATAGGTATATTATAATTATAGTATAATATCATATATAATATCATTAACTCTATCCTTTATACATCCCACATAAGTCATTAACGAGTCACATCACTTTGAGGGGGCGGTAGTCCGCACTTCCTCAAATGAGATTATCGTATTTACCCACTATAAAAACCATAAAGGTGTGGTATAAATGGAAAATACAGAAGCATAATTAAAAAATAAACATAATATATATCATATATAAATATATTTCCATCATAATAGCCACCGTGAGAGGTAGTAGGAGATAATCGAACAATCATCATTTCGTGAGGTGTTAGTTTGCCATCCACAAAAACATTATGTTCTTCATCAATTAGATGGAGGTGTGTGTAAGTGTAGTTCGAATCCTTCACACAAATACATCCTAGTATATTTCGGATACTGGTTTTTTTACAAAATAAAGTAATAAATAGAGTTTAGGGGGTAGAGAAGTAAAATAAAAGAATGCAATTTTAAGATAAATCGTTACCTTTAATTTGGGCAAATTCTTTTGGATTGAACCAAAAGGAATTATTGAAGTTCCTTCTGCCAAAGGTAAGACTTCTAGGGGGAGTATAGGGATGTAGGGAGCTTAATTGGGTAGAGTTTGGACGAGACAAATGTCTTGATATGTGTGAGGAATTCGTTAGAAGTGGTATCCTTTTATAAGGGGGAGGAGGGGCTCTTTAGGAAAGTGTGAAAATATTATTTTATTATATATTGACATTCGGTTTCTAAAGGTCTAAAAATAATTATAGTCGAATATAAGATGACTCATGGTAGAAATAAAATCATCCAATAATAATTGGACTGGTTTTGGATAATATTTTAATCATTATAATCTTATTTATTTAAATCATTTATTAATGAGGTAAATACTGCATCATTATTGTGTCAAAAATAATTTAATTTATTCGATGTCTAAATATTATAAAAAAATACTATCATGTAGGAAATATTTTTATCTTAATAAATAATATTTATAGTCGAAAAAATGACTTATATAACACCATATAAAAATTAATTAACTAAAAGACTTTTGTTTATGTCATTTTTGGATTACTTTAAATTAATTAATCTAAAGTGTCATTATCATTCATAAGTGGCTCCATGGGGTCCCAAAATAGACTCAAGGATTATAATGGTCTTCCATTACTCATAAAATAAGTTTTGGACAAGTGTTAAGATAATTTTGAATTATTATAATATTCTTTTTACCTAGAATTACCTTATTTACCTTTAACCGCGGTAAATAAAAGTCAAAAGTTATTATTCACCAAAAATTATTTTCATCTTATTGAACCAAATTTTACTTAATAATAACATCCATGTATGTAATATTTTATAAATTCAATTCAAAAAAGTGGTAAAATTTCATTTAAATGAAAAAATCGTGTTTTTTAACTACTACCAAGTGGTTTCACTATTCATCAAAAATTGAAGTTTTTTAGAAAAATACCAAAAATTCAGCCTAATATATATTTGATATTCCGAATTCAAAAATGATGTTTATTTTTCCAAATTAAAAAAATAAAATTGTCATTAATTAATTTTAAAATTAATTCTCGTTGTTAAAACAAATAGCGTGTTTTTAAGAAACAATAACTATCAAAAGATTGACACTTGTTTATGTCCAATTTCAAAGTGAAATTAATTACAATAACCAAAATTAAATTAAATGGTAAAAATATATTCTAATTACACTTCAAAACAATTTAAAAATATAATCTAACCATAAAAATAAATAATATTAAAAGGCACTTTTGAAATAAAATACAATATTTTCACTATTAATTAAAAAATGAACTTTATCGGAAAGATCCCAAAAATTTACACGAAGTAAATTTGGATTTCCCCATTCTAAAGAAAGATTTAATTTGTTCAATTATAATGTATTAAAGTGACCAAAACTAGATTTAAAGAGGGTTCTCCATTAAAAGGCGATAAATCGGCCTTTTAATGTAAATTATGCTTAAAATTTGACTCATTCACATTTTAAGCCACTAAAATTTTATTGGATAAATGTAAATACATTTAAAAATCATGTATAATCATATTGTATTTTGTTTTGTTCAATCTCTCCAATACAACGACTAAGATTTAACTACCATTTAAAATAATAATATTATATTATTAGTGTGCAACGTTAGATTTCAAAGAAACCCGTTGTTGTGTATCGGGTACACTATCAAACATAGAAACCCCTTTAAAGTAAAATTAATATTTAATTCACAAATATTAATAAATATGAAAATATCTTATTCTTCATTTACCTTGGATTTTACACCTATATAACTATATTTTCTTTTTAATATTATTTCCAAGCATATCATTTTATGATTTATCATTTATATTTAAACATATCTTCCATTATTCTGTAGAATTTGTAATTATATTTTTCGAATACGCATATATTTATTTCTAATTTCAAAATAGTGTTGCTTTCAAATTATGACACATTTCGTATAAATATAAAATTGTCTTATAATAACAAGATGTATAATTTTGAGCTTTGTTATAGGTAATAATAAGTTGTAGTTGGATTATGGAACATCGAATGAGTGATGAATATGAGGAAGGTGTTGATGCTTTCTTGTAATTTGTTAAATGAAATGTTCCAAACAATGACACATTTTTCTATCCATGTCTGAAATGTTTAAATATAAAGAAGTTGAAAATTAGATAGATCAAAGATATTTTATTTTTTGATGGTTTTATTCTAAGTTACAGCCCTTGTAATTGGCACGGTAAAACTAGGAATAATTTCAGATTTACTGAAGATGATGATTTGTAAGATGGTAACTATGATGAAATTGAAGAAATGATTCAAGATATTCAAGTAGAACAAATTGAGAAAAAATAGATAATTGAGTGCTTAATGGTGATGCTAAAAAATAATTTTATCCTAGTTGTATGGATTTTATGGTTTTATCATTAGTATTAAGATTGATTAACCTAATGGTGAAGCATGGATGGAGTTAAAAGAGTTTTACAGAGCTACTACAGTTGATGAAAGACATTATTCCTAAAGACAACGATCTTCCAAATTCACATTATAAGTCCAAAACCATATTATGCCCGATGGGATTGGGATATAATAAAATACATGCATGTCCGAATGACTGTGTGATATTTTGGAAGGAATGTGGATTTCTATCAGTTTCATAAATATGGGATATCATGGTATAAGTTGAAATAAAAATCACAGGCTAATGTGGAGATTACAGAGATACCTTCCAAGGTATTTTGAAATCTTCTTATAATTCCTTATTTGAAATGGTTATTTGACAATTCACAAGACAAAAAAAGGCTAAGATAGAATGTTTAATAGTGGATATTTGATGGAAAAAACTTTAGAGACCCGTATCTTGACGTACATGGACATTACATTACTTTTGCGGAATACTTAGTACATAACAAAAACACACACACAAGGATCGTAATAGTTTAGTGTCTTTGGAAACTCGGAACGTAATCTTCTAATCGTGGTGAAAGATCTTCAATATCTCCCATAAAGATCTTCCCTTTTTTTTTACCTAAAACCTTTCTTTATATCCTGGGGAAACGAAAACATAAAAGGGTGAGCTCAAATGCTCAGTAAGGGTAAGAAAAAGAAAAATCAATCACATCATATTCATAAGAACATAACTTTTGGAAATCTTAACCTGCAAAAGAGAGCATAATTTCATATCATGGGATAAATCATAGTAGTGAAATGAAATCCCAATAAGCATAAATTAAAACATGAATCTTTGTGGCATACACACATAATCATAGAGAATCATTTCTTGTTAGTCATGGCTCATTGCCAAGACTATCTTAGTGGAAAAAGTCCCTTTCTGAACTGAGTCACCCTCGTTCCAGTCCTTCTTCACTGAACCGGTATAACCTACCATTCCAGCCATGTCTATCTCATGAGATATAAAATCTTTACCCAATGCATTGGAGGGAGATATAGGTCCCACCCATCTCATAATGATACCATTCTTATGTGTGCCACAAAATCATAAACCATACATCATAGCGTAACCCATGTAATAAAAATGGGAATCATAAACATCATGACATCATAAAACAATTCATATACAATAAAGGAATTCATAAAAATAATTCCATCACAACATAATAAAATCAATGTAATAATATGGATAAAAACAGAACCCTTTATTATCTTAGATGGAAAATAATTTTGATAAAACACTTGAACTCCATTCTTGAGGAAAATATCCTTTCTTCTTCAAAATTTTTTTTCCTTTCATAAAATGTCATACAAATTTAAACTAAAAAAAGTTGATTAAAAATATACTTGAAAACTTGTCAAGGAAACTTCGTGGAAATAATTTTTTAAAAATCCATTCATGCCGTATAAGTTAAAAAACGTTCTTCTCGTACTTTTGTCGGAAAAGTCAAAAAAGTACCTCGTATGAAAAAAAACAAAAGATTCCTTTCATATCTTTTACTAAAAACTCACCGAAGGGTAAAATTGGATTTAAACTGTTGTAAGTGGATGGAAACAATATTACATATTGAGGGAACATGGATGTGGATGATAAAATACACCCCAGTAAATACCAAAGTAAAAACAATCTCGGATAAAAATGAGATTGTGATATTTCCCTTACCTTAGGTCTAATTTGCTTCGTAAGTGTCCGAAACTCCTGTATAATGATTTAAATAATGTCATTGACTTATTATAGAATCATATTCATTGTTATGATATCATATATGGTTCACTTATGACATTATATTACCCGTTCTTTTGTAAATTCCATGTTAAAGAGCGTTTTGGGTAAATTTGTCGTCCGTGTTTTGAATTGTAATTATTCATATGATTACTTAGATCATGATTAATTAATTCCAGAATATAAAACAAGATTTATATATATATACATATATATAATAAATCAGTAAATGGAAAGAAATACACCGTTCATGGAGACGGTAGTCCGTACGTACGCATGAACGCTATTTTCGTTTCCTTATTGAATTGAATGGAATTAAGTAGATGACAAACATATAAATATAAATAAACCCAGTATCATTATTATGTCATATATTTCATTATTACTTATTATATATACTTTATAATCATTCATGAATGGTTAATCATTGAGAATGAATCTCATCGCGTCGTGGAGACGGTAGTCCGTACGTACGCACGAGCGATGATATCGTTCCCATGGTCGTGGAATTGTGTTGAAGTGTTTGTATACTATTTAAGTATCAATATCACTTTATAATAATCATATATAGTTACTCATTACACCATTATACCCATCCAATTAAGGTGGTGGCGGAAAATAGATTACACCACAACGTGGAGACGGTATTCCGTACGTACGCACGCGGGGTGATTTCCTTTTTCCGTAGGATGGATAGAAGGTTAATTAGATTTGTTTCATATTTATAATAACATATCAGTATATAAGAAATACTGATGTTATTACTTTATCATGAAACAACTAAATAAGAAGAAGTTGAAGAAGAAAGAAGTTGAAAAGATCGGTAATGGATATTACCTCTTCTTTGGAACGCCTCTTTGAATCCTCCACTTAGGAAACTAATATTGGTCTTTGAAGAAGACCAGGACCTCTAGGATTATTCTAGGGAAGTGGAGAAGGTATTTTTTCAGGGTTTGGCCGAGATTTAGTGCTCAAATTGGTGTGAGGAGGAGGGGAAGGAGGTTCCTTTTTATAAGGGAGGAGAGGGGCACCTTAGGAATATCTCAAAATATTATTTTATATTAAAGTCAAAATCTGTTTATAATGGTTACAAAGGGTCTTATTTAGAAGCTAAAGTGGGTATGGGTCGAAATACTATCAACCAATAGGATTTAGACAAGTTTAGGTTATTATTTTAACCTTATCAATTAGATTTAACTCTAAGTTAAATAATTTAACTTTTACCGTGTCTTTTTGTTTTTTTACACTATATGGTTAATACACTTAATATAACATACCAAACGAACCCCAAATTGTTTATTATTAATATATATATCTTTACCTAAGTCATTTTTCCGAACCTTAGATTTTTAGGAATAAAATAACAATTAATAATATAATATGTGATTTAAAAACTATTTTGTGTCAATTTTGACACTATTTGATATATGATTTTTTTTGAAAGTCATAACATAATTATATGTTCGAACAAAGTTGATTAACTCAACACTAATATATCATAGTAACCTAGAAAATTAGTGGGATTCATAAAAAGTCTCAAATTACATTTATTTTGGTGTTTATAACATCAATTATGTCAATATTTCATTAATAAGATAATTACTGCATCATCATTGTGTCATAAATAAATTAAATTATTTAATGTCTAAAAATTATAAATAAAATAAAATTATCTAGTAAATCTTTTTATATTTCTAATGAATATTTATAGTCGAATTTATCTTATGTATAACCCCATATTAAAAATGATTTACTTATTAAACATTGATTTTAACTATTTTAACCCTTCTTTAAATAAATTAATAATAAATGTCCTAATTTAATCCAAGTGGGCCTAAATGATAATATTTTACACTTAAAGTTGTTTTTGGTCGAGATAAACTTGTCCAATAGGATTATGACATGTGTTAGGGTAATATTAATATCATTTTTACCCCTAATTACCCTATTTACTTTTAACCGTGGTAAATAAAAGTAAAAAGTTACTATTCACCAAAATTTATTTTCATCTCATTGAACCAAATTTTACTTACTGACATCAACCATGTCTCTCGGATTTTTGAAATTTCATTCACAGAAGCGGTAAAATTAAGATTTATGAAAAAATTAATTTTTTTAAATACCACTTAGTAGTTTCACTATTCATCAAAAATTGATGTTTTTCAGAAAAATGCCTAAATTTCACCCTAAGCTATAATTGATATTCCGAATTCAAAAATGATTTCTATTTTACAAAATTCCCAACATATAAGTTTCATTAATTAATTTTATAATTAATTTCCGCTGTCACAACAAATAGCGTGTTTTTAAGAGATAGTAACTATCAAAAGATTAACACTTGTTTATGTCTGGTGTAAATGTGAAATTACATCCAATGACCAATATTGTATTGAATTGTAAAAATATATTCTAAATATACGTTAAAACCACTCAAATTAATAATTTATCACTATTAATTATTTCGATTAATAAAGATGTTTTTAATTAAAATTTAGTAATTTTCACTATTCATCAGAAAATAAAAGTTATCTGAAAAGTACCAAAATTTCACCCTAAGCTAATTTCGATATTATGAATCCAAAAAATGAATTCCATTTTGAAAAATAAAATTTCAAAATTTCAAAAAGTGGTTATTACTATTCATAATGGCTAGTTATAATAATATTTTAATAGCATATCGTTGTTTAGTGAAACTCGGTATTGCGTACTACACACGCTATCGAGGAAGGTCGCGATTGCGTGTAATGCAAGGCAAGTCAAGGATGCGTGTTGTGAAAGCTCCTTTTGGTGTATTGTACAACACAAGACATTAGTGAAATTAAAAAGAATATTTTTCATAAAATCTCGGGGTGTTACATTCTACCCCCCTTAAAATGAATTTTTCCCTCAAAATTCGTCGGGGTTATAAATGGTTTACTATTCGAAAGTTTCTTTAATAGAAAACCACATCGTAAAAAGGAATACCAAAACCAATCTTTAAAAACAAAAGTATAAAACGTAACGATTACCCAAATAAACTAATCTCTGGGTTTCCACATAGGTAAAAATATGGATATGGGAGAGAAATCTAACCATCATGTTCTGATGGAGAGTGGTAGAGAACATGGCTATGGAAAATCCAGAAATCACAAAGCCAGAAATTTGTGACGATCTAGGGTACCATCTGATTCATCGGATATAAGGGCACTAGGACAACATTTTTGGTTTTCAAGATCGTTTCCCTAAAGTTGAAGAGTTTGAATTAGAATAAATACTTACTTTATTTTGGTACAATCTCACTGTTGTTCGTGCCTTGAACAATTTCTAATTCATCTCTTAAATAAATGAAGTTGAATTTGTTATTCGTGAAGTGTTAGCAGATCATGTGATAGAATGACGGGTCATTCCATCTGTCTCAAAAGGTTAGCAAAATTTATATACATAAGTCGATCTATAGTGAGATTAAACATATATGGTTCCTAAAATGGACTTATACTTCATATATCATACTGCTTAATATAATAAAACTAGTTTCTACTAAACAGGGACTTCTTGTAGGCCAGTGGTAGGCGATAAAGGCCAGTCGCACTTCGGTTGTGGGTTCGATTCCCACAGCCTTGTCCGAAGCGATGGGTTGTCGCCCGTCCTGCAGGTTATCCTTTTTCTAAAACTAAATAACTATAACATCCAATAAATAATATCGAAAAAAACGTCTATCCTTAAACAATACTCACTTATGTCCAACATAATCCATTTCAATCTTTAGGCTTATCCATAATACTGCAGTCCACTCTCATAACATAGTGAAAACGATTACCAGAGATTTAATACCATCGTTGATCCCCATATATCATAAGATATGTTTTGTTGGTCACATTCCAAACATTCAAAGGCCTTAATCATGTATTCTCTTGAATACCCATCGAACCTTAGTGAAAACATAAATGAAGTTAAAAGTTAACACTTTCCACATACCAAAATCCTCAGAATTCTATATACTCAAACCATGATATCACTTATTCCTTATATCAATCATGAGCTCATGATTACTGTCAAATATTTAATTTTCTTGTTTTCCCTTCATTATGCGCATATCATTTTTTTCCAAAAATATCTCAATCACTTTCCATGGTTACTGGTACCATAAAATTATTTAAAACCACAATAGACCAATACATAAATATTCCAATATTCCATGATACTATATACAACACTATTTTGGAATCCCATTACATAAACACTTAATCATTCCACCACATCGTTGTCATATTCAACATCGCCAATAGTGATCACATGTGACTTCCCTTTGTCCTTTTCCTTAAGTGGTTGCTCATGTTGATCATCACTAACCCTTGGATTAGGGCATTTATTGGCATAATGTCCCATCTCCTTGCACTTGAAACATCGAAGTGTTGGTTGTGCGTTCTTTGTAGTGTTTGCTTTGTTCACATCATTAGAAACCCTTTTTCCATTACTTCGACACTCAGCTACTCGATGACCTTCTTTTCCACACTTAAAACATTTTCTAGTCCCTTTAAGACAATCTCCACCATGATTCTTTCCACACTTTGAGCATAAGGAAACATTCATTTTCTTTTCACCATTATTCTGAGATTTCTCCTTGAACTCCATATTTTGTTTCTTTTCAAAACCATGAGATGGATATGTAACACCAACTTCTATTTCTACCTTCATAGCACAACGCAAAATTTCTTCATAGCTACTGAAGTCTCGTATAGCTAATGCCCTTCGAAGACTTGGTTTTAAGCCACTGAAAAATCGATCAACTTTACTTTCAAGTTGGATGATAATGCCAGATGGATACCTTGCAAGTCTTGTAAAAATCGCTTTGTATATACCAACAGATTCATCATCCTTCTTTTTCAGCTCAAGAAACTCCTTTTCCATCTTCGTTCGAAGAATACGAGGGAAGTACTTACTGAAAAACAAGTTCTTCAACTCGTCCCATTCCATGGAATCAATTTCATCTCTTTGCCTCGTATTCTTGATAAGATTCCACCATTGATCAGCTCCACCTTCCAAACAATGTACTGCTAAGATGACTTTATCTTGTTCATAACATTGAAGAACTGAAAATATCTTTTCAGTGGTACTGATCCATTTTTCAGCAACAAGTGGATCGGAAGACCCACTAAAAGACGGTGGACGTTGCCTCATGAAGGACTCAATAGAATATTTTTCCCTTCTCTGCTCATTTGGAAGTCCAGAATGATTCATATCTTGTGTAAGTATAGCAATAAGATTTTGCACTCCATCTCCCATAACATTTTTTTGTTCAGGAGGAAAATCATTTCATTGTCCATTGCATTGATCAACACGGTTCCTTCGGGTTCCAGCCATCGTCTAAATCCCAAAAAGAATAGTGTGAGAGGAAAAAATCATGCTAGGGAAAACAACATTATAAAGGGGGAGTATCCTCAATATCTAACTTCTTAGGTTAAATTCTATGATCGTTACCATAGTTCTAGGACTGTATCTTATACTTATACTTATCCTTAGGGACATCCCTAGACATACCTTAGAAATATCTCTAGGGATCTCACTAACGTTTTCGCATCCTAGTTTCCAAAGGTTGACTAAACCATTCCTCTAATACCAACTATAGAGACCCATATCTTGACGTACATGGACATTACATTACTTTTGCGGAATACTTAGTACATAACAAAAACACACACACAAGGATTGTAATAGTTTAGTGTCTTTGGAAACTCGGAACGTAATCTTCTAATCGTGGGGAAAGATATTCAATATCTCCCATAAAGGTCTTCCCTTTTTTTACCTAAAACCTTTCTTTATATCCTGGGAAAAAAAACATAAAAGGGTGAGCCCAAATTCTCAGTAAGGGTAAGCAAAAGAAAAATCAATCACATCATATTCATAAGAACATAACTTTTGGAAATCTTAACCTGCAAAAGAGAGCATAATTTCATATCATGGGATAAATCATAGTAGTGAAATGAAATCACAATAAGCATAACTTAAGACATGAAACTTTGTGGCATACACACATAATCATAGATAATCATTTCTTGTTAGTCAAGAATCATTTCCAAGACTATCTTAGTGGACAAAGTTCCTTTCTGAACCGAGTCACCCTCGTTCCAGTCCTGCTTCACTGAACCGGTATAACCTACCGTTCCAGCCATGTCTATCTCATGAGATATAAAATCTTTACCCAATGCATTGGAGGGAGATATAGGTCCCACCCATCTCATAATGATACCATTCTTATGTGTGCCACAAAATCATAAACCATACATCATAGCGTAACCCATGTAATAAAAATGGGATTCATAAACATCATGACATCATAAAAAAATTCATATACAATAAAGGAATTCATAAAAATAATTCCATCACAACATAATCAAATCAATGTAATAATATGGATAAAAACAGAACCCTTTATTATCTTAGATTGAAAATAATTTTGATAAAACACTTGAACTCCATTCTTGAGGAAAATATCCTTTCTTCTTCAAAAACATTTTTCCTTTCTTAACATGTCATACAACTTTAAACTAAAAGAAGTGGATTAAAAAAAAATTGAAAACATTTCAAGGAAACTTCTTGGAAATAATGTTTTAAAAATCCATTCATGCCATATAAGTTAAAAAAACATTCTTCTCGTACTTTTGTCGGAAAAGTCAAAAAAGTACCTCGTATGAAAAACAACAAAAGATTCCTTTCATATCTTTTACTAAAAACTCAGCGAAGGGTAAAATTGAATTTAAACTATTGTAAGTGGATGGAAACAATATTACATATTGAGGGAACATGGATGTGGATGATAAAATACACCCCAGTAAATGCCAAAGTATAAACAATCTCGGATAAAAATGAGATTGTGATATTTCCCTTACCTTAGGTCCGATTTGCTTCATAAGTGTCCAAACCTCCTGTATAATGATTTAAATAATGTCATTGAATTATTATAGAATCATATTCATTGTTATGATATCATATATGGTTCACTTATGACATTATATTACCCATTCTTTTGTAAATTCCATGTTAAAGAGCGTTTTGGGTAAATTTGTCGTCCGTGTTTTGACTTGTAATTATTCATATGATTACTTAGATCATAATTACTTAATTCCAGAATATAAAACATGATTTATATATATATATATACATATATATAAGAAATCAGTAAATGGAAAGAAATACACCGTTCATGGAGACGGTAGTCCGTACGTACGCATGAACGCTGTTTTCGTTTCCTTATTGAATTGAATGGAATTAAGTAGATGACATACATATAAATATAAATAAATCCAGTATAATTATTATGTGATATATTTCATTAGTACTTATTATATATACTTTATAATCTTTCATGAATGGTTAATCATTGAGAATGAATCTCATCGCGTCGTGGTGACGGTAGTCCGTACGTACGCACGAGCGATGATATCGTTCCCATGGTCGTGGAATTGTGTTGAAGTGTTTGTATACTATTTCAGTATCAATATCACATTATAATAATCATATATAGTTACTCATTACACCATTATACCCATCCAATTAAGGTGGTGGCAGAAAATAGATTACACCACGGCGTGGAGACGGTATTCCGTACGTACGCACGCGCGGTGATTTCCTTTTTCCGTAGGATGGAAAGAAGGTTAATTAGAGTTGTTTCATATTTATAATAACATATCAGTATATAATAAATACTGATGTTATTACTTTATCATGAAACAACTAAAGAAGAAGAAGTTGAAGAAGAAAGAAGTTGAAAAGATCGGTAATGGATATTACCTCTTCTTTGGAACGCCTCTTTGAATCCTCCACTTTGGAAACTATGATTGGTCTTTGAAGAAGACCAGGACCTCTAGGATTATTCTAGGGAAGTTTAGAAGGGATTTTGGCAGGGGTTGTCCGAGCTTGAGTGCTCAAATTGGTGTGAGGAGGAGGGGAAGGAGGTTCCCTTTTATAAGGGAGGAGAGGGGCACCTTAGGAATATCTCAAAATATTATTTTATATTAAAGTCAAAGTCGGTTTATAATGGTTCCAAAGGGTCTTATTTCGAAGCTAAAGTGGGGATGGGTCGAAATACTATCAACCAATAGGAATTAGACAAGTTTAGGTTATTATTTTAACCTTATCAATTAGATTTAACTCTATGATAAATAATTTAAATTTTACCGTGTCTTTTTGTTTTTTTACACTATATGGTTAATACACTTACTATAACATGTCAAAAGAACCCCAAATTGTTTATAATTAATATATATATCCTTATCTAAGTCATTTGGACGAACCTTAGATTTTTATGAATAAAATAACAATTAATAATATAATATTTGTTTTAAAAACTATTTTGTGTCAATTTTGACAGTATTTGATATATGATTTTTTTTAAGTTATAACAGAATTATATGTTCGAACCAAGTTGACTAAATCAACACTAATATATCATATTAACCTAGAAAATTAGTGGGATTCATAAAAAGTCTCAAATTACAATTATTTTGGTGTTTATAACATCAATTATGTCAATATTTCATTAATAAGATAATTATTGCATCATCATTGTGTCATAAATAAATTAAATTATTTAATGTCTAAAAAAAATAAATAAAATAACATTATGTAGGAAATATTTTTATCTTTCTAATGAATATTTATAGTCGAATTTATCTTATGTATAACCCCATATTAAAAATGATTTACTTATTAAACTTTGATTTTAACTATTTTAACCCTTCTTTAAATAAATTAATAATAAATGTCCTAATCTAATCCAAGTGGGCCTAAATGATAATATTTTACACTTAAGGTTGATTATGGTCGAGATACACTTGTCCAATAGGATTAGGACATGTGTTAGGGTAATATTAATATCATTTGTACCCCTAATTACCCTATTTACTTTTAACCGTGGTAAATAAAAGTAAAAAGTTATTATTCACCAAAAATTATTTTCATCTCATTGAACCACATTTTACTTACTGACATCAACCATGTCTCTCGGATTTTTGAAATTCCATTCACAGAAGTGGTAAAATTAAGATTTATTAAAAAATTAATTTTTTTTAACTACCACTTAGTAGTTTCACTGTTCATCAAAAATTGAAGTTTTTCAGAAAAATGCCAAAATTTCACCCTAAGCTATAATTGATATTCCGAATTCAAAAATGATTTCTATTTTAAAAAATTCCCAACATATAAGTTGCATTAATTAATTTTATAATTAATTTCCATTGTCAAACAACTTGCGTGTTTTTAAGAGATAATAACTATCAAAAGATTAACACTTGTTTATGTCTGGTGTAAATGTGAAATTATATCCAATGACCAACATTGTATTGAATTGTAAAAATATATTCTAAATATACTTTAAAACCACTCAAATTAATAATTTATCACTATTAATTATTTCGATTAAAAAAGTTGTTTTTAATTAAAATTTAGTAATTTTCACTGTTCATCAGAAACTAAAAGTTATCCGAAAAGTACCAAAATTTCACCCTAAGCTAATTTCGATATTATGAATCCAAAAAATGAATTCCATTTTGAAAAATAAAATTTCAAAATTTCAAAAAGTGGTTATTACTATTCATAACAGCTAGTTATAATAATATTTTAATAGCATATCGTTGTTTAGTGAAACTCGGTATTGCGTACTACACACGCTATCGAGGAAGGTCGCGATTGCATGTAATGCAAGGCAAGTCAAGGATGCATGTTGTGCAAGATCCTTTTGGTGTAGCGTACAACACAAGACATTAGTGAAATTAAAAAGAATATTTTTCATAAAATCTCGGGGTGTTACAAAAACATCATCTAGAAGATTTTCCATGGTGTAAAAAAATTGATGAGTAGTATCCTACATTCAGAAATGAATTTATAAATCTCATACATGTGTTGTGAATGGATGAAATGAATTTGTATCGAAGCCTCAGTAGTACACATGGTTCATGGCCTCTTTTATTGGTAATTTACAACCTATCTCTCAAATTTTGTATGAAGTGTAAATATTTCATGTTGGGTGTAATGATATTTAGACCAAAGAAACCCAAAAATGATTTTGATGTTTCTTGTCACCATTAATTGATGATTTGAAACTCTTATGGGATGATGGTATTAGGGTACAATATTCTTATAAAATAGAACATTTTCAACTTTATGCAGTGATTATGTTCATAATAAATGACTTCCAAGAATATGAAAATTTTTCTTCATGTAGTGTTAATGGTCATAAATCATGTTCAGTTTGCTAATAACAAACTTCATATTGTCAATTGCATCATGGGTGTAAAATAGTATACCTGATTCATCATAAGTTTTTCCCTATAGATCACTCTTATAGAAGATTAAAAAATGAATTCAATAGCCCATAAGAATTTAATATTGTTCTAAAACCTTTATCCAATGATTAGTATTTTGAGTGTGTGAAAAACCTTGATGTGACATTAGGAAAGACACATAAATTTGGTAATGATAGACATGTTTGGAAGAAATAGTCAATATTTTTTGAGCTACAATGTTGAATATATCATAATGTAAAACATAACATTGATGTAATTCATGTGGAGAAGAATATATATATATATGACATTTTGATTGAAACATTGTTAGATATTAAAGGAAAGACAAAATATGGGTTTAATGCAAGATTATACTTACTATCAATGGGAATTCATTTGGAGTTAGCTCACACATCTGATGGAAGATGAAAATTTCTTCCCTCGTCTTTTCATATATTATTTAAGAGGGAGATAATTATCTTCATTAGTATCTTCATGATATCAAAGTGCTACAGGGTTATTAATAAAATGTAAAAAAAAAATTGTCTCTTTGAAGGAATTGAAGTTGACAGGTATGAAATCGCTTAATTGTAACATCATGATGCAATAACTTCTACCAATTTCATTGCATGGAATATTTCCCATCTATGTCAAAAATACTATCATAACGGTGTGTTATTTTTTTAATTATATTTATAATAAATTGATTTATTTGGATGATTTTAACATTTTGAAAAATGAAGAAATTTAAATAATTTTTCAATTTGAAATATATTTTTCCTCCATTATTTTTTTATATAATGGTGCATTTATTGGTTCATCTAGTTCGCGAAATAATGATTTTCAGGCCATTATATCTATGTTGGATGTATACTTTTGAAAGGTAAATGATGTTATTGAAGGGGTATGTTAATAATACATATCGACCTGAAGTCTTTGTTGTTGAAAATTATATTTCTGATGAGGTTGAAGAGTTTTTTATGAGCTACTTGTCTGCAGCGGAGCACATTGATTTGCCTCTATCTCACCAAGAACGAGTTATTAATGAGGGAAAAGGGATTCATGGCTTGAAATTCAAATTTATTTTAGGTAAACATTTGAATAAGGTACATTTATACTTTATGAATAATATGGTTGATTCTCAAACATATATATATTATTACATATTAATGAGTTGAAACAATGTTATTCAAAGAATAAAGAAATGTGGATTTGGAATGAGACTAACAGAACTTTTTTCCATGGTTTAAAATGATCATTCTTGGTAGATAAGATGAATCAGAGACATTAATATGGTTAGTGTGTGGTCAAACTATAAATGTGATAACATGGTCTGGGTTTGACATTAATAGATATACATTTCATACAAAATCTCAGGACAACAAAAGTGCAGTTTAGAATAGTGATGTATTGGTGTTCGCATAAGTAATGCATTTTTCGAGTTCAAAAGACAAAAACACAATTTCTACATCAAGTGAATATTATGGAGTCATTGAAGAAATATGGGATGTTTATTACATTAAAATTAATGTTTTTATGTTTAACTGAAAATGGTTTATCAATAACACCGGTGTCAAACACGGTAAATTTGGAACGAAACATGTTAAAATGAATAAATTAAAATACAAAACTAATTCTTTTATAATGGAAACACATGGAAAAAAGATTCTATGTTCATGATCCATCCTGTATGCATTGGTCTATTGTTTTACAATGAAAAAAAATATGTTGGTGATGATCAACTTGTTGAAGATGCTGATTTATGTGAGATACCTACTTCCATGTAAATATTAATAGATAATAATAATACTCATATTGTAGACATAGTTTTTTCCATAAATAATGATCATGATGAAGGAATTTGGCAAAACAATCCATTAGTACATTCCTAATATTACAGGTAACATTTTTTTGTTTCTCATTTACTATTATTAATTTCATAAAATTTTAGATATAGTATTTTTTCATTATTAAAACATATATTAAATATAATAAGTAGAAATGTTTGTTTATTTTAGTTTTGTTTTGTTTATTTTACCATGTTTACCATTACGTAACTTATATATTTATTGATTTTTTAATGAAAATTATTTTAAATCTATATGTTAAAAAATATTCTCTCTTTGGGTAAGAAATTTGATTTATTAGGTTGGACAATTTTTTATATTCCTACACCAATTTCGGATTTGTTTTCATTCATTTACCTAAAATTTTATATATCATTACTATTGTTATAATTTTAGTTAACTATAAAAAATATGAACAATAATGTTTTAGGTTTTACTATACTTTTGTGTTTCATAATTTTTCTTTTTTTTGTTTACATTTTTATTATAATATGTGAATTTTTATATTTTTTGTACCAAATGTTTGTTTCTTTGATTTGAGGGATAATGATAGATCAATCAGTTGATCAACAAAAAACATTTGGAGATGAGTGTCATGATCATACCGCTGGGGAGGAATATCCACATGGTTCCCTTGATGTTCCCCAGTCTTCCTCATGTGCTCCCACAATGGAAAATAAGAGTTTGAAGGTTGGTAAACATGGTAGCACATGTTTACCAAAATTATCACTTGCTCACTGCCAGGACTAGTGGATAGTTGTATACTTTGATGAGAATGATATGCCAAGAGGTCCTAATGAAATATAGTTTAAGTGTTTTGTATCAACTCAGGGTAAAAGAAAAGTCATCATTTTGTATAATAATTAGAGAATTGTTGACAAAACAACACTAGATTAGTTATGGGAGACCATTTTAGTAAGATCTTTTGTTATTTTTTGACTAATCTTGAAATTGTTATAGTATAATATTTTTTTCCTCTTCTTTATTAAATGAAATTTGATATACCTGAAACTGGAGGAGTCAGGAGGAAATGATTATCGATGGATCCTAGGAGATTGAGAGGTTTCAAATAAAAATCCACATTTGATTTAATTTTTGGGGATAGGGAACCTAAAAATATATGTCATATATATCCTTTTATAGATAAAGAAGCATGGAAAAAATTTGTCTAAAGTAGAAGATAAGTGTAATTTTTGGTAAGTTCAATGAAAACTTTTAGAAGTTTTCTTATATTAATGATCTTATTAATGACTTCATAATGTTTTATTATTATTAATTTATAGGAATCAAGGAGAACTCATCTAGTGATCCAATCCAGAAATGTATACCCTCATATTTTATCTCAGGAAGTGTATCCTTTATTATAAGATAAAATGATAGTTGAAAATTTACAAAAACTTACAACTTAGCCTTCTAGATTTATAGAGGTTTCCCATCCATCCCCTCTATCTAGACATGGAAAATGGAAGTGGGCTCAGATTAGAAAAAATGGGAAATATGTTACAGAAGAATCGAGGGTCATAGGCAAATGAATTGTATGTCGTTTATTTTATTTATTTAAGTCAATTAAATTATTTATATAGTTTGAATCATTACTTAATTTTTAAAATAATTCATACAATATTATCTTGAGTAGAAGATCACATAGGGGTAATTAAAACTTATGGGAGGAATGATATTTTATCTACATCTTTGGGAAAATCTGAACACCAGGGTCATGTATGAGGATACCCGACTGGTGTATCAATAAGAAAAGTGTCACCACATTCTTCAGATTCTTACATGGAGGGTTTATATAAAAAATAGAATATTTTGAGGCTGAAGTTCACAATATTAATACAATGATGGAAGAAAATATCAGAGTGTTGGTACAGTCTATGTTTGCAGATATGAAAATACAATTTCAGACTGCATCTCCCGCCCCACCTCCACCAGTAACTCCAACTCCCCATCTCCACCTGCTTACCCCATTATTTATCCTCCACATCCACCTCCAGACCCCAGTATTTATCCTCCACCTCCGCCTGCAGACCCCATTTTTTTTATCTTACTCCTACACCTCTCTTCCACAGCTTCCTAGTTATTGTGAATTGTATATTGATGATCCTCACTAATATATAGTTAAATATGGGTTGATATATTATATAGAAGATACAATTAATCATCAAAAGTAAGAGTTAGAGATGAATAGGGTCATTGTATAGGGTATTATAGATATATCAGTTGGAGTACCATTACCTACATATGAGGTGAGGACAATTGGACAAAGTATTGTCCACTTTTTAGTTTGGCCATCTAGAATTATATTACCCATTTCCATAGAGGTTTGTGAATGTTATATATTTTATTTTATTTTATTTTTAAACTTTTTTTAAAATTTTAAAGTTAATATATTTATCTATTTATTTACAGGAATACTTTAAAGGTAAATATATATTGTATAGCCAACAAAAAAGACAAATATCTATGACATCAGATTCAGATTTTAGTATTCTTGACAGATTTTCATGATATTCAAATTTTTTGGTGGGTAATTATACATTTACAATGGAATCTCATGTTTGTGGTTGTGCATTATATGTGGGGATTGTGAAAAATGATATCATGAATCTTGTTACTAGAGGTAAGTCGGGCATCAACGTGGTACTATTTTTTTCCATTTAAGTCTTAACACAAATCTTTCCTTGCGTTAAATTTATTGAAAATTTATACTTATATCTTTTTTTTATTATGTATCTTAATAAAACGTGTGATATGAATGAGAAGATGGATGTATATGGGTTGATGGACCGGCATTTGATTTCACCTAAATTGCATGAATGAGATAAGGAACACAAAATAGTTTATATAGCTAAAAGATTTCAATATAATATTATTAAGTTGGGTTGTATGTTTCCTTACATTGAGAGGTATGAAACACATATCTCAAAAATTGTTATTTATATTTTAACATAATAACCACTGACATTAAATTTTATTTTATATCAGTGACCATTGGATGGTAGGAGTTTTTTTTTCAAAGGAGAAAGCACGTTATTGGATATGCTTTGTCTATGGTGATGTGTGAGGAAATTTTAAGAACATGATGGAAAAGTATGTCTTAAATTCTTAATAGTTGTTTATATTATAATAAATTTTAAATTTATTTCATTCATATTATTTTCTAAAGGGGGTGGTCTTTTCTTTTGAAGATCTACAATGAAAAAGAGTTCCAAGATCAAATATATAAAAGTAAAGGTGAATATACATTTATAATTTGTACATTTTTGATGTTTTGCATAAAAATTATATTTTGAATTTAAAAACTAATTTGAGAAAAATAATCATAAAAAAAGTCATCATCGAAGGCGGGTATTATGTGTTTTGATGTATGTATGAAATAATTACAACTTGAACAGTTATGGTGTTAAACTAAGTTAGATTTCTTTATAAATTATTCCTTAATATTTCATTTGTTTTATTCATTATACATGTTAATTACTTTAATTTTAATTTTTAGCTATTTAATGACCCTCAACTATATAGTGCACAAGATTTCAAACACTTACTAGTTAAATGGTCCAATTATTTTACAGGTTTGATTGGATTTAATTTTTTTAAGTGAATATTGTAATTTTGAATGATGTAATTTTAAATGTGTATTTATTAGTTGTTTTGGTTGGCTTTAGGTTTGTTTTTAATTAATATTTTAATTTTTTAATGTTTTCAATGTGAATGTGTACTTTTTTTGTTGTTTTTTCTTGTATTTGGTCTGTTTCTGATTGTTTCTGGTCTAGTTTTTGGTCTGTTTTTGGTTTTTTCTGGTCAAGTTATGCAGTGGAGAGTAAGAGATTCATAAATTACTTAAACAATTAGTATTTACATCATTTAATTTATAAATGATGTTAAAAATAAATTTCGTTGGGAATTTTACATTGCTTATAAAATAACCGACGTAAAGAATGCTTGGGATCATTGTTTTCTACAACGGGTTTTTTTATAAATGACCTGGTATATAGTTTTTTACATTGGTTATTTAATTACTAACGTGAAAAAAATCATCCCAAAGCATTTTCCACATCTGTTATTAAATAACTAACTTAATAATTCATTAGGATAGAGGTTTTACACATAGGTTATATAAAAATCATTGTGGTGGACTATTTTTTAGGTCGGTTATCTAATAACCATTCTAAAAAACCCTCACTTAAGTAGCTTTAACATTAGTTATTTAATAACTAAAAAAAACTCCAAAATAATATTTTTTACGTCGGTAATATTGAACGATCTAAAAAAAATTATTTTTTACATCACCGGCAACAAAGTCTCCATAAAAAAGGCATGAAAAACCTAAAAAACCGATGTAAAAAACGTTTTTTCAGCTAGTGACATGTGTAAAACAAATATTTTCATTATTTATATAATCTTATTTATACTCACCATCTAAAGGATAGTTGATAACTATCATATTAAATAATAATATTTTAATATTATGCCGCATTTCATAAAAACCCAGTGTTGTGTGTAACTCAAGCTATCAATGAAAATGAATTTATTTGAAAATATATATATTTAATAAAATCTCAAGGTGTTAAATTATACCCACCCTCCCCCCCTTAAAAACAGACTCCTTGAAATTTGAATTTGTGTTTGGTGGGTGTTGGTGTCAAAATCCATGCCTTGAAATGGGTCCATGAAAGCATATAAACTACCAAAGGGCCTAACTCATGAAGCTTCACCACGAAGCCCCTTGATGTCGTGAATGGTGCAATGGCCATCGAATGGAATCCTCCACCACCACCACATAGAAACGTGATGGGTGCCTCTACAATCTAACGAATACGTTTGCAACCGTCGTAGAGAATCATGATGGAAGATTTTGCGATTATGACGGAGCCACCTCCGATCGTCGATTTCCATTTCCTTCAAGACATGCCTTAGGAGAATTGTGATCCCAGGTGTCTATAAATAGATATCTCCCTCCTATTCAAAAGGATTTATACCCAAACCTTTCTCGGTCGGATCTCTTAATTCATGGATTACCCTTTCCTCTGAGATCTGTTGAGAAAAATTCATCAAGCAAAGTACTTGAGCATCGCGAACTAGCTTTCTCTTTTCTGCATTTTTCTTCTTATTTATGCATGGATTCCCTTCATGATGCCCTATTATCATCACAAAGGTAGGAGTCCCTTTTGGGTACTCGGGTCTTCATGAGGCATTCAGTCTTCACAAAGAACCCTCCATGTATATAGTGGCTTCATTCCTCGGATGGTTCAACATGATTCGTGAATCTCCTCTCTTTACGGGGGCCCTCTTCACCCATTATTGTGAATCTAGTTCCTTTTTAAATCCCCTCCTCTTTGTGTACCACCCGAGCTTCATGATTCCCCTCTCTACGAGGCCTTCTTCTTCATGAACCCCTTTCCTGTGCAACCCTCCAGACTTGTATACAGTGACTTCTTGGTTACTCGAGTGGTTCCTCATATTGTGTTTCCTTGCCTCATGATTCTTCGCATAGGCACACAAACATCTATTTCTTATTCATATAGCCACATTAACATGGGACCCTAAACCGTCCACTCCACCACCCAACTCATAATGGCCTTGCATGTGCCTTCCCTTCCCCAAGTGCAGGTTGGTACAAGTTATGTAAGTCCTAGGGGTGAGGAGTGGGTCCTCATCGTCTGAGCTACAAGACTATAAACTGATAGGAAACCCTCTTCTTCAACCCATGATGTTAAATTGTTTTTTATGAATGTGTATAAATCCTGACAAGATCTGAGAGGGGATAGGACCAGGAGCCTTCTACATTTCCCATTTCT
The DNA here is from genome assembly GCA_963277665.1 of Viscum album. Lineage (NCBI taxonomy): Eukaryota > Viridiplantae > Streptophyta > Magnoliopsida > Santalales > Viscaceae > Viscum > Viscum album. The sequence goes on from OY728137.1 coordinate 1,110,577,368, forward strand.
AATCTTACATCTCTCTCCCTTTGTGCTTTGTCTCCATGTGCGTCTCGGGCAGTCATCACATAATCCCTGACCCACCTTGATAAGGGTTACTATTTACATGGATCCATATCATCCTCGTATATATGGACATCCTCCTCAGGCTTCCCTCCTAGAGTAAGTCCCAATCTTTTTCTTCCGGGTCCACTTACCAAGCATAAGCCCATGTTTCCTCCTGGGCAGCTAGCCCTGCATAAGCCCCACATCCCCTATTGTGCTCTCATCTCTCACTGCATGATAATCAAGTCCCTATATACCTCTTGTTTCTTACACTAAGCATAGATTATGGGATATTAGAGTGGGCATCAAACATGAAATCCTTTTTGGAATTTAACTATGTGTAAGCCCCATGCTCCTTTGTTTTGAAATAAATGTATTTTGATCCTTTCCATTTTCAAGTAGGGTACATAGGAATCCTTCTAGAGGTTCAAGACCATCACCCATTAGTCTGAACCACTTCATATCGGTTCACCCTCATCCTGCACATTGTTAAACTGTATTCCCCTTTCGTCTCGCATGAAGTTAATCTGTATGATTTCGAACTACATGGATTTTTATCCCTATCTCCTAGACAGGGTACAATGGAATTGTAACACACCATGTTTTTCTAAAAATAAATAGAAATTCATGGAACTTTTTTTAAAGTAGATATTTTTAACTAGCCTTTAAACATAATTTTTCCACTTCTATGTTTTGAATTTCAAGAAACGGTCATCTACAATTGTGTTCAGTACGTTATTTGGAGTGTGATGAAACCAACTTGTTTTTTTGTGAATAGTAACATACCTTTATGAATAGTAATATAAATCGTAATATGACCCTAATAAATGGTAAATTTTATTATTATTTTATTTTCTTAAGGAATTAAGATAATAACATCTTGGTAAATTTTTCATCGTGATATATAAGTATTTATAGAATTAAAATGGTTAATTTTTGAATTAAGTATGATTTTATTTAAAATTAAAATTAATAATATTTTGAAAAATATTTTCAAAAAATGGAATTCATTTTGGAATTCTACATGTCAAAAAAATATAGGGTAAATTTTTTTGATTTTTCTAAAATTCTTGAATTTGCGATGAATAGTGAAATATGATAAAATATCGTATAATCAAATTTTTAGTAAAATACACTATTTATGACATGATAAGTGATTCAAGTCCACTTAGTTCTAACTCTCATTCCATCACTACTATTTTAGGTCACATGAACTAAGACTATTCATAATCTTGTGAAAAAATATTATAATAATGATTAAAATAATGAAAAATACCCCCTCTCCTCCACTATAAATACCACCCTCACTCCCCTCTTATTCCCACACCTATCAAGACTTGATACATGCCTATGCTCTGACCAATACTTCTTCCAAGGATCTTCCCCATGTTCTATAGATTCTGTTCTCACTAAAAGACCAAAACCAAATCCCTTAAGAAGGATCTCAAGGAGAAGAGATCAAGAGGTAAACATCCTCTTTTATTTTCATTATTTTATTTCATTTTATGTTATTCTATTCTTTTACCTTTGGATTATGTTGGTATATTTCATTACATATCCCATATTAATTTCCATGTTATGTAAGAGTGATTAGATATCCCATTTCTCTCATCAAACTATTTTTATGAAATTTTAAGAAACATCGTTAGGCTGCCGAATTTTGGTGAGAAATTTCTCAAGTTTTCTTTTATTTCATGATTCCTTTATTTTATTCTTCTTTCCTCAACTCCTATTATCCAAGAGGCATGAAAGCTACAAAATCTTGTATTCTTTATTTTCTCATTTTCATGGAAAATTCATCATCATTCTTCTTCTCCTCTCCCACTTATTCAAGGAATTTAAAACATTGTCCATGATGTGTCAAATTACCAACATCGTGGATGATGTGATTTAATTTTTCTTTAAATCCTTCAAATATGATCATGAAATAATTTTTATGTTATAACCAGGTTATAATATATGTATAATGTCTCATCCATTGTTCTGGAATTATTTTCTACACATGGTTTTAATTTATTATACAAAATGAGGTAGTTATTATCAAAGAACCACTAAAATGATCTAAATGTACATCATTAATGTTTTAACTGATGAATCATCCTCATGTAAGAATTTAAAAATGATAAATGGTATAATTTATGGTACTGGAAATATTTAAATACTACTTCATTCCAATTCTATATTTTCATTTCTAATCAACAAGAACATCCATCATTAACCAATCTTGTAAATCATGTAAAGAACTTACCCCAAAACAGTACAAGGAGCAAAATACTAACAATTAATGTGTAAAATGATGTTATGAAATGATAATATAAGATTTTAAAAACATGAAAATGTTTATTTAAAATATTAATAACACTCTTTTAACTATTATACCAGAATTTTAACCAATTTTGAAGTAAGACAAGCCTAAGGTAAGGGAATTCATAACCTGGTTTCTATTCTTTGGGTTAACCTTATACTTTGCTATTTATGGGGTATTAAAATTTATCATGTGATTTTTTTGCTTATATTTTGTTTAATTATATATATTTATAGTTTATATAAATATTTAATCAACTCTATGAAGTCTCTATTTAGTTTTATGATATGTATAAGGGGATTTCCTTTTAAAATTCTCTTTTACAAATCTATTTTAAAAAATTAAAAAGAAAATATTATGATTATGTTATGGTTCTTGGGAATTGTTTATAATAAAGGGTAGCACCTATATCTCCCTCCAATGCATTGGGTATGTGTTTGTTGGAGGTTGGCCATATGGTTACTCCAAGTGTAACTGCGATGGTTACACAAATTGTAAGGTAGCCATGAGGGTTAAAAATTATAAGGTACCCGAGAGGGTTACAAGATTATGTAAGTAATGCCCCAAGATACCTTTATGGTTCTACTTATGTTCTTATTTATTTTTGAATCTCATGTTTTACAATGTAAGTATATATACACAAGTGATAAGTTTGTCTTATAAAAATTATTTCGTAGGTTACAAGTATTCATTGACTAATGTGTTCTTTAATTCTTTTTATATCCCTTAATGAGTTTTTATGCTCATCCCAAGTTTAAAATTATTTTTTACAGGTTAGTAAATGTGTAATACAAAGATGGAATCCATGTTAAATGTTGAAGAATTGTCAAGGAATCATGTTTTATGTTTTAATGATTTTAATTTTGAAAAAAATGGAAACTATTTTTATGGTATCCACTCTGTAACAATGTGTAATGCTATGAATGTATCATGTCCCAATTATCTAAATTTCTAAACATGAAGATATATTCAATTTAAAAGGATGTTTTTTCTTGAATAAATTCAATATTCTGTATGTAATAAGGCCGGGTCCTTATAGTTGGTATCAGATGATAGTTTAGTTAACTTTAGGGTTTAGGATGATGTTAAAAGAATACTAAAAATGTGTTTTACTCTATGATTAATTTGAAATGTTTTAGCATTTAAAGATTACCCTGTTGCTTCATCTAAGATATGTTTGTTCATAATGGTTGTCTATAGAAGGAACAGGGATACTGAAGAGGAGAGGCACCAATAGAATGACATCCTTCCAAATCTACATCCCAAAATGGTAGGAATTGGAACTAAGCAGTTTGTGATAGTAATGTCTCAGCTAACGTAGAAAATATATGATGGTGGCATTCATGAAAGAGAACAAATAGAGTTACCACAATGGAAAATTACAGTAGTGGATCATTCTATAAGACAACACCCTCCTTCTATCAATGGATCTCCTGACCCAGTAGCAGTTGAAGGATGGATCAAAGCCATTGAAAAGATATTCAATGATATGGGATGTTTAGAAAATCAAAATATAAGTCTTGTCATTTATCATTTTGAAGGTGAAGCTGATCAATGGTGGTCAATGTTAATGAATATCAGTGGTATAGAGGATTTTTATTCCTTAGAGTGGGATTAATTTAAAAGTATTTTCCTTGAAAAATATTTTCCTAAGGAGGTGCGACCTAGGATAGATAATAAATTTCTTGAATTCAACCAAAAAGAGGAGGATTTAGTCGTAGTGTATGAAGAAAACTTCACCCTACTGGTGAGGTATTCTCCAAATATTATTCTAGATCTTGATAGAAAAATCAACCGCTTTTACTCAGGACTGAAGCCAAGGTATCAAAGGGTGTTGGCCTCCCGTGAATTCAAAAGTTATGAGAAACTTGTAGGATGTGATAAGAGGGTAGAGATGGAGTTTTTGATGATCATGTTCATTTTGGAAATAAGGAGAAGAATAGGTGTAGATGGCAAGCGATGGGTAAGAACCAACCAAAGAAATCTGATGGTAAGAAAATCTAATTTCTAGTTTGTGAAAATTGTCATAAGAAACACCATGGGGAATGTCTTAAAAAACTAGGAAGTGTTTTAAATGTGGTAAGTTTGGACATATGGCCCATGATTGTTCTGAAAATGATCCTAAGACTAATCTTGATAAGAAAACAATAAAGTTTTTTAAATGTGGTGAGATAGGTCATTATGCATATGTCTTCCCAAAGAGATATCTGAATGATGCAAAGAATCCAAAATAAAAGAAGAAAAGTGTATTGAGATCCTTTGCGACTACGTCAGTAGATGTCGTTCCATCCAATGAAGTTGTATCAGGTACTTTGTTTTTTCACCCATATTTTTCTAATGTTTGGTTTGATACAGGTTCTACACATTCCGTCATCTCTGAGAAATGTTCTGGTAAATTGGAAATATCTCCTCAACAAATGAGACCCTAACTTGTTGTTAAAACACAAGGATAAAATATTATAGAAAATATGAATTATAAGAATCTTTCTATTTTTTTCTGTGTAAAGACTTTACATGCAAACCTTTTTTTCCCTTAGTCAAGTTTGATGTTATTCTGGGAATGGATTAACTTTCTGTTTATCCTGAAAAGATTAACTGTAGAGTCAAAGAAGTTGTTTTTTATAAATAGTTACTATTTGTATACAAGAAAGAACCCATGCAATTGATAACATATCAGGAAGATGAGAAACTATTGAAATATGGACATGAAAGTTATCTATCTCATATTTTTGAAAACAAGGGAACTATTCAGATTAATGATGTGTCACTGTTAAATGAATACCTTGATGTTTTTCTTTATGAGTTACCCAATGTCATACTTGGTCAGGAAGTTGAATTCACAATTGAATTAGTTCCTAGTGTTAAGAAAATTTCAAAACCCCTATATCGTATGGCACAAATAAAAATTCTTGAATTGAAAAATCAGTTACCTGCTTTTCTTGATAAAGGCTTCATTAGTCCTAGCACTTCACCATGGGAAGCCCCTGTTTTTTAAAGAAATATGCTTCCATGAGACTTTTCATTGATTATAGTGTTTTAAATAACATTAATGTTAAAAAAAGTATCCTTTTCCTCAAATCGATGACTTGTTTGATCAGATCCAGGGAGATCAATACTTTTCCAATATTGATTTGAGATCTGGATGCGATTATCTGAAGGTGAAATAGGATGACATCCCGAAAACAGCCTTTCGTACTAGATATGATCATTATGAATTTTTTTATGCCATTTGGGTTAACTAATTCACCTACTAGATTCATGAATCTTATGAATATAGTATTTCATGAGTTCTTGGATAAGTTTTTGGTCGTATTTATTGATGACATTCTGGAATTTTCTAAAAATAAAGAGGAGCATAAAAAACATCTAAGGGTTGTTTTAAAAACCATAAAAGAAAAGAAACTGTATGGAAAATTCAGGAAGTGTGATTTTTTGTTGAAACAGATTTCTTTTCTTGGGAACATTTTAAATAAATATGGAATAATAGTTGATCCTACCAAAACAAAATTAGTTTATGAATGGCAATGACCCAAAAATTCTATATAGATTCGTAGTTTTCTTAGGATAGAAAGTTATTAATAATGTTTTATTAAAAACTTTTCATGGTTATATATCTCGATAACTAAGTTAACATGGAAAAGGGTTTCATTTGTTCGGACAGAAGAATGTGATGTTTGTTTTTAGGAACTGAAGAAGAGATTAGTGAATGCTCTTGTTTTGGCCTTACCTTCTTGGAATGGTGAGTTTTTCATCTACAGTCATGCTTCTTTGAAGGGACTTGGTTTTGTTTTGATGTAGAATGATCAGGTAATTGCCTATGCTTCGAGACAACTTAAAAATCATGAGCTAAATTATCCCACACATGATTTGGAATTAGCAGCTATGGTTTCTGTTTTGAATATTTGTATGCATCATTTATACAGAGTCAAATGTTAAATATATACTGACCATAAAAATTTGAACTATATAATCAATCAAAAGGAATTAAACATAAGGTAGATAAGATGGATTGAACTGATAAAGGGTTATGATTTCACGATCAATTACCATCCTGGAAGATCAAACAAGGTGGTGGATTCCTTGAGTCAGAAACATCATGCATCATTAACCATGCTACAATTGGAACATGATCCCTTTATTAATGATTTAATGAATTTTGGCTTGAAATTTGTTGTTACAAGAAATACCTCTATTTTGTTTCAAGTTTCAGTGCATACGATGTTGTCAGATGGAATTAAGCGAGCATAGAAGGAAGACCGTAAGCTACAGAAAAGGGTAGAATTGGTTAAAATGGGTAAGTTTTCATATTTTAACCTTGATAAAGGTTGTGTTTTAAGATATGGAAAAAGGTTGTGCATACCTAGTGATTCTCAGCTGAAGAAATATTTTTTGTGTGAAGCTCATAGTTCTCTATTTTCAGTTCGTCCTGGAAGTACTAAGATGTAAAGAGACCTTCAGGAGTATTATAGGTGGGATGGAATGAAAAAAGATATTGTTGATTTTACCATGAAATGTCTGACATGTCAATAGGTTAAAGAATAACAGCAATTAATGAAGAAGATTCTTCAGCCTTTTTTGGTGCAAGAGTGGAAATGGGAGAATGTATCCATGGACTTTGTGGTGGGACTACCAAATAATTCTCTAGGTATTAATGTGATTTGGGTTACTATTGATCAGCTGACAAAATCTGCACATTTTCATTATATTCGAGATACAATGTATCTGGATCAGCTTTCTCAACTGTACCACAAGAAGATTGTCATGTTACATGGAGTTCCTCTTTCCATTGTATCTGATCGGGATCCTAGATTCACTTCTATCTTTTGTAAGGTACTTTAAAAGTCGTTGGGCAAAAAATAAATTTCAGTACAGCTTTTCATTCTCAATCATATGGGCACTCAAAATGAACAATTAAAACTTTGGAGGATATGCATCAAGCTTTTCAATGGACTACGAGGGAAGTTGGGATCAACATATTTCTTTAGTTGATTTTTCTTATAATAATAGTTTTCATTCTACTATTCATATGGCACTTTTTGAGGTTTTGTATGGGAAGCGGTGTCGGACTCCAGCATTTTGGGTTGAAGTCGGTGAAAGAAAGTTGATGGGACCAAAATTAGTAGTAGAAGTGGCTGAGAAAGTGAGGATGATCTAGCAGCACATGAGGATAGCTTAGAGCAGGCAAAAAAGTTGTGCAGATAACAAAAGGAAAGACTTCTCTTTTGAGGTAGGTGACCATATTTTCCTTAAAATCTCTCCTTGGAAAATTGTGAAGAATTTTGGTAAGAAAGGGAAGCTAAGTCCATGGTTCATCGATCCTTTTTAAATCTTGGAGAAAGTTGGAACAGTGGAATACCATGTAGCTTGGCCTCCATGTTTGTCTCGGGAACACAATGTTTTTCATGTTTCTATGTTGAGAATTTATGTGTCTGATTCATCACATGTCTTGAGCCCAGAAGTAGTTCAGCTGGAAGAGAACCTTTCTTATGAAGAGAAACCAGTTCAGATTCTTGATCAAAGGGAACAGGTATTGCAGAATAAGGTAATCCACCAGGTAAAGGATTTTTTGTAAAAACCACATGGTTGAAGAAGCAACCTGGGAGTTTGAAAATGCTATGATAGAAAAGTACCCACAGTTGTTTAATAAGTAAATAAAATTGTGAGAACGTAATTTCCAAAAGGTGGGGATAATGTAACACCCCATGTTTTTCTAAAAATAAATAGAAATGCATAGATCTTTTTTTGAAGTACATATTTATAATGAGCCTTTAAACATAATTTTTCCGCTTCTATGTTTTGAATTTAAAGAAACTGTCATCTACAATTGTGTTCATTAATTTCTTTGTAGTCTGATGAAGCAAACTTTTTTTTGTGAATAGTAACATGCCTTTATGAATAGTAATATGAACCTAATTAATAGTAATTTTTTATTATTTTATTTTATTAAGGATTGAATATAATAACATCTTGGTTAATTTTTCATCGTGATATAGAAGTAGTTATAGAATTAGAATTGTTATTTTTTGAAATAAGTATGATTTTATTTAGAAATTAATGTAATAATATTTAGAAAATTATTTTCAAAAAATGGACTTCATTTCTGAATTTTACACATTGAAAAATGGTTTGGGTAAATTTTTGGAATTTTTCTAAAATTGTTGAATTTTTGATGAATGGTGAAATACAATAAAATACTGTATAATCAAATTATCAGTAAAATACACTATTTATGACATCATAAGTGATTAAATGCCACTTTTTAGAAATAACAAGACATTATTACTATTTGAGGTCACATGAACTAATATTATTCCTAATCTTGGGAAAAAATATTATAATAATGATTAAAATAATGAAAAATACCCCCTCTCCTCCACTATAAATACCACCCTCACTCCCCTATTCTTCCCACACCTATCAAGCCATGATACATGCCTAGGTTCTGACCAATACTTCTCCCAAGGCACTTCCCAATGTCCTAGAGCTACTGGTCTCACAAAAATACCAACACCAAAGCTCTTAAGAAGGATCTCAAGGAGAAGAGATCAAGAGGTAAACATCCTCCTTTATTTTCTTTCTTTTATTTTATTTTATGTTATTATATTCCTTTACCTTTGGATTATGTTGGGATATTTCATTTCATATCCCCCATTACTATCCATTTTATTTAAGAGTGTTTATATATCTATTTTCTCTCATTAAACTATTTTTATGAAATTTTAAGAGACACCGTTAGGCTGCCGAATTTTCATGAGAAATTTCTCAAGTTTTATTTTATTTCAAGATTCCTTTCTTTTCATCTTCATTCCTCACCTCCTCTTAACCAAGAGTCCTGAAAGCCCCAGATTTTGGTATATTCTAGATGTTATCATGTTCATGGAAAATTCATCATCATTCATCTGCTTCTCTCCCACTTATTCAAGTAATTAAAAATAGTATCCATGATGTTTTGAGTTACCAACATCATGGACGATGTGATTTCATTTTTCATTAAATCCTTTAAGTCTGATAAAGTAAACATTATTATGGGATAACAACGTTATAATATAATTATTATGTCTCATCCATGGTTCTGGGATTCTTTTGTGCATATGGTTTTAATTTATAAAACAAAACGAGGTCGTTATTATCAAAGAACCACTAAAATGATCTAAATGAACATCATTACTATTTCAAATTTTGAATCATCCTCATGTAAGAATTCAAAAATGATAAATGGTATAATTTATGGTACTGGAAATACATAAATACTACTCCATTCTGATTCTGGAGTTTCACTTCCAATCGACAAGAACATCCATCATGAACCAATCTTGGAAAACATGTAAAGAACTCACCCAAAAACAGTGCAAGGAGAAAACTACTAACAATTAAAGGGTCAAATGATGTCATGAAATGATCATATAATATGTTATAAACATGAACATGTTTATGTAAAAGTCTAATAATAGTCTTTTAACCATTATTTAGAAATTTTAAACAAGTTTCAAGTAATACAAGCTTGAGGTAAGGGAATTCTTAACCCGATATCCATTCTTTGGGCTAACCTTATACTCCATTATTTATGTGGTGTTAAAATTTATTGTGTGATGGTTTTTGATTATATTATTTAGATTTATATATATTTACAATTTATATACATACTCAATCAACTATATTAAGTCTCTATTCAGTTTTATGTTATTTATAAGGGGCTTTCCTTTTAAAGTGTTCTTTTACAAATCTATTTTACAAAATTCAAAAGAAATGTTTTTATGAAATTATTAATGTTGTATGATTATGTTCTGGTTCATGGGAATTTTTTATGATGAAGGGTGGGACCTATATCCCCCTCTAATGAATTGGTTATGTTTAAGATAGAGTTTGGTTGTATGGTTACTCCAAGTGTAACTGTGATGGTTACACAAATTGTAAGGTAGCTGTGAGGGTTACAAATTATAAGGTAGCCGAGAGGGTTACAAGGTTATTTAATTAATTCCCGAAGATAGATTTATGGTTCTACTTATGTTCTTATTTATTTTTTAATCTCATGTTTCATAAAGTAAGTATATATACATAGGTGATAAGTTTTTTGTATAAAAATGATTTCATACATTACAAGTATTCATGGACTAATGTGTTCTTTCCTTCTTTTTATATCCCTTACTAAGTTTTTATGCGCATCCCAATTTTAAAATTATTTTTCATAGGTTATGGGATGTGTAAGACAAGGAAGGAATCCATGTTAAATGTTGAATAATTTTCAAGGAATCATGTTTTATGTTTTAAGGTTTTTAATTTTGAAAAAAATGGAAACTATTTTTATGGTTTCCAGTATGTAACAATGTGTAATGATACGAATGTATTATTTCTCAATTCTCTAAAACTCTAAACATGAAATGATCCTCAATGTAAAATTAATTGTTTTCTTGACTAAATTTATTATTATGTATGTAATAAGGCAGGGTTCCTATAGTAATCCTCCCTGAGGTTCAATTGAAAATAGTAGTAAACTTAAGTGTCCCCTTTGTTGGGACCCACATCCTTGGTCCACCCCTTTGTGGTGTCAGATCATTTCTCAGGTAGCTAACCATGCATAGGCCCCACCCTCAATCTATACTCCTCCAACCAAGAGTGTCCCTCTTGTGATGATATTCTAACCACAGGTAATCCCCAACATATCTTTGGGTCCCTGTCCATTGTGTACACCCTGATTCCATGCCCCAAATTGAACTAAGTGGACTTTGATTCCCTGCCATGAGGATATGTAGGAAGCCTCACAGAGCTTTAATCCCATCAACCATGTCCCATAATGGTCTCTCCTTCAAGCCTTTGTGTTTTTGAAAGATCATGACCCAAGTTGGAGTTTAAACTTCTTTCGAGTCCTCATCCATGCGTCCATTATCATGAGACACCTCCTCATGTGTCTCATCACCCCACTGAACTACGTGGAATTTGATTCCCATCCACAAGGATATGTAGAAAGCATCCCTAAGGTTAAATCCCAAAATCACTTTCATCTTCACATATGTTTAATCCAATTCCTCTCATCTATTTCATTAAATCATTTATCATCCATCATGATTCTTACCCGCACCACCACATCCTGATGGGATCAAGCCATTTCCTCTATTAATTAACTTCAAGTAATCCCTTCACACAATCCATAACCATCCAACCAAGTGTGTCCCTCTTGAGATGGGACTCTAACCACACATAACCCCTAGAATGTATTCGGGTTGTTTTCCCTTGTGTTCACCATGATTCATCACCCCCCCCCCTCAAACTACATGGGTTTTGATCCCTATCTACTAATCTGGGTACGTACGAAGTCACCACGATGTTTAATCCATGAAAATGGAAAACATTGGTGTCCACTTCGCATGGATCCATCATCCTCTGATCCTCCCTTTGTTCCAAATCCACCATCATGGTATGAAACCTTCCATTTTATGGGCACACAAACCTGGGCCTACTCTCATTGGGTGTTTTGATCCATCCACCATGTAAACCTTCTAGGTGATCCCTCTTAGGAATGTACCCATCTGATCCGTTCTTATCAGTGTTCTCATCAGTTTTACCGGCCTTTGAAAAATGTTAAACTCATAGAATGCCCTGTGCTAAACATGGGAATATGGGGAAAACCTCAGAGGAATGCCTCCGTAATAAGATTTACCACATTTTATGTGGGATGCCTTGGGCTTCGGCACCTTTGAGAATCCCTATCATAAGAGGAAAGTACAGGTGTTATAGTGTTCCAGCATAAACATATGCCACATATGCCTCCGTTTAACTACTCTCCTAAATGAAGTTTCCTACTCTAGATGGACCCGTCAGAATATCATGATGAAAGAAATGTAATTAACCAGTTTACCTGAAGATATGGCACTAGGAAGAGTTTCATGAACACTGTATTAATATTTAAGGGAGGCTCAGACTAGGCGATGAGTTCTGGGGAGGAATACATAGAATGATGGACCTAAAACCCATCATTCTATTTTGATCAAGTAGAAAACATCACTCGAGAGGTGATGGATGTCACCCAACTTTGGAAAGTTGTAATACAAGGTACAATGTGACTGTCAGTGAGCATTCCAACACATGGCATGACGAGGTGTGCGCTAATAGAAAATCATCGGAAGTAGAAATTGTTAGCCTGAAGGGAATCTCTTCTACTCAATGTGACGATGAGTAGTGATCAAGAAACCAGTAGATGAGCATGTCACCAGATTTAGATATACAGAACCAGGTATCTCTATGTAAATAGTAGGCCTAGCGTGGAACTCACCCTAATTTGGGGAAGTTAACCACTATGCATTTTGGTCTATGGAATTGTCAGGGGGAAATTTCTCTCCAACCATGGAATACTAAACTGTACAGGGTAATTGAGCATTTATTCCACATATCAATTATAATGGGTGAATCTCCCTACTTTGCAAGACCCAAGCTGTAGTTATAGAGTACTAATAGCCACCCACTCACAAACGTATGGGTAGGAGGAACGATGTAATGACATTCCTACATGGCTCCACCTTCACCATGACAGCTTCCAAAACTATGACTACTAGGATCCCAAGCCTCATCTCACCCTAATAGCTTATTTGGATAAGGCTGATCAACACTCTTGTTTGGTGATATGAGTAGGAGGGGATCATCCTGACTAGGGAAATGGCCCAACAGGATATGGAGGCTTCGTTACCTCAACGTTTCACCCCCAAGGGTCGCATAGATATCTACTTCTCCACACTCCAACATACAACTATTTCAAGAGTATCTCCTCAGAATGATATTATGATTCACTCTCTTATGAAGATGATGTGAGGGTTTTCTGGGTCATCATAAATTCAACTTTAGCCAGGGAGACACCAGGGAGGGCTCCCACTAGGCCCCGTCAATTCTACCACCTGGTCCCATAGACTAGGGACTAGGACTTTACCCCTTCCCAATAAGCTATAGGTCGGCTGACCTAGTACCAATGTCAGGAAAAAGCTTAGGAGGACACCCTTTAGATGGTGTCATCAACCATAGCTTCCCCAGCCCGTGTCACCGTTGATACACACTATTTATCCTCTATTACTATAGAGCAGGGGAACTTCTATGCCTGATCGATACTGAGGATCTAACCACCCCTCGGGCAGTCTAGGTTGACAATTACGGTCACTGGTGAAAGAATCATCCATTGTAGACCGACCTATGACAATGGTGTTCATTACGGAGGCCCTCCTCATACCGCCACTATCCTTAGTGGGTGTCCTCCCCACTATTGTGCTCATCATGGAGGTCCTCTCCATGCCACTATCACTGATTCAAGTGGTGGTCCTCCCAACCTCATCCACACTTTGCACGAACTTCCTCCCCATGCTCATGACCCCATGTAGGAAAGTTCTTCCCATATTTTAGGCCATCAATGTTATGGTCCTCCTCACCCTACCATTCACTTACATGGATGCCGGTCTCATATTTTCACCAGTTCCAGTGGAGGTACTCCCCACTCCAGCACTACCCACTTGGGAGGTCCTCCCTGTACTTCCACCATCTAGAGTGTTGGTCCACCCCACTCTCACACTCATCATGGAGTTCCCCCCCTCCCATGTACCATTCGACATATGCTCAGGTTCTCCATGCACCATGGACCACCAAAGTAGAGACCTTGGTCACTCCAACGATAATCGATATGATGGCTCCCCTCATATCCCATCTTGTTCAGGTCGAGGTCCTCCTTTACCTAGAACCAATCCATGCAGAGGTCCTCCCCATGTCAAAGATTCACCTTTCCTATAACAACAACCTCAGGGTAGGAGAGAGAACTATCATCGCTGAAGGAAGATCCCTGAGAAGCTCCAGGTCGCAGTCAACCCATAATACTTTTCAGATTCTTAATTAAAGTGTTACTCATTGATGGGGCCTTCACCCCGATCCTTTATTTCATGGTCTGATGTAGGAACCCAAAATTTTAGCTTCATACTCATAGAAAGAGAGATGCACCAGATCCCAGAATCTCTCTGTATGTATATACATGAGGAGGAATATTTGGATCTTTTACATGGTCTTTCTATGTAGTGCTCTCTACCATCACCGAATTTTCTCTCTACCTTGAGAAGGGATCATGGAGAGTTTTTCTATGGTTTGGAAGATGATGACTTCAAGCCTAACCCTCCATCAATGACCAATACCCTAGTACAAGAGGTAGCAGTCAGCACCCCATCCTACAAGGATGCGGTGATGCAGTCAGTACGATCCCTGGGAGATAGCCCAGTATGCAGTGGTTTTTTGTCTTGCACACCATACTCCCCACTAACTAGTATACTACCATAATGATTTGTGTCAGTTCCATTATAGGTTCCCCATCTTCCTCGAGTTTATGAGTGTGGAAATTAGATATTGAATCCCCCTACTGAGCGAAGGATTGTGTCGTATATTCTCATCATGAATCAATTCCTTGAATGTTCTGGCTAGCTACGACATTAGACATCATAATTCCAGTGTTACAAACCCAATAATAGATCACATGCTTCATCTAGATGCTCCGGGAGATGTGTTTTCACCTCCTCCATCATTAGTTTGTTTATCCACAGAGCCAAGATAACTACGATAGCCTTGACCAGCAATGTCGCTTGGTCAAGTCGGTCATGCTTCCCATGGATTAGAAACCAAAATCATCTGGTTATAATCGGATCCTCCAACAATGATGCATCCGGAGCTTCAAGATGCTCAGTAGAGTTTTTATGGAGGCATCCCCACATGTGAAGATCTATAGTTGGGGTTAGTATGCACCCCTCCATTTCATATCGATCCTGCATCTGCTTGATTTACCTATTGATATTGAGGACATTCCTCCAGGTGCAGTCGCTGTGAATATGGATGAACTCATACAGAAGGAAACCGGGGTAGGAATCCTCAAATATAACCTATCCCAAATGTGGTTCCACTTCTTTTGGATCCCCTAGGCACTGTCACTCATAAATAGTGGAATTTTCTCATCCTTGCTACCCCACCGAGTTATTTCCTTTCGGTTGAGACCATAACAAGGGAACCCCCCCCCCCCCCCCGTGAAGATTTTAAACTCTCTGAACCAGCTGGTTCATTGTTGAAGACAGAATATGATCCCAAAAAAATTAGTGTTGTGCCAACATCACATGGAGCATAGATGGATCTTTTATGATCTCCTTTTCGAACATGCCATGGAGAAGTGTCCATATTACGGTGATCCTTGGATGAGGTAATAGGGGTAGGTAAAACTTCTTCTTGGTGAGCTACCTCTAAGTGAACTTGATAACCCTACCCATCTAGACAGGGTAGATTCTAGAGTATATGGAAATTGATCACAATATGTTTCACCGAATCCAGCTGATTTGTGTGAGAATATTATTGTAGCCACCCCTCAAGTGGCTCTACTGGTTATTACTCCAGTAGATTTGTAGTTAAACCCTCCGGAATCTCCACAGGTTAAACCACCAGATGTTATGCAATTCACTGGGCCTACATACCATGTTGAAGAACCTACCAATGAATTGGTTGTTAGTTACCATCATCAGGATAATAACCCTCCTCCAGTTGATCTGTGGGATGCTCTTATTTCCCGTATCGAGGCTCTTGGACCCAGTAGGTGGCAGTCCCACCTGATGGTAAACCATATCCGGCAAGGGTAGATGGTATGTCAGCACCCACATATTTTTTAAACCCTACATTTCCCCCCCCCCCTTAACGGGATGGGTGACCTGATACAACATCTGGCCCACTTAATCTCAATGTGTGGACCTATTCTAGGGACTCCAACACAGTAGGAAGTCCCTAAGCTCTGGTGATTTGTACAGAAACTAGAAGGGCCCACATTTGTTTGGTATAGAAAGGTTCCCATTGGGTTTGTTGCTAGATGGGAAGATATCCATGGGAATTTCTTGAATCATTTCATCTCCACTACTATAAAGATAAGTATTTCTAACCTCTTCAAGTGTAATCAGAGGCTAGATGAGCGCATCGTGGAATTTTTTGATAGATGGAAGGGCCTCACGTATTCACTCAGCATGTCACTGAACCAGGAGATTTTTCTGATGATGTTTATTGGGAATGTGAATACTAAATTGGTTTCTTCACTAATCACTCAGAACACCCTAGGTGTATTTTGGGATTTCCCTAAAAAGGCTCAAAGTCTAGAGGAATCCTTCCAATAGGCCAAATAGGCACATCTATTGCCTCCCACATCTTTTGTAAAAAGGTGTCATAAAGCTGAAATGGTTGTAGTCGTGTGGGTAGATGCCCCTAGGATATTGGAATTTTCGCTAGTAGAGACACCTCTACAGCCTCACTAAGGACTACTACCTCATCCTCAGCCTTAGGGTCAGCAGCGCCCACCTCAGAATTGGAAGGTGTCACCTCATCAACCACCACTGCCTCGGTGAGACAACTATGTTCCACCTCCTCGATAGGATCTAACCCCTCATCTGGTCTAGGGTCCAAGAGTACCTTCTTTGGGTAGGAAAAACTAAACCAACTCCTTTTAAGAGGATCAGGACCCCAATAAATTCCAAAGTGTCATGGATCAAAGAATCCTACAGTTTCCATAGTGTAGTAGGCCCAAAGGGGTTGATCTTATTGATCTCTCAATCTATTTCCCCTATCACAAATTTCATGGAAATACTCTAAATTAGTTTTATGTTTTCAAGGATAGGCTCTAGGACCAGGTTGACAAGAAAATTCATAGTTTGGTTCTGTCCTTGACACAGGTAGTGTGTGTTTCTACAAATCCTGGTAGTGATGGTGAAGGTGAATAACAACAGGTTTCTAGCCAAGAATCATAGAAGTATGATGACAAGATAGTTTTCAAGGTGGTCACTTGTGATCATGGTATCATCTATGCTCATTTGAACTATCCTAAGCCTTTTGGGGTCACAACACCTTCCCTAGTTTCCATTATTGTGTCTATATCTCAGCCTTTATCTTCTTGGAAGGGTAGGTGCCAATAGCGCAAGGGAAAGAAATATTTCCCACTGATCCCCACATCATCCCAAAAAATTGGAAACTTTATGCCTCCCGATATGAGAATTTATCCCTGATTTAACCCAATAATGGTGGATTCTTCAAGCGATGGTCATGATTATGTCTCGGTAAACACCATCAAGTTGATGGACCCTTATATGATTCCTGAAAATGAGGAACGTCATGCGGACCCTCCTATTGTCCCTAATTGATGCCAATATCGATGAATTCGTGGATGTATAAATTGACATAATTAATTAGATAATGCTTCTGACTGACCCATCCATGCCACCGTGACCAAACAGTAGTGTCAATGAAGAGCTCAGTATGTGCATCCCTCCCGTTCTTCCCCATTACACTCACTCCCACCATCATTCATAGTTCTTGACCCGGAAGAGTTTCCACGTCTGCATTATGATTATTCATGAACCATAGTGGACATACTTCAGTCATCCAACTATAACTAAATAGTCATTTTTCATGGTTTTACTAGAGAACTTCATGATATCCCAATCGCCAGCCAAAATCTTATAGTTCGACCAGCAGGGCATGTCATAATTCCTGCCACATAGCAACCTCCTGTTAGTATAAATCTATTCCTGACACGAAATTATGATGTTCTCAAGCATCTTGCTAGCATTCCTTTATGACTCTTGATCCTTAATTCCATTTTTGTATCCACAGACAATCCTGATGCCCTCGTAGAGTCTTTGAGAAGCCTCCTCTAGTTTGAGATAGAGGTAGCGCCCATAGAAGCCTTCCATGCTAAGGATGTCTATCATGTAGAATATCAGGCCATAATTTCATTCTCTGGAGAAGATGAAGGTTCTTCCATACAGGGTCACATCCACCCATTGTTTATCACTAGCCAGTTTAATGGCATAGAAGTCCATCGCTATTTTTTTGACATCGGTTCTAGGATTAATCTCATCTCAACCCAGATGCTCCGCAATATAGGGCTATCTAAAGCAAATATGAGTCCATATAATGATTCAAAGTTATGATTGAAAATAGTACATTCATGTTGTAAAAATATAATTTGAGACTCAATTATATGGCCTTATTGATAGTACAAATTTCATGGTTATCTCATAGGATACTGCCTACAATGTGTTAATGGGTATTTTTTAGCTCCAAATGCAAGCAATAGTCCCCTACTCATATGACCAATGCATCAAGTACTCTCTTAATGGTTGATTGGGAATGATCCAAGGTGATGTGTCTCCCTTTACCTATTTTGAATCCTAGTTCTTAGATGTCTACTACTATAGGATCAAGTATAAGAAACTTCATACCAATGAGGTTGAGCATACTACCACTGTGGAAAACCCATGGATAGACTTGGATGATGCCTATATTCTCCAAATTCACCTATTGGAGGCCAAGACCCCAGACATGGGATATTGTTTCATCATCTTGGGGATATGGTTAAAGTGTGTTCCATGGCTCAAGGAAAGCTGGAAGATCACTTCATACTCCTACACAAATCAGGCTCGAGTAATCCTAGAACCCCTTTCCCCTGTAAGGTATTGGGATGTTCTCCCCATGGAAACAAAAATATGATATACTTGATTTTTTCAACAGGATGGATTGGAAAAACTCAAGATGACATAACACTACTTATTTTATATTATCAATCATGGCCCATTGGTTTAGAGACTTGATGCAATCAGATCAATAACTTTCATTTCTAGGGTTTCAGCAGTGCAGGAGTCCTCCAGTGGAGATTTGTAACGACCCAAACATTTATTAATGAAAATTCCTTTTGATCTAATTAAATGTATTACTATGTAAAATGGTTATGTAAAACATATTAACTTCCTTGGTTTTATGTTTTTGGATTTTAAAATACCATTAATAATTGGTACCATTTCTAATATAGTTATTGAACCGTGATCACATGATTAGTAAAAATATAGGGCTTTATAAAATCCAATTTAATCAGACAAAGGAAGTGATGGAATATTCCATTATAATTTCTCCATACGAAGCCCATTTTCAGATATCTAAAAGGAGGTAGCATAATTGGGCTTCACTCTTGACCAAGCCCAAGCCGATCTTCAACGTATTAAGCTTGAACAGAACTGCCTATGGGAGAAGTGGAAGTTAATAGAAATTACCACCCAAGCGATGTTATCTGTTCCACCCCAAGAGTTTGTCACCAAAGCACACCTTACCCTTATGTCTTATATGGGTGTTATAAGTGGTTATGTAACAATACCCTTGCAATATTATTATGTGCATTTTTTATAAAGAATATACATTCATTTTATTATTGTTACTTTGTAAAAGGTTTTTAAAGAAAAAATAGTATTTTTATTTAATATTAAATTATGAAATATATTTTGATGAATTAATGGATATTTTAATTAAATTATATATTAACAA
This sequence comes from Viscum album, assembly GCA_963277665.1. NCBI lineage: Eukaryota > Viridiplantae > Streptophyta > Magnoliopsida > Santalales > Viscaceae > Viscum > Viscum album. The sequence goes on from OY728137.1 coordinate 1,110,597,052, forward strand.
AATATTATTAGTAAATTAATTTATATTAAGTATAAATTAGCGTATAGTTTTTTATGAATACAATTGAAATTTTTATTAAGGTTTGAAAACTATTTTTGTCAAAACCCATAGATTTTCAATAAATATCAGTTTTTATTTTAAAATTTAAAATTAAAATATTTATAAAATTATTTAGATAAAGTTAATATTATTTTTGGATTCATGATGTTTAAATTATCAAATGGTTAATTTTTCATAATTTTCTGAGATAGTCGATTTTTTGGGTAAAACTTAAATATTGTTTAAAAATATAATGTGTTTTATAACATCATAATGACCCAATTGTGATGTAATAAAATACTATTAAAATTATGTTAGTCCAATATATGTTTTATCTATAAAATAATATGATTTTTAATTTTCTTGATTAATGTTATGGTGCCTTGGTAGACCCTTCAAGACTTATAAAATATTTTAACTTTTTAAAATGATTTCCTTGAGAGTGTGACTCACATCCACATAATAAATCCTAATATTTTAATATGATTGGCCATTGGATTTATAAAATTCGTTTTTACACTCCACATTAGAAAAAACCATGGGTCAAAACCAGGTGATGGTTTGTGGTTTTGATTAATTTAATGTGTAGTGACCAAAACCTAAATAATAAAAAATTCACTCTCATTTCCTAAATAAACCCACTCAATATCTCATTCCTCTTCACTAAGACCGTTTTAATGTCTACCAAACTCATCCCACCTCTCTATATAATCATCCCAATGATCCAAAAGCTCCAAATAAGCCTCTTTCGAGCCTTTCCCAAGCCTTTGGGATCACACTTTCAAGTAAGGGATCCTCACATTCCTTCCTTATTTATGTCCAAGTTTCATTATACTGTTATACCATTTTATTTTCAATTAAAAATGTTGGGGTATGGTTTTTCACCTCCCCTATACTTCACTTATTATGTTTTAATGATGATAAACCCTTTATCTCTCATTAATTCCTCCCGTATACACCCATTACCATGCTGAAATTCTGTAAGAGATTTCACTTTTCTCATTTCCATTGAGGCTAACCTTTTACATTATGCTTCTTAAGTTCTATATTTATATGATGGGTTATTATGTTAAATGACCAAAATAATATCCATTTTATTCATATATGATGATATCATTTTTTCACTCTCGTCAATCCATCCTATGATCCTTTAAGGACACCCGTTACTATGCCGAAATTCCGTAAGGGATTCTTTCCTTTCTAATTTATATCCTTGTTTCATTATGGTGTAATACCCTTTTACATTCAATTAAAAATGTTGGGGTATGATTTTAAACTCTATCATACTTCCATTATTTTTTTAAAGATGAGATAACACTATCTCTATCATTATTTCCTTCTTTGTACACCCATTACCGTGCTGAAATTTCGTAAATTTTATTCCATTTATCCTCTTTCTTCATGTGTCTTTATTATGTTATGCCTTCTATTTCAAAATTCCATGTGTTCGGAATTGTATCTATATAACCCCCTTACTATACATTTCTTGTACATGTTATGATATAACCCTTTATCTGTCATCTACCATTTTTATGAATGATTATGTCACACCGTTATGCTACTGAAATTGCACTGCGTTTTTTCAAGCCAAATCATCATGTAGTAAATACCTTACCCATTTCTCTATCACGGGTATTATATTTTATGCACATATACTTATTTATTATAGAATTTAATTTATATATTCCACATTCCTTTATCTTGTAAAAATTTATTATGTTGAGTGATTCCATGTTATATGATCCATGTGGCACACTTAAGCATTGAATGAAATGTTTATAAACGGTGTGCCCTGATAGCGCTCCAATGCATTAGTTAAAGAATAGTTTCATGATATGCCGGGTAAAATTACGGTTTACTCGTGATAGTTCAATAAAAATGAGGGTTTACTCATTCTAATTTACATTCAATGAGGGTTTACTCATGCTCCATGTGCAATGAGCCTTGGATCATGCTAATATCATGTTAAATGTTGTTGCCGAATCTCCATGTTGTGATAATCATGTTATATCATGATTTTTTTTTCATTTTTCTCTTATTCTCATTTGATATTCATATTTCCTAACATGTATTTTATTTTTCATGTTGCACCTTTTTTACTCCCTTATTGGCCTTTATAGCTCACCATTTTCTTATGTATGTCCTTAGGTTATCTCAGGAAATGCTAGGTATGAAGGAATGTTATGGTCATGTAAAAGAAGTTTTCAATAACAATTATGTATTTTTATGTATTAATTTTTCATGTAATGTTCCTAATTTCTCAATACACTAGACCGCTCGATCCTCGAAGTTGTATAAAGTGAAAATTTTAGTAATAAATCATGTTGAAGTGTGTAATAAAGAGCTGGGTTATTATAGTTGGTATCATAGGATATGTTTAGTTATTTTTGTGATTAGGATTATAAAACCCTAGTTAAATATTTTAGGATAAGACTAAGTATAATGAAAATATACCTAAATTTTTTTGGGTATAGAGTAACTGGTTTATCATGAAAATACATCCATGTCTGGATATGAACAAGTAGAGGTGGCTCTAGCATAGATGTTTCTAGGGGTAAAACCCAAAAACAACACATTAAAGTAGACTCAAATAGGAAATGGTGCACGAAAATGGGTCGTGATGTACTCTTGGTTCGACACTCCTAGGGGATATAATTTGGTAAATTCATAAGCTTAGTATGAACCATTATTAAGTGAAAAAATGACCCCATGAATATATGTTGGGAAGTAGATCATGGATTACATAGATTGAAGCCTATAAATTAATAAGTTAAAGAAATAAATGTAATTTATAAGTTATCAGTTTTTGTCATTGGATTTACCATTATGTGTTACCCCTAAAATTCCTTTCATTCTATCCAATGACTGATAATAGGAGGACTTGGGATAACAATCGATGATAAGATAAATGTGATGACTGTTCTAATGAGATACCCAATCTGATTGGAGAGGGAATTGAAAACATTTTCATGATACTCTCTATCTGTTAACTCGTGTTTTTAATAGAAACATGGGTCAAGAGGATTGTCCAAACCCCCTAATAAAGAACAATCCACAATAGATATCTTCATGAGATAAATGCGTCCTACTATTAATAGATCATCTGATCCCTCAATCACCGAATAATGGATAAACTCCATTGTGATTTTCTTCTCCATCATTCAATGTTATAAAAAAGAGAAGGTTCTTCTAGATTATTATCGTATGGACGGTGAAGCTGATCAATGGTGGACATTTATAAAAAATATTAAGCCTGAGGAAGTGATCTGGGTGTTATAATGGAAGGATTTCTGGAAAATGTTTTTCGATAAATATTTCTCTCACACCCTATAACTTAAGATGGAAAGGGAATTCTTTTAACATAAGAAAAAAAGATGTCAAATCCATTGGAGCATACGAGGAAAACATCAAAAGGATTTCACGATATGCCTTTTGCCTTTTCATTACCCTCAAATGCAAGGTTGACTACTTTTTTCGTGGAATGAAACATAGCCTAAAGAAAGAACTAGCGATCTGTGAGTTAGATAGCTATGAGGAAATTGACTAATGTGCCCTCAATGTCTAAATGGAGATCAATTAATCTTAGGAGTGTCATATTGATAAAAAGTATAAAGTGGACATTAATTCTAGAGGTCCGATGGATAAATCCAATGGTGCTAAGAAATTATAGAACCCGACTTTCCAAATGTGTGGAAATAAGTACCCTAGAAATTTCTTAAAGGGGATGAGGAAATGCTTTAGGTGTAGAAGAGAAGTTCATCTGGCCATTAATTTCCGAAAAGAAAAATATGATCATGTGAAAGAGGATAGTAATGCTTTGTTCTAACCTCAACTCATTGTTCATTGCTTCAACTACAAAGAAATGGGTAAATTTTCAAACCAGTTCCCCAAGAAAATGGTTTTTAGAGGCAACCAACAACCTCCTAGGTAGAAAGGGCGAGCTTTTTCCATCACTATCGCCGAAGACAACCCCAACAATGAATTGTTGATAGGTACACTAGTTATTCATTAAATAATGGAGAACATACTTTTTTATTATGGTTCTATGCATTCTTTTATATCCCAAATGTTTAGTATAACAATCTCAACACCACCAAAAATCATGGAAGTAAAGATGTCGGTGAGAACGGAAAATGGGGAAATTATTTCATCCCATGAATATAACTCCTCCCCTATCAAAATTTGTTGATTAAACTTCCCAAATAACCACATAATACTCCCTCTGGTGATATTTGATGCAATTCCTGGCCTGGATTTGCTTTCCCTATATAGATCCAACATAAATTATCGTGAGAGGAAAATCACTCTTGATATGGTGAATAAACCCCAGATTCTATACAAGTTCAAGGAGGAGGATGAATCTTCTTTAGCACCATCATCTAATGTGTGGATATTTCTGTCTATGAGCAGACATATCTTTCTCATATGATTGATTCTAAAGAACAAACCATATGTGAATACATGTTTATTGTGAGGGAATTCGCTGAAGTGTTCCCTGAGGAATTGTTTGTTCTTCCACCAAGAAGAGATGTAAAATTATAGATTGATCTTATACCTTGGGCATTTCCAGTATCGAAGAATCTGTATAGAATGGATGTTGTGGATCTTGAGGATCTAAATAAAAAACTATAGGAGAATATATATTAAGGGTTTATATGCCCAAGTGCTTCGCCATGGGGTGCACTAGTATTCTTCATCAAGAAGAATGATGGGTTAATGTGCCTTTGTATTGATTATTGTGATCTCAACAGAATCATGATAAATAAGAAGTTTCCTCTTCCATGAAGTGATGAATTTTTTGATCAGCTACATGGAGACCAATACTTCTCGAAGGTGGATCTGTAGTTGAGATATTACCATGTAAGGGTAAAGAAGGAGTATATCCCCAATACTACTTTTCATACAAGGTACGAGCACTGTGAATTCATAGTAATTTCTTTCTCACTCACTAATTATCTTGAAATATTCATGGACTTGATGAATAGAGTCTTCAGAAATTACATTGACCAATTTTTGGTAGTCTTTATAGATGATATTATAATATACTCCAAAACCAAGGAGGATCATGAGGAGTATCTCAGCACTATACTAGAGACCATGAGAAAAGAGATTCTCTATGAAAATTACAACAATTTTGAGTTCCCATTGAAGGATATATCATTATTAGGTCATATCATCACAATAAATGGGATATCTGTGGATCCCTCCAAGACAGCTTCAGTTGAGGGATAGTTGAGGCCAACATTAGTGATGGATATCCATAGATTCCTAGGGTTAGATGGATATTATTGACAATTTTTGATAAATTTATCATGATTTTCAAACCCTCTTACCAAGCTAACTCAGATGGGAGTAATGTTTTCTTAGAGTGATGAATGCAAAGATAACTTCAAGAAGTTGAAAAGAAGGCTTATCACTGTGCATGTTCTCACACTACTCATAGGAGGAGAACTTTTTGTGGTATTAAATGTGGCTTAAAAGAAGGTTATGGGATGTGTGTTGATGAAAAATGAAAAATTAATTGCCTATGCTTTAAGGAAATTGAAATTTAATGAGAAAAATTATCCCACACATGATCTAGAGTTGGATGTAGTAATATCTTCTTGAAAATTTTTGTGACATTACCTCTTTGGGGAGAAGTGTGAAATATATTTCGGATCATAAAATCCTAAATTATATATACAAATAGAAAGAGTTGAATATGCACCAACTAAGATGGTTAGAGATGATCAATGACAATGACTGCTCAATCCATTTCCCACCCAGGGAAAGCGAACAAGGTGGAAGATTCTCTAAGTTTGAAGGACCCAGCAATTCTATCATTGGTGAGAATTTAAAAGGATCCAATCTTCTTATATTTTATGAATATGGGAATTGAAATCATAAATAAGAAAACATCATAAATCCTTTCACAAATTATTTCCCAACCATATCTTTTGGAAAGGTTAAAGGATGGTCAAAAGGATTATGTGGGAATTAAAAAGAAATTAGAAACTATCAAAAAAGGAAATACTTGAAGTTAAATGTTAATAAAGAAGTAATTGGGAGATTTGGGTCAAGACAATGTGTTCCATCAAATAAAAAGTTAAAGAAATAACTTTTGGATGATGAACATAGTTCAAATTTCTCCATTCACCTAGGAAACAAAAGTATGTATCGAGATCTCTGAGAGCATTGTTGGGGGAATAACATGAAATAGGAGATCACTGAGTATACATAAAAGTGTCTGATATGTTAGAAAGTTAAGGCTGAGAGACATAAGTCTAAGGGGATGATGAAACCATTACCCATACCAACATGGAAATGGGAGAAAATCACCTTGAACTTTATAACCGAACATCAAAAGATATCCAAAAGAAACAATGATATCTAAGTTGTTTTGGATATTCATAAAAAGTCTACACACTTCATTACAATTTGAGAGGATTTCTCATTGCATCAACTTACACAAATATACATCAAAGAAGTGGGAATGATGCATGTATTAACACTTTCTATTTTATCTGATCAAGATCCAAGATTCACCTCTGTTTTATGGTAGAGTCTCCCACACACTCTTAATAATGAGCTGAAATTCAGTACGGATTATCATCCTCAAACTGATGGCCAATCTGATTAGACAATTCGAACACTTGAGGACTTGTTGAGATCATGCTCAATGGACTTCAAAGGAATATGGGATCAACATGTTCCTCTAGTTGAGTTCTCTTACAATAATAGTCTTCACTCAAGAATCCAAAAGGCTTCTTATTAAGAACTTTATGGGAAGAGTTATAGAGAATCGGCATGTTGGGATGAAGTTAGGGAGAGAAAACTCCTAGGTCCAGAAATGGTTGATGAAATAGTGGAGAATGTTAAGACCATCCAGCAAAAAATTGAAACTGATCAGAGTCCACAAAAGAGCTAAGTTGATAATCATCGATGAGACCTAAAGTTTGATGTTGGAGGCATGGTATTCCTCTGCATATCACCATTTAATAGAGTTATGATATTTTGGAAGAAGGGAAATCTTAATCCAAGGTACATCAACCCTTTTGAGATCCTTGATCACATTAGAGAAATGGGCTATCGACTATCACTCCCACCAAACCTATCTCAAGTACATGATGTATTCCATGTGTCACTCTTGAGAAAGTACTTACCTAAACCATCACATGTTCTCAATCTAGAGGTGGTACCATTGGAAAATGACATCTTCTATTAAGATATGCAGATAAAGATCTTAGATCATACGGTAAAAGTTCTACGAAATAAGACATTTCCACTCATCAAGGTGTTTTAGAAAAACCAGAAGTTGGAAGAAGCAACATGGTAATCAAAGGAAGTGATGATTCAGAGTTACCCTCATATGTATTAGTGTTGGAAGAGGAAATTACAAGGATGAAATTTCTTAAGGGGGGAATATTGTAATGACCCAAACATTTATTAATGAAAATTCCACTTGATCTAATTAAATGTATTATTATGTAAAATGGTTATATAAAAAATATGCACTTACTTGGTTTTATGCTTTTGGATTTTAAAACACCGTTAAGAATTGTAACCATTTCTAATATAACAGTTGAACAGTGATCACATGATTGGTATAAATATAGGTCTTTAAAAAATCCAATTTACTCAGACAAAGGAAGTGATGGAATCATCCATTAGAATTGATCTATATGAAACCCAATTGTTAGAGCTCAAAAATTTGGTAGTGTTATTGGGATTTTCTCTTGACCAATCCCAAGAGGAGCTTCAAAACGTTAATCTTGAATGGATCCGCCTATGGGAGAAGTGTAAGTAAATAGAGATTACCACCTGAGTGATGTTATTTGAGCCTCCGTAAGAGTCTGTAACCATCACACGCCTTACCATTAGGTATTATGTGAGTGTTATAAGGGGTTATTTATCAAGATCCTAGCACTATTATTATGTGCATATTTTATAAAAAATATACATACATTTTGTTATTGTTACTTTGTAAAATGTTTTTAAAGAAAAAAATAGTATTTTAAGTTAATATTAAATTATAAAATCTATTTTGATGAATTAATGGATTTTTGAATTAAATAACTTTTTTAATAAAATAATATTACTAAATTATTTTTTATTAAATATAAATGATCGTATAATTTTTTATGAATACAATTGACTTTTTTTATTAAGGTTTGAAAACTATTTTTTTTCAAAACCCATGAATTTTCAATAAATTCTATTTTTTTTAAATTGAAAATTCAAATATTTGGAAAATTATTTAGATAAAATGAATATCATTTTTCGATTTAGGATGTCAAAATTATCTAATGGTGAATTTTTCATAATTTTCATAGATAGATGAATTTTTGGGTAAAAATTAAATATCGTTTAAATATATAATGTGTTTTATAACATCATAATGACCCAATAGTGTTGTAATAAAATACTATAAAATGGTGTTCCGATAAGATATTTTTACCTTTAAAATAATGTGATTTTATATTTGTTTGATTAATTTTATGGTGCCTTAGTGGACCATGCAAGACTTATAAAATATTATATCTTTTTAAAATGATTTCCTTGAGAGTGCGAGTGACCTCCACATAAGAAAGCCTAATATTTTAATAAGTTTGGCCACTTTACTTAAAAATTAATGTTCTCCACTATACTTCGGAAAAAACCATGTTATGGTTTGTGGTTTTAATTAGTCTAAAGTGTAGATTCCAAAACCTAAATAATAAAGAATTTCCTCTCCTTTGCTATATAAACCCACTCAATCTCCCATTCCTCTTCACTCAACCCATTTTTAACTCAACCAAACTCTTACCTCATCCTTATATAATCCTACAAAGAATCCATAAGCTCTCAATAATCATATCTCAAGCCTCTACCAAGATGTTGGGATCACACTTCTTAAAAAGGGATCCTCACTTTCCTTCATTCCTTCTTTATGTCCATGTTTCCTTATATTGTTATGCCCTTTTATTTTTAGTTAAAAATGCCGGGGTATAAATTTTCACCTCTCCCAAACTGCCCTCATTATTTTTTAATGATGATATACCCATTTATATCTCATTAATGCCTCCTGTATACTCCATTTACCATGTTGAAATTCTATATGGGATTTCACTATTTTCATTTTCATTCAAGCTACTCTTTTACAATATACTTATTATTTTCTATATTTATATAATGTTTTATGATGTTACATGACCCCCATAATATCCATTTGATGTATATATGATGTTATATTCCTTTCACTCTCATCAATCCCCCCTATGATCCTTTAATAATACACGTTACTATGCTAATATTCTGTAAGGGATTCCTTCCTTTCTCATTTTTATCCATTTTTCTTGATGTTGTAATACCCTTTTACTTTAAATTAAAAATTTTGGGGTATTATTTTTCACCTATCCCATACTTTATTACTTTTTTTTAATGTTAATATACCACTTTATCTCTCATTATTTCCTTCTTTGTGCACCCATTACCATGTCAAAATTTTATAAGAGTTATTCCATTTATCCTAATTCTTCATGTTTCTTTATTATGGTGCACCTTCTATATTCAAATTCCATGTGTTGGGACTTGTATCTATATGACCCACCTACTATAAATTTCTTGTAAATGTGATGACATATCCATTTCTCTCTCATAAACTATTTTTATGAATGATTATGTCACACCGTTATGCTGCTGAAATTGCACCGTGTTTTTCCAAGCCAAATCATCATATCATAAATAATATACCCATTTATCTATCTAGGGTATTAAACATTATGAACACACACTTATTAATTATATGATTTCATGTATGTATTGAAAATTCTATTATTGTGGAATAAATGATGATGTTGAATGATTCCATGTTATATGATCAATGTGGAACACTTATGCATGAAATGAAATACTTATAAAGGGGCACCCTGATAGCGCTCCAGTGCATTGGGTAAAGAATAGTATCATGATACTCCATGTGAAATGGGGTATTACTAATTGTAATTCAATTTAAATGAGGGTTTACTCATGATAATTCAAGTTCTATGAGGGTTTACTCATTCTCCATGTAAAATTAGCCTTAGGTCATGCTAATATCATGTAAAATGTAGTTTCCACAAATCTGTGTTGTGATAATCATGCTATATTAGGTCTTTATGTTCATTTTTATCTTATGCTTAATTTATATTCATATTTCCTAATATGTATTTTATTATTCATTATATGTCATTTTTACTCCATTACTGGGCTTTATAGCTCACCCTTTTCTTATGTATGTCCTCAGGTTATCTTATGCAATGCTAAGTATGAAGGAATGTTGTGGTCATGTAAAAGAACTTATCAATAAAGATATTGTATTTTTATGTATTAAGTTATCATTTAATGTTTCTAATTTTCCAGGAAACTAGAACTCTTGATCCTCAGAATTTTATTAAGTGCAAGTTTATGTAATAATTCATGTTTAAGTGTCTAATAAAGATCAGGGTTGTTATAGGATTACATTGTCGCTTAGGCCAGCATCGGTGTTCCCTCAGGATCAATCCATTTAGAATATTTTCTTCCTACCGATTATCCTCTAATTGTGGATGATGTATAGGAATTATAATATTCTCTTTAAAAAATTTAGTTGTCACTGATTGCATTGTCGAGCACGTCAAATTAATTGTTTAATTTTTACTTGAATTTCTGCAATATAGCGACAACCCTAGGTTGTCTCTCGATGAATCCATAGATAATTTATTTTAAAATAGGTTTATGATTATGAAAATATAAGGGGAATGATATTTTTAAAAAAATGGGGTTTGATTATTAAATATGACAATAAAAAATTAATGCGATAAAATAATGTAGAAATTAACAAGATTAATTAAACGTGATCAACCCTGGGAAGTCTCTTGATGCTCATCTTTCATATCTTCAAGAGAAAGGGTATAGATATTTTAATATCTGGTTTTAACACCTAGTACCAAAATTTTATTGATTTTATGCTAGAATACCTCTTAGTTTTCATTCTAAAACAAACAATGTTTCACCACACACTGCCGATGATTGTGTGATTTGTGTTCGACTTCATAAAAGAAACTCACCAAGGAAACACACGAAGAACTATATTTGTTGTCCAGGATTTTATGTTTTTTTATTTTTGATAATGTGAAATAAATTTACATGGGCTTTATGGTCTTTATCTTTTTTCAATTGACCAATATGAACCACAAATACATCACAATTGAAAGAGGGAATAAAAAGGGACGAACAGTGTGTGAAAAAACACATGAAAGGGTACCCCCAAACATGATAATTAGATTTTGAGTATAATATATTAGTATATAACTCAATAAAATAATAGTAGAGGTTATGAAGAACAATATATAACATGGAATTAAAAATATCATTCAAAATAATACAAACATGAATCTCGATATTGCATCATGTCCCTCCCCAGGCGATCACAAGGGGTTTAGAAATCCTTGGGAGGGTAGGAAGAAGAATATTTTGAAGTTAAACGTTAAACATACACAATATCTTATAGCTATAATGGTAATAACCCTTTAGGACTCAAAAATGGAATCACATTTCCTCCTGGTTGAACTTCCAAATGGGGTTCCCAATGTCTCTTTTTATAGGAAAATTGGAAGGTGGTTTTGAGCAAACAGATTTTGTAAAACCATTTGGACCATTGTTTTCTAACTCCAGAAAGACTTTTATCACTTTTGAGAAAACTAAATTTTTTTATACCCACATATTTACTATCTCTACAGATAATTTGGCCCCATTTGGACAAATACAGCTCAGGATATTGATAAAGTACATAACACCGCCTTCGACTTAGTGCAAATTTGATTCTTTGGAAAAATCAGTTTGGTTGGGCATCGTAGAGGCCATATGTGGATTTGGTTACTTCAATTGAAATGTCTTACATTAAAATTTTGACCATACCAAAAACTATCATCTCATTTAGATGATTGGATTAGTAGAAGTATGTGGTTTATTCCACTGGTGTGCTTGGATCCTGTGCAGATTGGCCCATTTTTCTTGGACTTCATCATGGACACACCAAATCACCTCCACCTACAATGTAATTATCAAAACAAGTAAAATTTCCATTTTTAACAATGATGAACAAAAAATAATTAAATTAAACATGAAGTAAAATTTGTTATTATACTTGTAATTTTCCATACAAAACAAGTTTAATACATTCGTATAATGGTGAAATAAAATAGTGAATCTTGGTACGATCACACCCCCACATCTAAACATTTTCACTCCTAGGAAAAGTATTATTTACTAATAAATTTCCATTCCTAAATCAAAGGTGATAAAACTTATAAGATTATTCTAAAATTATATTTATCATGTCTCATTTATGAAATTGATTTTCCTGTCATTTTTCTTCTATCACATTGGAATTTGTTCAACATCATTTGTTTACCCATGTAACACGTCACAACTAACCTCACCTAGATATTTTCCCTCTTCACTCAAGGAACAAAATAATATTGATTTATTCTCTTTTCCCTGAGTTCATGTGATATTACCATATGATTTCCAAGATTCTCAGTTCACTACTAGAAAAAACTAGTGTGCTACTCAAGAGGAATTCCAACAGGTTGTTATGAGGTTCAAGGGTTGGTAGGATTTAATGTCTAAAAATATGAGGCAGAAGAGGAGTGTTTAATATCTTATATACAAAAAATGTCAAAATTTAGTAGGTGTTCACAATGGATGTACACACTCAACACCTCACAGATTGTATCAACTCTAACTCACTATCCCCAATGTCCATTTGTGTGGGTCACAACCAACCAGTGAATAATAATCATTAAACAGCCTCTTTTCTCCATTTTATTCTTTTATTATATTTATTTTTGATATAAAAGGCTATTTTTTTAATATATATATATTTTGGAGATAAATATGGAATCATGTGTAAAACAATGATGCAATATGGCTTGTGAACTCATTTCCCAAGGATAATGGAGACACCCCTTTATATAAACCCATAACAATGATTCTCTGCCGATAATTCCCATGGAAAACCCCTCTCACCCACACTTTCTGAAAATAAAACTAGAATATACATAAGAGATGGGTAGGTATAGATAAATTAGCTTATAATGTGGATACCTAGCAGAAATTTCACGGTCTCTAAGGATGAAGAAGGATAAAATGTTAAGGTGACCAAAAATAGAGGTTAATTGTACAAAGAGATTTTCAACGAATGATTGCCTATGTCATGAATATAGAATACTCAATTATTATGGCTTCAAATAGAATAAAGGAAACTTCTTGTTTCTCTACACGACCTGAGACACTCAAGAAAGTGATTAAAATGAAAAATATGTAATAATGGTCTTAAAATGTCTCTCGGGAAATGGATTAAAATATTGGTCAGTTCTAATAAGGTATGGAATAAAAAAATCCATTAAACACCTAATAATGATTTGAAAACACAAATTCAAGAAAAAGATTCCATATCAACATTCATTTGGAAAATATTTTTCCTAATATGATGGAATTTTCCACAAAATCGACTCAATCATGAAAAATGATTTTTGGATATTGTTTATGATCAATGATTAAAAACATAAAAAAAAGAAAAAGAAATCAAAATTGAAAACATTTTTTTTGTTTTTCTAATCCTAACTATTACATTTCACTGACCCCAAACCTAAAAAATACATTGTCTCCAATGAATGTATTTTAAATAAATAGACAAAAATAAAGGTAAAGAAAAGGGATAGCCTGCTAAGTGGTATCATATGTGGCATCTATTATTTGGATTTACACCACAAAAATGCATTGGAAAATCCTCATAGATGTTTTTGTGTCTCTAACCATTTAATGTAAACCTCTGTCCACTATTCTCATGAAAACCCTATATAGCACTGAAAGGGTAAAGATCAATAATAGTATAAGGACCAATCCATCCAGAACGAAGGTTACCTAGGTAAATATTTAGCCTATACTTGTAAATGAGGACCTTATCATCAATATGGAACTTCCACTGATGAATCATGCTATCATGGAAAGCCTTTTCCTTCTCTTTATGGATCCAGTAGTTCCCATATGCATCACATCGAATTTCATCAAACTCTTGAATATGCAGCTTCCTATGATCACATGTATCTAAAAGATTCATATTAAATTGTTTAACAACCCAATATTCAATATGTTATGCCTCTATCAGGAGGTGAAAAGCCTCTCCAAACACTATCCTATATGGTGACATTCTAGTTGGGTTTTTAAATTATATACGGTACACCCAAAGTGCATCATCCAAGAACAAACACTAGTCATTCCGGTTGGGTTGTACCATTTTTTTCCAAGATTCTCTCAACATATTAATTTGAGATTTCTTCTTGTGCGTTAGTTTGGGGGTGATATGTAGTGGAGAATTTACGATCAACCCCATAATTACAAATAAATGTTTTCATTTTGCAATTGCAAAACTGTGTTCCCTGATCACTAATGATTAATCTCGTCAAACCAAACCTACTAAAAATCTGTGACCTCAGAAAATCAACAAAAAGTCAAGAGTCATAGGTCCTAGTAGCCTTTTCTTCAACCCATTTATAAACATAGTCAATATCTAACAAGATTTAAATAAAGCTAAATGAATTTTTAAAATTCCCTATAAAGTCAATGCCCCATGCATCAAATATTTCACATAATAACATGGGTTTTGGGGGAATTGCGATCCTCTTGGAAATATTCCAAGTGAATTGATAATGACTACATGACATGAAAAATATATGGGCATCCCTATAAAATGTTAGACAATAAATTCTCTTGTATAGGACCTTTCCAGCTATATGTTGAAAAGAAAAGTGGTCCCCACAAGCCAATGTATAGCATAAAGTCAAAATGGAGGTGATAACATGGTCAGGGACACACCAAAGATCCACTTGGTCACTATCAATTCTTTAAAAATATGGGTCATCCCAAATGTACCACTGAGAATCATGCTTAAGTCTCTTGGATTTTAAAGTTCTAAAATGAGTGGGGACATTAGATGTTTCTAGAAAAATCACAATGTCGGCATACTAAGGGATAAGGTCCATAACATCACAAAGGTTCTCATGAAGGAAAAATTCTCAAATAGGGAGGAATGAGTAAACATGGTGGTCCAGTGGTGGTAAAATCCAACTGATGTGTTCATCTAAAATATTTTCCACTCCTCTCTTCTAATGAATCTCAAGGTCAAACTCTTAGATGAGGAGTATCCACCGAATGAGGTAGGGCATGGCTTCAGGTTTCTTTAGAAGAAAACAAAGGGCAGCAAGATCAGAGAAGATAATAATGTTTTACCTAATAAGATATGAACAGAATTTTTCCAAGGAAAACACAATAGAAAGAACTTATTTTTCAGTGGTTGTGTAGTTTTCTTGGGTAGGGTCAAGGGTACGTGAGGCATATGTAATGACATGAGGATCCTTCTCAACTCTTTGTGATAAAACTGCCCCAATCGAAAAGTTAGAGGCATCACACATAAGTTCAAAGGGGAGATCTCACCTTGGTGGTTAGATGACGTTAGGTGATGTGAGACTCCTTTTTATTCAATTGAAAGCATCCTCAAAATTTTTATAAAAAAATCAGAATCCTTTTGAAATAATCAAGACAGGGGAAGTGCGATCTTAATAAATTCTTTAATGAATTGGCGGTAAAAACTAGCATGACCTAAGAAAGATCTCACCTCATGAAAACATTTTTGATATGGATGGGTTGAAATTAATTCAATTTTTTATTTATCCACTTCAATTAATCATTTGAAATAACATGACCAAGAACTATCCCACTCTCAACCATGAAATGGAATTTATCAAAATTTAATACAATATCTTTTTATATGAAATGACAGAGGATAGAACCTAGGTGTGAAAAAAAGTCATGAAAATAAGTTTCATAAACTGTAAAATCATACATAAAAACTTCCATGCAATTCCTTGGGTACTCTGAAAATATACTCAACATACAACACTGAAGAATACCAGAAGAATTATAAAGACCAAAATGCATCTTTCTGTATGAAAATGTTCCAAATAGATAGGTAAATGTTTTCTTTTCCTGATCTTCAAGGGCTATATAGATTTGGAAATATCCCAAATAGCCATCAAGAAAACAATAATGGGACATACCAGCCAATCTTTCTAACATTTGGTTAATGAAAGGTATAGGAAAGTGGTCCTTTCGTGTGGCCTGATTCAGTCAAAAGTAGTCAATACAGACTCTCCATCTATTTTTCACACATGTTGGAACCAATTCATTCTGTTTATTTGACACAATAGTCATTATAGTTTTTTAGGCACAATTTGATCTAGGGTAACCCATTTAATATCAGTTTTAGGATAAATGATCCCAGCAGCAAGTAGTTTACTAACTTCCAATTTTTTCACTTCAAGGAGAGTGGGATTCAACTGGATTTGAGCTTTCTTCATGGGCTTAGCCTCATCAGCCAAAAGTATACAGTTTATAAAAATATATGGGATAATCCTGGGAATATCAACCAATGTCCATCCTATCGTTTTTTACACTATCTTAAAAGATTAATCAGTTTCTATTCCTGCTATGTGGAGAGTTTATTGTCAATAATTATGGGAAATTGGTCAATACGCTCAATATGAGAATATTATAAATTCAATGGAAGTGGTTTTAATTCCAACACCAGGGGTTTTTGGATTGAGGGAGGGGATTTAGGAGGAGTTAGGTCCATGAAACTATCTATTTGTTCATGTTTATTCACTAAGGATATAGATTCAATTGAAATGATATTTTCAGAATTATAGACAGTCATGGGCACCTTAGAATGAACACAATCATCAATTAAAGAACAACATTTACACTTTACACAACCCCCATAACACTCAAAACATGAATCAAAGATCAAATCATCCCAAGGTAAAGAATATGAAAATTAATCAGACTATGGGTCAAGGAGATAATTGTGTGTGTGTATCATTTGAGAGTACTTGCATCAAATAGATAGGAAGAGTGGATTTCTCTTCAACAGGGTGTTTCATAACCTCAAGGATGTTAAAACTTACCATTTATCCATTGAAATCCGTGGATAACATACCATTGTGAATGTTGATGATTGTATTTTTTGTGTTGAGGAATGACCTCCCATGTATGAGAGGGGCATGTCCTTGGGTTGATTATCCTCCATCTCAAGAATATAGAATTCAGAAGGAAAGATGGGATTATTCACTTTTACAAGGATGTACTTGACCACTCTATATGGGTGTGTTGTGCTCGAGATGGAAGGTTTCACTATTATGCCTTTTGGTTAAAGCTCTCCAACCTACATAGAAGTGTATACAGATTAAGGCATCACATTAATTGATGCACCTAAATCTAGCATAGTATCTGAAAAAAACATCTCCCCTATGGTTCAAGGTATCGTGGAGGGGACTAGATCCTTTCATTTTGTTGGAATTGTTGGTTGGATCAATGTAAAGACATTTCATCCATGGTTTACTCTTTCATTACCCTTCAGTCTCCATCTATGGCTACAAATCTCTTTAAGAAATTTGGCATAGAGAGGTATTTTTTAACAAAATCAAATAAATTGATGTTAACTTGAACCATTTTAAATGTTTCCATTATTTATTTACCAATGTCATTATAAAAATTATTCTTATGTTTATACAGTATTTGGGGAATGGAAGAGGAGTGAATTGTTCCTGGGAATCCTAAATGATAAGTAGATTACCCTTTTGGGTTTTCTTTTCTTCACTAGAATCATTTATGTATGGAGGAAGAGTGTATTTAAGAGGGTTACATACTTGTTGTGTAGAATCAGTAGAAGGAGAAACTTCTTTACCACTACGAAGTGTAATTGGATATATATTACCTTTTCCCTTTGGATTATAAATGGGTTGGGATGGTAGTTGTCTAGAACCTTGCATCTTGATCTCACTGATGGGGTTAGCTAGTTGTCCCACTTGAGTTTGTTGGTCTTGAATTACCAATTGTGTGGTATGTTGGAACTAGAGGTTCTGGGTTTCCATTTTCGTAACCACGTAATTGAGAATTGTTACAAATTTGAGATTTGGAGGATCTTTTGAGATGTTGATGGATAAGAAGGTTACATACCTTGGCCTCATTAATACCATTTCTACTTGGGGTATCCTGAGTTGCCTTTTTTATCAATATTGTGGTTGGGCTTGCCACTCGGGGTCTGGATTTGGCCTAAATGGTTCATTATTTAAGGGATGTGCTTGTTTGAATGGACGTCCTGGGAACACAGCTGCAAAAGAATCAGGTGAATCTTAATGTTGTGGGCACTAGTTAGAAAAATGAGTATTATCCTAACAAATACCACAATTTAATAGAACTGAAGAAGTGTGTCAGTTACCTTGTTCTTGAGATAATTTCTTTATAAGGGTATGCATCTCATCAATTTTACCATCTACCTTTTATTCTAGGGATTATTGACTTACCTCATGAAATACTTGGGTTTGTACAATAGCTCATGTACCGATTTTTTTAATCAACTAGGGAACCACCAAATGCAACATAAATCATTCCACGATCCATGGGGATAAGTCCCTCATATAAGTATTGGATTAATAGTTGTTTACTAATCTGGTGTTGGGGGCAGCTTGAGTAATGTCTTTTGAATCTCTCCATGTATTCATGAAGGGCACATCCTTGTGATTCCCTATATCCACATATTTCTTTCCTAATTGATGCAATTCGGGAGATAGGGAAGAACTTCTCTAAAAAGTGTCTTTTCAGGTCATTCTAGCCCCCAATTGTGGTAGGTAGATAGTATAGTCATTTTGTGGCTATACCATCAAGAGAGAAAGGTAAGTTCCTAAAATTAATTAGGTCCTCAGACACATTTTGGGGTTTCATGGTGGAGTAGACTATGTAAAACTCTGTGATATGTTTAGGAGGGTCCTCACTAGGAAGACCATGAAAATTGGGAATTAGGTGGATGAGGATAGATATCAGCCCAATGTTGGCTACTTCTTTAGGATATTTTATGTATATAGGTTAGTACTCCACATCTGGGGAGGTCAATTCTTTTAAGGTTCGGTTATTTATAGCCATGTTTTCTTGGTTTTGACTGGGTTCAATTTTTTATTGGTTTAGGACCACATGAGATCCCAAAATGTGTTCCTCACTATTACTTGATTAACTTACTCTATATGCCTTGATTTTTGAGTGAAGTGATTTTTCAATTTCTGGGACAAGTTCAAGTTGTGTTTCTTTGCCATATCTTGTCATGCGACAATGTTGTTCAGATTAATTGATTGTTTGTTTGTTGTTTTTTATTTTTATTTGAATTTTTTTAGGGAATATAAATGAAATAAAAACATGTAATAAATTAAAAGAGAAAATAAAAGAGAATTTTATACGACAAAAATATATAGAGAGAGAAAGAAGAAGAAAGAGAGATAGAGAACACACAAAAACATAATAAAACTACAAAAAACCAAAACAAAAACAATAAAATGAAGGTGGGATATTGAAAGGAGTAATAATTAAAAATTAAAATAAAAAAATACAAAAATAAAGAAGAAAAAAGTTATTGGATCCCCATAAACAGAGCCAAAATTTGATCGCATTGTCAAACGTGCCAAATTAGTTGTTTAATTTTTACTTGAATTTCTATAGTATAGCAGCAACCATAAGTCGTCTCCTGAAAGAGACTGAGATTGTTAATTTAAAAATATGGTTTTCATTATAAATATATAAGGGGAATGATATTTTGGAAAACATGGGGTTTGATGATTAAATATGGAAATAGAAAATGAATGCGATAAAACAAAGTAGAAATGAACAAGATTAATTAAATGTGATCATCCTAGGGTAGTCTCATGGTGCTCATCCTTCTTCGCTTCAAGAGAAAGGGTATAGATAATTTAATCCCAATATTTTAACACCTAGTACCATAATGTTATTAAGTTTATTCTAGGATACCTCCAAGGGTTTAGTTGAAAACACACAATGATTCACTGGACATCGCCAATGATTGGGTGATTTGTGTTCGACTTCATAACCAAAAATCACCAAGGAAACACACGACGAACTCGATGTTTTGTCCAGGTTTGTATTTTATTTATTTGTGACATAATGAAATGAATTTACATGGTCTTTTTAGTGTGTATGTGAGTTCAATTGACCAATATAAACCATACAAACACTACAATTGAATGAGGGAAAAAAAGGGATGAATGGTGTGTGAACCATCACATGAAAGGGTACCCCCAAACATGATAATTTGATTTTGAGTATAACATACCTGTATATAACTAAATTAAGTAATAATAGAGGATGAATAAAAACAAAATACAACCTATAATTGAAAATATCATTCAATATAATGGCGACACGAAAGATGGGATTACGTCCCTCCCCAGGTGATCATAAGGGGTTTAAAACTCTTTGGGAGGGGAACTAGAAGAAGACATTGAAGTAGAACTTACCATAGACTCCATAACTTCTAGGGATGATGAGAATAACCCTTTAGGACTACAAAATTGCAACACCTTCCCTCTTTGTAGAACTTCCAAATGGGGTGCCCAAGGTCTCCTTTTATAAAAAAATGGAAGGCAGTTTTGAGCACATATATTGTGTAAAACCACTGGGCCCACTATTTTAGACCTCCATACAGCCTTAACTCGTTTTGGAGAAAAATAAAAAGTTTTACCACACCTTTTTAATATCTCCACTGAAAATTTGGTACTAGTTGGATGAAAAAATCTCTAGATAATGATAAAATAAAAACACTAATTTTCACATTGTGCAGATTTGATTCCCTGGATAGATCAGTTCGGATGGACATCATAGAGGCCAAATGGGCTTTGAGTTCCTCCAAATGAAATGTATCCCATTAAAATTTGGACCCCCCAACAATATGTCATCCCATATGGATTCATAGTTTAGTATAAGTATTTGGTTTAGTCGACTGGCATGCTTGGATCCTGTGCAGATTGGCCCATTTTTCTTGGACTACATCATGGACCCTCCAAATCACCTCCACCTACAATGTAATTATCAAAATAAGTAACATTTACCTTTTAAAATGTGTTAAACACAAAATAATTAAATCAAAAATGAAGTTAAATTTGTTATTATACTTTTAATTTTCAATACAAAACTAGTTTAATACATTAGTATGAGGGTAAAATAAAATAGTGAATCGTGGTATGATCAGTATCCATCACTGTTGATGAGTTGGTACAGGTGAACCTCGACACCAACGAAGATCCCAAAACAACACTAGTCAGTGTATCCATGTCATTATAAGACCATCATCATTATGTGGATTTACTAAAGCAGCATCATGATGTATTTTCCTGCATTTATGAAGAGATTCCAGGGCTAGATCCTCAGTTCGCCGTACACCACCTTGGTCTAACAATAAACCATCGTGGGTTCAAACAACCTCCCGGAAAGATGCACCCTTCTTATGATGACATGGTTGTGGTCGAAGTTGATAAGCTCAATAAAGCCTAATTCATCAAGGAAGTCCAATACCCCATATGGTTAGTTGGCATTGTGGTCATAAGGAATTATAATGGATAGATCTGATGTAACACCCCAAGCTTCTATGGTATGTTTCCCTTTTGAATAATGTAGTAGTTTGCGTTGTATGAAACTTGGAGTTTTAACACACCAAGACCAATCAAACTAGCCGTTATGAATATTAATAAATACATTTTGAAATTTTATAAATTTTATTTTTCAAAATGTACTTTATTTTTGAATTCATAATATCAAAATTAGCTTAGGGTGAATTTTTGGTGTTTTTCTAAAAACTTTTAATTTTTGATGAATAGTGAAAAACACTACGTTATTGTTTTAAACCAAATCTTTATTTAAGTAATTAGTTATTTGATTTTAATTTATTTTAGGTCAAAATAGATACATAATACCTATATATTTTCAATGTAATTCATTGGATTCATTTTATTAGAAGTTTAGATATATATAATTTTATTGAACTTGTTACCGTCTTTTACCCACCTTCTAGGAGCATTTGAAAATTTGCATAAAACGTAATTTTACTACTTCTGTGAGTTGAATTTCAAAAATTAAGGAGGCATTGTTGACATCAGTAAGTAAAATTTGGTTCAATAAGATGAAAATAATTTTTGGTGAATAGTAACTTTGGACTTATTAACCACGGTTAAAAGTAAATAGGGTAATTAAGGGTAAAAATGATATTATAATTACCATAACACGTGTCCTAATTTTATTGTATAAGTGTAATTAAACCAAATAAATTAGTAATAAAATATTATCCTATTTGGTCCACTTGTATTAGATTAGAACATTTATTATTATTTTATTTAAAGAAGTGTTAAAAGAGTTAAATTCAAAGCTAAATAATTAAACCATTTTTTATATAGAGTTAAACACAATATTAATTAGACTATAAATATTGATTATAAAGATAAAAATATTTCCCACATAATCATACTTTATTTATAATTTTTATACATTAAATAATTTAATTTCTTTATGACACAATGATGATGCAATAATTACATTAATAATGAAATATTAAAATAATTGATATTATAAATATCCAAATAAATGTAAATTGAGACTTATAATGAATTACACTAATTTTATAGGTTAATATGACATGTTAGGGTTGTTTAAATAAATTTTATTTTAAATGATAAAGTTTTTATGGATTTCAAAAAAATCAAACACTTTAGTGTCAAAATTGACATAATTGAGTTTTTAAAACAAGTACTATATTATTAATTGATATAATATTCCTAAAAATTTAATATTTGGTAAAAGGACTTTTATAAAGATTTATATATTAATAATGAACCATTTGGGGTTCTCTTGGTAGTTTATAGTAATTTTATTAACCATATAATATAAAAATAAAAAGACACATGGTAAATGTCAAACTATTTAACAAAGAGTTAAATAAAAAAGTTAAGGTTAATATGGTGACATAAACCTATCTAAAACCTATTGATTTATATTTTCTAAACCCATAACCACATTATAATCGAAATAAATTATTTTGGAGCCATTATAAACTGAAAATGATTTTATTATAAAATAATATTTCAAGCCTTTCTTAAAGTGACCCTCACCTCTCTTATAAAAGGGTACTTCTCCTTCTCTTAATTTCACACCGCAAAATCCATTGGTCTCAGCCAACCCCCACCCAAATATCTTCCCAAATTCCCTCCATTCAACCTAGAGCCCTTACTTTTATCAGAAATCTAACCTAAGGAGCCCTTTTGATCAACTCAAAAGGAAACACCCGAAGAAGAGGTAAGAATTTCACCACCCTCTTTCAAGTTCTTTTCTTCTTCCACTTCCTTTTTCTTTTTTGTTTCCATACCAAAATAATAACTCTAGTACCTTATATATACAATGATGTTATGATAATTATGGTACAACCATATTCGTTATTCTATCCATCCTATAAATTACAAGGTCACCATACGTGCGTACGTACGGCTTACCGTCTCCACGTCGTGGTGTACTTTGTTATTGAAACACTTAATTATTTGGATGGGTATAATAATGAGTATAAATAATGTAAATAATAAATATAAAATGTTAATTATTCTTTATATATGTTATACCATCCAATTAAATATGATTTTACCATCAATATAATGATATTTTTGCTCGTGTGTACATACGGATTACCGTCTCCACGAACGCAATGAGATTCATTCCCCATCATAATCATTCAAGAATAATTTTCATTTTATGATTAAAAATAATTTTTATGACCATAATATCATTTGTTATATGAATCAAATACTTCCTATACCTGACAAAAATGTCTTACGTAACCAAGTGTATAGAGGAAAACAAATCAGTTAACACCTGAAACGATGATATTACTGAATTATTATTAACAAAGAAATATTATAGGATCATATATGATATCAAATTTATGCATATAGTTCTTGTATAATTTAATAAAAATGGTTTAACTATTATACAGTAGTTTAACATAACATCTACTAAGGAAAATTACAAGTTAAGGGTTAATTCTACAATCTCTTTCCTTATCTGAGGTTATTAATACGTAAATATCTACTAGGACCTCTTTATCAGCCACATTTGTGTTTTCTTAAAAATGTAATTCAAAATGTTTTTACTATTTACTAGACTATGGGTTAAATTCATTTATACCCTTATTTCACCAAATATGTTTTGAAAGGAATCTTTCTGTTATTTTCCAAACAAGGTACTTTATGAACTTCTCGACAAAATTAAGGTAAGAATGTCTTTTTTTAACTTATACGGTGGGTGCAGCTATTTTCCACCGTTATAACATCATAGAAGCTTCCCATATAAGATTATAAGAATATTTTCAAAATAAATATTTTCATTTATAATTATTTGACTTTTAAATGATTTCAAAATAGAAAGAGATATTTCTATACAAAAAGTTTTGATTTCATCTATGTCAACATCTTTTGATCGATTGTAAGCTTGTTTGAAGTTGATTATTATGATACAAATATTAGATATTGTATTAAAGGTTTTGTGATATGTTTGACTGTGGATGTGTTATTTTTACACCCTTAATGGTTTATGGATAATGTATTTACATTTTGTATTCTATTTTTAATACGAATGTTTATGTTATGTTTAAACCTTTTCATATGAGGAATGCATTGGACTTCGTAAGTGACTGGTGGAGCCTGCTATAGCTCCTCGATGCATCGGTAGGTCTCATGAGAAAAACTGGTGTCTTGGAACAAAGTCTTGAAAAAATCTTATTTTTATTCTTGGCACAAGACCTTGACTATGTGGTTATGAAGTCTAGCAATATTAATTCCATCATTATTAAATTGGCTATTGATATTACATGTCATTATTCAACTAGTAGAATATCCATGTGAATAAGTAAATGACATTTTTTGATTTATCTTTTCCATATTATGATGAAGATTAAGTTTAAAAGGCTTTTGTTTTAGTCTTATATATTGCCTTAAATGTTTATTCTTATTCTTGAATGTTTCTGATTTATTATTATCCTTACTGATCATCTGAGCTCACCCCTTTCTATATTTTATTTTCCCAAGGATGTGAAAAGTATATTATGACTGACCTGTAGGGATAGTCTACGAGATGAATGTGGTCAACGAAGACAATGATGTTGTCATTTTTAATTTTATAATTTAAACTAAAACTTATAAATGTATCTAGTACTTCTAAGTCTACTAAACTGATCGGTCTTTTGGGATTTTGATCCTTTGTGATCATGCAAATATTATGTAATAATGCACCAACTCTACGTAACTGGGGTTGGGGAATTACATCTGAGTCTGCATAGACTTGCAGGATCACAATCATCATTTTCATAATGATGATTTCTTCTTCTCATGATTGAATTATTGATCGACCCCTCTACCAGATACCAGGCTCTATCCTTAATGGATGGGTATTTTAGATACAACCAGATTTGAATAGCCCTGGAGGAAGAAGAGTTTATCGCCTTCAGAGCACCAAAAAGTACATTCTATTACTAGGTAATGCCTTTGGTCCTGAAGAACATGGAATCCACCTATCAGTGTGTCATGAACCACATATTCAAGTTGATCTTTGGGACATTGGTGTAATTCTACATAGATGACCTGGTGGTTAAATCCCACCAGCGTTAGGACCATCTTAGAGATCGTGATAAAGTGTTTGTCTTCCTCCACTCCCACCATATAAAGATAAACCCCTAGAACTGTGTCTTTAGTGTTACCTCTAGGAATTTTATCAGCTTTGTAGTCAGATATAGAGGCACCAATATTGATCTATAGAAGATCAATTCCATCAGTCAGATTCCTCCTCTGAGCAACATTTGGGAGCTCTGCGGCATTCAACGACACTTAGCGTACATATCCCAATTCATCGCAAATATGGCCAAAAAGTGAAATCCCTTTTCTCGGCTCACAAAAAAAGGTGTCGACTACAAATTGGATGAAGAATGTCATTCCACTTTTGAGGAGATTATGTAGTAGCTGCTATAACATCATGTTCTGATTCCACCCATCTCTAGAATTCCACTAATCCATTATGTGACTGTCCTAGAATGGTCCCTTAGTTCCCTTATATCTCAGAAGAGAAACGTAGGGATTCAAAATACATTATACTATCTTAGTCACATGATCCTTGATGTAGAGACAACATATTACTCTATATAGAAGAACTAGATTGCACTAGTATTCACAGTGTAGAAGCCGCGACATTATCAATAGCACCACAAGATACATTTAATGTCCTATGTGGACCCACTAAAGTATATTCTGAACCAACCCATGTTAATAGGTCATCTAGCTCAGTGGGTAGTAATCCTTCAACAGTTCGACATTAGTATTATTCTTCATATTGATTTCAAGGGTCAATAACTTGCAAGACTTCTCTACCTCCCATTCGGCCCCTACAGAGTAATCTCAAGATCTTCACTCCCCAGATGAGGCCATCCTCTCAGTAGATCAATCCATTCCATGTTGGCATATGTACATTAATGGTTATTCCTAAAGTCTGATAGTTATAAGGATCAATGATCCCAGACTCAATAGAGTAGGCTTGGGTATGGTTTTCATCATGCCTATACTGGCTTTCATTCCCTACTCATTGTTGTTGTCAGGAGTTTGCACCAATAATGAGGTGGAGTATCAGGCCCTCATCACTAGTCTCAAGCTGGCCATCGAGATTGATGTTATTAACCTGCATTTGAAGGTGGAATCTGAGTTAGTATTCAAGCAGATCAATGGAGACTACATCATCAGGAAGTCAGAGCTTTTACCCCTTTTAGAGCACACTCTCTAGCTAATGGAATAGTTTCCTTCCCTACTGGACGTTACACATTTCCCTCAGTCGCAGAATGGTCAAGACAATTCCATGGATAGTGTTTTCACTTATCCTACTGGGCATGACTAGGATGATCTAATTATCCATGTGGCGCATAATAGGGTTATCTCTTTCGTCACTACGGATGATAATGATATCCCATAGGTAAGCCATATCACCATTATTCCATCCACATCAGGACCCTCAGGCCCCCCTGCTGCAACAAAAGAGACCCCTGATTAGACGACTCCCATTATTTACTACATCTAGCATAGAAATATCCAAAAGATAGAGCCAAGCATGAAAAAATCCATCAGTGCGAAATAAAATTCACTCTCTGGAGTGGCCCCAATCTTTACCAGATACTCTATAGATGAGGGTTTTATAGATTTATCCTCTTTTTCATTCAAGGAGTCGATATTCCCCAGGTTATGTAGGATGTTCATGTTGGTTCCTTTGGATCCCATCGGGCAAGGCCGAATCTCTCCCACCTGATGAAAATGATGTGCTACTTCTATCCCACCATGGTCCATGACTATATCATGTTTTCCAAGAATTTTCAGGCGTGCTAGGTCTATGATAATTTTTTTCATCTGCCTCCAGAGCCTCTACATACTACCATGTACTCTTGGCCCTTTTTGTTATGAGGAATTGATGTCATGAGACCATATTCACCAGAAACACCTCACCAATGCAGGTTCATCCTAACTGCCACAGACTTATTTTCTAAGTGGATAGAAGAAATTTAGCTCATGGAAGTGAAGGCCCATTCCATTGTTTATTTCATGATCTCTAACAACATCCACTACGTTGGTGTCCCTAACTCCATCCTCTTCAATAACAGAACCAACTTTTGGGCAGTTAAGTTGAAGAAATTGTATGCCAATAATAGTTTCTCATCTAACCATACTTCTCGCTATCATGTGCAATAAAATGAAAAAATGAGGAATTCAACCATACCTTTTCTAAATTTTTTGAAAAGATGGTTGTTCAAAATAAGAAAAGTTAGCCGAAAAAGCTCCCAAATTTTCTTTGAAATTACTGGATGAAAACTTGAAATTCCACCCAAGTGACCCCATACTCCCAGGTATATGGAACAAAGGTAGTCCAGTCTATCATGATTTAATTTTCATCACTCTGTATAGTATTCTATGATCATCACACATTATAAAAAGAAGAAGAATTCTGTCTGAATAAACTGGAATCTCTTTATTAAAATAGGATTAATGCCTTGCACAACCTAGATAGGCATCATAACAAGATACCCAGAGCTTTCAATAAGAAGGGTTTTCTTCTCAATTTTCTTTTAGGGTGACATGCTTTTAACCCTGAGAACACCAATGATACCTGACAGGAATCCACCAAAGTTGGAGACCAAATGGGAGGGACCTTATATTATCCATATGGTTTACCCCAACAGTGAATAATCTCTAGTTAACATGGATGGTTAGTGCATCACTCCTCCCAACAATGCTAAATTCCCCAATAAATACTTTTCGTGAGTAATTATCATCATCATGCATGAAGATAAATTGAAAATAGTGAATACACTGATTGTATGAGCTATATGACCATAAAATAAAATCTCCTCCATCTGTGTTGGACAATGTTAAATAGCACTGTCCATTTGGGATAAAAGACATAAAATGGCCTAGCATCAGCATCTAGTTTGACAAAAAACTACAAGCCCTATTTCTATCCTTGTATTCCTTACTGCATGATGTTAAACTATATGAAACTTTTGATAAATATATATGTATTGATTCTCATCCTCATGGGATTCATAGGAACACCATGGAATTTTTCTTCAGGCCCATCCCTAGGTCCCTTGACCTTTTTCAGCCCCTTATCCCAAGTCCCTTCCTTGGGGTATGTGGTGTGGTGTGGAATCCTCCTATCTTCATTCATGTCAGGTTTAAAACTACAACATCACATATTACCTTCTTGTATCTCAACCCCAGTCATCCTTACTGCATGATGTTAAACGTCAAGGAACCTTCAAGACCTATGTGTGGCTTGATTCCCATCCTTATTGGATACATAGGAATGCTTGGGAATTTTTCTTTGAGTTTATACCCATGTCCCTCGATTTTTTCTATCCCCTTGGACTACGTCCCCTCTTGGGACTGAATGGTGTGATATGAGGCCCCTTAGTTTCTCATTCTTGTTGGTTTTTCTGACATGTTGTGCACATACCTTTTCCAGACTTTACCCATCCCCTTTGTCTTATCCACACAATGATAAACAACGTTGAAGCCTTTTCTTCCTTACCACATGTTTTTAAACACCATGGAATTTCTAGAACTATGCATTTCATGATTACCATCCTTATGGGATACATAGGAATGCTTGAGTATTCAATCCTGTGGTTCATCCTCTGGTTCAACAACCCATTTTACCCCTATCATTATCTCATCTTCTCGAGGCTCCCCTCCCTAAGTTGATCCCCTCGACCTCTGCCCAATTGAATCAATGCACATTAAATTCACTGTGGTTTAGGACTTATAGAGTTGGATTCTACATATAAATTATTTCACTCCATCTCCATGCATCATATGTCCCTTCATTTGGTCCCCCATCATCTTTCATGTCTGAAAGGACCACCTAATGGTATGGATTCCCAACCTTAGATCTCACCTACCATCCAAGGTCAACATCCCATAAGATTTTTAATGACAATTTGATACAAGTCCCACATTTTGAATATAGTCATCAGTCGATCCTCGGTTGTTTGTTCCCATTCCAAGTAATGAAATATGGATATTTTGTTGAAAGCATGATCGATAACTATCCTTAATAATTATAGTTAACCCCATTGTGCCCCAAGTATTGGTCTTATGATTCATATCCTTTTCCACCTCCTTATATCTAGACTTAACTTCAACACCCTCAGTTTTATACCTACATGCACCTTTGCGCATTGAGACAATGTTGATGGAATATCCTTGGCTCCACACTTTTTCTCCCCTATCACATGCTTCCATGTGTTATAGGATCTTCTACATCCCTTGTTTCCCACACTAATCATGGATCATGTGGGCTTAGGGGTTTTGATAGGATTTATGCTAGTATGTAAGAGTTACACATATTTATTGTTTGAACTCTATGACCTTAAAATAGGATCTTTGGTCCTGAAGTCAAGGCATCATGACTTTAAACTGTGTGTGTTACCCTGTAAGTATGTGATGTGGTGTGTACATCTCTTATCATCATTCACATAGGGTTGATTTATGTAACTATGTTATATATTTTCACTTAGGGAATTTTCCCCTTTTGGTCAGATCTCTATGACTATAACCTAAGATCTCTTTCATCCTTATCATATGAAATTAAAACTATGTATTTTTATCCAAGTAGTATGATGATAAACTACATAGCCATGTGATGTCTTCGTTTTAGAATACATTTCCCCCTTCAGCAATGATCACCTATCGTGTCACCCTTAGGAACTATGTATGGCTTGATTCTCATCCTCGTGGAATACATAGTGACACCCAAATGGCTTTGATCTTGAGTCTAGTTGCATCATCCTAAACTTTTTTTCCTCGTAATCTCCTGAGCTCTCCTATACGTATGTGGTGTGGTGAAGACTTCTTTAGTCCTTATTCATGTCGGGTTTACACTAACTGCACTGTGTACACCCCTTAAAATCTCATCCTTACCGTATGAAGATAAATTGACCGAGCATGTCAGATGCACTTGAAATTAAAATGGGAACTGTAAGGTCTATGCTCCATGATCTTAAACTAAGATTATTATTGTTTTTATTCACTTGAAATTAAAAAAATGTAACAAATTTAATGTTTCTCACCTAAGAGAATATCACCCCTTTTGGTATTGGACATCTCCCATGCCATCTTAAGAACTATGTGTGGCTTGATTCCCATATTTATGGGATACATAGTAATGCCCAGAAATTTAGTTAATGGGTGAAGCCCCAAGTTTATCATGTTCCAAGTCCCTTTTCCTCTAGCTACATTCCAAACTCTATGACCTTAAACTAGGAGTCCTCAAGTTGTGTAACATGACTTTAAATAGTTATCTAGGAAATATGTTTTTTCTCAATTTAGAATTATATGCTTTCCCAGAGTACTTTTTTCACGATGGCATAATATCAAGAGTGTTGGAATTAAATCAAACAACCCAACATTCCACTATTACGGTTTGCGTGACCTCTATTTAGGATCCGCATTTCCTATAAAGTCTGAAGGAATAACATAATGGTATGGATTCTTGTCCTTAGTGCTCACCTACCATATTAGGTTAACATTCCAGAGGACATCAGATGACACTTCATGTTTAGACCTGTGTTTTCAAATACGGTCATCGGTAGGCCCTAGTTTATTTCTCCCCATTTTAGGATAACTTTATATGGATATCGTTCTATGAACATGGTCAGTAGTCATCCTTCATTGTCATTCCACCCTCACTATGTTCTCTGTTTTGGGTTTTGTGATTCACACTTCTCATATACCTTTGTTTGTATTGATTCCAATACCCCTCATGTTATCCTTCTCATGAACTAAAACATGTTTTGAAATTGAAATTTGGTTATTCCAAGAGCACTATTCTCTAGTCAAAACCCCTATCATCTCGAAAATTTTGGGTGGCCATTCAAACCCCAAGTGTTCAATGATTGAACAGCTCTCACATATCCAAGGTGATAAGTTACATAGTCATCCCTTATTTCTCACACTGTACATGATACACATGAGATTAAGGGATTGATTATTAGTTATTTCACTGATATTATCAAGGTGAAAAGCTCAAAATAAGTTGTATGCTTTCCATGCACGTAGACTTGATAAGAAAGATAGAAAAGTGTTTGCAAGTTTGATAGAGTACAAACCCTATGGATTGGCCCTCTCAATGGACCATATCAACTCTTCCACCCTTTGTATGGTGGAATGTCGGATTATTTGTTGTCGACTGAGCTCCCTACCTTCCAAATTGGTTATTGGGAAAAGGTATTCATCCTTGATCTGTGCGTAATCCCCCTTGGAATGTATGTCAATCACTTCATTGGATGCTCACCTCAGCTGCTCTTCATCTTCTACTAGTTGGGTCTGTAATCATTATATGAATTTTAATTGGGTATTGGTGAAATAATACTGCTCGTTCAACCACATTTCCCTGAATTGGAACTCTTGATCAGCCTCTCAATGTTTCTTGGTGTTTATAGACTTCTTGTGCTGCCATCCAACACCAAGGCCACGGTCATACTTCTATGTTTTCTACACTATGTAATCTCGGATGAGCATGTGAAGATTTCATGCATCCACCCCTATAGTGAATAATTCATGCAATTGAGAGTGAATGTTTTCAATTAAAATCATCCCCTCTAATTACGACACATCATCAATGAAGTTCTTGGTCAGTTTCCATGACCGATGATGGATAAACTTGCTATCCTCCTCATCATAAGTGGTCTCATTCAGATCTTCTCGGTTAGCAGGTTCATATTAGGGGAATGACTCCAAAAGTTCAACAGAAGGGTCTACCTATGGTGTCCCATCAAATAGGTTGGGTTCCATATCATGATGTTGGTCTTCATCATTGGATTCTGCCTCAATAATCTCAGGTTCCATCCTGCTAGTTGTCCTAGAAATAACCATGATCACTATAGTCTTCTTAGCATGCATATCCAATTACACAAAAATCAACATTCCCCTTAGAAAAAGAGATCTAGGATCCATATCCATCCTCACAATCATAGGATACACTATTCGAAGAACTATTCATTATAAAAACACACAATGTTAGTTGACTAGGTTCAACATATAGCAGTTGTGATTTTGTGAGAGACATGACTTACAAAAGTCAAATGGAAGATCCCACCATTGGGTTGTTAATGTTGGAATCTAGATATGTGGTCCCCCGTATATGGTTGGGAACATTAAATATTCTAGAATGGTCACCCTTTGTGTCACGACCTTGCTGGATTCTGCAATTACCATCAACCCAGATGCAGGA
Organism: Viscum album; assembly: GCA_963277665.1. Taxonomy (NCBI): domain Eukaryota; kingdom Viridiplantae; phylum Streptophyta; class Magnoliopsida; order Santalales; family Viscaceae; genus Viscum; species Viscum album. The sequence goes on from OY728137.1 coordinate 1,110,629,821, forward strand.
CCTAAAGATACATTTTCTGTTATGTGGGAAGGTTCCTTGCATATGAGTCTCTCCTACAAAGGATAAATGTCAGTTGAGAAGCCTATATGATCTATGTAAGTTCTGCTGTAGAATGGTCTAGAGTTTAACTAAGGAGTGTTAGGGGATTCTTCCATCTCTGAGGTTACAAATTCACATTTTTTTTCAAAGGTCCCCCCTATTAGCATCTTCTCCCTAGGAGGAATCGTATGATTTATCATGTAAAGGGAATCACTCCCTCGGATCAGTAGAAAAAAGTTGTGGTGGGGGTGTTTGATTGAGTAGTACTCTCACACAATTCATCATTGGATAAAAAGTGTTCCTGAGAATTCACAAAGTCTTCCAACTCTACGACATATTGTTCCCCTACCACTAGTGACACCAAAAATCTAGACTTGATGTATCCAATATTTGATAGATCCATCCTGATATGGTTAATGTGGTACCACATCTTGGAGGGACTAAGGAATTTTTTGTTGACATCCCAGGTATCCCAAGCCTTGGGATAAAAAGCATCCCCATTCTTATCTATGTTGTGAACCACTTCCTAGAACCTTGAGTGGGTATCTTGTGGAACCCCCTGGGTGGCCTCCCTCCCCATGGATCTTCCCATTTGGAGGTGTTGGATCAGTAGTTTTTCCACTTCCACTTACTCATAGATCTAGACTTGGAATCACTAAACGTGCTGCTACTATACTGTAGTGTGTTTCTTCTATTGTCTGACCCCTACCTCAGGGTTGAGGGGGCACTCCATCATCAGCACAGATAGTCCATTGCTTCATAATTTCCCTTGGGTAGGATCTCTCTGAGCTCTTCGCATACTCCCCAACCAGCCTGTAGAAAATGGTAGGCAGAGTCATGTCATTTTGAATTTTCACATCTTCCCATGAGAACATGATACACATATTCCTTATCACACATGGGTGGTCCTTATATATAACTCCCAAGTAAACTTGTGTAGTCAGCCTCTGCATGCACTAGAACTATCTTGCAAAACGGTGTGGTGTGTACATCTCATAGATAGTTTCACGGTCTACTCATGCCACCAGAACTCTACCTCGAAAGGCCAGGAGGTATTATAGATGTTCCTTGGTTCCCTATCCATCATCATTAAATACTCTTTTTGGTAGCAGGAATTTATGGAAATTGAATTCATCTACCCTACAGACTTTGATCAGTTCCATTGGTGATGTCATATTGGTTGGGAAACTACCTAAAACATTTAGAATGTATAGTCAAAAATATGATCCATTATGGGAAATAGGGTTTGGATACTCGTAAACCCTTATGTTCACCACTATCTAGTTGTACAAGAAGTGGAGTGTCCCGCATGCCCACTATGGATTCTTTACCTCACTGATTGCCACAACACCTTGTATTGCATCGCCAGTATTAGGATTATGAGGTTGAAACCTTTCCCTGTCACTAGCATCGATGTCGTAATGAATGTTCTCAACTGCACACCCATGTTTGTATCCCAAACTGGAAACATCAAGCCATAAATAACTATAGAGATAAACCGATCCAGCCTAACCACCGGTTGCTGCTCGGTGTTAACACTGAACCTCGTTTGCTTCCATTGGCTGTCCTCTAGGATTCTCTAATAGGAATTTTATTTTCTATACTAATCTCCCTTTGGACAAGTGGGAGGCCTACCTTGTATCTTCATAGGATCCTCCTCCCTTTTAGTGGTGTGCTTTGGTATAAAGTTTAGGAAGCGTATGAATCGCAGTTTGAAATGGATGCCCCTCATTGACTGTTTTTCGTTGCCTAGAACCACATCCATCGTTGGTTTTTCTAAATTTGGCATCTTCTATGATTCTTTCCATGTTTTCTCTATAGGAAGGAACTCTTCATAAATCACCCATAGAATCAGAATCCTCTAGATCTAGTGAATGTCTGAGAGGCTGATACCGACCTCCCCATGGTGAATATGGAAAGTGTTGTTCCTCAATGACCACCTTCTTATCCACTATGGAATCATATGTTTCTACTGGTAAATATAGAATTTAGAAGTACATGTAGATTTATACAGACCTACCCACCTCTGCTCTGCCCCAAACTCATCGCAGGATGCACAGACCCAGTAAGCCTAGGACCAGTCATATGTGATGTTACCGCCCGGGCATAGGTCCTAATTTTTGGTCCACCCATTCTCTGGGTTCCCTAAGCCCACCTTCTGAATGGTTTGGTATTGAGGAAGAGATACCTATGGCTATAAAACTCTCACATCAATGTTAGTGATGTGGTTTTATATACAGTCAGCAGTAACAGATTTGTGTTCCTTCCATGTATGGCCATCGTCAGCCTTGAAACACTAGTATTATCATGGCGTACCCTCGAACTAGTAGGCTGGTTCATCCCTTATTGGTTTGGGAATCTTAACATCTTCCCTCAGTTCAAAATTGTACAGTGGTAGTCTGTTACAGAGGGGATAGTTCTTTTGGCCTTCTAAAAATATCTCCACCAAGGACTCATGGTCAGAATGGCTCTACACCCATTCTCCGATTTCAGGATTTTAGGACATCTCTTCCCTCCAAGTAGCGTCCGCAAGGACCTCCTGAGAAACTTCTTGGATGACCATTCGGTTATGGTACTTTTTAAAAATTCTTCCTCTATTCATGAATCTCATTTTCAAAGATCCTTTGCAAATCTCTTATGTAAAGAACAACTCCTAGATCAACAGGTCACAGAGCCATAAGGGACTCACTATGCTTCTAAATGAAACAAAGGATCATGATGCACTGGTTTGCTAAGAAGAATTTGTAGAGAACTGATCCATCGAACCTGGTCCACAAATAGAATTCACAAGGGTTCTAAAACTTCACAATTTTTGATCTCAAGAATAGGTTCACATAGATAAATGAGGACAAAACAAGGTTCGCCTCCCTTTATTTATAGGCGACGACCTGCCGAGCTTCACGGTGCCCTTGGTTGCGATGAGCATCATGGTGATCTCAACCCGCGCTCTGCATATTTTCATCATGATTCGGCTTCATGATCTATAATTTTATGGGGGTTCACCCTTATAATCTCACCCTTGTCTTATTATCATCTTGTATTCTGAGGGGGGGATTTGTTTCCACCAAAATCCATGCCTTGAAATGGGTCCACAAAAGAATAAAAAATCACTAAAGGGACTACCTCAAAAAAATCTATCATGAATACTCTTTCCACCATGAATGGTGTGAAGCCCATATAATAGTCTCATTCACCACCAATGAATTGAATTGTGATGGAATCATCTGAGTTCTAAGAGATTCATTTTTGACCACTATAGAGAACGGTGATGGAATTCTTCACGATTACAAGAGATCCTCATCTGATCATCGATCTCCATTTCCTTAATAATGTTACTTTAGAGCATCATGATCATGAGTGCCTATAAATAGATGGATTACCCTATTCAACGAAATCTACACCCTGGCCTTTCAACTTTCTAGCTTTTAATTCCCGAAGCACCCTCTTCTCTACGATCCATCAATAAAAATGCATCACCCAAGGTACTTAAGAATCATGGAATAACTTTACCTTTGATCCATTTTACCTCCACCTTAAGTGGGGATAACCTTCATGAAGCCCTACGACCATCACAAAGATAAGAGTCCCTTTTGGGTACTCGGTTCTTATTGGGGAATTCATCCTTTGCAAAGAACCCTCCATATACATAGTGTCTTCATCCCTTGTAAATGCTTCGCAAAGCTCCTCCAGTTATGGTGGTCCTATTCACCCTGATTTGTGAATCCCTTTCCTTTGAGAATACCCTAATATTTTTTAAGCACCCGAGCTTTGAAAATCCCCTCTCTACGATGCCTTCTGATTTGGGAATCCATTTCTTATACGACCCTCCAGGCATGTACGAAGTGACTTCATGGTTCCCAGAGTGGTTCCTCATGTTTTGTTTCCCTTCCTCACGCTTCTTCTCATAGGAATGCTACCAACTATTAATTCTTCACATGGCCATGATAAAATGGGCCCCTCAATTGACCACTCCTCCACACCAACTCTAGATGGCCTTGTTTGTGCCTTCCCTTCCACAAGTGTGGGTTAGTAAAAGTTATGTAATCCTAGGGGTGATAAGTGAGTCCTCATCATCAGAGTTATATGATGTTGAACTTCCAAGAAACCATCATCCTAAAATATGATGTTAAAATATGATTGATGCATGTGTGGAGATCTGGAGAATATCGGAGAGAGGGTGGGACTAGGAGCCTTATACTTTCCCCATTTCTAGTCTATTTTCTATATCCCTTTACGCTTTGTTTCCATGTGAGTCTCGGGCAGTATTCACGTAATCCCTAACCCACCATGATAGGCTGTCCTTTGTACATGATGATATATCCTCCTTGTATATCAAGACATCCTCATTGGGCTTCCCACCTAGAGTAAGTCACAATCTCTTTCTTCTTGGGCCGCTAAACAAGCATAAGACCATGTATCCTCCTAGGCTGTTAGCCATGTGTAATCCCTGCAGCACATCTCATTCTCGCTTATCTTGTGGGAGGATTTTCTGGTCCCTTGATACATATTGTTTCTCAAACAAAGCATAGATCACATGATATTAGAGTGGGCATCGACCTTGACATCTTCATGGTATTCTAACTGTGTGTAGTCCCCATGATCGTTTTTTTCAAATTACCTGGATTTTGATCCTTTCCATTTTCATTAAAGGTATGTAGAAAGCATCCCCAAGGTTCAAGACCATCACCAATCAGTCCCGATCACTTCACATTGGTTCACCCTCATTCCACATGACATTAAACTATATGTCCCTTTCATAATACATGATGTTAAATTTTATGCTTTCAAACTACATGGGGTTTGATCCCTGTCTCCTAAACATGGTACGTGGGAATCCTCCCAGAGTTTCAAACCCAAAAAATGATAAACTTGAACATCCCATTTGTTGGGACCCACATCCTTGGTATTCCGCTTAGTAGTGTTAAATTAGTTCTCAAGTAGCTAACCCTGCATAGGCCCTAACATTGATCCATACTCCACCAACCAAGTGTGTCCCTCTTGTGATGGGATGCAAACCACACATAAGCCGCAACATGCCTTTATGTCACTATCCTTTGTTTATACCCCAATTCCATGCCCCATCCTGAACTATGTGGACTTTGACTCCCTACCATGGGGATACGTAGGAAGCCTCACTTAGGTTCAATCCCATCACCCATATCTCATCCCAGTATCTCCCTTGAGCTTTGGGTTTTAGGAATATAATGCCCTATCCTAGATGTTATACTTCTTTCAAGTCGCCATACATGTGACCCATTCTTGTGGGCCACCTCCTTAGGTGTCCTATTTCCCCACCGAACTACGTAGACTTTTATTCCCATCCATGAGTATCCATAAGAATCATCCTAGATGTTCAATCCCAATATCACCATCATCTTCAAATCGGTTTCATCCCATTCCTCTCATACATTTAATTCAATCATCCATCATCTATCCATATTATTACACAGGTTGCAACATCCCAATGGGATTACACCATTTCCTCGGGCAGCTAACCACCTGCGAGCCCCGTACATAATCCATAACCATCCAACCAAGAGTGTCCCTCTTGCAATGGGTCTCTAACCACATGTATTCCCCATTATGTTTCCACATTTTTTCCATTTATGTGGAACCTAGTTTATCTCCCCCGCCTAAAAAGTATATGGGGTTTGATCTCTGTCTTCTAAGCAGTGTATATAGGAAGCCTCAACGAGGTTCAATCCAAGCCAATCACAAACATCAGTGTCCCCTTCACACGAAACCATCATCTTACGATCCTACATTTTCTCTAGATCAACCTTTATAGTGTGAAACCTTATCATTTATGGGTCACAAAACCCTGGGACCTCTCTCATCGGGCGTTCTAAACCATCCACCAGGTAAACCTTCTATGTGCTCTGTCTTAGGGATGTACCCATCTGATCCACTCTTATCGACATTATGACTAGTCTAATCAGTCTCCACAAGACATTAAACTCACGATATGCCCTTCTCTAAACATGAGAAGCTGAGCAAAAAATCAGAGAAATGCCTCCATCATAATATTCTCCACATTCAACGTGGGATGCCTCGGGCTTCCACACCCTTGAGAAGCCCAATCATAAGGGGAAAATATAGGTGTTAATGTTTACCAGCGTCAATACATTTCATATATTCCTCATCATGACTACTCTCCTAACTAAAGGTTTCTTCCCTTGATGGACCCTTTGGAATGTCCTAATGGAATAAGTGTAATTAACTAGCATCCATGAAGAGATGGCACCGAGAAGAGTTTCACGAACAATGTATTAATATTTAAGGGAGACCCAAACTATGATACAAGTTTCGAGGAGAAATCCATGAAATGAGGGACCAACATCCCATCATCCCATTTCGATCAAGGAGTAAAAAACCCTCAAGAGGTGATGGATTCCACCAACCTTTGGAATGTAGGGATGTGGGGTATAATGTGACTGTCAGTGAGCATTCCAACATGTAGTACGACGAGGCACACCCCGGTGGAAAAGCATTGAAAAAATGGGTTTGAAATTTGGAAATTCTTTTGTGGAAAACCCACATTGTAGAAGGAGTACTTAAAAATTCCTCTTGATTAGAGGGATAAGAAATCAAAAAGGTCATATTCAATAACACTTAACATGGTTTAAAAATATGATAACATTGGGGTAATTAGAATATATGGATATTGAAGAAAAATGTAAATAATTATGGTGAGTGATAGAGATAGTTGTTCAGAAGAAAGTGAATGACATAAATAAATTTATCAACAACAAATCCATAAATCTACACTAAGTGGAATAATCATAGGATTATTTTAAATAAAGGTAATATGATATAAGTTTTGTTTCAAGACCATTTTTTCTAAATTTGAGGATTTTTCATGAGAAGATATACATATTTCATTTCATTCCATTTCATAAGCAAAATATCATCTTTTGGTTATGATTCAATCATTTTTACCCTTCATCCCTTACACTAAGAGATAAATTTTTCATGCTTGAAGCACGAATGAATAATATGATCCCAAAATAATTATAATCTATTCCTTACATCTCTAGTTATTATAAAAATATGTTACCATAGGTTATCCAATATGAATAAATATTTATATGGTGAAATAATACATTAATATCTAAAACCTCATCCAAAGTTCATCTTAAACCATTCTATAAATGGTTACCCATATGACCCTTCCAATATTAAAAATTTATAAATAAAGACAATAATATTATTAAAATAAACTTAACATTAATCTCTAAAATACTATAATATAACTCTTAATTGTAACATACCAAATATGTGAATACCTTGGTCATATATTTTCTTGGAACATGGAAATATATATAATTTTTCTAAAATCATAATGAAAATATACATACTTATTTATTACATGATTAATACAATATATTATTGAATATGGTACATAAATCCAATAATTTGTTAAGCTACATAAATTATAACATAAACCACATTTTCCAAAAATCATTAATCAATTCCAAGGTCATCAATAATGTCTAGTTTACTTTATTCATTTCCATAATCTATTTATTCCAACATCATTATCTCATCATCAGGAACATATTAAGGGTAATCTTATCTTTATCAAGTTTTTTGTATAAAATTTCACCTTTCCATTAAATAATTTTTCTAGCTCATCAATAATATTCAAAATACTCAATAAAATCATTAATGAAAACTTATACTAAACAATAATTAATATATTTCATGATTCATATAACATAATTCTTTGTTTTTAATACATAAAAAATTCAATTATCCAACTCCATTATTAAACCATTAACTAGACATCATAATTTTACTCCTTAATACCTGTTTCCTATAATATGAAATATGAATAACGTCTTAATATTCATCAACCTAAATTTAATAATACATCATATATTTAACATAAGAAATACTATTAAGATGTCCCATACCATTTATATTTCATTTGTAGTATCTTCATAATCATTAGTATAACCATTACTCCCACTAACATTATGATTTTCATCATAATATTTCCCCCCTATGATATCAATTTTTATAATGTCCATATTTTACTCATTTAAAACATTCATACTATGATAATACCATAGGGAGACAATTATTATCATCCATTGCATTAACTGAAATTTTTGTTTTTCCTTAGCAATTAATTTTGGTGTCCTTATTTTCAACACTAAAACATCTTCCCTTTCCTCCGATACATTCACTTGGATGCTTCTTCCCAAATTATTGACATATAAGAAATGGAATATTCATCCCTTCATAGTCCACACCACCCAAGATCCCAGTGAAATCATTATTTCTTTTATTTAGTGATTTTGAGAGTTAGTAAAGTTTTAAGTTATTAATCATATATCCTTATAACTGATTTGGTATAATCACATATCCTTAAATCTAGCCATCATCACATTTGGTTTGTCATCAACACATTGTCTATCACATTAAATGTTAACCTGGTTCCTTTTAGTTCCCTCCATTAACTAAAATGAGAAATCATAGTGTACAAAATAGTAATTATAGTGGGAAACCAAATAAACTTTAATAACTATTTATAGGATGTATAAGTCAAGAAACCATTTTTATATTTCTGACACCAAAGGTTTAACCTAGGTTACTCCTGGTTATTATTCAAATCTTTCATGATAATTCGCAATGTGTTTTGGTGAATTTTGAAAACATATAACCTTGAAGTGTCAAAAAAGTTATGAAGTAAGGCCCATTTTCTTGTACAAGGTTTTTATTGAGTCTGGCTCAATGTTCCATTTTTAGGGATATTACTCCTAAGTACCTATGTTTGAGAGTCACATCCACTTGTATTGGGAAACCACTTACTCTATCTTTTTCCAAAATTATAGGACATTTTCCTATTTATTGAATCATCCTTAAACTTATCCTTATAAATATCCCTAGACATGTCTATAGAAAAATACATATGGATCTCACAATAAAATATTATTATCATTGTTTCCAAATGTTAACTAAACCTTCCATCTGATACCAACCATAGAGACCCTAACTTCTCAAAAATAAATAGAAAATCTTTATAGATGAATATTCACTAAATTTCATAATGAACCATGCCATAATATATTATATATATTTAATTTGGAGGATAGTTATAAAATATTCTTATTTAGTGAAATATATTCAATGTATCCCATAATGATATTTTCATTTTTTAATCATCATAAAGATTACCTACTTAAAAACATTATCTATATCATTGGGAAAGTAAATATAAGAAAGGGTGAGCTCAGATGCTCAATAAGCGTATGAAATAGATATATCAACATCAAATTATCTTATGGGTATGATAATATGAGAATTACATTTGAATAACCATACCCTACATATCACAGATTACAAACATGAGTTATGGTATAAATATTGGTAGTACATAAGACATGAATAATAATGGAATAAAGTAACATAGTCTTTGAGAGAATAAAATTATCACAAGACATGGTGTTGTGGAAAACAAATATACATAGAAAAAATTAGGTCAAGGATACCCAAAAATACATTCATAAAATTTTAGGATTTGGATAACCACCCTTTCACCTTTTTTGGGCTTGGGTTAACCTCCTATGCACCATATTTTTGAGTTTTGGGATAACCTCCCATGTAACCTATGAGATCATAGAATATTAATCATTACCCCATGAGTTAGTGAGAGATAATGTCCCTACCCATATTTGGTTATAAACTAACCCTCATCCTTGTTTATAACATAACCACCATTATATAATTAAAATTGTATGTAAGTGTTCCACAAGATATTAAAACATTTATCATATTAGAACCCTTGAAATTAAATGGTATTCATAACACATTTATTATATCAAAACCAATGAAAATAAATGGGATTTGTAAAAACATTCATCATAGAATAACTTATGGAAAAGAAATGAGTTTCATAAAATTCTCTTCATCATAAACATAAATCATCTAGAGAAATAATAATAATGGTTCCCATGGATCATATCCCCACTAAATAATATATAATATCAAAGGATGTCATCTCAGTTGGAAAATTATTTTGAAAGATAACTTGTACATTTCTTGAGAAAAATAACCTTTCCAGTTTGAAAAGAGAAACATTTTAAAACATAAAACATTTTTGAAACCATTTTCATTAAAATTAACCTTGAAAAATTATAAATAAATCTTTAAAACCCATTTCAAAAATTTCTTATGGAAAATAAACTATATTTGAAAATCAAAATTTTAAAATTTTAAATTCATCAAATATTTTAGAAATCATTTTCTTTGAAAATATCCTTGGAAACATATAAGTAAAATATTAAAATAATATATGTTCATGATTATGGAAAATATCATTCATTTTGTATACTATAAAATAAATATTCTTTTCTTATTTTCAATAAAATAAAAATAGCACATGTTTTAAAATGACTTGAAGAATAAATTTAAAAATAATTTTTAATAATTCAGACATGGTAAAAATATATTTATTAAATCCTTTGGATAGTGTAAAACATTTTGGAAAACGTTTTATAAAACTTGAATATGAAAAATGGGGTTTCAACCAAAGAGAGAAATAAAGTCGGTTTTCTTTAAAAACATTATTTTGGAATCATGACTACATAATGAGAGAAAAATGAAAGGAAAACATGTATTATAAAAAATATCTATAATATAATAAAATTCATGAGTTTTTCTTGAGATATGGATCATAATATTTCATTATTAGAATCATAAACATAAACAATCCTAATAAAAGATGAGATTGTATCCAAAAAATGTTACCAATTTGGTAACCCTGAATGATCATATCTGTGAAAGAATAAAATTAAATGAGACTTAAAATATAATGATAAAAAATAAATTTATGATATTAAATTTAAAATGGGTTTTATATACACATCATAAAAGAAAATAGGTTTATAACATATCGTATGTCCCAAAGAAGACAAATTGAGAAAAAAAATTTACTGTATTGGTAACATTGAAACTGTAAACACCATGAAATAGAGATCCTAAAGTGGATATGTAAATCCATATAATATTCATGATAATAATCCTAAAATAAATTAATGGTTATTATATACACCACATAAAATAATAATGTGGTGAACATGGAATTTGTCGCACAGATTATAAACGTCCAATTGAAATCCCTTACCTTAATTCTCGACTTCATTCATACGTATTCAAACCTGAATTATAATAATAATAATTTTGTTATAAATAAATTAAAAAAACATACATATATATATATATATATCATACCATATATTATTAACTTATGGCCTTTTATTACCTATTTATTAACAATTCATTATTAAAATCACATTTCATGTAATAACTACTTTGTTTCCCATATAAGTTTTGATTTTTCATTTTTGGTCCTATAACTTTGATCATGGTTGAATAATATCCAAAATTTAAACCATTATATAAATATAATATGTATTCATAATATATTTATTAATATCAATCCTTAATATTTAGAGATAAAAAATTAAATACACTGTTCATGGAGATGATAACCTATACATACACATGAATGTTGTTTCCATTTTCTCGATGAATGAAAAAAGGTAAATAATATATCACCATTAAAAAATAATTTTTATGTCATTTATATCACATATATTCATTAAATTTACCCTAATTAACTTACATGAAAAAGATTATTGAAAAAATAATCACATCGCCTCGTGAGGCGGTAGTCCACCGTAGACACAAATAATATAATTGTATCCTCCATGGAAATGGAAAGAAATAATGTGTACTTGAAATAATAATTATATAAGTATAATTATTTTAAAAATATCATATATATATATATTCATTTAATCTAACTTTATTATAATATAAGTAAAATAAAAATGAAAAACAAATCATATCAGTTCGTGAGGTCATAGTTCTCTGTACACATGAGCGACGTTATTGTTTTCAAATAGGTTTGAAGTTAAGAAGGTAGATGTTATATTATAATTCCATAATAATAATAATATCATAAATATATCATTTAAACATTTAATCCATTGTTATATCTAGTCATAATAGGTGTTTATGGAAAACAAATAACGTCGGTTCGTGAGGCGGCATTCTATTATACACGTGATTGATGATTTCGCATCCCATTTTATGGAGGAGGATATTGAATTAGGTTATAAAATTACATAATAAAATGTCAGTATATGGTATATAATTTTTTATTTATATCATCATAATTTAAGAGTATTTGAATGGGGTGAAATAATAATTAAAATAATGATGATTGGTTAAGCATGATACATCTTCTTCAGACAATCTCCTTAGGTATGCACCAAAAGGATTATTAGGATGGATTTGGGATAAAAAATAATGGATCTATGTCATATGGAGGTAATAAATAAAGATATTTGGTAAGATATTTTCTGATAAAGAGGTATTTGAATGTGTGAAAAGGAGTAGAGATGGGGTGGCCTTTTGTAAGAAAGTTGAGTGACACACTTGAAAGGAAAAAGGTGTACCCAAGTTTTTCACTGGCCAAAAGGCTCTAAAATGGTCTAGTATCAAACCTTTTATGATTCGAGGTCATAATATGGTCATAAAATATATGTTTTAAACGTTTATTGGTCATTTTACCCATTACCTTTCTAGTTTAAGCCCATGTAAACTCATTTTAAACATTACTAATGTAATTATTTTTTACTTTTTTACTATTCATTAGTGTAAAAAAATAATTTGAAATTATTATATTATATAAATTATTATTATTAAAAATATTGAATCCATTATTTCAAATTCCATTAAAATAATTGGAAATTTTAAAATTAAAATTAATCCCATAGACACAATGAGAAAGCTATTTTCCAAAGAGAAAAGTTTCAAAAAAAATTACATTGAAATTAAATATGAGATTAATTCAAGTGACCTAAATTTGATTAATAGATATAAAATTTAAATCATTATACTTTTAAAACCATATTAAAATAAAATTTATTTTTTTAATTCATTGAATGAAAATATAGTTTTTTAATAAGACCAATATTTTTCAATATTAAATGAAAAATTTATCTTTTCAAGAAATTCATAAATATTCACCCCTATATAATTATGAAATTATTATTTAAAAAATTGTGTTTTTAAAGATATTCTCTAAAATTGGGAAAAATAATCTTAAACAATTATGCAAAATATGACAAAACCTTTTTAAAAAAATATGCTTTTAAACATAAAATTAGATTTATTAATATATATTATTGATAAAACACATAACATGAAAGATTAAAAATTTATCGGATATATAATATATAAATTTCATTAAAATAATTCAGGAAATGTGATTTTTTTTAATTTATTATGGTAAAACATGTTTGTACATAGAAAAATATATTTATAAAAAAAATATCTTCTTTATTATTTAATAATTCTAATTTTAATTTAGAATTTTTTTACCCAAAAGAATTAATTTTATATTAATGTTTAATCCATATATTTTTATAATTTATTTAATCCTATATATACCCTCTATTCTAACTACTATGTGATAATTTTCATATTAAATAATAATATTTTAATTGTATGTTCTGTTTTGTTAAAACTTGGTGTTCCGTGTAATGTAATGTATCAAAAAATCTAAATTTGTTTTTAAAAAATATATATTTCATAAAACCTTAGGATGTTACCTATAACATTAAGGATGGTGATGATGTAAATTATTTAATAAATAAAATGATTATTTATGAAAATTAAATAATTACAATATAATTCTCCCACAATAACAATCTTCAGTAAGATAAATAAATCCTGAATAATATTTAATATAAAATTATTTATAAATACAAAGGCATCTATACACATTTATCCACTTATGAACACTTGAATAAAAAGGATTATTAATGATACCAAAAACGTTATTCTGACTTCTAGTGAAATAATTCCAATTTAATTTAAAGGGGAATATTTTATCCAACAAAATAATAATAATAATAATTATTATTATTATTATTATTATTATTCTCCTCTAAATTATTCAAATCACATGGTAAAATAAGTATTTAGAGTTAAATAAAAATTCTTCAAATGATGGTAAAATTAACAAATTTAATAATTTTATTGATTATTTCTTCTACTGTAATTATCCAATCCATCATTAAAAAATCATCCCTTGTTATTATAAAAGTTTTATAAAAAATAAGTTATAAATCACAACATAATTAATTGAATTATAAAAATATATAACTAATCATACGACATGAGATGACATTATATTGTGAATAATAATTATAAATTTTCAAAATAATTTTCCCGTTGAATAATCAAATAAAAGAAAACATTTATTCTTTTATCATATTCATTATTTATGAAATTTATTAAAAAAGGGACTAATTTTCTTTATTCATTACCAAGAAGTCTTCCAAGTAAAATTCATGAAATAAAATTTCAAACATATTCATTATCTGTGATATATTATTAAAATAATATTTGATCAAATTATCATAAATTATTTGGTAAAAAATCATTTATAAAAAGAATTCATGTTTTTAAAAATTTCATTACTGTATAAATTTATGTGTTTCAGCCATGATAGTAGGGGGATCAAATCATAAAATAAAAACTAAGATAAAAAAGTCCTAACTTATTGGCATCTTCATGAAGATTTATGTTCTCCTCAAAAACCTCAATAAAGAATGATAAGAAATCCATCAATTATTGTGTGAAGGGACATGATATTTACCTCAATGTAGTATCTTTACAATTAAGAGTATAGATAGAGGGATTTTTATTCTAATTCTACAATAATGGGAAAATTTAGAGAGTAGGGCGTAAATTATTTTCCTCCATAATTCAGATAATGACTTACAAATTAATGTCCCCACATATAACCAAGAATTTTAATCCTTTACCATGGAATGAAAACTCACTAAAAGCATTAATTTATCTAACAAAATGTTTAATATTCCATGACATCACCATAGGGAACACCATTTTAATGCCATATTTGACAAGGAAATTCAATTCTACGTCACCACCCAATAAAAAACATAATATATTTTTATTTGAATATACCTATCATTTCAAATAGAGTCCTGAAATTTTTTTATACATGGTTATCCACCTTTTCACATAATTTATATCGCACCTAGAAAAAAATCATAGTCAATAATGTAATATAGTGTAATAATATGATAATTATTTCTTATTTAGGAGATTAAAATATTATATGTTATGTAAAAAATATGTATGTATTAATAAATATAAATTATTTAACCAAACATAAGAAGTTGGGAATGTTACTAAAATTTTACTTAAGGGTAAACACCATGTACCAGGAATAGTGGAAAAACATTCCAACAACATTTACTTTGGTAAAAATACCATCTAACAATTTTTTAGGATATAAGAATCAAAATATAAAATATGTGTTAAATCTTGATTAAGAAAAAATCTAGGTCACTATATTTTATAATATTTTTATGAAGTAAACAGATATAAACTTCACTATAGAATCCATTATAAAATAACTAGGCTATATTAATTATTCTATATGTTTGCATAGTGTTTATATCTCATATAAAAGCTCCCTGAGTGTAATGAGGTATCATATTGGACAAGTGTGTTGGAGAAGTGCCATCATACTGTAAGGATTTAAATTTTTGTATTCTATTTGTTTTTGGTATGTTTTAGTGATTCTTTGATCTTAAATTGGGTGTCCAAATCATCTTTCATAGTAGAGAAAAAATTACATTAATATGTTGGAATATATTTTTCCAAACTGGTGAAATGATGTTTAATTTTAAAAGTTTTAGGAGAATAAAATTATAAAAAAGAAGATACATATTAATTAACCCAATCTGAATTCAACAATTTTATGAACAAATATAACACCTTAGGGATCTAACATAAAAAAATTGATAATCCATTGAACTAGATTAATATTTTTAATTTTTAAAAGAATAAATGTTTCCAAAAATGATTTATCATGGGGTTAATGAGTTAGAAAAAATGAAGAAAAAAATAATTATTAAGGGGAATTTGAAATTTAGCCAAAAAACATGATTAAATTCCCAAAATAGTAAAATTCTTCTAACAGATATCTGCAATTTTGAATGGTTTAGTTGCATATTAACAATTTTAATTTAATAAAAAATGTAAAATTGAATAAAAAATGTTTTTGTTCCTAGTTGTTAATGGGGATGAACAATAAGGGGAATACTAAATTTGAATGAAGAAAGGGTAGTTGAGGTATCAGATTATTTTATAATTTAAATCAAGAAAGTGTGAAATTGGGAAGTAAAATGAGAATCTTATTTGAAAAGGATTTAAAAATATTTTCACTATTGGAATTTACCTCAAAAAATCTCTACACATGTAACATTGATTAACGTAGTGTTGAATGCTATCATGAAACCATATCCTTTGGACACATAGGTCTAGATTTGGATTTAACTACCTATATTTCTCCATTAATGGAATCCTAAAATCTCGAGGGGAGAAAAAAGAAAAAAAATAATTTAAATATATCTTGTTATTCATTGATAATATCTCTTATTATTCATTGATAATATCTCCATAAAATTCACATCACATGGTAATATACTAAATTATCATTATATTAGTATGTTCTGATGTTTATTGAAAAATAAGACTAAATTAATGATTATATTGTTTTATTTTTTATTTTGGTTTCAATAATGATATTTACACATTAAATTTTTTATAATATTGGTGGAAGGGTACTAGCTAGACCGGATATATAAAAATAAATTATCTTCTCAATAAGTTAAATATGATGAAAAATATAAATTTCCTATGTATGTGTGTTTCTATATGATACTGATATGATAAAAGGCTAGTTCAATTACATATGATTAAATTTTGAATCATGGATTTTATGTAAATAAAACCTTCCCTTAACTAGTGGAATAACATATTGGACATAGCAATAAAAAGGTATGATTCATGCTATATAAGATTAAATATTGAAATATGACTATTATGTATGAGTAATTTGGATATTCAGTGGGATATTTAATAATAAACATGTGCATTGATCATGTTTTTAGCTCCACCATTCACCCAATGCAAGCCCTGACCATGTGAATCCTGATAAAATCTCCATTTTATACCTTGTAAAACTATAAAGGCACCATGTAAGGTCCCAGATCCATCTTGTCCAAACCTTTGTGTGTTTTCTAATATCGTGTTTCTTGGAGGATTCCCAAAGAGGGTATGGAGGTATTTTTATGATAATGTATGGATTTAGGGAGAGTTTCATGTTATGAAGGCCTGGTTCATATCTAAGATGAGAGAATGAATCACGACAAACTAAATTAGATATGTGGGGCCATCGTCTATGTGAAATGGGGTACATGGTCAGATTAGATATGTGAATTAGCTACATAGCTAGATCAGCTACATAGGATGATCAGCTATAAAAATGAAATAGCCACATGGTATTATTAGCTATGTGGATGCATTGACTATATGAGGACCATGAATGTGGATGGATTCAAATATATGAGTATTCAGCTATGTGGAAAAATGACTATGTGTGGGATTTGGTTACGTAGGGCTTCTGTCCATGTAAAATTTCCTATATTGATATTTCCACCATTTTCATGTAAATGTTCATATAGACCATTTAGTAGAAAGAATCAATGGCCATAAATGGGTGATTTTTCAAGGATAATTATATCCTTGGTTTTATTGGTTGGTCGAGCTTGTAGTTATAATATCCCTAACCCTGAATCCACTAAACTGGTGCCCCAAGATGAGTCACCACATGAATTCAAGCATTTATCCTCATATGCTAAAGGATTCCGACTAACATTGATGGTCTAATAAGTCAAATTGGGAGTCTCTTCCCTCATTTCTAGAGAAATCCAAAAAAACATATGAAATAAATGAAACAATAAGCAATAAACTAGAATCATGCATTACCAACCATTTCCCAAACATGGTACAACCGCAACCAAATGATTAATATTCCATGTAAATTTTAACCCTTCCAAAAAATGACGAAAAATATAAAAACAGACAAATAGTTGAATCCCAATGACGGGTCCTCATTCCATGTCTAGATCCTCATATCTACACATCCCAAGAACAACACAACTCCCTAGCATATTGCATTTTCCCTTGTCCTGAACTTCAACCATGAAATATTCTAGGGTACCCAATGGTGTCCTGAGGGGGGGTATGAGTACCACTCGATAGGTCACCACCAATGATGTCTACAAAATAACCAGTCTAAATAGAAAGGTCATTCATGTATGAAATAAATGATGAGGTAAACCAAGGAAAACTCGGGTGTCATTAGTTAAAAATTATCATTTAATCCATTTCCATCATTATTTCCATTTTTTATCAATTATACCATCTTCATTATTAAATCCAATTCCATCACATGTTCCATGGGTTAGGCATTTACATAATTTACACAATGGCCTAAGCTAGTCAACTATCATGCATAAGGGAATAAATCAAGTTCCATTTTTTATTATGGATAAACATTTCATCAAAAAGTGCATCACACTTACCTTGGAGAATCAGTCTTGTTAGTCTCATCAAATGCATCTGTTATGGGAATAGAGCCTCAGTCCCCTTCCCTAACCCTTGCATAATGGGGTGGGGTTTAGAGCCTCATTCTAACCTGAACCATGGGCATAGATACTCCTGTCCAACACCCCACAACTTCCAAGCCATCTGCACATGGTTATTTATCCACTAACCACATATACCATATCACAAACCATAAATATTCAATACATGTAACCATCACAATTCAAATTCATTTTCATATAACATAATATCAATCCATAACTCATTAACACATTTTCCATTTATATTACTTGGACCATTCAACCCATTACCATTTTCATACCTTAACCCATTTAAAATATTCAAAAATTACCATACATTATCCCATTTAACACATTACTCAATTTACATGCATTATCCCATTTATCACATTCATCAGTTCATGTTCCATAATCTATTTATGAATTTCCAGTACCAATTCATAATCCATTTCATATATTCACACTAATCCATTTATCCCTTTTTCACATCATTCCAAACAGTCCTTTATACCATTTATGACAACTAGACACAACATCCATTCGTGACTCTTATGATTTAATCTAACATATCAAAATATTTCTCATGGGATATATTTCAACACAAATCAACCCTCGGCTTAACATTACAATTTTCCACGTCTAGGTATGTTTTTTCACCCCATGGGTGGACCTAAAGTAGAAAAATATTCCTCAACACATCCCACAGGGATCATGAGTTGTTCATTTTACCTATTATCAAACCATTTTAACAAATCCTATCAAAGAAATAAAATTTATAATAAGAGAGAACCAAGAACATGACCACAAAAGCACAAGCTGATTATAAAACTATGGGATATAACTTTTAGACAACCTACCTTGAATCCAAAGATGAACACACTCTTAACCATAGACTTAGTCCTGGATTCAAGAACCATTTGAAACCCCAACCTAATATCCACAAAAAAAAGATGGTTTTAGAGATTTGGAATAAGAATAACGAAACCAAAATCCAAAATCCAAAAAATAAAAGCAAGAGAAGGATTACACTCACGCAAAGCTTCAATTCACAGCCAATGACTCTTAAAATGGATTATAATCAAAGGAGATCGAACCTTGGGAGGATTTAGGGGTATTGGTTCACCTTTATGGAAAAAGGAGGAATAAATGGGGAAAAAATTGGGTGAGAAACATAAAACCATGATAGGGTATTTTGGTAATTTTTTAGTTTTTAATGGGGCATATAGTTTGGCCACGCGGTTTTCTAAAGAGTGCACAAACTTTGCACCTTCCTTTTTCCAAGAGGAGTTAAGTCACCTTATTAACTGGGGAGGCCCAAATGAATTGAAAAACTATGTTACAACCATGAAGAATGCCTCTATATAAGGTCACATGGTTTAGATAACCCCCTCACATGATTTCATCTAACAGTGTGCAAACCATGTAACATGCATATGATGACCATTTCCCCTGTTTTTATTCTTTGGAACACTTAGAACACCCCCAAACCTCCTCACACAATCGGTAAAAGTTCCATTAACAAGATTCAAGAGATTTAAAACAAAATTTTAAAAAGTATATACCTACATGAAGTTCGATATCATACAACCTCCCCACCATATAACAACTCATCCCTGATCCCCACTCCCAAGCATCACTGAGCTTCCAAAAAAAGATTGAGCCAATGGGCTTGCATATCTAACTCTCTATACCAAATTTCTTCTTGAAAGATAACATGATACCATAAAACTCGATCCAATGGAATAATATATCCCTTCAATACTTTCTCACTATGACCAACAATACGAATCTGTTGCTCCTCAAAGCGCGCTTCAACCTCAAGATCATCATCCTAATAATCAATCACATGAGATTGGTAAGGGTGATACTATCAAAGATGTGACATGTGAAAAACATCATTCCTACAACTATATAGTTTTGGAAGATCTAATAGGAACACCACTATTATGATCCTCTAAACACTATCAAATGGCCCCACATACTTTGGTATCCACTTACCCTATTTCTAAATCTAACGGTGACCCAACCTTAGTGACACTTGAAGGAACACATGGTCACCCACAAAAAACACCATTGGTCTATTATGGAAATCCATATATGACTCTTTCCTTATCTAAGTCATTTATATAAATTCTTTAATCAACTAAATGTTTTCCAATATCTCATACATGAGACTCAACCACAAAAACTATGATTCCTCATCCCCCATCAAACATAACAGAGATCTACACAACATACCATAGAGAGCCCCATGTTGTTCTATCTGAATCACGGCCTGGTAACTATTATTTTCAGAAAACATAAAAACATCCAAATTATTTTCCCACAATCCACCAAAATCTGGGACACATTCAATCAATTTTTCCTCTAGTAACTAAATAGTATGCTCAAACTACATGTCTGTTTGCGAGTTGAAATTCTTACTCAAAAACACCTAGCTACAAAGTGCATTTTTTACTACGTACCATAAGTGCAATGTGAAGTGCGGATCAAGATCTAAGAATATAGTCTGTGGTTCCCCATACAACCGCACTAGTT
This sequence comes from Viscum album, assembly GCA_963277665.1. NCBI lineage: Eukaryota > Viridiplantae > Streptophyta > Magnoliopsida > Santalales > Viscaceae > Viscum > Viscum album. The sequence continues at coordinate 1,110,650,925 of OY728137.1, forward strand.
CTCAAACATACAACTCACCCAAATGATCCACAGTGAAAATCTCTCAAATTGGAAAGAAATGATCTACCTTACTAAATCGATCCCTAACTACCCAGATCAAATAATTCTTCCAAGGAATCGTTGTGAGACCCACTATGAAATCCATCATCATTTCATACCACTTCCATTCTGAAATGGTAAATGATTGTAACAAACCACTATACCACTGATGCATAACCTTCACCTAATGGAAAGTAAGGAATCACGCCATAAAACCTACAACTTCATTCTTTATACCAGGACACCAATACTTCCTTTGAAGATCATGATACATTTTGTTCAATCTAGGATGTACTACCCACTTTGATGCCTAAAACCCCTGCATCAACTCTTCTCACATACATGTCAACACAACCAAATGGCCATAAACATAAACAATCCCATCGTCCCCAAAGGTTTATCCCGAAGGTGACTCCCCACCATTAAGTATTTTCCTCAAAACTGAATATTTTGAATACTCATACATCCATGGTTTTAATTTTTTTCTACCCATGCCCATCTTGTACCTCAATATTCATCTCAACAAACAATTTCATTATATTCCACTCTGAAATTGATTCTTAAACTGCCTGATTTTGAGTCTTCCAACTTAAAGAATCTGAAACATTATTCCCCATTACTATTTTGTAAACTAGATCAAAGTTAAATTATTGCATGTAATCAACCCATATTCATTAATTAAGATTAAAATAACACTAATAGAAGTTGTACTTCTGGATTTTATTATTGGTGTACACTATTAACCACTCTCCCAACAAGTAATTCCTCCAACATATTAAAAAATAAACCACTAATACCACTTCAAGATCATGTTTAAGGTAATTTATTTCATGAGGCCTAAACTGTCATGACCCATACACCATAACCTAATTATTCTACATCAGCATCGCCCCATGCCCAATTCCAGATGCATCAAAGAACAAGGTATACTTAGTACCTATCTTATGTAAGATCTGAATGAGTGCAGTTGTCAACTGCTTATTTAACTCTTGAAAACCATTATCACATTATTCATACCATTTAAACATGATGCCCTTATTGGTCCTGTCTGAAAGTGGTTCTTCTAAACAATAAATTTCATTAATGAACCTTTACTAATAGTCATCCAATATGAGAAAACTCTGAACATCAGAAACATTCTTGGGCTACTCCCATGACACAACTGCTTTCACATTCTCCAGTTCCACTAACACACCTTTCTTGGATATGATCCAACCTGATAAATGCACCCTATTGATCTAGAAATGAAATTTTTATAGCTTTTAATATATAATATGCTTTATTAGTGTTCTCATAAAAATGTAAGGATGTTTGGAATGATCATCATGAGTCTTAGTGTACACCAATATGTCATCAACAAAGAAAAAATTGAATTGATCTATGTAGGGATTAAATATTCAGTTCATTAAGTCCATAAACATTTCTAGTGCATTGGTCCATCTAAACAACATTACAAATAAATCAAACAACCCATAACTGCTCTTGAATGTAGTCTGCGTTACATCAGAAGGTCTCAACCTCAACTGATGATATCCTAATCTCAATTCAATCATTGATAACACTAAATAACCTCTTGGATGGTAATATAGTACATTGATTCAAGGAATAGGGTATTAGTTCTTATCCATCATTTGATTCAGCTTCTTATAATCAACACATAGTCACAATGATCCTTCATATTTCTTGGAATACAACACCGGAGATACACAAGGTGACGTACTCAGATGAATGAAACCATTTTTATCTATTTCAAAAAATTGACTTTTGAGATCCTGGAGTTTTGTTGGTGCCATTCTATATGGAGGAATGAAAAATGGTACTTCTATTAGTAGCAAATCTGTCATGAAATCAATATCCCTCTCGGGTGGATGCTCTGAGAAATTCATATTAAAAACATTTGAAATTGATCCACCATAATAGTAAATACAAGCTACTTAACTCCCCCATTATCATGCACAAGATAAGACAATTGGGTAGTGAGTTCAACTTTTTTCTAACAAACTAGTCCTGTATGGCCTGCCCAGACATTTCATTCACTATGATGGACATACATGTCTCCCTCAAGAGATGTGAATGTTACCCTATAATGGTAACAGTCAATATGGTCTTGGTACAACACTGGCCAATCCATGACCAAAATCATATCAAACCCCAACATCTCATCTAAAAACAAGCCCCGCTAGAAATAGAACTCACCATCCTCTAGGAAGCACTCTATACACTACCATATAAATTTTGATCACACCCCTAATGGTGTATCAATTGACATGATCCCTCACATATGTTCCACTTCTAGGCCCAAAAAAACCATGAAATGGGAATATATTAAAGAATGTGAAGAACTTGTATCAAAAAAATCACTAGAAAGCATGGAAGCTAGAAGAATCGTACTAGAGAAGTCGATAGTCTAGCCTCACCACCTCTAGGTGTAGATTGAATCATATGAATCTAGCCTACCCCTCTTCCCTGGAACCCACTATGTGTTATAAGTGTTGTACAACTCTTCTAATATGGAATATCTCTCCACATAGTACCACATCCACCACCTCGACTGGTACTCCCAACCAAATTCAACTACCTACTCGATAAGGGGTAACTAACCCCTTCTTGTACTCTCCATCGACCTCAATCCTCTATATATGCCCAACTGTTAAGGGTACTTACAGAACCTCTTCACATTCCCCATTATTCTCAATGCTTGGAACTGAATAGGTGGTCGAAGACATTGTCCACATATGTGTCTCGTCCTTCCACACTAATAGAAAAACACATGTTCACCACCTTGGGAGGATGATCCTATCTTCTGACTACTCTGCACCTTGACACTCTGGTGAAGATTTCAAAAATAATGTTTCCTACCCTCAGATGTCTCAACACTGTTCCATCCAACTAGAACCACAAATAAATTTCTTGAGGCCTCCTTTAAGTTTCCTTCAAAAATAAATGCATGATCCACCACATCTAGAAACCTCTTTAAATATAATATGTTCACTTGCGACTAAATCTTATGCCTCATTCCATCCTAAATATTTATTTATATAGAGGCCTCATCCTCTACCAATGCTGAAACAAATCATTGAAAGTACGTGATGAGGCCCACATAATTCATCACAAACATATTCCCCTTGGTCAACCACATAAACTATATAGCGCACTCCCATACCAAGGTCTCTAGATATATGTTATATAGAAACATTTCTTGAAATTACTTCCTAGCATACTGTAAGCCTACTGAGTCTAAACCATGATATCCCACTAGTTCTCTTTTTGTCCTTGTAACATGTATGTTTCTGACTTCACCCTCTTTTCTACCGGAGTCTCCAAGTGATCTAATATTATCCGGATGGACTCTATCTAAAAATCTACAGCCTTGGGTCCACCCTCTCTATAAAATTATAGAGGTTTCTAATAATAAATCTCTCTATTTAGATCAAATATACTCGGCATTACCCACCCCAAGTCTCATTCCATCAAATGAATAAAATGATCAAAGTTCTTATAAAACAACTCTTCCCCATAGTTATCTTAGACTAAATTATTTTCTTGTTATACTATTTGAAGAGCATTCTCGGTGATATCCTCTTATCACATAACAAGTAAATGTCATCATGGTGGAATTCTCTACAATTCCAAACATGAATCTTAGAACGCATAATGTAAATCTTCCGGAATTTACATAAAATAAGGCTCCCAATTTGATATGAACAACCTATTATGCATACACTATCCCAATGGACATTGTCACATCTAGGACATTAACCTTAAACATTACTATCTTGGGTCAGGGATATCATGGGGTAAACCAAATTATATAGTAATAATCCATTAATTAGACACTCTTTTTAAACCATTTCATCTTTAACAATGAAAAACATTTTACTTTAAGCACATATCTATATTTAAATTTCATTACAACTAACTTTTCAACTTATTCACAACTCATTATAACCAACATTTTTAATTAATTTATACACCATTAATTAAGTACGGCTCTTTGACCATTATTTAACATCCTTTATATGTACCCATTTGGATCATATTTATTAGAAATTACATTCTTCAAATTCTCAATGAATGCAAAATTCATCATACCCTCTATATCCCACACACCCTTCCCATGTGTGCCTACTATGATGTATGCCACCAATATCCCTAAGTGCATATAAGGATACTTGAATGAAAAACCTCATTCCATTCAACCCATGATAAAAATATTATAAAACCATCACATCACACAACAAGTGCATCTCCTAATGGTGACATTTCATTCAGCTATAAAAACACACATCAAGAATGACAATTCCTACCATAGGTACTTGGGTTTTCTCTCGTACATGGATCAACTACTCTCATGAAGGAGCTCATTTCCAAGTCCTAACACTTATTAACATCCCGTCTACCTTCCCAAATAGTAATAAAATAGAAAATAACCTATTTTATAACACATTGTAACATACCCAACTCAGAAACCACTAAAATAATACCCCAATCCAAGTCCCCACATGAACTCAAGCACAAATCCACATACGCCATAGGTTTCTGACTATTAGTAAGGTTCTAATAAATCACATGTGAGACTATACCATCTTTACTAGAGAAATCCATAGGAGAAAACTTATGAAATAATGGAAACAATAATTAATAAACTAGAAACATGCATTACTAACCATTTCCCAAATAGGGTACAACAACAACCAATTGATAAATATTCAATTTCAAAGCTAACTATGATGAAAATAATTAAGAAAACCCTAAAATAAAGGCAAAAAACAGAATCCCCAAAATGGTCCCTGACTCTAAGTTTGGATCCTTACCCATGAACATCCTAAGCCCAACTAAAATCCCTAGTATAGGGAATTTTCCCTTGTCCTGAACCCCAACCATGAAATCTACTCAGGTACCCAATGGTGGCTCGAGTAGGGTGTGTGTAAAATTCTGTAGGCCACCACCCACAATGACTACATAATATCTATTCTAAATATATATTACAATAAATTATGAGATAAATGAAAAGGTAAACCAAGGAAAACTTGGGTTCCATTAGTTAACAATATTCACTTTAACCATTTCCATCATTATTTCCATTTTTATCACTTATTCCATGTTTATTACAAAATCAATTTCCATCAAATGTTCTAGGGGTTAGGAATTTACATCATTTACACGACGGCCAAATACATTCAATTATTTTTTATAAGGACTATGTTGAGTTCCCTATCTCACTAGGGAAAAACATTTCATAAAAAAATACATCACAGTTACCTTGGAGCCTCAGTCCATGTAGTCTCATCAAATGCATCTATTAGGGGTATAGAGCCTTGGTCGCTGTCATGACCCGTACCAGTGGGTCCCATGCCGCGACTCCCCAAGCCCGCCTCCAATAGTCTAGGGGCTGGTGACTAGCACTGTGTAGACATATTACTAACATGGGAGGCATATACTAAGTACCTGTACACATGCACACATCTCCAAGCCCACAATGCTAAAATGTAAAAACTGCTGCAGAACAAAATGCATACCTACAACTAAATCCAACCAACATAGTACGACAAAAAGTAAAGTACTTAAAGTAAACTGGGTCAGAATACAAGCCCACCAAAAACAAGAGCCTAAAAACTACAAAGTCCAACTTGTAAATATAAATAGGTATTGAGACAGCTGCTCGTAGCAATAGGATCACCTCATCCTGTAGGGAACTCAGAAATCCCGGTCATATCCTGGTCCGTCCTGGACTCTGTCAAAAGGCTGCTCGTCTGCAAAAGACATGACACATGCGGTCAAATCACGTGCAAGGGTGAGTATAACAATACTCAGTAGAGGACCCAAAAAAAGACAAATAATTACACAGAATAAAGGTATAGTCATATCTACACAATATATGTCTACTGAACATACAATAGGAGATCACAATAAATATCTGGATATACTCAAATCTCAAACTCTTAGTCTAGGGACAAGTCACGCAACATCATTGGTTGCGCCCAAATTTACCCTACACGTATAAGTGGTCGTTGAAGTACATATAGGGGTCGAATCCACAGGGACTGAAGAAGAAACCTTTAGAAACACAAAGTTTATGGAGGTTGGGCAGTGAAGTGGCCACCTTGGGATTGAATTGATTGGATAACTAATTATTTAATTTATATAAAAATTAAAAAACAAATTTACTTGATCTAAAACAATTAATTAGAATGGGTTGATCCTAGGTTGCTGCTTTTGGTGGATTTGATGCTTTTCTTTTCTTAAAAATTTCATGTCATTAATCGAAGACGTATCCAAACAACGAGATAATTCTCCCAAATCATTCACCAATTTAATCCCTGAACAATTCCAAGGCCAATCACCAATTCACTTTGAGGATCATTTTTTTGAGAACTCAAAGGAAATAGATCTTACTAGCACTCAAAATGTGTCATCGTTAAACTTGGCAAAGATAAAGAAGAGCATAACTAATTGAATGGAAATCTTAAAATAACAAATAGATTTAAAAATTAAAGTACATGAAATAACATCCAATCCATCTCATGCAACTCTCTAGGACCAAAACATAAATGTTTAACCCTCCATATATTCTATTCTATCAATGGAAACAAGAATTCGACTTAAAGAAGTGCAATTGAAGAAGAAAAACATTAATAAAAATGAACACTCCACCGTTGTGTGAGAAATTCACAAGTGTTGGTGTGAATAAATTCACACCTTGATTCAACGGTATCAACGTGTTAAGAAGAGTAAAAGAAATAGTAAAGACGAAGAAAAAACTTTTATTAATATACACAACGTGAAAGAAGAACTTACATGGGAAAAAATGACGGTACGATTACAAAATGAAGGTAGAAAATTACAATTGAACGGAAAATATAAGATGCCTATTCCCTTCACCAAAATCTCCTTATATAGGAATATTAGGAGCCTTTAGTCTACCCCCCACAATAATTTCACCCCCCCCCCAAAATTAATTGAGTCAAAAGGAGGGTGAATAATCAAAAGGAAATTAACGTTTCGAAGTTGACCCGGAAAACTGTCTAGATTCGTCCACCATTTTGACGTTCAAATATTTAATTGATGAAATCCAAATCATGAGGGGTCGTAGAAGCAAAATATTCTCCTCTAGGTGTCCTCTATGAGCTGTAAACCTTTCAGGAACTTTGGCACAACCTTTTTAAATTTATGGTTTAAATGGTGGGACAACATTATGTGCATTTATGTCGGGCCCACCATTTAAATGTAAACATTGGATCCATATATCTCAATGAAAACATTGGAGTTAGCTCTGTAAATGGTTGAATAAAATGATCCTCATATTTTTCTCTTTCTACTGTAAAAAGTTTAGCTTCATTGGGGTTGTTTTGTGGGCCCCATATTTGTTTGACGGGCCTTGGGCTCATTATGATTTCTCCAGAAAAGCTCTACATTCAGGCACAAAAATCACCATCTTACCTTGAGATTCATCCATCGGAACTTAAAGATAAAATTTTCCAAATAATGTGATGAATCATATCCCAAAATATAAATTTCATAAAATGAATATAGTTAAATCCACAAAAAAATAAATGATTAGGCCCAAATTTTCATTTTAAACATTAGTTGCATTTAAGATGAGAAATGAAGTTCTATTTATGTAATGCACTAAAATAAATGTTTATGGACTTTGGAAAAATGAATATAATGATATTAAAAATGAATATTATCCACTTTTAGTGACTAATCACACCCCCTAACTTGATTTTTTCTAGTCCTGAGAAAAATATATTACAAATATGAAATTCGAATCCCCTTTTCCAAAAACATTTTAATACACATTGCTCACCCAAAGACCTCATACCAAAAAAACTATGAAACCCATAAAAATCATTTAAAACAAGCTACGTCCGTAAGCAAATCCCATGCCCAAGCTCATTCCATTGTTCAAATTCATCACCATATTTCATCCAATTCCAATTAAGCATGATAATGTGTTGTGCATCACAAAATATATGAGGACCATTTTATTGTTCAAGGGGAAAAAACTAGAAGCGCAAGGTTGGAATCACATTAAACCTTAAGATGAGTATCCAATTTCTTTTGTTTATTTTCTTTTTTTTAACCACAATAGATATGAAAAGACTAACTTTGGGCAATAAATCTATGGAGTCACGATCCCCAAGTGTCGGATGCCACACATATTGTCAATTACATGCTCTACAATAGAGATATAAAGCCAAAATCTGGGCAAGACAACTATGGAGTCACAATCTCCAAGTTCCGGACACCACGCATTTGGAAAAAACATTTCTCTATGTGGTCTTATTTTTTTTCATTTTTTTGTTGTTTTTGTTGTTTTTTTAGATACTCAAATTAAACTAAAAGTGACCCCAGAACCCTATTCTATAATTAAAGGACCCAAGAAATCAAATTTACCCTGACGATCCAGTATATGTGCATTGTGGCATTTTTATTAAGAGGATGAAAATGTAAACATTGAAAAGTTACATCGGACAACCACACTTTCCAAAAACTATGCTCATGAACTTAAACTTTCATTAAAATCAGAATGAAGGCATGAAAAATTATTTGATATCCAATTTTAGAGTTTTGAATGTGTGTTATCATGTTCAAGGTTAATGGAATTTTTCTTTCCATGCATGTTTTTATTAAAAAAATAATTTTTTATTTCATCTCCCCCCAACATAGAATAACACTATCCCCAGTGTTTAAAGAAAACATAGAATGGGGTATGGGAGAGTTGTTCAAAGAGAAAATTTAAAATGATAATCTTGGAATGAAGTCACCTGGTGGTTGATGATGATAGCGCATGGCACAGTCTCCCTTCAATCCTGGATTTGAGTCTCAGAAGCTTGGATGGTGGTAAATGGATTTTCCTTATGACTTACGACATGTCCTTTTATTTTTTTAACCTATAAAAACATAAATATAAACAAACCAAAATAAACTGATGATACATTGTATTCTTTTTAGATTTCTGGGTAAGGTATTACTCAGAGATCACACCACGTGACATGGATGAATATGGCGCTCCCATTTCATATCCATCCTTACTCATAAAAGAAGAAAAGGTCAACAGTCTATGGTAATTTATTATATGAAAAATAAAATGATTCAAAATGATTAGAAACATGAAAACCATGGGTTTCCTCCCATGCAGCGCTTTTGTTTAACGTCTTTATCTTGACTTGAACCCCCCAACTTATCCAATTCCAACTTTCAAAATTTTAATTAACTCATCTTTCTCCAATTCAACAAGATTGAGATTAGTTGTTTTTTTTGAAATTTGTTTCGTATGAAATCCTATTCTCTACAATGATTGGTAAAATCCAAGGAATATCTAAAAGGGTTGATCGAGTTGTTTCTATAGTCTGGACTAAGACACCAAGGATCATTCCAACATTATTGATTTCATGATATGGATGAATGACAACTGAAAGGTCTTGTTTGTACCCTATAAAGGGATAATTTAGTGGGAACGAAAGGTTTATAATTTTGAGGTTGTCCTGATTTAATTCTCATAAAAAAGATTAGAAATTTGAAAAATAACATTCTTCTTTAGAAATAATCTGTTCATTTTGAAATTGTGATTCATTCTGAATATTGTCCAGTTGAATGTTAGGAATGGGTATAGACTCAATTTTCATGATCTCTCATAGAGGTTCAATGATTGGTGCTTCTGAAAATTTATAATCCGGAAACTCAATCCATGATGTCAAAAAATTTTCTTTTGAATCCAAAAAATCGATTTTTTCCTAATTTAATGACCCTTCAAAAACTCCTCGATCCTCTCCAACTATCCCAAATCCTAGGGTTGGTTCTTCAATAAAGGCATTAGGGGTTTGTGTGTTACAAGATTCTTCAATCAATATTGAGGAAGGGATGGTTTGAGTGGGAATGGGGTCCACACAAGTTTTAATTCTTTGTAGTTCTAGTCTAAAACTTGATACATCTGAATTCATTTTTTCCATTTGTTTACACAATTTTTGAATAATTGTTTTGGGATTATGATTGATAGATGTTTGGAAATCATAGACTTATTCAATATTAATCTTTTCAATCGTTCTTGATAGGTATGGAAATTGATCTTTTAAACATTCATCATCACAAAAATCGTTCATGTTATCGGGTGTGGGGTAATCATTCAAGTGTTGATCAAAGTAATTTTCTATGTGAGGGGATTCCCATTGTTGATTTTCTATTTTATTCCAAACTGAGTTTATGAAAATAAATTTTTTATGATACTCCATTGGAGTTGAATGAAATTTGGATTTGGATTTTTTTGGACACAGAAAAACCGAAAGGGGAAAAGAAAAGAGAAATATAGGTGAGAAAAGATAAGTTAGGTGAGAATATAAGGTGGTTGTCTAAGAAAACATACTTGGGTCCCCGGAAATGGTGCCAAAATTTGGTTGCACCCAAATTTACCCTATAGGTATAAGCGGTCGTTGTAGTACATATAGGGGTCGAATCCATAGGGATCGAAGAAGTAACCTTCAGAAACACATGTTTTATGGAGGTTGGGCTGTGAAGTGGCCAACTTGGGTTTGAATTGATTGGATAAATAATTATTTAATTTAATTAACATTTAAAAAAACAAATTTACTTGATCTAAGACAATTAATTAGTATGGGTTGATCCTAGGTTGTTGCTTTTGGTGGATTGGATGCATTTATTTTCTTAAAAATTTCATGTCATTAATTGATGACGTATCCAAACAACGAGATAATTCTCCCAAATCATTCACCAATTTAATCACTACAAAATTCCAAGGCCTATAACCAATTGACGTTGAGGATCACTTTACTAAGCACTCAAAGGAAATAGATCGTACTAGAACTCAAAATGTGTCATCGTTAAACTTGGCAAAGATGAAGAAGAGCATAACTCGTTGAATAGAAATCTTAAAATAACAAACAGATTTAAAAATTATTGTACCAGAAATAACATCCAATCTATCTCATGAAACTCTCTAGGAACAAATCATAAATGTTTATCCCTCCATAGATGCTATTCTATCAATGGAAGTGAGAATTCGACTTAATGAAGTGGAATTTAAGAAGAAAAAAATTAATAAAAATGAACACTCCACCGTTGTGTGAGAAATTCAAAAGTGTTGGTGTGATTAAATTCACACGTTGATTCAACGGTATCAACGTGTTAAAAAAAGTAAAATAAATATTAAACAAGAAGAAAAAACTTTTATTAAGATACTAAACGTGAAAGAAGATCTTACATGGGAAAAATTGACGATACGATTACATAATGAAAGCAAAAAATTACAATTGAATGGAAAATATAAGATGCTATTTACATCACCAAAATATCCTTATATAGGAATATTAGGAGCCTTTGGTCCACCCCCCCACAATAAATTCACCCCTTAACAATTAATAGAGTCAAAAGGAGGGTGAATAATCATAAGGAAATTGACGTTTCGAAGTTGACCCAGAAAACTATCCTGATTCGTCCACCATTTTGATGTTAGATTATTTAATTTATGGAGGCCGAATCTTGAGGGGTCTTAGAAGGTAAATATTCTCTCCCAGGTATCCTCTATGATCTGTATAAATTTCAGGAAATTTTGTGCATCCGTTTGAGTGTTATGTTCAAAATGGTGGGATGACTTTATGTGCATTTATGTCGGGTCCATCATTTAAATGAAAATTTGGATCCATATATATCTATGAAAACATCGAAGTTAGCTCTGTCCACAGTTGAATAAAATTAACCTCATATTTTTCTCTTTCTACTATAAAAATTTGAGCTTCATTGGGCTTGGTTTGTGGGCCCCACATTTGTTTGATGGGCCTTGGGCCCATTATGCTTTCTCCAGAAAAGCTCTGCATTCAGGCCCAAAAATATCCATCTTCCCTTGAGATTCATCCATCGGACCTAAAAGATAAAATGTTCCCAATAAAGTTTGAATCATATCCCAAAATATCAAATTCATAAAATGAATATAATGCAATCCACAAACAGATAAATGATTGGGCCCAAATTTTCATTTTAAATATTAATTGTATTTAAGATGAGAAATGAAGATCTAATTATGTAATGCACTAAAAAATGATTATGGACTTTGGAAAAATGAATATAAATATATTAACAATGAATATTAGCCACTTTTAGGGACTAATCAATCATACCCCCTCTAGGGATTCAGTTCGAAGATTCCATGAAGCACTCACCCAGGAGAACTCACTCCACGAGTTTATAGCTCTGATGATGTCCATCCGAGAAGTATTGTCTATCGGGAAAAGTCACTAGAGATAGATACACTCATTACAGAAGAACAAAATCTTTAGTGGGAAATATCACAATACACAGATGAGGATCACTGTCAAGGCCTTGGAGGATACCGCAACTCATCCAAAATTCACCTGTTAGGTAGAGTATCGGCACCCTGTGGAAGTGGTCACGTCAATACCAAACTCCACCTAGGGTCAAGAATGGATAGAGGATCTCGCTCCGAGACTCTCAGAGGAATACCTAACTCTATCTCAAAAATTCATGCTAAAGGGATCATACTCTTCTAGTAGGAAATGATACCTGCCCTTCAAGGGAATGAGAAAATGGTGCTCTAACCCAATCAAAACATGTCCAAGATATGGTGGATAAGAAGATGAAGCCATGTACTGAATAGTACTTAGCATGTAGAAGTGTTACACGTTGTGTCTTCTGACCCTGGGTACTTCCTGTGTACAATGACCCGTGTCGCAAGGCTATTCTTGTAAGAATGTTAGTACATGGTGTGTAGTACAGATCACACACCATGTCCGAGTAACTGGGGTTGGCTCTATGTATGCGGTCGTGTGCCCATACACGGCTTTATCCCATGTGCGCCACCCCATGTATCCAGCCCTGTCTGGTCATGTGGTGGAATACACAGCTGTGTACTCCATCCTATGTCTTTCTATCGCCCTAGATACATGTCGAGTCCCACGTAGACACCTCTTCCATGCCGCGTAGGGTCTAAAAGCCGTGTCTTCGAAGCCGTGTCTTTGAAGCCGTGTAGTTCATCCCGTGTCCATGTACTTCCCAGAATACACGCCGAGTCCCACGTAATTACCTCTACCATGTCGTGTAAGGTCTATATGCTGTGTTCGGAATCCGTTTAGTTTATCCAATGTCCGTGTACTTCCTAGAAGACAAACCGAGCTTCGGGGAAGGTCCAACACATTGTGTGATACCTGTCTGACCCCCGAAACCCTATCCGCCATCACCGACACCACACAACATGTTCTTTGGAATTACATGCCATGTATTCTGGAATTATTCAGAATTGTGAACTTACTTCTTCATGACTCGATGATGCTCCAATCAACGATCTAGCCATCCAACCACAAAAAATCTCTAGATTTTAGGTATCTCTCACATCATGAAGTCGATTCTGTAAGTTTTGGGCCTATGAGTGGCCCCGAAAATGCGTTTTGATCATCCGCACGAATAACGGTCGAAGAACTATCATTCCCAAACATTGTCAATTCGTCCACCTCCATTTCCATCACACATCCTCTAGGTCTCCAAGAGGTCCAATCACCAATTTTGGACTATTGCATCGCAAAATGGATGCACAATGATCCGTTGTTCGTCACGCCATGAAGAACGTGAAGAACACGAGAGAAAAGAAAGTGGAAAGAAATCCAAAAACAAATCTAGGAACGAACCACTGCCATTATTCGTCGTTGCATTTATCCTCTCCCGTTAGTAGGATCAAATGGAGTAGAATCAAAACAATAATCTAACATAGATTAAGTATCTGAGATCAACCCAACAAAAACCCCCCGCAAGAACATATGAATATGTGGATCAACCTATTCGTGGAATGGTTTGCGTTTGATGTTTAATCTAAGAACTGTTAAAAAGAAATGAAATAACAACCCCTCCCTCGATTAATTTGAAGAACGATCGTCGTGTCATGTTTGTTGGTGAGGATCGTCAGATTCAGGATGTGTCATCATCGTCCGCCAACGGGTTCTCATTCAAAGCTCCAAGAGTCTCTCTCTCAATTCACGAGGTTATGAGGCTAACCCTTCAAACTTTCTATAAGAAGGTATTTAAAAAGGTAGAAATTAGGTCGTTGTGCAAAAAGAAAACTTTTAAATAAAATAAATTATTGTTTTATTTTATTTCCATTAAACGTCCAAAAACTAACTCTCATAGCTAAACCACATCGATCGAAGTTAGGCCTCGCCTAAGGTAAATTAACTTCTTTGAATGCAACTGTGCCCTCATATTTGTAATCTGAGCGCCTGTTTAAAAGTTAATTCACTTTTTCAAGAAAACCACTCGTGCGTGCGGTTTAAAATTTTAATTTATTCTAAACATTTATTCCAGGAACTCCCGGCCTCGGAATCACACACCGTTGAAAGTTTTTGTCTTGTAATAATTCCATATAATATTTAAAAATAATACAAAGAAAATACGATACATTACATTCTCCCCACCTTAGGGCTTTGCGTCCGCGAAAAGCCAAAACAAGTGCTACTCAAAAAGATATGGGTAATGGACACGGATCTGAGCCTCCCGCTCACACCCGCTCTCTTGAAGATTCACATGCTTCCACTAGACACGCACTAAGAGAATTGATCACCCATGAAGGATACTCTCCTACCGATCCTTGTTCTCCACTGGGTACTCAATAATAGTCACTAAATCCTCGGGGTCCATCTCGCCCTAGTCGATGATGTGTGATGGGTCATGCACATAACTCCTTATATGTGACACGTGTAAGAAATCATATACCCGATGCAACTGTGGAGGTAGATCTAGGAGTTATTTCACCTCACCAACTCTGAGTTGTAAATAGAATGGTCCGATGAACCTTGGAGATAGCTTGTCTCCCTGGCCAAATCTCCACAGCCATCGTTGTGGTGAGACCCATAGAAAGATGTGGGTGACCTTCTCGAACTACATAGGACTTCTTCATCTATCATCATAAGACTTCTACCAGCTCTGTGCAGTATTCATCTGCTCCTGAATAATCTGCACCTTCTCGGTGGTAGCTTTCACCAACTATAGACCCATGAGTGCTAACTCTTCGGGGTCAGTTCATCAAAGTGGTGACTGGCAGGGTCTATCATATAAAGCCTCAAAATGTGGCATACCAATGGTGGAGTGGTAGATGTTGTGGTACGCAAGCTCCAATAGTGCTAGGTGGTACTCCCAACTATGACTGAAGTCCAAGATACATGGCCACAACATATCCTCCAGAATTTGGAAGGTCCTCTTCGTTTAACCATCGGCCTGGGAATCAAACGTCGTGCTCAAGCATAGCTGAGTCCCAAAAGGCTCCTGCAATCCCTTCCACAAATAGTATGTGAAGCGGGCAACTCGATCCAAGACTATTGTCGAAGGGATTCCATGAAGCCAAACTATCTCCTTCACGTAGAGATGTCCCAAGATCTCTACAGAACTCTGCTCCCTGATAGCTAGGAAGTGGGCCAACTTGGTGAGTCGGTCAATGATCACCCATATGGAATCATGACCCTTGGACGTCCGTGGTAAGCCTATCACGATGTCTATTGATATTACATCCCAATTCCACTCCGGAACTTCCAGGGGGTGAGCTAATCCTACTGGAACCTGGTGCTCATCCTTCACCTGCTGGCATGTAAGGCATCAAGAAACGAACTCTGCTACTGTCTTCTTCATTCCTGACCACCAGAACTATCGTTGGAGATCCTGGTACAACTTTTCCTCTCTAGGATGTACCGCCAAGGGAGATGTATGAAACTCCCTTAGGACCTCCTCCCGCAATACCACTGGTAGAACAATGTGTCATCTGAAAATAAGTATGTGCTTCCCACCTTGCGAATATTCATCAGGAGCATGTCATGTGGAAAACTAGGCACGTGAAACCTCACAGTAAACATCCCCAAGCTGCACCTCCCTAACTCGCTGCAAGAGTGTATGGGTGAAAACCATCGACTGAAGGTAAGTTGCATCCTCGCTATCCACAAATGATAGCTGTAATGTGGTTAACTACTCTATCGCCTCACTCAACAGCTGTGAGCTCGACCTTCTGCTAAGAAAATCTTCCACCTTGTTCCCCTTCCCATAAGTATATATGATCTAGAAATAATAATCTTGGAGGAACTCTATCCAATGCCTCTATATTAGGTTCAGATACTTCTACGAGAAGATGTACTTAAGGCTCTTTTGGTCAGAGTAGATGATAAACCGCTCACCCATAAGGTAGTGTCGCCACATCTTCAACGCAAATACTACCACTGCCAACTCAAGATCGTGGGTCGCATAGTTCTACTCATGTGGCCTAAGCTGGAATGAACCATAAGCAATCACCACCTGTCTCTACATTAGGAAATAACCAAGACCAGTCCCCATTACATCACAGAAAACTACATACCCGACACCATCCTCCAGTAATCTCATGATCGGGGTACTCATCAAACTCTACATCAACTGCTCAAAATCCTGCTGAGACTTCTCCGTCCATATGAAGGGTTGTCCATTCCTGGTCAAATCTATCATCGATAGTGATATTCAGGAGAAATCAGGAATGAATCTCTGTTAATATCCTGCCAACCCAATGAAGCTTTGCACCTCCGTCATGCTCCGAGGTGGATCCCATGATTACACTACCTCCACCTTGGCTGGGTCGACATCCAAACCATCTGATGAGATGACATGTCCCAAAAAGTAGACTTCCTGAATCTAGAACTGGGACTTCGAGAGATTCCAATAAAGCGGGTGCTCCCGGAGTACGTCTAGAACCATCCGTAGGTGTCTCGTGTTCTCCTCCTCTGGCGTTGAGTACACAAGGATGTTGTCGATGAAGACCACTACGAACCGGTCTAAGTATGGTTGTAAGATCAGGTTCATCAGTCCCATGAAAATTGATGGGGTGTTTTTCATTCTGAAATACATCAACAAGTACTCATACTGACCGTAGCGGCATCTGAAAGCCATCTTCGGTATATCCCCGTCCCATAATCATAACTGGTGATAACCTGATCGAAGGTCAACCTTTGAGAAACACTATTCCCCTCTCAGCTGGTCAAAGAGGTTATTGATCCTCGGCAGTGGATACTTGTTATTCACCATTACCTGATTCAGGCACCAGTAATCCATGCACAACCTCAAACTTCTGTATGCATTTTTGGAAAACAAGACTGGGGCCGCCCAGGATGAAACGCTGGGTCTTACAAATCCCTTGATATGCAAATCCTCCAAATACACCCTCATCTCACGAAGCTATGCTGGAGCCATCCGATATGTTGATGATAAAATCAGTGATGTCCCGAGGTGTAAGCCAATTTAGAAGTTGATTTCCCAGTGGGTAGGTAGTCCCAAAACATCTTCAAGAAAGAAGTCCGCATACTCCGACACTACTACTGGGAACTGGGAGCTCATAACATCTACTGCTTCGAGGTTAAGGCTATCCAACTCATAAGTGATCGGATAAACCCTCCTATGCATGAGCATGTTCTATGCTGTCTAGGTCTCCTTTTCTACAATAAAATAAAACCACGTCCCATCACTGCGGACACACCACACTCTTCACATAAAACATTCAGTCTGGGCATGGACCGAAGATAACAAATCCATACCGAGAATGACATCGTAAGGCCTTGATGCTACCACCAAGAGGATCCAACCAAAACTCCCACCCTCAAAGGTAATATCACACCGTCTGCAATGGTTTGTGATCATCAAGTCTCCCCCCATAGGTGTCTCCAAGTGTAAGGATCAATTCAACGCCTCTACCAGAATCTCAAGGTTTCGCACAAAACATGTGGCGATGAAGGAATGACTAGCACCTGTGTCTATAAGTACGACATCTAAGGTATAGAAGACACATATCGTACCTCGGATCATCCCTGAAGTCCCTAGGTCATATGACTCGACCGCATGCATCTGTCATCGACCATGTCCCCCAGCTCCCTGAGCCTAGTGCAGACCTCCTGGGGGTGGTGGTGGAAGTAAATCAAAGCGTCTGCCACCACTTGCAGCTCTCCATAATCCTCTACCACGTATGCCGCCTGTCAAGTCTTCCAGCTCCACTCTCTACCTCTGCCTTGGTGGTCCATCAACCACCTCCCCATCAGCAGCATGATGGGTCAGACATTCTCTATAGAGATGTCCCCTACCTTCACACGAGTAGCATTGCTTATCCCTAGGCTGACTAGATCCAGCCCGAGAGCCATGGACTATTTATCCCCTATCCTAGTTCCTCCTATGACATCTCCCACATCCTGATCTCTATGTTTGATGTCGGCTCCCTGCTTCTGAGGTCTCCACACCTGTCTGTCTGCTACTAACTACCGTCGGCTGCCTCTACTCTGCTAAGAAGTTCTTGATCACTAAGGCTCACTCGAGAACTCCAGTATAAGTTGAAATTCATAGAGGCACGAAACTAGATCGTATATCTCATAATATACCCCGCTCAAAGGTCCAAGATCTGAAGTAGTAATCCCTGACCATATCCATCGAGTACCTGGTGAGGAAGGTGAACCTTGATAAATAGTTAGCTACCGTCAAACTACCCTTCTAGAGCTGAAGAAGCTCCTGGATGCGTACTAGTCTCAGCATAAATGGAGAGAACTCCTCCCTAAATAGTCCCTCAAACTCTTTCCATGAAAGAGTCTCATCATCGTGAGTCTGTGTGGTTAGACTCCACCATCATCCTGCCGAACCCTGAAAAAGGCTCGCTCCTAAGATCACCATCTGGTCTGCTGGTGTCCTCATAAGATAGAAGACTTTGGTCACCACCTCAAGCCAATCGTCAACCGCCTAAGGGTCGGAATTGCCTCAGAACCTAAGGGGTCTCTGTCTCTGGAACTCATGGATCACGCTCAGCCTATGTTCTTCGCCGGTCGGTATTGTTGGTTCCACGGGTCACTCCACTGGTGGTGGTATAGCAGGTGCACCACTTGGTGGAAATGCCTGGGGAACTGGTCCATGTATAGAAGCCTCTTCACTGAGGGGGGTCATCCTCATGATCGTGCTACTGAATCCAAGTAGGTATGCATTGCGGAGGCATCCTATAAGGAAACAATATGTACAATGGTCAATGAGTATATATGGATAGCTGAAACAAGGGAAATGGAAAACACAACCCATCCCTATATGATGCATGTACCAATCTGTTATTTCCCCACAACTAGTTTTTTCATGTATCGAGTCAAAAATCAGTTTATCAGAGTCCTGGTGTATGGATACGTCGGACGCCCACACCAACACTGGAGTATCTAGCCCGAAAGGTGAGCTCGAAACACTTAACACTATTTCACCAAACCAACCTCATAGACTCTTGGTCCTAAGGTAGAACCAACCACCTCTGATACCACTCAGGAGTGTGCTCTCCCTTAATGAGTGTATCTATCTCTCATGACTTTTCCCGACAGACAGTACTTCTCAAATGGACGTCATCAGAGCTATCAGACTCATGGAGTGACTTCTCCCAGGCGAGTGCTTCCTGGAATCTTTCAACTGAATCCCTAGTAGGGGTATGATGTTGGATGAATTGTCCCTAGACTATGGGTTTGGGATTTGAGTATATTTGGATATTTATTGTGTTCTCCTATTATATGTCAAATAGTCATATATTGTGTAGACCTAATTGTACCTTTCCTTTATATATTGCTTTGTGGTTTTCAGGGTCTTCTACTGA
This sequence comes from Viscum album, assembly GCA_963277665.1. Lineage (NCBI taxonomy): Eukaryota > Viridiplantae > Streptophyta > Magnoliopsida > Santalales > Viscaceae > Viscum > Viscum album. The sequence continues at coordinate 1,110,670,588 of OY728137.1, forward strand.
GTATTGTTATACTCTCCACTGCATGGGCTTTTCCCACACGTGTCGTGTCTTGCACATACGAGCAACCTTTTGACAGAGTACAGGAGCGACCGGGACAGGACCGAGCTTTCTGAGTTCCCTACAGGCCAAGGTGATCCAACAGCTATGAGCAGTAGTCCCATTACCTCTTTTTATTTACAGGTTGGACTTTGTAGTTTTCAGACTCTTTTTTTGTGGGCTTGTATTCTAGTCCAGTTTACTTTCAGTAATTTAATTTTCATCGTACTCTGTTGGTTGGGATTAGTTGTATTCATTCATTTTGTTCCCTAGTGGTTTTTACATTTCAACATTATGGGATTAGAGATGTGTGTGTGTGTGTTCAGGTACTTAGGCAATGCCTCCCATGTTTGTAATATGCCTACTCAGTACTAGTCTCCAGCCCCTGGCCTATAGGAGGTGGACTTGAGGAGTTGCGGTGTGGGCCCCACTGGGACAGGTCATGATAGTCGCTTTCCCAAACTCATTCATTTTGGGTTGGGGTTTAGATACATAGTCTAACCCAACTTTTGGGCATAGATACTCATGCCCAATACCCAACAACTACGAATCTATTTTCATGTGATTATTTATCCATTAACCACATATACCATATCACAAACCATACATATTCAATACACGTAACCATCACAATTCATATTCATTTTCATATAACACAATATAAATCCATAATTTATTGATACATTTACAATTTATATCACTTTTTCCATTTTAACCATTTACCTTTCCATACCTTATCCCATTTAGCATATTCAACAATTCTCATACATTAACCCATTTAAAAAATTCCTTAATTTACATGCATTATCCCATTAATGAAATTCATCAATTTATATTCCTTAATCCATTTATGAATTTCCATTACAAAATCATTATCCATTTCACACAATCACATTAATCAATTTTACCATTTTTCACATCATTCCAAACAATCCCTTATTCCATTTTCAATAACTAGAAACACCTACCATTGGTGTATCTTATGGTTTAAACTAACATGAAAACATATTTATCATGGTCTCTATTTCAACACAAATCAACCCTATACTTAACATTATTATTTTCCATGTTTGGGAATGTTGGTGTACCCCATGGGTGGACATAAACCAAACAAATTTACCTAAAAGCATCCATTGAAGATCATGAGGGGTTCATTTTACCATTTATCTAACCAGTTTACGAAACCCTATCATAGGCATCGAATTCATAATAAGAGAGAACAAATAACATTATTGTACATGAAAAAATCAACAATAAAACTATGGGATATAACTTATAGACATCCTACCTCGAATATAAATATGAACACACTATTACACTTATCCTTAGATCTATATTAAAGCACCCTTTGAACCCTCATCCTATGATACACCTAGAAAAATAGGGTTTTTTGGATTAAAAAGAATAATAATGAAACACCAATCCCTAGTCCAGAAAAGAGAAGCTAGAGAAGGATTATAATCACCCAGAGCTTCAATTCACAACCAACGACACTCCAAATAGATTATAATCCCAAGAGATCAACCCTTGGAAAGATTTGGGGGTCTTGGTTCATCACTAGGGACGGAGGAGGAATAAATGGGAAAAAATAATGGGAGGAACTTAAAATCCTAAGGTGGTGGTTTGGTAATTTTCCACTTTTTAGTGGGGCACATGGTTTCGCCGCATGGTTTTTTAAATCCTGCGCAAACTGGGTTCCCACCTTGGTCCAAGAGGGGTTAAGTCACACGGTTACCTAGGGAGGCCCTCACAGTTTGAAAAACCATGTGACAATAGTGTGGAAAGACTCTATGCAAGGTCACATGGTTTTTATTTCCCCTTCACATTGTAAAGACCCGTAAATTTCAAGGAATTTTTTTTCTTAATTTTTTTGGGATTCTACGAGTATGCAGTTTCTGACGGCACCAGATTTCGAGGCCCGGTGTGCCAGAAATCAATTTACGAAATTTAGATCGGGTACGTTCAGTGAACGAACGAGCAGGTTTTTCTAACCTTTGAACTGGTGCTCAGAATCAAAATCTGAGGGCACCGATAAAACCACAGCGCCGGTAATTTCTTAAGAAGATCTTTACTGGAGTTGCGTTTTCTCAGGAGGAGTTGTTAAAAATTAGGGAATTAAATGTTAGGTAAAATAAATTGTGTGAAAATTTATTTTATCCATGGTAGTTTAATTCTATCATAGGAAGTTGTTGGTGGGGCCCACAACCACCCAACTTCCCATGTGAGGTTATGAGGGCGGTGGGGCCCACATGAGTACCCATCTTCTCATATTCCCTATATCCTCTAATCTCCCTCTTAAGTGTGTAACCCTTAAACCTTCCCTTTAATTTGTGACCCTCCCTCTCCCCACATTTATTCAATGCCAACTCTTTAATTTAATTAAGTGAGTTATGTATTTTGAAATTTGTAATTTTGAAAGGCATGACTTAAGATAATAAAATGAGAGGGATCTTATTTTATTAGGTTGGCTTGTGGTGTAAGGGGATTGGGAGAAGAAAACTCTAAGTATGAAGAACTTCATCTTCCTCATTGAAGAACACGAAGAACGCCGGAGCACCAAGGAGAGACGATGTGTCATTATTTCCATTCTCCGTAGCCGGTGTGAGATGTCATCCTCTTCTTGGACGCTTGTCAATGCCATCATTGAACCACCCCCGCGACGCCGTTTTCCGAGACGCTAGCTTCCGCGAATCTCTTTGAGGTTGGGGGTTAAATTCATCATTCAAGTTTTATTTAACGAACATCGTTGTTAAATATTTGGCCGCCTGTTATCAATTTAATGGGAGGAGGTCGGACCGCACAAACACGGACGATCCTCCTCCCCTTTGTTGTTGATCACCGTCGTAGTTTGGAATGCAGGCGGTGTGGTGCAACAGCACCGCGCGAGAACGAGGAAAACCATAGCGAAGGTGTGTGGTGTCGTCGTGCCGCGCCAGTGAAGCCGAAGGATGCCACGGACGGGGGGGCTCAGTGGAGGGGTGCGGCGCTGTCGCGCCGCGCCGATCGGACAAGGGCCACAGTCTAAGGCTGCAGTGGTGTAGGGACGGGCAGTCAGATCCGCCGGCCGCCGGCGCTTTGGAAGGCGGGACCCGCGAGCATCCCGCAATGGCACATCGGCTGACCGTTCGAGAAGTCTGGGGGTTGTAACCCCCGGAGGAAGACAAGGGTGGGCCCCTCCATGTGGGGGACGCCATTTCAAATCGAGGGGGGCAGCGCCCCCCCCCCCCCCCTTCTGCGTCTAGCTCGGCCTCGAGCCGAGCCGTGACCCACACTGGGCCGGACCACCCGCGCCAGGTCGGACCGCCCGCGCCGGGCCGGGCCGCGCTAGCCGGGCCAGGCCACACCCTAATGGGCCAGACCTGGACTCGGGTCGGGTCGACTAGGTTCGACCGACCCAGGGGTATTGGGATGGGTCGGACCGGGCCTGAACCCCATGTTTTCCGAACATATTCGTTCAAATGCCCATAACCTGGGCTACAGACTTCCGATCGACGCACCGTTAGTTGCGTAGAGATCCTTGGATAGAGATGTTCGTTTTGGTATTTTACACTCAAGGATTAGGAGAACATTGGGTATGACCAGGTTGGTTCGAACAGGAAACCAATCGGGCTCTCAGAGCGAAAACGCTTATAACTTGATCTCCGGACGTCCGATTGATGTGCCGTCAACTTTGTTGGTTTCCTATTAGTGAGAAGGTTCTTTTGACTTACTCCGCTAAAGTTTTGGACGTAGCTAGAGTACATTCGGGTTGGTTTTAGATTAAAAACCAACCGGACCCCTGGGATGAAAATGCCAATAACTCTCAGACCGGGCGTCTGATTGATGCGCCGTCTGTCGCGTTGAGTTCCTTTTGACGAGACAGAACTTTGGGATACATCAACTCTAGACTATGTGTCAGTTGATGTATCGAACCCCTTGGCTCATAGAGCGGACCCTCCTAAAATCGAGCATGCTATGTGCGAGAACCCTAGAGCTGGCTGTGATTGCGACGACGATGACGAATGTACTGGGATCCTCCGTGGGTTTGGAAGCGATGACGACCATAAGGGAATCCTCCGTGGGTTCGATGACGATGACTACTATTCTTGTATCCTATGTGGGTCTGACAGTATTTGAATCTGTACTTGTATCCTACGTGGCTCCGGCAGAGAAGCTGGTCTTGTATCCTTTGTGGGTCCGACATCTTAGCAGGTCTTATATCCTATGTGGATCCGATAGTTTAGATTAATCAGTGGCTACATCTGATCATCTCTATCATCTTACGAAGAAGTATACCTATTTGAGATGAGTCTTGACTTTCAATCGTTACCTTCGATATGATTGACTTGCTTTCCTGTGTAGATTGGGTTGTGCTTTCCTGTGTGGATTGGGTTGTACTATCCTGTGTGGAATAGATAGAACTTGGGCTCGGATGTTGGAGTCGAAATGGAATTGATGACTTAGGTATATGTATGGGCATATAACTAAGTAGAGTTGGTTATTACTTCGTGATTTTAACTTTCCTTTGTGGTTTATCCTTCCTGGATTCTGGGAGACCTTCGGGGGTCTCGGGGTCCCTACTGAGTAGCGTATACTCACCCCTGCACGGGCTATGCCCACACTACGTTGTGTTGGATGCAGATGACAGACAACGCTAATCGAGGTAGGAGCTCATGGAGATGGAAGGTACGTGGAGGTGGATCACTGGACGGGACGTACACGGAGCGGACGGCTGGAGCCGAGGAGCGGAGGAGACAATCTATACTCACCCTTTAGGTGGGATTGCCGGAGGATGTCTCGATGTTGCTGATTTACTTTTCTGCCGCTGTACTCTCTTTTCAGTTGTACTTTACTTTCAGTTGGGTTTGTATTCTGGCCCATTTTCTTTCCATCACTTACTTTTGTACCTAGTTTACTTAGTATTTACTTTAGCTTGCATACTCTATGGTGTTTGTTTTCTTACATAAAGGCTATGCCTTACCTTATATCGGGATTTACGCCTTTGGTACTAGTCTCTAGCCCCTAGTCTATGGAAGGCGGGCTTGGGGAAGTCACGGCACGGGCCCCGAGGACGGTTCATGACAAATTGGTATCAGAGGAGTTCAGTTCTACCGCAGAACTCAGGACTCTGATCTTTCTTCGATGTGAAGCAAAAATGGTAAGGGTATTGAGTGTGGTTATCAGTCCAGGGAGTCCAGTGTTGGTGCAGTGGCCGACGTATCCATACACCAGGACCCTGACTTCTGATTTCCAACCCAATTCATGAAAACATAGATTGCATGTGTGTTTCAAAAGTTTTCTTTGTGATTAATTTGTGTCAGATCACCATGTATACTGTATTGACCGTGGCACACCTGTTTCTTTTCAGGATGGCCCCACGATGGCAGCCAGTTAGGGTTCCAAGCTTTGTGAGAGATGACATCCCACCGAGAGATGAGGCCTCAGTGTAGGGCCCTATTACAGCGGAGGCACCGGCAGTACGTCTACCCGCCGAGCCACCGATGCCACCAGCCCTAGTAGCTGAGAGTGCACGTCGCCTGAGTGCACTGCACGAGTTTCAGCGTCAGAGACCGCCTAGGTTCCGCGGGGAGACGGACCCTCAGGTACCCTAGGATTGGCTGGAGGCTGTTGTATGAGTTTTTAGGTTAGTAGGGACACCAGCTGACCTCATAGTGATCCTTGCAGCGAGTCTCCTGCACGCGGAAGCAAGTAGATGGTGGAGCCTGATGCTCTAGGTGCACGACGAGGCATCTCTTCTTTGGTCGGACTTCGAGAGCCTCTTCCGCTCGGAGTTCGTACCAGCCACCCTCAGTGCGGTGCGCATTCAGGAGCTACTACAGCTGCAGTAGGGAAGTATGACGGTAGCCCAGTACTCGGCGAGATTTACTGATCTCTCACACTATTCCACGGAGATGGTACATGACCCTTTCTTCTGGGTCCGGACCATAGATCAGGGACTAAGGCATGAGATCAGGGAATCGATGATCTCCCTCAACATTCCGACATGGGAAGGAGTACTGGAGCGAGCCCTTCTTGTAGAGAGCTTTCTTGTTGAGCCTACACCAGCAGCGAGACCTACCGTAGGGTGGCACGTAGCAGAGTCTTCTGCAGATTGCAGTTGAGGGATGTCATAGGGGTTCAAGCAGATCAGACCATCAGGTGGATGACCTTAGGACACTGGCTCAGAGGTATGGGGCACACGGCGCAGATCCAATCTTACGAGGAGCAGACAGTGCTATGCATGCGGCAGGCAGGGCCACATGGCTCGTGACTCCCCGATCTGCCATACAGTGGAGCAGTAGACGGTTGAGGGACCACCCACGCAGAGGCGGAGGTTCGACCAGGGCAGTCCATAGAGAGTAGGAGGACGAGGCAGAAGAGCTGGTTGAGCAGCAGGTGGGGGGCGATGCTTTGAGGCTCTACCACCACCACCACCAGGAGGTCCACCCCGACCACAGGGAGCTGGCGGACATAGGCAGGCTCAGCTTCAGGCAGCGGAGGACTACGACCATGGCACACCAGAGATGATTCGAGGTACTATCTTTGTCTACTCTACCCTCGCTACAGTTCTTATAGACACAGGAGCGAGTCATTCTTTCATTGCTGCTGGCCTTGTTCGGAGCGCAGAGATTCTGACGGAGCCATTGGCTCAATCATTATAGCTAGAGACTCCTACGGGAGCAGACTCGACGATTACGCACTGGTCCCGGAAGTTTGAGTTTACTCTTAGAGTTGAGAGCTTCACTTTGGATCTTCTTGTAGTGGCGTCGAGGCCTTATGACGTCATTTTGGGCATGGATTGGTTATCTATAGTCCATGCTCAGATCGACTATATTAGGCACAAGGTGCGGTGTGTTCGCACCGATGGGAGCAGATTCACCTTCACCGGTGAGAAGGGAGCCTTTACAGCACATGATGGACTCACGCAGACAATAGGATATCTGATCACTAATCAGTTGGCTAGCCTCATCCTAGGAGCAGCTGACATGCGGAGTCCGAGTTTTACTATAGTGGTAGATCAGTATGTGGACGTTTTTCCTGATGACGTTCCAGGACTACCTCCTCATAGAGAGGTAGACCTTTACAATGACCTGTAGCCCGGGATATCCCCGATATCTACTCCAGCATATCAGATGGCTCCCGCTGAGCTTCGAGAGCTATGGGTATAGCTGGTGGACTTGCAGGGTAAGGGATTCATCCGACCTAGTGTTTCACCCTGGGCTTACCCAGTTTTGTTCGCCAAGAAGGCCGAAGGGATCTTGCAACTGTGTGTCGATTACCATCGGCTAAACCAGGTGACAATGAAGAACAAGTATCTGCTTCCGAGGATTGAAAAACTATTTGATCAGCTCAAGGGAGCTCGGTGGTTCTCGAAGATAGACCTCAGGTCAGGCTATCATCAGCTCAGAGTTCGGGATGAGGATGGGCAGAAGACGGTCTTCAGGTGTCGGTATGGCCACTATGAGTTCTTGGTTATACCTTTTGGCATAACCAATGCTCCAGCAGTGTTCATGAGTCTCGTGAATAGGATATTCCAACCTTACCTCGATCAATTTGTCGTGGTCTTCATCGACGAAATATTGATATACTCAACCACTGAGGAGGAGCACGCATACCACTTGTGGGTTGTACTGGACACAATCTGAGAGCACTAGATTTATGGTAAGCTCTCGAAGAGTCAGTTCTGGATATGTGAGGTCCACTTCTTGGGAAACTTCATCTCTGAGGTGGGATTTGTGGTGGATCCTACGAAGATTGAGGCAGTACTAGCTTGGGAGCCACCCAGGAGCGTAACGGAGGTTCGGAGTTTCTTAGGTCTGGTTGGGTACTATCGGAGATTTTTTCCAGACTTTTCCAGAGTTACAGCACCGCTGACAGCTTTGACGAAGAAGGGGAGACCCTTCGTGTGGTCAGATAGATGTCAGCATAGCTTCCAGGAGCTGAGACAGAGATTGACCAGTGCACCCATCTTGAGGGTACCATAGGAGGGGGTAGGGTTCGTAGTCTACTGCGATGCATCAGGGACCGAACTTGGGTGTGTCCTGATGCAGGAGAGGGAAGTGATCACATATGGATCATGATAATTGAGGCAGCATGAGCAGAACTATGCTACCCATGACCTGGAGTTAGCAGTAGTGGTCTTCACTCTGAAGATGTGGCGACATTATCTGATGGTTGAGCGCTTTACAGTCTACTCTGGCCACCAGAGTCTCAGGTACATCTTCTTGCAGAAGGACCTGAACCTGAGACATCGGCGATGTCCCGAGTTCCACCAGGACTATGACTTTGAGATAGTCTATACTCCTGGAAATGGGAAGGTAGTGGTTGATGCTCTCAGCAGGAGGACGGGTATTCAGCTACTTGGAGAGTCGACAGAGCAGCTAGCCGCTTTGCAGATATCCTTCATGGATAGAGATGAGGAAGCCTTCCTTCAGTCGCTCACAGTCACACCTCCACTTCTTCAGCGGGTCAGAAAGGCACAGCGTGAGGACGTTGACTGTGAGACGCGGCGTACACAGATCTCCACAGGACCTGCACCTGATGGATTTTCTATAGGAGGAGATCACGTCATTCTTTTTAGAGGACGTACTATGGTACCAACTGCTTTATATAAGGAGGTGATGAGAGAGTTTCACACTTCCCCTTTAGCGGTAAATCCTAGAGTGGCGAAGATGTACAAGGATCTCAGACGATAGCACTATTGGCCGGGTATGAAGAAGGTTGTGGCAGAGTTCATTTCTCAATGCCTAACCTGCCAGCAGGTGAAGGTGAAGCACTAGGTACCAGCAGTCTTGGTACATCCCTTGGAGGTCTCGGAGTGCATGTGGGATGGGATATCTATGGATTTCATGACTGGACTTCCACGTACTTCCAGAGGTCACGACTCCATTTGGGTGATTGTCGAACGACTCACCAAGTCGGCCCAATTTTTACCCATCAGAGAGCAGAGATTAGTGGAGATCTTGGGACGCCTCTACATTCAAGAGATCATACGGCTTCATGGTGTTCAATCATCTATCATCTCTGATCGAGATGCTCATATTACTTCCCAACTTTTGAAGGGGTTGCAGGAGGGATTCAGGACGCAGCTACGTCTGATCACCTCTTTTTACCCTCAGACGGATGGCCAGACGGAGAGGACCATTCAGACTCTCAAGAACATGCTCTGTGCACGTGTCCTCGACTTTGGTCGTAGCTGGGAGGAACACCTACCCTTGTTAGAGTTTGCGTACAACAAAAACTACCACTCCACCATCGGGATGGCACCATACGAGGAATTGTACGGCTGACCTTGCAGATCACCTCTGTGCCGGATAGACCCTGGGGAGTCAGCACTTGTGGGACCAGAGATGGTCCAGGCCACGACAGAGAAGGTCCAGGTCATCCAGGAGTAGATGAGGACAACTCAGAGTTGACAGAAGTCTTATGCTGACAAGAGGCGAAGACCACTAGATTTCGAGGATGGAGACCACGTTTTCTTACGTGTCTCACCTCGACGTGGATTACAGAGATTTGGTCGGGGTGGCAAGTTATCTCCGCGCTTCATCGAATCGTTCCAGGTTCTCAGCAGGATAGGTGAGGTGGCTTATCGTCTGGCTCTACCACCTCAGTTGCACCAGGTGCATGACGTCTTCCACATATCTCAGCTGAGGAGATACATGCACGACCCGACGTATATCATCGACCATGGGGAGTTGGACATTGATGACAGGGCTACTTTTGTGGAGGTCCTGGTGGAGATCGAGGATCGACAGGAGAGAGACCTACATGGACAGTCGATTCCTCTAGTGCGCATCAGGTGGAAGCACGGGAACCTCCAGAAGAGCACATGGTAGCAGGAGGCTCAGATGCATGCTCAGTACCCTCATTTGTTTCCCTAGTTTGTGATGTATCTTTATGGGGACGTAAATCCCTGAGATGGGAGTAATGTAAAGACCCTTAAATTTCAAGGAAATTTTTTGTTAATTTCTTTGGGATTCTACCAGTACGTAGTTTTTGACGGCACCTGATTCCGAGGCCCGGTGTTCCCAAAATCAATTTCCAAATTTTAGCTCGGGTACGTTCAGTGAACGAATGAGCGGGTTTTTCTAACTTTTGAACTGGTGCTCGGAATCGAAATCTGAGGGCACGGATGAAACCGCACCACCATTAGTTGCTTAAGAAGACCATTACTGGAGTTGCGTTTGCTCGGGAGGATTTGTTAAAAATTATGGAATTAATGTTAGGTAAAATAAATTGTGTGCAAATTTATTTTATCCATGGTAGTTTAATTCTCTCATAGGAAGTTGTTGGCGGGGCCCACAACCACCCAACATTCCATTTGAGGTTATAAGGGCAGTGGGGCCCACATGATTCCCCATCTTCTCATATTCCCTAACTCCTCTAATCTCATGCTCAAGTGTGTAACCCTTAAAACTTCCCTTTAATTTGTGACCTTCCCTCTCCCCATATTTATTCAATGCCAACTCTTTAATTTAATTAAGTGAGTTATGTATTTTGAAATTTTTAATTTTTAAATGCATGACTTAAGATAATAAAATGAGAGGGATCTTATTTTATTAGGTTGTCTTGTGGTGTAAGGGGATTGGGAGAAGAAAACTCTATGTCTGAAGAACTTCATCCTCCTCGTTGAAGAACGCGAAGAATGCCGGAGCACCAAGGAGAGACGACGTGTCATTCTTTCCCTTCTCTACAGCCGGTGTGGGACACCATCCTCTTCTTGGATGCTCTCCAATTCCATAATTTAACCACCCCCGCGACGCCGTTTTCCACGATGCTAGCTTCCGCGAATCTCTTTGAGGTAGGGGTTAAATTCATCGTTCAAGTTTTATTTAACGAACATCATTGTTAAATATTTGGCCGCATGTTATCAATTTAATGGGAGGAGGTCGGACCGCACAAACACAGTCGATCATCCTCCCCTTTGTTGTTGATCACCATCTTGGTTTGGAATGGAGGAGGCACAGTGCAACGACACCGCGCTGGAATGAGGAAAACCACAGCGAAGGTGCGCGGCGCCGTCGCACCGCACCGGTGAAGCCGAAGGAAGCTGCGGCCGGGGCGGGCCACGATGGAGGGGCGTGGCACCGTCACGCCATGCCGTTCAGACAAGGGCCATTACATAAGTCCACGGAGGTGTAGGGATGGGCGGCCAGATCTGCTGGTCGTCGGTGCTTTGGAAGGAGGGACCTGTGGGGGTCCCGCGGCGGCACCCAGGCCGGCCAACATGGCCGGCCGTTCGGGAAGTCCATGGTTTGTAACCCCTTGCGGCAGACAAGGGAGGGCCCCTCCACATGGGGGCCACCATTTCAAAACAAGGGGGGTAGCGCCCCCTCCCCCCCCCCCCCCTTCTACGTCCAGCTCGGCCTCGAGCCGAGCCGCAGCCCGCACTCGGCCGGACTGCCCGCGCTGGGCCGGACCCCCCGTGCCGGGCCGGGGCGCCCGCGCCAGGTCGGGCCGCCCACGCTGGGCTGGGCCACGCCAGCCGAGACATGCCATGCACTAACGGGACGGACCAGGACCCGGTTCGGGTCGACCGAGTTCGGCCGACCCAGGGGTATCAGGCCGGGTCGGACCGGGCCCGAACCCCCAGTTTTCCGGACAGATCCGTTCAAATGCCCATAACATGGGATACAAACCACTGATCGATGCACTGTTAGTTGAGTAGCGATCCTTGGACCTAGACGGTCGTTTCAGTATATTACACTCAACGTTTTGGAGAACTTTGTGTATGACCGAGTTGGTTCGAACACAAAACCAACCGGGCCCTCGGAGCGGAAATGTTTATAACTTGAGATTCAGATGTCCGATTGATGTTTCTTCGACTTTGATGGTTTTATCTTAGTGATACGGTTCTTTTGGATTACTTCTCTCGAGGTTTGGATGCAGTTGGAGTAAGTTCGGGTTGGTTTTAGCTTAAAACCCAACCGGGTCCCTGGGACAAAAAAAGCCAATAACTCTCAGACTGGGCGTCTGATTGACGCGCTGTCTGTCGTGTTGAGTTCCTTTTGATGAGACGGAACTTTGGGATACATCGACTCCAGAATATGTGTCAGTTTATGTATCGACCCCCTTGGCCCGTGGAGCGGACCCTCCCGGAATCGAGCATACTGTGTGCGGGAACCCTAGAGCAGGCTGCGATTGTGACGACGATGACGACTGTACTGGGATCTTCCGTGGGTTCGACAGTGACGATGACCATACCGGAATCCTCCGTGGGTTCGACGACGATGACTACTGTTCTTGTATCCTATGTCGGTCCGGCAGTACTAGACTACTGTTCTTGTATCCTATGTGGGTCTGGCAGTATTTGACTATGTACTTGTATCCTATGTGGGTCCGGCAGAGTTGCTGGTCTTGTATCATTTGTGGGTCTGATAGCTTAGTTGGTCTTGTATCCTATGTGGGTCCGACATCTTAGATGAATAAGTGGCTACATCTGATCATCTATATCATCTTATGAAGAAGTATACCTATGTGAGATGAGTCTTGACTTTCAATCATTACCTACGATATGATTGACTTGCTTTCCTGTGTGGATTGGGTTGTGCTTTCTTGTGTGGATTGGGTTGTACTATCCTGTGTGGACTAGATCAAACATAGGCTCAGATGTTGGATTCGAACTGGAATTGATGACTTAGGTATATGTATGGTCATATACCTAAGTAGAGTTGGTTTTTATTTCGTGATTGTAACTTTCCTTTTTGGTTTATCCTTCGTGGATTCTGGGAGACCTCCAGGGGTCTCGGGGTCCCTACTGCGTAGCGTATACTCACCCCTGCACGAGCTATGCCCGCACTACATTGTGTTGGATGCAGACGACAGACATCACTGATCGAGGTAGGAGATCGTAGAGCTGGACGGTACCTGGAGGTGGATCACTGGACGAGATGTACACAGAGCAGACGGCTGGAGCCGAGGAGCAGAGGAGACTATCTGTACTCACCCTTAAAGTGGGATTTCCATAGGATGGCATGGTGTTGCTGCTTTACTTTTCTGCCGTTATACTCTCTTTTCAGTTGTACTTTACTTTCAGTTGGGTTTGTACTCTGGCCCATTTACTTTCCAGCACTTACTTTTGTACCTAGTTTACTTAGTGTTTACTTCAGCTTGCATACTCTGTGGTGTGTGTTTTCTTACATAAAGGCAATGCCTTCCCTTATATCGGTATTTATGCCTTTGGTGCTAGTCTCCAGCCCCTGGACTATGGAATGTTGGTTTGGGGTAGTCATGGCACGGGCCCCGAGGATGGGTCGTGACACACATGATTTCCTTTAACCATTCAAAAATCATGCAACATGCACAAGATTTCAATTTGTACCACTTTTTCATGTTTAGAACCTATAGAACACCCCCAAACCTCCTCAAACACCCGATAAAATTCCATTAAATATATTTAATATATTTAAACAAAAATTTATACAAGTATATTCCTTCATGAATTCTAGGATCTTATATTGGAAATTTCCTTTCCCATGGAAGTTAATTAGACCTGTAAAAGTTGGAATTAAATATTTTAAAATCTAGAAAATATGAAAGTACCATATTTGTTGACTCAAAAATGAGTGTCCTTCCCTTTAAGCATTTCTATTTTCATTATCTCGATACTGGATATTCCATAACCCTTTGCATGGAGGCATGTAACCCTTCTTCCAGTGGCCTGAGTTCTCTATTGGTGATCCCATCTTGTTCATGCCCCCTGCTTTTGCTGCAATGAGTCACGTGGGTCTTCTTTCCCCCAGGTTGGGGAATATTTCCTTCTCCTATTTATTTAGGTTAAATCATAATTTTTTAATTTTTTTCCTATATATGGAAATATAATTAAACTAATAATTATTTAATCAGATTAGTAATTAATTGGATAGTAATCGATGTTGTTTGTTTATACCATGATAATAGTTTGCCTCTTGTTTTGATGGATAGTGTGCTATATATATTATGATTATCAACAAGAGTTTTTATTCTATTTATTATAATTATATTATTAATATAAAATGGTGAATAATGTAAATACAAAATAAATTTATAATTAATTATTTGTTCAATAACAAGTCATGTTGTAATGAATATGATGTTTCTTATAATTTGATAATGATAAAATTGATGTTGATCACATGTTTAATTGAATATGTTATTACCTGTGTTTATGTAATTTTATTAACAATGTAAATCATATTTATTCCTATTGATGAAAAGAATTAAAGGAATTTTAATGAAATTTAATTTCACAGAGTTTGATGAAAATTGACTGTATTATCAGATGATAGGTTAAATTAATTATACAATTAAATTAGCATCTTTTTATTGCTTGATGCCCGAGGATTCCCGTAGTTGTAACCTATGAATAATGAACTAGTTAATTCAATATGTAATAAAAATGGGTTGTGTGATAAAGATAATTTTTGGTTATAGAGTTCTTATCCACTTGAAAATGCTGAATTCCTTGAGTTTGTAGTCATGGGAGCTCATTTATGTGTGATGGCTTGATACCTTCTTTTAGGTCCTATATTTCCCTATTGATTATGATTGTTTAATACTTTCTTTAGATGTGATATAGATGTGAAGTGATATGAGATAGTGAGTCCAAGATGTGATATGAGTCTATAATGGTTGTTATTGGGATGGGTGATGTGATGTGGGTGGGGAGGCTCCAATTATGTTCCAACAGTTAATGCCTATGATAGTGAGATGAATCAGGATATTCATGTGGGTGGCAGAGATGAAACCAAAGATGATGGAATGAGTTAAATACGAGCTTACCCATTTATGTTATAAATTTTTATTCTTTCTCAAAATGAATATATTTATTGGATGGTGGTTAGGTGGATTATTTTATCTGCATTCCTTTTTTTAGAGCTTGGGGTAGCTGGATGTTCTTTGTTACATGTTTCCTCTTTGTATTATATTAAGATAGTTTTCCTGTAGTTCCTATAATATATAATGATTATGATAATGAATCAATAATTATTAACCCATGTGGTTGGTAATTATGGAACAAAAATTCTTAAAAGATGTTACTCTTGAGAAACCGTGGAGTCAGATTCGATTATGCTTAGAGGGAATTGAATTTACTATTATGATTAATGGAATTCAGTAT
Organism: Viscum album; assembly: GCA_963277665.1. Taxonomy (NCBI): domain Eukaryota; kingdom Viridiplantae; phylum Streptophyta; class Magnoliopsida; order Santalales; family Viscaceae; genus Viscum; species Viscum album. Next base: position 1,110,685,700 of record OY728137.1, read on the forward strand.
GGAATAATTTTATTGGTTAATTAATTTGTAATTAATTAATTAACATAAATTGAAATGATAAAAATAAAATAAGTAATTAATATAGCTCTTTAAAATTCTTGTGTGTTTATAGTATATCTGGTCTTAGTAGTAAAACCTTTGAGTTTGAGCGATATTAGCTATGGTTGAGTCTAAGACCAATGTATTATCATAGTGTTGGCATGATATGTATTATATCATGTAATTTTTTATTTTATTTTTTATGCTACCCCACCCATGTTGGTAAGGGCAACTAACACCTAGTTTACTATGTGAGGGTGTTTTCCCCAAAATCTTTGTGAGAGTATGGGTGGCTGACTACCCCCTATGACTTTGTTCTCTTCTCTTGGCAGTTACTTGTTCGGATATGTATTTTGGTCACTTCTCTATATATGTATGTAGAGGGTTATAGTGTCTTATGGTTATTTCACACACATGTATACCCATATATAGCATCTAAATTATTATTATAGTTATGATATGTATTAGATGTGATGGAATGATGTAATTACTTGGTGTATGAGTTGTAATGGATTGAGTTATAATTTTAGATTTATGATAAATTTCATATTGTTTGTGGTAGTATATAGAATGTAATTGGATAATATATATAGATATGTGGATGGGATGATGTGGTTATGTGACGCATGAGCTACATATTGTGATGCCTTTCCCATGTGTCTTCAGGTTGGGCTATTTTGGAGAGAAATTGATCAGTACGTGCAATGTTGGGAAATAGTGGAAAACTAGTGGGGAATTAAGAGAGGGGTACCCTTGATGTTTCATTAATATATAATATACTCTATTTTATGCAATACATTGTGAGAGTTATCCAAGGTGAGGTTGGGAAATTAATATACCTATTTAGGTGATGAGTTAGTTTCACTCTTATTCATTATGAATTAGCATGCTTTCATTATCTTTTATATGGGAGTATCCTGGGAGGATACAACTAAGTACACTATTATGCTCACCCAACATATATTTAAACTATTTTTCTAGTCAACTATAGAAGGTTAGATATCGGGAAGGATATTACTAGCTCATGGTCTTGCATGAGTTGTTTGGGCTTCATGGTCACTACCATGTTTACCATTTGGAACTTGTAGTTTCCTCTTAGTTATTATAGTATGGTATAACATTTCATGTATACACTTGGTATTTATTTATATATATGTGTATGATAAGGTTTTGATTTTTTTATTTGTCTTATCCCTCTCTTTCACATGTTCTCTTATAGGGTAATGCCTCCCATTTGTATTTTATCATACCGTTAGTGCTACTCAATTACATGGGGCCTACTTTAGGTGAAATTCTGGTAGTCACCATGTCCCCTCACTCAAATTCTTCCAAGTATGGGTACTCATTGGGGGGAGGTGGTCGTGAAAAATTTGTATCAAAGGTTTAGGTTGAGGGATAATATGGGGTTTGGAGTTATGAATAGGTGATATTTCATGGGTTGGTAGAGAAATTATGCTAGATAAGTTTAGTTAGTGATGTAAACACAAGAGACTGGATAAGACTTGGGTTTTCAATACACCCTATGATTTGATGCATAAACCTTTAATTTTCATGATCATAATAAATGAATTGATATTTGTTTTAGGGTATATACCTAGGCAACGATCATGTATTAGTTTTCATTATGCTTAGGATTAAAATCGTTATACCGTGGGATTGATTAGAACAATAATACAATAAAAAATAATTATTTAATTAATCTTATGTATTTCATATTCTGGGTTTAGTAGCTCTAACAGTTTGTTGTTTTTTTCAATAATGCCTCTAGGTAGATGTAATCATCAGGTTTTCACTGAAGATGTTTTATAGGATGTGACGGGATATCACTATAGAGTGTAGGTAGACAATAATGACATTTGGAGGAGGACACTCTGATATTTTTAGTGAAAAAATCCACAAAATTATGAGGGATCCATTTTAGAATCAGTTACAAAATACTGGTTGGAGGAGGTTGAGATATATTTTAGTTCAACCCAATCTTGGAAGTAGAACTAGGTTTCATTAGTTGTGATGATGTTTCATGAGAGATCATTTATATATAATTGATATATGCTTGGTTTTAGGGATTATATTTATTTATTGACTATGTTTTCATGTTTCTACCATGTTATGTGCTCTAGATGTAAGATTCTCTATGAGAGTTGATATGGGGTGAAGAGGCTCTGATGTGGTATGATCCTCGAATGATGTATTTGATGTGGATGGGGAGGCCTAGATAATTTGATGGCAGTTGATTCTTTTGGTGGTAAGATTCATCATGAAATACTTGTGGGGGTCATATATGGAACTATAGATGATTGAATGGGATAAATATGGGATTATAAAATGATTTTATAAAGATGCATTCTTACTTGAAATGAATCTATTTAATGGTCGATGGTCATTTTTTATCTTTTATAAGCATTATTTCCTCACTACAGGTGGTAGCCAGATGTTATTCAATTCATGTTTCATCTAAGTGGTAGATTAATATGGTTTTCATAGAGTACTTAGGTTATGTAATGATGAAAATAAGGGATAAATTATTCTTAATCCACTAGGGTGGTAATGATGGAATGAAAAAAATATTTTAGTATTTAGAAACAACTTACATGGATTGGATTATGCCAAGAGGGCATGGACTTTAATCTAGTAACTAATGTAATTTAATGTGGAATAATGATGATTATTAATTAATGGATAATGAATTAACTAAAATAACTTTAAATTATAATAATAAAAGAATTAACTAATGTATCTCTTTTAAATGCTTGTGTGATTATATGATATCTTGTCTTATCAGTAGTAGTTGGGATTTTGAGTCACATTTTCTATAGTTGAGTCAAAGACCAGGTTTTTACCATAGTGTGGTTGTGAGGTATATTATATCATGTATATTATGTTATTTTATATGCTACCCTACCAATGTAAATTAGGGAAACTAAAGCCCAGTGGACTCTGGTAGGGTTTTTCCCAACAGCCTGGTGATAGGATGGATGGATGACTACCCCCTCTGGTCCTTCTATATTATCTTTCTAGTTACATATGTTGGTATGCACAGTGGTAAATTTTTTTATATGTGTGTGTTAGGGGATGTGTTGGATTGTTTTTATTTCAAACACATGTATCCCCAAATATATAATCCAATGTATTATTATTAGTATGAAATATATAAGTTGTAATGGATTTAGGTACTTACTTGGTGTATAGGCTATAATGGCTTGAGTTATAATACCTAATGTTTGATATATGTCATATGAGATATGATGGTTTATGATAACTACTTGGTTAATATATATGAATATGTGGATGAGATGACATGATGATGTGATGCACAAGATTCATGTTGTGATTCTTTACCCATGTTACTTTGGGATGATCTATTTTGGAGAGAGAGATATTAGGACGTGTGACATTAGGGAAGAGTGGAAAATAAGCAGGTAAATTGGATTAGAGTGTCTTTAATGTTTCATTACTATATTATATTCTCTCTTTTATGTGATATATGGTGGGCGTTCTCCATGGTGAGTTTAAAAACTTAATATGTCTATTTAGGTGATGAGATATCATCACTGTTGTTTATTGTGATTTACTATACCTTCTTTATATTTTTCATGAGAGGCTCTAGGGAGGGTCCTACTAAGTATACTATTATTTCCATCCTATGTATACATAAACTATTTTTAAATTACATTGTAGTCGGTATAGATGAATAATTATATTACAAACACATGGTTTTACAAGAGGTATTTGGGTTTCATTTTCACTGACATATTTTACTTCTAATACATATATTTTCCTTTCAGTTGTTATAGTATTGTTTGTAATTTTGTGTTTTCACTTGGGATTTATTTATATATATATATATATCTGTGTGTGTGTGTGTGTAAGTATGTGTCGATTGGTTTATCTATCTTATATATCTATTTCATATATATTCTTATAGGGAAATTCTTTTCATATGTATTTTATTATACCCTTGGTGATAGTCACCACCCCTATGTCTACTGAATGTGGGACTCGGGCAGTCACAGTCTCCATTCCCTAATCGCCAGCCTAGGAGGGATACTCTTTAGATGGAAGGGTTGTGAAACACTATGAGGATTTATAAATATTTCTGAAATATTTGGGATCAATCCAGCATAAAAATGTCTTTCATTCATGGGAATAGATACATGTGAGTTCCCCATATAATCATATCAGGTAAAAAAATATCCATGTGGAAACTGATCAAGATAATAGAAATATTGAGATGATGGGATGTTTGGAAGGAAAAAAATCCATTATAAGATCCTAGAATAAGTCCACATGTGATGATAATAAATTATAATGATTATGTGGAGTGAATCCATTAATGAAGAGAAGCTATATAACCTTCATCCAATGTGCGTAGAATTTGTATCGAGACTCTATCATTTGGGTTCCCAATAATAGGAATATTTTAATTTTATTTATTTAGTTTTTAGTTGATGTCTACCCCCCCCCCTCATGCTTCTCTTTGGTCTATATTAAGGGGATAATAAACCCAAGGTTTAGTCCCGAGTGTAGGATGATAGAGTTTCATGAGTTTATATAGTATCTATCATATTCTTTATGTTCATTAATTATATAGAAAAGACGTTGTAGAGTGCGGGTTTAGTGGTTTTCAATATATTCTCCAAATAATCAGTTATAATTGTTCTTAAAATAAATTATCTCTCCCATACATCATTTGAATTATATAATGTTAGGTAGGATTAATATAGTTTAAATATAAATAATATATATTTGATTTGGACAGTGAGGTGAAGTCATGTTCGTAGTTGTGGTTTACCATTATGTTGTAACTATGAGGAAGGTGAGATTTGGTGTTTCAAGGAGGTATCTAGTATTAAATATGATCCAAAGCATATGTTGAGTAACATTTTCCATGAATGGTATTTTTCAGGTTATTGAGTGGATATAGATTGATAAAAATACACAATGTGAAGTGACTAAAGGTTTGTATGGGCTATATGTTTTTAAATAATAGGTCAATATTTATGTTTTAGAGGATATGGGAGATAGAGTAAAAATCCCATAAATGAATAAATATGAATTTTTTACCCATGAATTAATGGGTGAGGAGAAATGAAGATTCTATATAATGAGATACCCTTTAAAATTTGATGATTTTGAGCTGATCATCGTGGAAAAATGAAAATACTAATTGTAAGTTATAAGAAGTATCTCCAAATGCTATAATGGATTTGGAAAAAGATAGCTGCAGAATAGTTACTGGATAAGTTGTATAGTTTTAATTAAAAATATTAAAACAGGTTCAATGTTTTGAAGGAAACTAGTTATATTATGCAAGAAACATCCATTGAATACTTGATATGAAGGCTATTGAAATCAGTGCATTTTTTTAAACAAATTATTTTATGAATAATATTGGACCTAGACTATTGAGGTAGTGTAAATACACTAAATCAAGAATTCAAATGTTGTAATGTTCCTTGTAAATAGACTATAAATTTTTTGTATTATTTTGATAAATATTAACATTATTTGAAGCTACTCCAAGGTTATTTTAAGAGAATTAATAAGTCCTGAAGTGATTTAAGGTAAATCTAATGTAATTTAAAGAGATCTAGATTTCTAAGGATGAGGATAAAAATGGAAAATTCTTAAAAAGTTCATTGGGATCATGAAGCTCTGTGTAAGATTCATTTAGAGATAAATTTGACAAAGGCAAGGAAGATATTCAAAAGTACCATTTTCCACTTCATAATATCTATTTATGTTTTATAGTGATATTCCCAACAATTATAAGGATGGTTAATAAAACCATAAGTATAATATATTCTTATGAATATAAGTAAAAATTATTTCATAAGGATGATCCTGAGTTGAAGGCTGATAAAATGGTATATGAATTACTTCACAATGATCATTACACTATAGATACTAAAAATATGACAAAGGGACAATATCATAATCTTGAATCCATGACTCAATATGAAATAATTATGAGTGTATAAGAATTATGGGAAACCTTATAAGGTTTATCAATAATGTTTTTAAGGAAGTATAATTCATTTTAAATGATCATTTTATCTTTAAAAATACTTACTTTGTGCTTAAAAACCAAAAAACAAAAAGAATCTGAGTTAAGTTCGTAAGGATTAATTGTGTGCATTATAAGGGTAATTTTGGGTCAAAATTTTACAAAAATTGTGATTTCTCTAAATAATGACAAAATTTAGAAATCTAGAATTTAATATTCTAAAGAAGAAATAAAATCTCATGATTCTCAATATGAACTTCTTTTATTAAAACATCACAAAAATTAATTATGATTGAAGATGGATAAATGGGTAATATTGTATTCATGACTGAGAAAAATAATATTAGACTGAGATAAACCTATTGTAATATAAATATTTCAGAAATAAAGAAATTAAAAATTACATAAATCATGAAATGGAATTGTTAAGATAGATATGTTATTCATAGATAGATTAAATATCAAAAAACTAATTTTTATTCATTATTAATATTGAGAATAATATCTAGTTGATAATAAATAAAAACATAAAAAAATAAATTTTATTTATTATTTTCATATAGCTAAGAAGAAATGACATATTCTAATGTTTTGAGGAATATTTTTGGTTGCATCTTCTTGCGTTTTGTGGTAAAAATAAAATAGATGATTTTTTGGGGGATAAAGAATGTGAATGAGAAGAAGTATGGTATTCCAGTTATTTTGCATGAGATAGTAATTTATTTCAAATGAAATATCATAGATTGTGGGAGACACCCACACATGATAATTTTATAATTGTGAAGTGGAGATCGTGGAAAAAAATTCATTGAATATTTTTTATATTAAAAATATATATAATATATTTTTTCTGACCTATATAAAAAATTTTAGATGAAAGAGAAACTTGTTTAAATATCAACATACCTATGTAACTCTCAAAGAAGAATAACCTAAGATATTATATAGTGAATAATGTGAACCCGATATAATGATGAAGAAGAGAATCATCTAGAGTATTGATGTAGAAGAATAAGAAGTGGAACTTAACCTATTTATGTGAATTAGATCATGTTTGTTGAATTTGAGGAATATAATAAGAACATGAAATACTCGATATTTAATATATAGTTTGGAAGAATGGTAAATAAATTATGATGTGAAAAAAGTTCCACTAATCATCTACTGATAGTTTTGACCCTTGATGTTTGACTGAGACAAACTACTAAATATATTCAAAATAAGATTTCTATTCACGACTCTTTAGATAAAGACCAATTTAAAAGTGGATTATAAGAAGATCAAAATGAATTCAAAGACCCTATGTTGAGAAGAATCAGATATAAATAATTTTATGTAGTTACATTTTGACTAAAAGTAAGATCTACTTATAAGGTTTAAAGAAGTTTGAGAAACCGAATTGGATATTAATGTCTAGTGGGAAACTAGAATATAAAGTAAAAAATTAGATGTTGTGTAACAAAAGGTATGATATGATTCCATACCCCCTCTAAAGTGTTAGTTAAAATCTTGGTTTAAGGATAATAATTTCCCACTCCACTTGTATACATAATAATATTATAGTTTATAATATATGATTTAACTATCTCAATTATAATAAGTAGTAGTTTTATAAGGAGGGGTCTAACATTCTAAATACATAGTATACTACACTTTATTTAAAGAATTACATGTTGTGTATATGATTAGGTAGAGATAAACATATATATTTACATCTTAATAGGATGAAGAGTTTCCAATAACAAAGGGGAAATTGTTTATAAGATCAATTTTGAATTAGAATTTTTTTTAGCCACACTAGATTCACCCCAGTAAAGTATCAATGCAACTTAACCAAAGGGAATTTTATGTGGTATCAAATAAATAGTTACATATGATTGTGTCTTAATATTATTTCCTTGTTGTTTCTATTTCGATAATAGAAAGTCAAAATTTGATGTTTTTTATAATATCCTTTGATGACGAATTTTGTTTCAATCCCTATGAGTGTATAATAGGAGGTTTTGACCAAGATTCTAATAAATAGGAAGAGAAGAGAGGCTAAGAAGAAAAAGAAAATATAAATGATGAAATAGGAACAACCACTAGTTAAAGGTAATTATAGTGGTATATTTTATAAAATATTAGTTATAAATTATTAATTGAACAAATAAAACTCATGTTTTAATAAAGATGTGATTAATAAATCACTTAGTGATTTTTATTCCAAATTCAAACATTATTTGAAGAATGTTCCTATTTTGTTTTTCACAAATATATTTTTATACATAAAGGGACTACATGATGAAAACTCTTAGCTATATTTGGTTACTTATGCAATTGAAGACACATTAGTCAAGATGGTTAGGAAATGTAAAACTCTCAACAAGAAGTGAAATTAAAAAGGATAAAATAGCATTGAAACATATTACTGGAGGTAAATAAAATACCTGAGGATAAAAATTTTAAGTTGAAGAAGGATTGTGAAGATATTTTTGAAACACTTAAAGACCATATGTAAATTATAAATATGAAATATCTAGAGTTATATATGATGATAAAAAAATTTAATAACACACAAGTATAATCTTTAGAAGAAGTGGAAAAAAGAATTGACTCCTTAGTTGTTTCTAAAAGGAAACTTATTTCAAAAAAGAGTTAAAGTGGTGAAAATAAGATTTTGTTATCGTATATTAATCAACCCTATTAAAAATAAGGTAAATATTATTTCCTATAGTCTAGATAAATTTATTTTCACTAAAACTATTTTTACTACAGCTGAAGAATTCAAGTAAAAATCTTGAAAAATAGGGGTAGAGAAAAATGATCAAAAACCCCCCACATCAACAATGGTGGGTGTAATAATTTATAAGGAAATAATATCCATAATGTTTTTTATAAAACATGTAACAATAAAATTAGAAGAATTATGTTTTTTAATAGGTATTACAAATATTATATAATTGTAATTAAAAATACCAAAATAGGTTTAATGTTTTAAAGTAAATTAGTTTAATTATTGAGAAACCATCCATGAAATACATGTAATGAAGTCTGATGGAATAAGTGAAAGACATATCATGGATAAAGGCAATAATGAATTTTATTGGAGTCTTAATTTTTATATTGTAAAAATATTTTAAAACTTTGTAAATTAGGAAATAAAATGTTGTAATGTACCTTGGAAATAAGGAAAAAATGTTTGGTATTATTATGATAATCAAAAATATTATTTGAAGATATTTTGAGGTGATTTGAATTTACTTAAAAAGTAATGAAGTGATTATGAATCAATACAGATGAATTATTAGTACAAATGAATAATAACAAACATTTTAAATATCATCACATGAGTTTATAAGGATGTCTACTTGAGTTTATTTGTATCATTTTATCATATATAAAAATTTACTTTGTGATTGTAAATTCATAATTGTGGGAAATCCAATTTAAATTCATAAAGATTAATTTTTCACTTATTTTGGTTCAATTTGTGTCCAAAAAATATTGAAATTAGTGGTTTTTGATAAATGAAAAATAAGATAATTCCATAATTACATATTCTGAAGAAGAAATAAAATCAGATGATTCCTGAGCTAAACTTAAGTGATTAAAACATGAAAAACATTTCTATGATTCACGCTATATAAATTAATAATCATATCTTCATGATTGGGAAAAAAGATCAATTTGAGTTTAAATTTCTGAAAAATAAATATACCATAAATGATGAAATCCCATATTACATGAATCTAGAAAAGGAAATGTGAAGATTCATTTTTTTTCATCAATAGATTAAATATCATAATACTATTTTTGATTCTTTAAAACATTTGTGATGATGATTGATATGAAAATGAATAAATACACACTAAAATATATTCTCTTTATAAATTTAATATAAATATGAAAAATTATTTTTAGGTGTTTGTAGAATATAATGGGATGATGATTCTTGATCCTGGTGGTAAAAATAAAACAGGTTAAATGTTTGTTCAAACAAAAATATGGATGAAAAGAAAAAGGGTATTACAAATATTTTATAAGTGGCAATAAATTATTTGAAATACGAATACTCTAGATCATGGGAGACTCCCTCATATGGGATATTGATAAAACTGAAATGGAGATTGTGGAACTAAATTCTATTAGATATTTTTTGTATTAAATATATAGAAAATATATTATTATAGACAACATATAAGTGTTCCTTTGTGGATTTCAATGAATAAGATTTCAACATCTCATAGTGTGAATAAGATTAACCTCATAAAATTATGAAGTATAATATCATCTTGTGTATTGAATGAGAATACGAAGTAGATGAATCCAAATAATTTCCACGGATAAAATCCAATGTGTCAAAGCTAAATAATAGAAGAAAAAAATAGAATACCTAACATTACATATGCATTGAGAACAAATGAAGAAGGAAGTGTAGTATGTATGAAGTTTCACTAATTATCTGCTGATGGTCATGACCCTTGATGGCTGAGTGAGAGAATTCAGAAAATAGATACTGATTAATATATGCAAGTAAGGATATTTTAGTTGAGACTTAGTTGAAATCAGTTTGTAAAATGTTCAAAAGGTAGTTTAAGAATCTATATTGAAAATAGTAGATATATTAATGTTGATACAATGATATCCTATTCTATGTGAACATATAAATCAAATTATTGAAAATAGTTGAGATACCATTTGGTAGGCTGAATTCTAGTGGGATTATAGAAAATAAATGCATAATGGGATGACGTGTAACCAAAGGTCCTGGATGATACCATACCCCTACTGATGTGTATGGTAAACAATTGGTGTTAGAATAATCATTTCCCACTCAATTTTTTTTAAATTATGATTATATTATAAATTATGTGACTCATAAATCTTTATCACAATAAGGATTTTGTTTGAAAGGAGGTGTTAAACCTTCTAAAAACATAATTTGTTGAACTTTAATTTATTTCTAACACCACATGTGGTGTATGTGATTAGGCAGATATAAATAAATATATTTACATCCTAACAAGTGGAATATGATCAAATACTAAAGTGGGTAAAATTTTTATAAGATTAATTTATATTTTGGTAATATTTCATCCAAAACGGATCCCCCACATCCTTCTCTGGGGTTCATACACCTGATCCTAATTGAATTTCACAATCAATAACCCGAATGAACAAACCTAGGTATTGATAGATTTCCTACTAATGTTTGTTTAATATTTATCTTATATTATTATTTTAAAATTAGTTTATCATGATTTCATGTTTCCATTATTTAAAAAACTAGAAAAAGATTAATATGTAATAGTCTACGAATAATGGGTGATTGTGAAGGATCTTTGAGGTACAACCTATTTCCAGCCCCCATACTACATTCCTCAAGAATTATAAATTTTTATTCAATGTGAGGACCCTTTTATAGGATCTCTATTACTAAACTATTAAAAAATATGTTATGTGGATAATAAATATAAGGGTATTTATTTAAAATTACTAGACAATTCCAATCTAATAAAATTTCCATGAAAATAAATATTAAAAGTTTTTATGAATATAATTTTCAACTCAATATACATTATATAATTTGAAGTATTATAAATTTTATAGTTGTTGAATATTGACTATGATTTCCACTTAACCATTACCATAATTTGGATATATTCTATATTTATCTCCAAAATAATTACATTTGTGGACTAATTCATATAACAATTATTTAAGGAATGAAATAAGTGATAGGAATTTTATACTTAGAAGAACTATATATATCTTTGACTTAAGAGATTAAATATTTTGAAGTTTGAAAATAAATTGATAAAGGTTTCATAGATGAACTAAATGTCAAAAGAGACAATGTAAGAGCTAGAGATAGAAATTAAGGAACACACACACACACACACAAATATATATATTAAATATGATATCAAATTTTTTGGGTGAAATTGTTTTACAAGTAGAGAATATTTGAACATAGAATTTTTTATTATATAAATAAAAAAATATTATAAAATAGAAAAACTATATCATTATAAAATAATACAATCAAATATTAGAACTCATCGTATATTTTTAAAATCAAAGGGTATAATAAATACAAATAAAATTCAAGTATAGTGGAATTATAAGGCTTGGATAGTATTCTCTTGGGAGTAGCATGAATATGAAAATATGATTAAAGGCAATTAAAATTATTATTAATGTAATGGATATTTTATAAAATAATGATACACCCTTTTAATAAAATTCATTTTATAAGAGGGTTTGTTTTGGGAGTATATATTATGATAAATTTTTAGGAAATAAAAATAGCATGGTTAACATTATTACGTAATTGGAAGGTCAAAAGGTAATGATTTTTTTATTCAAACATTATGCAAATATATAATTTATTTATTAAATAACATTAAAAAATTATAAGAACAGGAAATAAAATATTATATAAACAAAAAGAGTTTTATAAATTATTAATTAAATTATAATTTTAGATTTAGCCATTATAATAATAAGAGAGTGTGAGGATAATATATTAAGACATCTCATTTGAAGGTGGATATATAGATTCTAGGTCCTAGGGTTGAGGATCGATAATAGAGTTCCCTAAGGATCTTGAACTCGATCTTTCATCAATGGTTAAAATCTTATATATTGATGGAAAATAATGAAAAAAGGTTGAGTACTCTCATAATAGACATTAAAAAATGATACAGATATCAGTCAAATAAATATTTCCAATCTTGAGGATGTAGAACCATAAACAATCAAAGATAAGGGTGGCACTACTGATGTGATTATAAATGAAGAGGTCATCCTGAATTGATTTGGTATTTGTGGGAATTTGAAAATATTACATCTTGTATTCTGGTTAGAGGGAGACAGTGGAAAGCCATGAATATTTATTGTAATTTAAAATAAATATGGTATTTTCTAATTGAAATAATTCCCAATGGGACTAGGATATTCCCACATTATCTTCCCCGCATAGGAATTAAAGTGTATATATTCTAGGATTAGGTCAATCATTTTAAAACCAATTATGATATGCTTCTAAGAATGAAATTTTGGATTAAACCATTAGCCATTATAAACACAAGGGTTCATTTAGGATCAAAAAAATTACTTAAAAATATTTTATGGAATCCTGTGATCTTATTCAATAAAAAATAGTTTTTATACTTCTAGTTAAAATTGATACTTTTACAAAAGCTTTTAAATTTATCCACTATGCTAGAGTTTTAGTGAATAATGATTTAAGAATTTTTTTTCATATGATATGATAAATCAATGGGGGGATTTAGTATCCAATAAAATTTTATATTAAAACATATTAATAAAACAATATCCCTTTATATAGTAGACACCTAGTTAAGAAATATACTATGTATATATAATTTAATATTTTTAAATAAACTCTCAAGAGATTCATAAAAAAACAGTTAGAATAACTTCATATTATTGTAATATTTTGAGACTATTCTAATTACTTTAAAAAATAAGTGCATCGCATGTAAAATATATCTATCAAAGTACAGTACTACAAAATTTATTTGAATAGAAAATTTAAAAATAAAAGAATCAATAATTATTACACACATAAAAATAAAAAAAATATAAATTTTCAGTGTCAAACCAAGACCTATTCCTATAAAATTGAAAATAATACACTGTTAATAAAGTTAATTAGAATAAATAGGATGATTCATAACCTAGATCATGTGTAGGTTACAACAATATGTAAGTCTATATGGTCTATCATGAGACCTCTTTGATAGATGTTGTGGTAATATAAATGTAAATGAAATATGGGAAATAGTATCTGGGAACTATTATATAATGTAAAAGAGTATTTGGTTTAATAGATAAACAATTAAATTCAAGAGCAACTAAAAGTTAAAATATAATAGACATTGAGAGAAATGAAGGTTCATTAAAGTGTTTGATCAATGTTTATTTCTTATGTAAAATAATATTCTCCTCTCAAGGTATTCCTTTATATCCTAGATGAGATGATAATACTGGAAAGTGTTTGAAGATATTATGGTGAAGTATAAATTAAAATAAATTGTTGTGTGTTATTTGAAACAAATATCTTTTTCACATTTTTCTAACTACTGAAAAAATTATCTTTTTAACTTTGTGATATATTATTTTTAAAAGAAATATTCATTTAAAAAGAAACCTTGGAGAATTATCAACATGAATCCTCATATATAACATGGAATATGAGAACATTAAATTATTTTTACCTCACATCTAAATATACATATACGGTGGTTGGAATATATATTTTTAATATATAATTCCAAATTATACATAGTCTCTTGAAGTGTTATACATCATATTATCCATGGTCACTTTAACACATAGGGAAAACATTGATAGAATACCTTGATAGGTCATGAATCGATCCATAGAACAAGCATTCACTTCATCTAAACATGCGGTCACTTGATGTCCATTTGGCCACTTCACCACATTTGTAAAATCCCCACTATTTCATATGGTCACATGACTTCATTAAGAAGTGGTTCAAAAACAACATTTGATCACTCAAAAAATTAGAAAATTTGGTAATTAAATGGATACACCATGAATTCACTTCATATAAACTTGTGGTTTCTTCGCTACACTTACAGTTTGTTTAGGAGTGTGATAAATCCACAAGAAATGATTAAATATTAAAGTATTCAAACCACTTGATAGTGTGGTCACCTCAATCCTTGATGAAAATTGTATTGAGTTCTATGTTTCATCATTTCCAATAAAATCCTTACGATTTCTTGAGACCTATTATAGTCACTTGAATACTTAATATTTTTTATTCTTCTGAATCACAGTCACTTTTGGAACTCGTATGGATTCACATCTGATTTGACTCTTAGGAAAAGTTTTATACGTAACCAAAATATATATGTTTCTAACATAAAACACAAAATTCATTAATAAATTATTAAACATGAAACATGTAATTTCTAGATTATTTCAATGAGATCCACCTTTTTATGATTATAAATCATGGAAATAATAAATAAAATAGTTTAATGAAAAGATATTTAAATAAAGAACCAAAATTTAACTATAACATACCATTTAGTTCTTCCATAACATTACTCCATGTTTTTTTATTATCAAAAAGATTAATAATATAAATTCAAACATAAAAAATACATTAGATATTGTTTTGAATATAAATTTAAATAATCATATAAAATGAAAGATATAATGATAAAGTAATGAAAAAAATATATTTAATTTATTTTAAAAAGGCTAGGAATATTTATAGTTTCCCTATTAGTAGACTTAATATGAATTAGAACGTATAGGGTCTCTAATGATTTAAGGTTAAATTGGTAGTTTGAATTTTCCCTTATATAGAGAAAGAGAATTTTTAGAGACAAGAGAAGGAGAATAGAAAACTCCATGAATTATAATTCCTTTGGAAATTGGTCTAATATGACAAATGGCATAAGGGAGACTCAGACCAAAGGGAGTTACTGAAGTTACAGAGGCCGAAGTGGTACCCATGGATGTAATGGTTATAATAAGATCAAGAGTAGCTAGAATGGGAGTGTTGGTTTTGTAAAGGTAAGGTTCTAATATTTGACAAATGTCTAATAAAACTCATTATCCATTCTCTATGATCTGTATAAACTTTTTTTATTAGACATAAACTAATCTAGTTAAGAATCAAAGACTATAATCTTTTTCCAAAATAGTTTTACAGTATTGAGTTAAATGAGTATTTTTTATATCTCTACCCAAATATCTAAATTAGGACTTCAAAACTATATTAGTAAATATTTTATAGAGATAATACTTGATAAAACCCTTAATGACATAATTATCCTTGGAAGTCTTAATTATCTTAGTATTATCCACGTAAAACAGGTTTTCACACTGAGAAACAAGATCCATTTATATCAGTAAGAATTAATTATTGAAATTTTTAATAAGAATTTGGATTTCCTCATACATGATTCTTCTAATAAAATCTTCATCTATTCAAACTGCCTCATAAGGTGAAGTAGGAGAAGTATCTGGAGGTTTAGAAGAATCAGTAACTATAATTTGATATTTTTGATCAATATTAATCAACATGTCCATTAAAATTTCTTGAAGATCTCCCACTTGGGATATAATACATTTAATATCATGATCAATTCGATCTACTTTAATAAATACATTTGACTATATATGAGAAATAACACTTGTAGTGATAAAGTAAATATCATTTTGTCTTCCATTTTCACTTGCACACTCTATATTGATAATGAATTCTTCCAAAAATTCCAAACTATAATTCTTAAATTGAATGAAGTAGGACGAAATAATTATAACTACCAAATATTAATGTATATAGAAATTACTTCACTTTAATGTAATACTTAAAACATTATACAAATAGATTCCCAAAGAATATATTAGTATAATTCCTTTAGAAACATATAATTATAAACCCTCGTACATAAGAAAGCTACATTATCTCCCACTAGGTTATCCAATAATAGAACCCCTCTTAGACATATCATACAATAAATATATGATCATAACATGGGGATGGAAAAAAGGGTGATATCAGATTCTCATTAAGGGTAAAAAGGAAGACATGTAAGCATATAGATGATCATAGGGGTATGAGAACCTGATCAAAAAATTAAAATATCACACCCTTCATATCAAAGATCATAAACATGAATCATGACATAAATCTTGGCAGATCATTAGACATGAATCATATTGAAATAAATAATATAATCTATAAAATCATAACTTTGGAATAAGATGTGGAATTATGGAAACACATAATCATATAAAATTATTTCCATAGTTGTCAAGGAATTTATGCCAAGACCATATGAGTAGCATGAGTTCACTCCCCATACAATCTTGGTAGTCATGGTTTAATCCAATGTCCATCTTAGTATAATTATTTCACTCCTCATACCATCTTGGTAGTCATATTATTCAATATCATACCATTTTAGTCTATCTCATAATATATAAATATTTACCAAATTCATTAGAGGGAGGTATAGGTACCACCCATATCATAATGATATTATATATACATGTTCCAAAAAATCATAAATAATCATATCATAACCCATGAAATGAATTTGGTATCAAAAACATGTAATCATATAATAACCTATTCAAAAAGATATATGTTTCATAATCATTTCATAAAAATTATAACCCAAAAGAAGAAATGGGTTTCGAGGGAATATATCCTCTGAAAGAGAATTAATTTGCATAAACACCATACCAACAAATTACAAATCATTTAGAGAAAAAACATTAATAGAAACTATGAATAATTTCCTCATAAAGACATGAGTAACACCAACATATTTCATCTTATATGAAAAATAATTATAAAAGGTCTTTTAAAAAAATATCTTGAGGAAAATAGCCTTTACTATTTGATTTTTTTTCTAAAAACATAAAAATATTTTAATACCATTTTCATGAAAATAAACATGAAAAGATAACAAGGAAAATTTGAAACCATTTTTATAACAATTTCCTTTGAAAATATATAATGATATATTGAAAATGTTTTCAAAACCATTTCATTTATAATATTTTGAATACTTATAAAGAATGATTGAAAATGTTTTAAAAATAATTTCTTTGAAAATACCTAGAAAAAATAAAAATAAATCTGGAAAAATTTTAAAAAAAAATTTAAATAGAAAAACTTTTTTTAAACTATTTTCTTTAAGAAAATAACTTTGAGCACATTTAAAGGAAGAATTGATAAACACAAAGCTTTCTAAAACCCTTTTATTTGAAAACCAGTCTTAATAAATGCATGTTAAAAATATTAAGAATTATATAATTTACTTAAAAATAAACATGTAAACTTATATTATAATCCTAAAAGTATATTTTGGTCATGATTACTGGTATGTTCGTACTGGCCGAACACTCCTATTTACCTTAAACGTTCAAAAAAGTGTCTCAATGAGAAAATGAAAAGAAGATTCCCTCTAAACCATTTTGTAAAAAGTAAAACATGGTAAAAAAATTCCTTTAACATCATAGGATAAAAGTTAAAAAAATTAAATCATTTTTAGAAATCATAGTTTAGAAAGAACAATGATTTCTGACCGAAAGGAAAGATGTAGCCACATTTTCATAAAAACATTTTTTTAATTTTACTAAGTAAAAAATAGTGGAAATGGTATTATTAAATGGATATAACATGAATATACATAGGTTAAAAAAATTCATGAGATTTCTTGAGATATGTATCATACGATTTCATCATTGGAATCATAATTGTAAACAATTTCAATAAACGATGATATTGTTTCAATAAACATCTTATCACATGGTAACATTGAATCATAATACTAATGTAGAAAAATGAAATTACATGATGCATAAAATATCATGAAATTAAGAATATTTTTTATATAACATTTCAATTACATCTCAGAAAAAATCATGTAGGTGTATAGAAAAACATGTTTATCAAATAAGGCCAATTGAGACCAAACTACGTTACCGATTTGGTAAATTCTGAAAAATAAACCCCATTAAAAAACTATCATAGAATGGATAAGTAAATACCCATAAATTTAATAATATTATTAATATAAAACATATATGGCTAGTATATTCACCACACAAATGAAATAAGGGTTGATAAAGGCATGTATCTCATGGAAATAAATAGTTAGATGAAAACCTCATAACTTGTGTCTTAAATCTCATCGTACTCAAATAAAATTCATATATAATAAATATGAGTTTATTATAAATTTAGAAAACAAATATATTCTTCTATCTAATACTATATATGGATTTATTATGACTTTATGTTACCTTCGTGTTAACAATTATTTGTTATGGATTCACTTCGAGTAAAATATGTTTTCGTCTTCGTATGTGTCTTAATTTGTTTTATCATGGGTAGTTATACATATATCATGATTTTAATAATTTAAAACATGATATAAATATAATTTATATTAAGTGTATTTTTATTACAATAATCTATATAATATAGAAGTTTGAAATAAATTACATCGTTCGTGGAGACGGTAGTTTGTATGTATGCATGAACGCTGTTTCCATTTTATTGTCGTATTGATAGAAAGAAAGAAAATGAAATATATTTATATATTTATATAATATAATTAAATTATAATTATAATGATATATATATCACATAAATTCACTAAAACCATCGTTAATACATTTTCATGTAGTGTGTGAATGAATCACATCGCTTTGAGGGGGCGGTAGTCCATACTTACTCAAACCAAATTATCATATTTACACAAAATATAAAGTATAAATATTTATATTGTAAATTAATTAAAGAAGATTAAATGTATCATATATATCATATATATTATATATAAATATATTTTCCATCATAATGGCCACCATGAGGGATGGTAAACAAGAAAACGAACAATCATCGTTCTGTGAGATGGTAGTTTGTCACACACATAAACAATATGTTTGTTCTTTATTAGATGGATATGTATATAATATTAGGTCAAAATATTTTAATAAAAATTTATAAGTATATTTAGGATTCTTTTTTTGTTTTAAATTCATTGAAAAATTTGAGTTTATGGGGTGGAGAATGAAAATAATATAAAGAGCTTGAGGAAGGATGTTACCTCTTCTTTGGGAAACTCCTTTTAGTTTACAGCAAAGGGATTCATTGGATATTTTCCCAAGGGAAAATTCAAGGAGTAGAAGAGGGATTTTTGGAAATTTATTTTTTCTATATTGGATGAACAGAAGTGATTTTAGAGGTGTGATAAAAGGGGATAGTTGGTGGCCTTTTATAGGGAAGGGAAAAGACTCACTTGGTGTTTTTTAAAAAAAAAGTTAGGTGTAACCATTTTTTTACATAAAAATTCATCCCAATCCTCAAAAACTCAATAATGGAAGCTTTATAGACGAATAATTTCTATAAAATGGGTTTTGGATATGTTTATTGTTCATTTTATCCCTTAAGTTTATGGTTTATTCCCTTGTTAATCTTATTTTCCCTTTATTATTTTAATTATTTTTAACTACTTTCACTAATATTTTTGGAAAAAAACTAATTTTACCATATTAGACATTATAAATTATGATGATTAAAAATATGGAATAAAATTATCCAAATAAAAATCATATAAATAGAAGAAATTAATTTAAATTTAATCCCACAAACATGACAACAATGCGGGTTTTAAAAATAAAAACGTACAAAATTTGCTCTGTTTCTATATTAAATTTAAATGTGAAATTAATTACAATGAACTAAATTCAATTATAAGAAAAAATATTAATATAATTGAAATTTAAAACCAATTAAAAATATAATTTTACTATATAAATATATTATATTACAAATCAGTTTTGAAGTAAAATTCATTATTTTTCACTATTCATCAAAATATGAAACTTCACAAAAAAATACAAAAAAATCACCATAACCTAATTATTATGTTTCTTATTGAAATATTAAGTTTTTTTACATATATTTTTTATAAAATATCCAAAAAATGGATTTAAGATGGGTTCTTCATTAAAAGGTGATATAATTGGCTTAATAAAAATATAGGTATTATGTGTGAAATTGGGTTTATTCCTAGAATATGTTTATAAAATATATTGGATGAATATCAAAAATATTTCATTGGATATATAATATATATATTAAATTAATATCACTCACTAATTTTGATTAATTTAATTTATTAGGACAAAACATCTTTGTGGGCATAAAAATATTTTTCTATATAAACATCCCTTTATATTCAATTGGTTCTTATATCCATTTTTAATCCATTTGTATCTAACGAATTCAACCATGTATTTTCCTAAGTTAGTTAATCTTATTAATAGCCATCATCTTAACTAATATTTTATATCTTATTAAATTAAATAGTAATATTTTTAATAATGTATTATTGTTTGGTAACACTAGGTCTTACATGTTACGTAAGCCATAGAGAAAAGTCAGTCTTACGTGTAATGTAATATAACATCATTATTCCATGTAAATAAGGATAAACTTTATGTTTTGTATACTATTTGATTAACTTGGTTTTGTGTATAACTTAATCCAGACATGGCACTTTAATATAAAATTATCTTTTTTTAGTGTTACATGAAATGAAAAATACAAAAAGAATTAAATTTAATTTGAAAAAATATATTTCACAAAATACCAAGGAGTTATATTCTTCCCCTCATAAAATGAATTTCACCCTAAAAAATCATCTAGTTTATCAATGTTTTAATACTTGGAAATTCATTTGAAATAAACCCACATTATAAAAATTAATCCTAAAACGTAATTTAAAAAGGTAAAGTTGAAAAAATGATAGTTACCCTAAGCAACATATAACTTGGTTTACACATAAGAGAACATAGGTGGAAAGTGAAAACAAGGACTTCAAGGAAAAGAGTAAATATTTTTATGGAGTGAATGAGGTCATCAATCTCAAATAAGTGAATTATCAATCAAATTTTTAGAGACTAAAATTCATAAATATTTTATGTTTTAAAAGCCCATTAATTAAAAAATAATTAAGGTTTTAGGACAAAATTCTTTCATTGAGAATTTTTCTAACTTTGAGTAATTATTTTATTGACCGAGAATGTAAATAAATATACATACTTGACATATTTCTTTAAAAAAATAATTCTTTGGTTATTCATTTATAAATTTATAATTCATCCATTAATTCAAGAAATGTATGTTCAGAAATTAACTTTGATGCATGAAGCACTAAAATAATCACTAAGCAGATCACAAGGCCCATTAAAAAAATGAAAAGTATAAATATTTTTCTCTAATTATTATTCAAAATAAATATGGTCAATACCTTAATCTATAAACATAAAATTTAACTCTACTGGTTCATCAATAATATTTATCTATGAAAAATAATTACGCATTAACAAGGACATCACGTAGGCTAGTGGTAGGCGTGAAAAACTTATCATCCTTCAGTCATGTGTTCATGACCCATAAACTTTACATACATGATCGGTTGTCACCCATTATACCTGATTTCCTTTTATAACAACACAGTAATCTAATTTCTAAAATAAATATGATGGAAATCTTTAAAATATGTTTAATCACTATATAGACTTTTAACCTAGGTTTTCAATACAATGTCAATACGTAAATACTTCCCACTAAGTTTAGGATATAATTTTCATGAACGATTAACCTTATAAACTTTATGAAAGATGAAAAAAAAATAGAATAAATAAGGTCATGAAATCATCTAAACAATGATCCCCTATATATAAAAAAGTAGCTCTTTATTGTTACATTCCAAACATGTGAATACTTTTATCAAGTATTCTATTGAAACATTTAAATGACCTGAATTATCATATATCATTGTTGAAAACATGTATGTTTCCATATTCCAAAGTATATTGGATCTATTCCTTAAATCAAAAAATGTTGTAAAATTCATCAATGATAGCATAAAACAATTGTCAACGAGTCCTTACTTAATTCTAAGGTAATCAGTTCCATATAATTTAATTATTCATCCCATATATATTTTTCCAAAAAAAATTATATTAACTTAAAGAACATATTACAAGTCAATTACCTTAGTAAAAACATCACCTTTTCATTAAATCACATTTACAGTCCATCAAAAACATTCAACATAAACATGTAAATAATGAGTGAAAAACATAAATAGAACAATCCTTGTATATTCCATCATTAATATAACATAATTTTTGAATCCAAATACATAAAAACATATATTATTCCACTTAATCCATAATTCATAATAAGGATACCTAATCCTATTATTTAACACCTCTTTCCTTTCACATTTCATCTGTAGTCTCATTATAATCTATAATATAACCATTAATCACACCATATTGCAGATTCCCTTTGGGATATATCCCCTTAGGAAATCAAATTTTATAATGACCCTTCATTACATAATTAAACAATTTTCACTTTGATGATGTCTTAGGGAGACAAATATTCCTATCCATTTTGTTAAAAAACCCTTCATTTTTTCTTTGTAGTTACTTGCTTTTTGTCTTACATTCCCACAATCAAAACACCATATTGTTCCTCAAATAAATTTACATTTGTGATTCATTACACATTCTTGAGAAAAAGTAATCTAAATATTCATTCTTTAATGGTCTCCATTACCAAAACTCTCTGAAAAATACTTTCTTCTCTTCCTTGGTGAGTTCATTAGTTGGTTAAGGTACATGTTTTTGACCTTGTTCCTTTAAAACTTATTAGAAATAATCACAAAGTCCTTCACCCCATTGATCATCCCATTTGAATTATCATTAGAAAATATTTCATCACATTCATCATTAAACTAATTCCTTCTGGTTCCCACCATTGACTAAAACTAGAATGCATAGTGTGAGGAATACTTATCATAGTATAAAACCATGTAATAATAAAAAAAATAATTTCTTATAGGATATCTAAATTAGGAAACCTTCCTTAAACTATGACACCTTAGCTTTATCCTAGGTTATTCGTAGCCAAATTCTTTTTAAATCTTTCATGGTGGTTTATAAATAGTTTATAAATTCTCAAAGCATATTACCCAGGAGTGTCAAACTAGTTGTATAGCAAGGCCCATTGTTGTGTAACGGGTTACACTAAGTCAAGACCGACACACCTTGTGGGAGTTGTTACTCCTAGGTACATCTTTTCAAGAGCCACATCTACTTGTAGTATCTAGATAGTGATTTATTTCTAAGAAACCACTCACTCTATCCTTTACCAAAATAATAGTATATTATCCTAAATATTAACTTATCCTTACAATTATCGTTAGAGTCTTCCCTAGATATATACTTAGAAATATACCTAGAGATCTCACAAAAGTTTTATCATCCTAGTTTCCAAAGGTTGACTAAACCTTCACTCTGATACCAACTATAATGACCCAGTAATGACAGACATAGAAATTACATCACTTTTTTAGAATAGATAAAACATTATACAAACATACTCCCAAATACTATATTTGTTTGGTAACTTTGGAAACATGGAAACGTAAACTCTAATACATGATTGAGCAACATTATCTCCCACTAGGTTGTCCAATATTATCACCACTCATAGATATATCTTACAAGAAATATATCTTCATAATCTAGGGAAGAATACAAAAAATTGGTGAGCTCTGGTTCTTAGTATGAGTAAATAAGGGATACATGTAAGAATAAACATGAGAATATGGATATATGAATGTGATTATAACATTATAATATCACACCAATCATATCAAAGATCAAAAATATGAATCATGGAATAAATCTTGGTATTTCACATGACATGAATCGTATATAAATAAAGAACATAATCCATGAAATCATAACATAGGAATAAGACATGGAATCGTGGAAACACATAACATATAAAATGATTTTTATAGTAGTAAATGAATTACTTCCCAAACCATCTTAGTATCATGGGTCCACTCCCCATACCATCATGGTAGTAATGGTTCACTCACTGGGTTGTCTTAGTAGCATGAGTTCACTCCTCACACCATCTTGGTGGTCATGGATCACTGCCATGACCATATTAGTAGAATGATTTTAGTCCTTATACCATCTTGGTAGTCATGGTTCACTCCCATGTCCATCTTAGTAGTCAAGGTTCACTCCAAATAATATCTTAGTCTATCTCATGAGATATAAATCTTTACCCAATTAATTTGAGGGAGATATAGGTCTCACCCATCTCATAATGAAATAATACATACTTGTGCAAAAAAACATAAACAATCCTATCATAACACATTAAATAAATTGGGTATCATAAAAATGTAATCATATCATGACCTATAGAAAAATATATAGGTTTCATAATCATTTCATAAAAATAATAACGAATAAAAATAAATAGGTTTCAAAGGAATGAAACCCATGAAAGATAAACGGGTTTCATAAAAATCATACCAACAAAACACAAACCATTTAGATAAAGAATATGAATGTAAACATTGAATTGTTTCCCCATAATGGCATGAGTAACACCAAGGGATGTCATCATAGAGGGTAAATAATTTTGAAATATATTTTAAAAAAAATATTTAGGAAATTATACTTTATAATTTGAAAAATGTTTTCTTAATCCATAAATCCATTTAAAAACCATTACCATGAAAATAAATACAATAACTTATAAGGGATGTTTTGAAAACCTTTTCCTTTTAAAACTTCTTAAAAACATATAATGAAAGCTTGAAAATATTTTGACAAACATTTAACTGAAAATACTTTGAACACTAATAAAAATTCATGAAAACTTTTTGAAAATCAAATTCTTTGAAAATAATTTAAAAACTTATAAATAAATATTGATTATTTTTAAAATACTTTTTAAATGTACCTTTTTTTGAAAACCTTTTTCTTGTAAAAAATAGATTTCAAATCTTTTAACAAAAGCATGGAAAACCACACAATATTTTTGACAACCTTTTTTAGAGAAAACCACTTTAAAAACATTTATTGTCCCAAATATTAAGAAACAAATTCCTTAAAAATAAACAAGTAAACTTATAATGGAATATTCAAGGAAAAGAAAATTATGATGACAGTTATATCAGTACATGCTGAGCATTCCTTTTTACCAGAAAAGTTCAGAAAAGTGTCTTGATTAGAAAATGAAAATATTATTCTTCATAAACTAGTTTTAAAAAGGTAAAACATGGATAAAATGTGACACCCCGACCCCAGTTACCCAAAGTCGGTGCATTATTACATAACATCGGCATGATCACAAAATATCATGTCTCGAAAGACCGATTAGTTTAGTATCCTTAGAAACACTAGATACATTCATAAGTCTTAAATTACATCATAAAGTGAAAAACTACAAGAAAGTAGTCTCCATAATCCACACTCATATCCACTTAGACTATCCCTACAGGTTATTCATAAAATACTTATTTACATCTTGGGAAAAATAAAACAAAGAAAGGGGTGAGCTCAGATGATCAATAAGGGTAACAATATAGCATAAACTTTTATAAATAAGCATAATCATTTAAGGCAATGTATAACTAATAAAAAAGACTTTTAAACTTCAACTTCAGTATAATATGGAAAATATAAAAAGAAATAATTCCATTTACTTATTCTCATGGATATAATACTAGTCGAATAATCACATGCAATATCAATAACCACTTTTATAATGATGAAATGCATAATACAGGACATTCATAACCACATAGTCAAGGCCTTATGCCAAGACTATAAATAATATTTTGTTAAGGCCTTGTTCCCAGACAATAGTTTGTCTCATGAGACCTACCGATGCATCGAGGAGCTATAGTTGGCTCCACCCGTCACTTACTAAGTCCAATGCATTCCTCATATGAAAAGGTTTAAAAATAACATAAACATTTGTATTAAAGCTACCATGTAAAATTTCAATAATTTATCCATAATCCATGAGTGGTATAAAAATAACACATCCACAGTCAAACATATCACAAACCTTCAATGCAATATGGAAGATTTCTATCATAAAAAATGAACTTCAAACAAATTTCAAATCCATCAAAGTATGTTGACATAGACGAAATAAAAACATTTTTTAGAGAAATATCTATTTATATTTTGATATCATTTAAGAAAAAATTTATTTTGAAAATATTCATATAAGATTGTGAGGTAATATTTGATGATGTTATAACGGCAGAAAATATCCGCACCCGCTGTATATGTTAAAAAACATTCTTACCTTAATTTTGTCGAAAAGGTTATAAAAGACCTTGTTTGGAAAAAGATGAAATGATTCCTTTATAAACAACTTATAAAAATTCAAAAAAGGTTATAAATGACTTTAAATCATAGTCTATAAAATAGTAATAATTTTTTGAAATATATTTTTGAGAAAAATGGATGTGGATGATAAAGAGGTCCCAGTAGATACTTACGTGAAAACAACCTCAGATAATAAAGAGATTGTGAAATTAACCCTTACCTTGTAATTATCCTTGGTCGAGGGTAGGTTAACCTTCAGCATAATAGTTTAATCATTTTTATTAAATTATGAATGAATCATATACATAAATATGATATCATATATGATATTCTAATATTGCTTTGTTAATAATATTTTAGTATTATCATCGTTTTGGTTCACTTACTCGTTTTATTTTATATGTTTTGTCACATAAGCCATGTTTGTTATGGATAGGTTGTATATTATTCATATACAGAATTAAATCAAGTCCTTAATCATTATTTTTAATCATCAAATGAAAATTATTCTTGAATGGATACGATGGGGAATGAATCTCATCGCGTTCGTGGAGACCGTAATCCGTACGTATGCACGAGCGACAACATCATTCTTTTGATATTAAAATAATATATAATTGGATATTATATCATATATAATGAATAATTATAATGTTATATTTATTATCTACATCAATTACATGTCATTATTTTACCCATCCAAATAATAATGTCTTGAATAATAACTACACCACAACGTGGAGACGGTAAACCGTACGTACGCACGTATGGTGACATGTAATTCAAAGGATAGATAGAATAACAAATTTGGTTGTACCATATTTATAATAACATCACAGTATATAGAAGATACTGGAGTTATTATTTTATATTAGAAACAACAAATAAAAAGGAAGTGTAAGAGGAAAAGAACTTGAAAGAGGGTGGTGAAATTATTACCTCTTCTTCGGGTTATTCCATTTTGATTTGATCAAAAGGGATCCTTAAGATGGCTTTCTGACTAAAGGAAGGACTCTAGGATGAAGTGAGTATAGTTCAGAGTGTATTGTTTCAGAGTTTGGCCGGTCCAAAAGGCATTGAAGGTGTGAATTTGAGGGAAGGGGGAGTGAACTTTTATAAGAGGGGTGAGGGGCACCTTAGGAAAAGCAAGAATTATTATTTTATAATAAAATAATTTTCAGTTTCTATTGGCTTCAAAGTGTATTTTCTAAAGTATAAGGTTGGTATGGGTCAAAAAAAACTCAAGAAATAGGTTTTAGATAGTTTTGGTTAACTATATTATCATTATCTTTTAGATTTAACTCTTAGTTAAATAGTTTGACATTTACCATGTGTCTTTGTATTTTTATATTATATGGTTAATAAACTTACTATATACTTACAAGATAATCCCAAGTGGTTAATTAATGATACACCTATCATTATATATGTCCTTTGGCCAAACAATATATTTTTAGGAATAGAATATCAATTAATAATATAATATTTGTTTTAAAAACTCTTTTATGTCAATTTTGACACTATTTGGTATTTTTTTTCTAAATTCATAAAAGCATTATTACTTCGATGAAAATTCATATAACCAACCATAAAATGTCATAATAACCAATAAAATTAGTTTAATTCATAAAAAGAATAAAATTAAAATTATTTGGATATTTATAATATCAATTATTTTAATATTTCATTAATTAGGTAATTACTGCATTATCATTGTGTCATAAATAATTTAAATTATTTAATGTACAAAAAATATAAATAAAATACCATTATGTATGAAATATTTTTATCTTTCTAATTAATATTTATAGTCGAATTTATCTTTTGTATAACCCTATATGAAATGTGTTTTAGTTATTAAATTTTGATTTTAACTCTTTTAACTCTTCTTTAGATAAAATAATAATAAGTTTCCTAATCTAATCCAATTGGATAAAAGAGGTTTATAATTTATTCCTAAGGTTTTTTGGTCGAATTATACCTATCCTATAGAATTATGACATGTGTTAGGGTAATAATAATATCATTTTTACCATTAATTACCCTATTTACTTTTAACCGTGGTAAATAATAGTAAAAAGTTACTATTCA
Organism: Viscum album; assembly: GCA_963277665.1. NCBI lineage: Eukaryota > Viridiplantae > Streptophyta > Magnoliopsida > Santalales > Viscaceae > Viscum > Viscum album. The sequence continues at coordinate 1,110,714,588 of OY728137.1, forward strand.
ACAAAAAATTACTTTCATCTCATTGAACTACATTTTACTTACTGATATCAACTGTGTCTCTTGGATTTTTGAAATTACATTCATAGAAATGGTAAAATTATGCTTTATGTGAATTTGAAACTTCTCCTAGGAGTTGGGTAAAAGACGGTGAAAAGTTCAATAAAATTTTTATATATTTAAAATTATTATAAACTGACTCCAATGAATTCTATTGAACTTATATAAGTATTATGTATCTATTTTGACCTAAAATAAATTTAATTAAATAAATAATTATTTAAATAAAAATTCTGTTTTAAACTATAACTCAATGTTTTTCACTATTCATCAAAAATTGAATGTTTTCAGAAAATACCAAAAATCACCCTAAGATAATTTCGATATTCTGAATCCAAAAATGAAGTCCATTTTGAAATATAAAATTTGTAAAATTTCAAAATGTGGGTATTACTATTCATAATGGCTACTTTGATTGGTCGTGGTGTGTTAGAATCTCGAAGTTGCGTACAATGCAAGCTATTGCATTATTCAAAGGGAAACGCACTGTGGAAGCATGGAGTGTTACATTATCCCCTCCTTCAAATAATTTCATCCTTGAAATTTCAAGAGTATTACTGCATAAAAAGACACGTGTGGTTCTTCATCATAAGTTCCTTGGGTTCCCACGTTGCATCTTCCATCTTATGGTTTCTCCATAGAACTTTACCAGATGAGTCGTTCGGCTTCTCAATACTTGTTCTCTCGTATCAAGAATCCCGACGGGTTGTTCTCAATAAGACAGACCGGGTTTTAGTTTTAATTCCTCATAGTTGAGTACATGCATTGGGTCAGACATTTATTTTCTCAATAGTGATACGTGGAACACATCGTGAACTTTGGAGAGATTTGGCGATATTGCCAAATGGTAAGCTACAACCCCAATTCATTTTTGAATTTCAAAAGCTACGATGTACTTGGGACACAATTTTCCCTTCTTACCAAAACGTATAACACCCTTCCATGGAGATACCTTCAAGAAAACATGATATCCTACCTGAAATTCCAAATCCTTCCTTCAGTTATCGGCATAGCTCTTCTACCTACTTTGAGCTGCTTTGTTACGAGTTTGTATTAACTTCACCATTTCCATCGTTTCCTCCACAAGTTCTGGGCCTACGAGTTTTCTTTCACCAAAATCATCCCAACAGGTTGGTGTGTGACATCTCTTTCTGTATAACGCTTCATATGGTGCCATCTGAATACTTAAATGGAATCTATTTTTATAGGAAAATTCTACCAGAGGTAAATATTGATCCCACATTCCTTGAAAGTCAAGTGATCATGATCTCAACATATCTTCTAAGGTTTGAATAGTTTGCTCTGATTTTCCATCAGTTTGAGGGTGGTTTGTAGTGCTCAAATGATGTTCCGTATCCAGAGCTTTCTGAAGAATTTTCTATAATCTTGATATAAAATGGGGAACATGATCAGAAACAATCAATAGTGGTACCCCATGAAATCTTAAAAATTCATTAATATATAGTATTCCTAATCGTTCAAGTGGTCAATCTTATCTTGTAACAAGAAAATGTGATGACTTGGTAAGACGATCAACAATGGCCCATATTGCATCATTCCTTCTAGGAGTCTTTGGTAGTCCCATAACAAAGTCCATCATAATATTATCCCATTTCCACTCAGGTATGGGAAGAGGTTGCAGGACTCCTCTCGGTTTTTTCCTTCCAGCTTTCACTTATTGACAAACCATACATATTGACACAAAATCAGAAATCTCCCTCTTCATGTTGTCCCACCAAAAATGATCCTTCAAATCTCTATACATCTTAGTGCTACTAGGGTATATAGAGAAATTGGAACTATGAGCATCATCTAACAAATCCATTTTTAGATCAGCTATGTCGAGAATACAAAGTATCATCCCAAATTTTAAAATTCAATCTTTATACACAAAGTCACTCAATCTCCCATCATTCACAGCTTTAATATTCTTTTTAAACTCTTCATCATCGATCAGAGAACTCTTTATCCATTCTAGTAAGGATGGTTTTGGAAACCATTTGAAAAATTATTGATGATCCACCTTCCATGGTTATTCACATATCCATCTTTACTAGATCCAGGTATATAGGATCCTTTTCAACGCTCATCTTGTTCAAAACTCCATGATCTTTTCTTCTCAAAGAATCTTCCACCTTATTTGTCTTCCCTGGGTGGTACTGTATCGTGCAATCATAATCCATGAGTAGTTTAAGACATCATTTTCCCCTCATGTTGAGTTATTTCTATGAGAAAATATACTTCAAACTCTTTTGATCATTTTAAATCTCACATTTTTTCACCATAGAGATAATGTCTCCAAATCTCCAAAGCAAAGATTACAGATTCTAACTCATGATCATGAGTAGGATAGTTTTTCTCATGAATTTTAAGTTGTTGTGATGCATAGTAAATTACCATATCATTCTGCATAAGGACACAACAATTTCATTTCTTTGAAGAATCTCTATAAATAAGAAACCCATAATTCCCCGATGGTAGAGTAAAGATAATAGCATTGACTAATCTTCGCTTTAGTTCTTTGAAACATTCTTCACACTCTTTTTTCCAAACAAATTTAACCCCTTTATGTGTGAGCTTCGTTAATGGGTTAGCCAATCTGGAAAAATTCTGGACGAAATGTTGATAATAACATGCGAAACCAATAAAACTGCATACCTCAGTTATACTCATTGGTGCTGGCCATTCTTGGATTGATCTTGTCTTATAAGAATCAATGTAGATTCCATCCATAGAGACAATATGGCCAAGAAAAGAAATCTCTTGAAGCCAAAATTCACATTTTCTAAACTTCCCATATAATTCATGTCTTCTAAGAGTCATTAGAATAATGTGCAAGCGATTTTCATTATCCTTGTAGCTTTTGGGGTATACCAAGATATCATCAATAAATACCACTAAAAATTCATCAAGATATTCCTTGAAATCTATGTTCATCAGATCCATGAAAACAGATGGTGCATTAGTCATCCCAAAAGGCATTACTGTAAACTCGTAATGCTCGTACCTGGTTTGAAATTCTATTTTTGGAATGTCTTCCTTCTTCACACACAACTGATGATATTCAGATCAAAGATCAATCTTTTAGAAGTATTGTGCTCCATGAAGTTGGTCGAATAAATCATCAATGTGAGGTAGGAGATACTAATTCTTTATTATTATAGCATTGATCTCTCTATAGTCAATGCACAACCTCATAGATCCATCTTTCCTTTTAACGAAAAGGATAGGGGCTCCCCATGGAGAAACACTAGGGAAAATAAATCCCTTATTACTCAATTCCTATAGTTGTTTCTTTAGTTCCACTAATTCCACATTGGCCATTCTATAAGGGGTCTTCGATATGGGCCTTGAACCATGAATTAGGTTAATGGAAAACTCATTTTCTCGTTATGGAGGATGTCCAGGTAAAATCCTCTAGAAAGACATAAACACATTCTTGCACAATAGGTACATCCTCTATTCAAACATTCCGTTCCTCACCCACAGTTATTTCATTCTCTTCCTCCTCAATAATTGAATTTAGTTGAGCTACTGGGGGTGGATCTAGATAATAATTAGGTGGTGATGTTTCTTCTCTAAAGATAAGGTACTCCTTATCATCATCAAAAATTGTAACCTCCTTCTTCTTAAAATAAATTTTCCCATCATGGTCAGAAAGTCAATCCATACCGAGGATTATATCAAATTCCATAATGGGTATGATGATGAGATCATCAGATAAATAACATTTATATGCCTTAACGGGAACTGATTCACAAAACCTTGTTGCAATGATACTTCCCTTTAGAGTTTTTACTGACAACTCCCTTGTTAAATAAAATTAGAAATATCTAATTTTCTTAGCAAACTAGGAAGATATGAAACAGTGTGATTATCTATAATAAAATAAAGAATTGGCTAAATTTAAGGAAACTATTAAATTAACAGCCACCGTGTCTTTTGGAGCTTCAACCTCAGCAGTAGTGATCGCATAAGATTATCCTTGATCCCTTGGCATTTTCTGAGGTAAGTTTATCTAATTCTTAATATTTTCATTTTCATAATGTCACATCTCCCAAGAATTGTTGAATTGAACATTGGTAGCCTCTTTCTTCCCCTTGCAATCACGAGCTTTGTGGGATTTTTCACTACACTTATAACAGACTCCCATTCACTTCAGAAAAGTATGAGGGAGTTTCTTCCCACATTTACTACAGGTTGGATATTCAACTTTTCCTTTATTCCCCTTATTTCTATTTCCAGAGTGATCAGAAGATCTCTTTTTCTATTGCTTTGATTTAAAGTCATAAGACTTAGAGAATTCATTTTCTATCTTGATAGAGAATTCCTTTTCTATCTTGATAGCACATGAGATAATATATTTGTATGACGAGAAGGATTGTGAGACTAATTCTTGACAGAGAAACAGTTTTAACCCATCAAAGAAATGATCAATCTTAATTCTTGGGTTATGTATATAATCTGCAGCATGCCTTGCTAACCTTGTAAAGATAGACTCATACTTTTCAACATTCTTGTCCTCCTTTTTCCTCAAACATAGAAATTGTCTTTCTATATCCGCTCGATGGACATGAGGAAAGTATTTTTATAAGAAAATATCTTTAAACTCCCTCCATTCCATACTTGATACTTCTTCATCTTCCTTTGTGTTTTGTATCAAAGACCACCATTGATACGCATCTCTAGTGAGGTGATAAACTGCCATGAAAACTTTTTCCGATTCACTACTCCCCAAAGCCTAAAATTTTTTCTCTATAAAGCTTATTCATTGCTCAGCTACTAATGGATTTTTTCTCCCATTAAATTTTGATATTTTTTTCCTCATAAATCGATCTAACATTGAACCCCCATATTTTGGTTCAGGGTGCTTCATACGGGTATGTTTATTATTCATAACCTGAGTGAGATGTCCCAGTATAGTGATAAGATGACTAGAACCCGTTTTATCACCAGCTCCACTATAATTATATTGAGAAAGAGGTCAATCTCTACATGGAGTGTGTGCATTGATACGGTTTCCATTCCTTCAACTATGCGCCATTTATAAACAATGTAATACACTAGATTACCTTATGAATCACAATACATAAATCCAAACTTGTAAAACACATACAACAAATTGAAAATTTTATGGATATAATCCATAATCATAAAAATGTTTTCATAGAGGAAGTATATACTCATAAACCCTTCAAAATTGTTTTTAAAGAAAATGAGAATTATCTTAAACATATCCCTCAAAAGTTTCGTAACCAAGAATACAGTAGGGCCCGTTGTCGTGCACCAGTTCTCGTTCGAGTCTAGCTCAAAGCGGTGTTTTTAAAGTTTTACCCCTTGGTACATTTTTTCCAGAGTCACCGCTCTCTGCTCGTATCTAGAAATGGATGTATTTCTCAGAAAACTCACAAAATCTCTACAATACCAAAATTCTAGGATGTTATTCTATACTAATTCTTAATGTCTATCTTAGGGCTCTGTGCTCTAATCAGAGTTTATCTGAATCTAGCTTTCAAGTTTTGTACTAAACTTCCTCTGATACCAACTGTAATGCCCCGACCCCGGTTACCTAGAGTCGGTGGATTATTACATAACATTGGCATGATCACAAAAGATCAAGTCTCGAAAGACCGATTAGTTTAGTAGCCTTGGAATCACTAGATACATTCATAATTCTTACATTACAACATAGAGTGAAAAAATACAAAAACATAGTCTCCATAGTCCACACTCATATCCCCTCAGACTATTCATGCAGGTCAGTTATAAAATACTTCCTCAAATCCTGGAAAAAATAAAACATAGAAAGGGGTGAGCTCAGATTCTCATTAAGGATAACAATATAGCAGAAACTTTCATAAATAAGCACAAACATTTAAGTCAATGTATAACTAAAACAAAAGCCTTTAAAACTTGAAATAAAAAATAATATAGCAAAAACAAAAAGAAATAATTCCATTTACTTATTCTCATGGATATTCTACTAGTCGAATAATCACATGCAATATCAATAACCACTTTCATAATGATGGAATGCATAATGGTAGAATTTCATAACCACATAGTCAAGGCTTTGGGCCAATACTACAAATAATATTTTGTCAAGGCCTTATTCCAAGAAAATAGTTTGTCTCATGAGACCTACCAATGCAATGAGGATCTATAGTGGGATCCACCCTTCAATTACTAAGTCCAATTCATTCCTCATATGAAAAGATTTAAACATAACATAAACATTCGTATCAAAACTAGCATACGAAATGTCAATAATTTATCCATAAACCATGAATGGTATAAAAATAACACACCTGCAGTAAAACATATCACAAAACCTTCAGTACAATATGGAAGATTTGTATCATAATAAATCAACTTCAATCAAGTTTAAAATCGATCAAAGGATGTTGACATAGATGAAATAAAAACCTTTTTTAGAGAAATATCTCTTTCTATTTAAAATAATTTAAAAGTCACGTAATTATAAAAGAAAACATTTATATTTGAAAATATTATTATAATATTGTAAGAGAAGCTTTGATGATGTCATAATGGTGGAAAATAGCCGCACCTGCTGTATAAGTTAAAAAAAGAAATTCTTACCTCAATTTTGTCGAAAAGGTTATAAAGGACCTTGTTTGGAAAACAACGGAAATATTTCTTTATAAACATCTTATAAAAGTCAAACAAGGGTATAAATGAAACTAAACCATAGTCTATTAAATAGTAAGAATGTTTTGAAATAAATTTTTAAGAAACATGGATGTGTATGATTAAGAGGTCCCAGTACAAAATTACGTATAAACAACCTCGGATAATGAAGAGATTGTAAAATTAACCCTTACCTTGTACTTTTCCTTGGTCGAGTGTATGTTAAACTCCTATATAATGGTGAAATAAATTGTTATTAAATTATATAATAATCATATACATTCATATTATATCATATATGGTCTTTTAATATTGCATTGTTAATAATATCATAGTATTATCGTCGTTTCGGGTGTTAACAGATTCGTTTTCCTTTATATTATTTATTAAGTGAGTCATATTTGTTATGGATGGGATGTATCATATTCATATACAGAATTTTATCAAGTCTTTAAAATTTATTTTTAATCATAAAATGAAAATTAGTCTTGAATGGATATGATGGGGAATGAATCTCATCGCGTTCGTGGAGACGGTAATCCGTACGCACGCATGAGCGACAATATCATTATTTTGATATTAAAATCATATATAATTGGATGGTATATCATATATAAAGAATAATTATAATGTTATATTTATTATTTATATCAATTATACATCATTATTATACCCATCCAAATAATAATGTATTTAATAACACCTACACCACAATATGGAGACGGTATGCCGTATGTACGCACGTATGGTGATATGTCATTCAAAGGATGGATAGAATAATGAATTTTTTTGTACCATATTTATAATAACATCACAGTATATATAATATACTAGAGTTATTATTTTATAATGTAAACAACAAAAAAAGGATGTGGAAGAAGAAAAGTACTTGAATGAGGGTGGTGAAATTATTGCCTCTTCTTCAGGTTCTTCCTTTTGATTTGATCAAAAGGGCTCCCTAGATTGGCTTTAAAACTAAAGGAAGGACTATAGAGTTAAGGGAGGATAGTTTATAGGGTATCTGGGTAGAGTTTGGACAATCCAAAAATGATTTTAACATGTTAATTTGAGGCAAGGGGGAGTGCCATTTTATAAGAGGGTGAGGGGAACCTTAGGAAATGCTAGAAATATTATTTTATAATAAAATAAATTTTGGTTTATAATTCCTCCAAAGTGGATTATTTAAAGTCTAAGGTGGGTATGTTTCATAAACCACTCAACCAATGGGTTTTAGACAGGTTTCTGTCACTATATTAGCTTTATCTTTTTGATTTATCTCTTAGTTAAATAGTTTGACATTTACCATGTCTCTTTGTATTTTTATATTATATTGTTAATAAACATACTATATACTTTCAATAGAACCCCAGATGGTTATTTAAAGATACACCTATAATTATATAAGTTCTTTGTATGAACCTTATATTTTTAGGAATAGAATATCAATTAATAATATAATATTTGTTTAAAAACTCTTTTATGTCAATTTTGACATTATTTGGTATTTTGTTTTTTGTAAATTTATAACAACATTATTACTTCGAAAAAAATTCTTATAACCAACCCTAACATGTCATATTAACCTATAAAATTATTTTAATTCATAAAAAGTCTCAAATTACATTAATTGGGATATTTATAATATCAATTATTTTAATATTTCATTAATTAGATAATTACTGCATCACCATTGTGTCATAAATAATTTAATTTATTTAATGTATAAAAAATATAAATAAAATACAATTATGTATTAAATATTTTTAAATTTATAATGAATATTTATAGTCTAATTTATCTTATGTATAACCCTATATTAAAAATGTTTTAGTTGTTAAACTTTGATTTTAACTCTTTTAACTATTCTTTAAATAAAATAATAATAAGTGTCCTAATCTAATCCATGTGGACCAAAGATGTTCATATTTTATTCCTAAGGTTGTTTCTGGTCAAATTATACTTATCAAATAGAACAATGACATGTTTTAGGGTAATAATAATATCATTTTTACCCTAAATTACCCTATTTACTTTTAACCATGGTAAATAAATGTAAAAAGATACTATTCACCAAAAATTATTTTCATCTCATTGAACCAAATTTTACTTACTGATATCAACCATGTCTCTCTTATTTTTGAAATTCCATTGACAGAAATGGTAAAATCAAGTTTTATGTGAATTTGCAACTTCTCCTAGGTGTTGAGTAAAAGACGGTGAAAAGTTCAATAAAATTTTTATATATCTAAAATTATTATAAACTGAATCCAATGAATTACATTGAAATTATATAAGTATTATGTATCTATTTTTACTTAAAATAAATTTAAATAAAATAAATAATTATTTAAGTAAAAATTCGATTTTAAACTATAACTCTGTGTTTTTCAATATTCATCAAAAATTGAAAGTTTTCAGAAATATAAAAAAATAACCCTAACCTAATTTCGATATTCTGAATCCAAAAATGAAGTCCATTTTGAATGATAAAATTGGTAAAATTTCAAAAAGTGGGTATTACTATTCATAACGGCTACATTGATTGGTCGTAGTGTGTTAGAATCTCGAAGTTGCGTACAATGCAAGCTATTGTATTATTCAAAGGGAAACGTACCGTGGAATATTGGGGTGTTACATAAAATATTCCTTTAATATCATAGTATAAAAATAAAACTAATTTTAAATTTTTTTTAGAAATCATAGTTTTTAAAAAAAGTAGATTTCTAACAGAAAGGAAAGTTATATCCATATTTTCATAAAAACACTTTCGTAATTATATTATGTAATAAAGAGTGGAAAAATGGTACCATTACATGGATATAACATGAATATCTAGAGTTTAATAAAATTATTGATATTTCATGAGATATGTATCATATTAATTCATCAATGGAATCATAATCCTAAACAATATCGATAAACGATGAGATTGTTTCAATAAAAATCTTATCACTTGTTAACATTGAATCATAATCCAAATGAAAGAAACCAAAATTTCATGAAGATTAAAATTTCACTAAATAAATTATATTTATTATATAAAATTTTAAATATACCTTGAAAAAATAATGTAGGTGTATAAAAAACATGTATCTCAAAGAAGGCCAATTGAGACAAAACTATCTTACTGATTTGGTAGATTTTGAAACATAAAACCCATGAAATAAATATCATATAATGTAAATGTAAATACCCATAAATTTCAGAATAATATTTATATAATAAATAAATGGAAAGTATACACACCGCACAAATGAAATGAGTGGTCATTAAGGGCTGTATCTCATAGAAATAAAAAGTGAGATGATATCCCCTTACATTGTATCATGACATTCATCGTACACATAAAAAATTACTGTATAATAAATATAATTTTATTAAAAATATATAAAATAAATATATTATTATATCTAATTCTATATATGGTTTTATTATGACTTAATATTACTCACATGTTAACAATTCAATGTTATGATTTCACTTTAGGTAATATCCACTTTGTTCTTTGCATGTGTCTTAATTTGTTTTATCTTGGGGACTTAAACATATATCATGTTTTCCAAAATGTAAAACATGATATAAATATCATTTATATTCAGTATATAAGAATTATAATAATCTATATAATATATAATTATGAAATGGAATACACAGTTCATGGAGACGGTTGGTCGTACGTACACATGTACGTTGTTTCTGTTTTATTGTTGTATTAAAAGAAATAAACAAAATGAAATATATTTTTATATGTATATAATATAATTAATTTATAATTATCATGTTATATATGTCATATAAGTTCAGTAAACTAGACCTTAATACATTCCATGTAGTCTATGAATGGATCACATCGCTTTGAGGGGGTTGTAGTCCACATTTCCTCAAATGAAATTATCGTATTTACACAAAATAGAATGTATAAAGATATATGTTGTAATATAATTAAATATAATTAATTATATTATAAACATAATATGTATAATATATAAACACATTTTAAATCATAATTATCACTATGAGAGGCTGTAAAGGAAAAATTCACAACAATCATTTTATGAGGCGATAGTTTGCCATATACATAAATAATATGTTCATTACACATTAGATGGATGTGTGTTTATGTATAGTTAAAAAACTTATCATAAAAACATATACATATATTTATGATACTATTGTTTTTGTATAATCATGGAATAAGTATATTTTAGGGGGTGGAGAATAAAAATAAGATAAAGGAGCTTGAGGAAAAAAGTTACCTCTTTTTTAGGTAACTCCTTTTGGTTTCCACCAAAGAGCTTCCATGGATTTATTTCTGCCAAAATGAAGGATTAAATGAGTAAGGCATGGATTTTTGGAATTTTATTTTTCATATATTGTCTGATAATAAGTGGTTTGATATGTTTGAGGAGGGGGCGGCCTTTTATATGGAAGGGAAGGCACTCACTTGGTATTTTTGAAAACAAGTTATGTGTACACACGTTTTTACCTAAAAATGTGATAAAAAACCTTCCAAACTCAATAAATTAAGGTTAATGGAATAATTGTGGCCAAAAAGGGGGTTTTTAATAGTGTATAGGTCATTTTTCCTCTTAAGTTTAAGGTGTATTCCATCTTTAAGCATAATGTTTCCTTAAATGTTGTAATTAATTTTAACTACATTCAAAAATATTTTTGGACAAAAGCTAAATTGACCTTATTATATATTATAAATTATTATCATTACAATTATTTAATCCATTTTTCCAAAATTATAATCACATAATTGGATGAAATTAATTTAAATTTAACCCCACAGATGGGACAACATGTGGGATTTTAGAGTAAAAATGTTCAAAAGTTTGATATTTTTTTTATTAAATTTAAATTTAAAAATGATAAAATAACCTTAATTGAGTTATTTTATAAAAAATTAATCTAATAAAATATTAAAACCAATTAAAAATATAGTTTATCTAAAAACATAAATTATATTTAAAAGTAGTTTTCAATTAAAATTCAGTATATTCAATATTAATCAAAATATTAAAATTCAAAGAAAAATACCCAAAATTCACCCTAACATGATTTTTATGTTTCTATTTTGAATAATAAGTTTATTTTAAAATATAATATTTATAAAATATAGAAAAATGATTTAAAATACGTTCACTACAAAAGGCGGTAAAAGCGCCATAATAAAAATATAGGTTTTTATGTCTGAGATTGGGTTTGTTCTTATCATATGTTTATAAAATATATTGGATGGATATCAAAAAAAATATTGCATATATAATATATATATATATTTAATTAATATCACTCAATAATTGTAATTAATTTAATTTATTAGGATAAAATAGTTTTGTGATAATAACAATAGTATTCTATAAAACCATTCCTTTTATATTCAATTGGTTGTTATATCCATTTTTAATTAATTTTTAAATATTGAATTAGACCTTTTATTTTCATAAATTATTTAATCATATTTATCACCATTAACTTAATAGATATGTTATCTCTTATTATATTAAATAGTAATTTTTTTAATAATATATTTTTGTTCGGTAACACCCAGTCTTATATGTTATACAAGACATTGGGGAAAGACATTATTGCGTGTAACATAATATAACCTAATTATTTCATATAAATCATGATAAAAATTATGATTCATTTTGTCCATAATTAACTTGATTTTTCGTATAACATAATCCAAACATGGTGATTTAATATAAAATAAACTATTTTCACTGTTCCACGAAATGCAAAATGTTAAAAAAATTAAATTAATTTGAAAAAAAAATATTTCAAAAAATATTGGTGTGTTATAGTATTGAAAAAAGTATAGGAAACCTAATACAATTGAGATGAAATAGGGCTAGGAGTTGAGTCACTCAAACCTAACTAAGAGGGTATCAATATTAATCCCTCATTATCTGATGACTCATACTTAGGTTACTGAATATCTTGAATAAAACAATATGAATCTTAAATATAACAATATAATTTAAAGGATATGAGTCATATATATGATCACTATGAAATTATATATCTTAATAATTTCATAGATACTAAGGGTTAATAGGTTATGCATTATATGAACCAAACATAATATGAAGGACATCATCAATTAAATGTTTGATCCTACTTGTTTCTTCAAGAAAATTAGAAGGGGGACTCTACACAACTGGTTCTAAAGATTTTGAAATAAGAGGCATGTCTTGTCCATCATTTTTTGGTGTACGTTCACTGTCAAAATCATCCCCATAATTACTATCATGAGTAGTTGGATTCGAGTTCATGAGAAGGGTTACATGAGATTTATCCTCGTTAGAAGGTTTAGATTCAGAAAACATTGCTCACCTTATCTTATAAATTGGTGGACTATATTCAATTGTAGGTTCATCAATATCACATCCAATGTTAGTAAGATTAGAAATAAATATGAAATATATTGCATTCTTCTCCCCCTATGGATTTTATACTTATTCCATGGGTCCTTTAATTATACCAGCCACTGGAGGCTGAACCAATTATCCTTTAAAATACCTCATGGATTAATCATTATCGTATAGCTATACATCCTCATTAATTTCTTCTAAAGAGTATTCAGTAGTAACTATATGATGAGGTTTCAAACCCAGATCAATTACATATCCTGGTCTATGTTGATTCTTTTATGGATTAAAGTTATCTACATCTTCTCATCATTAGTAACCCATATCTTTTACAAAGGGTCTCAAAAAAACATTCATTCTTTTACTAATGGTTTTATTTAAACAAACATCGCATGAGGAAGTATAATTTTCCTTCACTTTAGGAATAATTCCCTAAATCTATATCAAATAAGATGTAAACATAAGATAAGGCACAAAGTTGTACTGATAAGAGGTCTTAATCAACTAATCCATGTCCTTAATAATGAATTTACATAAACTCATCTACATCCCTTTCACCATTAAGTAGATAAAGAAAAAATATTGATTCTTAAATATACAGAGATCCAATTTCAGGGGAAAATAGCATGCTGAAAGAACAGGAGAATCACCCTTCATTAAAAACCGAACTCAACTACATTTATCCTTCTTTGATTTCAATTTATAGTCATATTTTTAAGGTGCTATCAAACTCAAAATTGAGATATTTTATGGGAATTAATCTTTGAAAATATTCAAACTCACTTTGGTTTGGTACTTAGAGAAATATAAAACTTAAATTTGGATAAAATGTATGTTTTTTCCATTAATAACCCTCCAAATAATATCACATATTTCCCCAGCTTCAAAATTCATGTTCAGATAAATCTCATTTACCAAACATGGATAAAAGAGTTTGTCACTATCCATGAACCCCTTGGTATATCCTCGCATCAAAAAAACTCCCCAAACATGAAAATGACTTGATCTAGACCACTTCAATCATATTTCCTTTTCTTTAATTACTTATCAAAATAAAAAAATTAGATTTATGGGGTTTTTAGTTCCACTAATAGTAGTACTAGATCATTTAGAGGTGCTCATGGCTTCTTGAGTTGTATCCTCAAGTGAATGTTTCATCTTAGGTAATATTTAAATAAATTTTAGGGCAAGAAGTCTAGGGGTTTGTCAAGATTGTGTCAGGTTTAGGTTTAAAAAGAGAGAGACTATTTTAGATTCTATTTTCTGGCTATTGAAATAATTTAGGTATTAAAATACCATAAAGAATAGGAATGAAATAATATGTTCATTAAAAAACAAAAAAATAGATAGTGTAGCTTGAAATATTCATAATTATAAAATGTCTTCCAAAATTAACTACGCACATATAATCACCTAGAAAAATTATTGTGATTGACCGTATGATTAATATAAGAATATATTTACCATGCCATATTAATTATAAAATGTAATTGAATAAATTTAATAAATGAATACCTTAAAATATACCATTTTAAATAAATAATAATTAAACATTGTTGATCATTCCCAATTCATGTATGATGTAATTCAATATCTCAAAATTCATAGCCTATATAAAGATGTTATAAAGTTAATGTTTAGTCCTAATGGATTCAAGAGTGATATAACCTTTTTGAAAATGGCATCTCAAAAATTGATTTCTTCAATCATTATGTTTAGTCTTGGAATGAGATATATGATTATTAAAAATGTTAATCGAGCTTATGTTATCACATTTTATAGCTAAAATTTTAAACTTAAATACACAGTCTATAAATGTGTGTTTCATCCATATAATTTGTATACAATAACAATCAATATATTTGGATTATACATTAGTAGTAGATAATGAATCAAAGCTTTATTTCCCACTACACCAAGATACTACAAACATTCCCAAAAAGTGAAATATTATTTATATTTTTCTTATAAATATCTTAAAACCTCTAAAATCAACATGATAATAATTTGCTAATTCAGAGGCATGTCTTATAAAATAACACAATTCAAAATTAATTATATTCTTTATGTATTTAAAAATTCGTTGGATTACCTTTACTTGAGATTCCATTTGGTTTCCTTAAAAATGATCACATAGAGAAACACTATACAAAATATCAGGTTGGATAGAATTTAAGCATAGTATTCTTTCAATCATACCTCTATAAGCTATTTGGTTAACTTGTTTTCCTGTTTCATCTAAATCATGTTTACAATTTTTACTTATAATAATGTCACTAACTTTTTTGTTATTCATGGAAAAAAATATTAAAAACCTTTTGTGCATTAAATTTTATTTACAATTATTAATTCACTAATTTCATAAATATAAAACCCAAGGATGAATTTTAATTCAATAATTTAACTCATTTCAAATTCATTTTTCATCAATTTTGAAAATTTTATACACAATTTTTTTTTGATGAACCGAAAAATATTATCATCAACATATATTTGAACTACCAAAACATATTTTTAAATTAATTTAATAAACATTGTTGGGTCATTTATCTCTACCAAAACAAGTTTTGAAATAAATAAATATATTATCCTATCATGGTAAACTTGTGGTGATAGTTTTAAACTATAAATATATTTTGAATGTTTAGAAACATAATTTAGAAAAATTGGATTTTTAAATATTTTGGGATTTGAAACAAACACAACCTCACTAATATAACTACTAAGGAATGCACTCTTGACACATAAAAAATGACATTATGGACTAGAGATTTCCTAGGGAGTCTCCCAAAAAATTATATGGTGTTTTTTACCATTTCCATACGGGTATGGGTACTGATTACAACATACCCTTATATTTTTTCTTTTATTTTTCATTAACTGAAGGTATAACAAGTATCAAGATATTATTTTACAATATCTCATTTCATGTTATGACCTCATAAAATTTCCATTAAATCTATATATATCTTGGTTCTTATAATATGAATAGTGTTGGATGAGTTATGTGCATCCTAAAAAAGTTACTACTTCAATTTTAGTTATAGTGGGAAACATATACAAAATCTAAACCTCATAAGTCTATCTTTATCAAAGTTAAACATTTTAATAATCACTACCTTTTTATAGATACACATTGTCACTCTAGGCTTATTTTATCATCACATGAATGAATAGTTGAGAAGTCATTTGGGAAATATAGAATCTATCTCTACCCATTATGATTTCAAGATGTATTCATTTTAAAATACCATGTATTGAGTCCTTTTCAATCATCTTAATGGATAATATTGAATGATCTTTTGTTCTTAGAGCATGAGCCATCTTGTTTGCCTTCCCTGGGTGGTAATATATCGAGAAGTGATAATCTTTTGTCAACTCTATCCATATCCTTTATAGAATGTTTGACTCCTTTTATGTGAATTTATATTTCAAACTCTTATGGTTAGTGTATATATAATATTTTTCACCACAGAGATAATGCTTCCAAAAAATTAACACAAAGATCACCACTACCAGCTCTAAATCACATATTAGGTAATTTTCCCAATCAATATTTAATTATAATGAGGTATAACCAATTACAATATCACTCAGTATGAGGACACATCCTAATATCTTTTTCAAATAATATCTATATAATATAAACCCTTCCCCATAATAGGATAATGTAACTACATGTCTAATGATCATCATATTATTCAGTTCTACAAAACGTTATTTACATTACAATATTCAAAGGTTCTTTACTCCCTTTTGTGTTAAGTTCATTATTGGAATTTATATCCCTGAGAAAATACTAATAATTCATCTATAAAATCGAACTAAACTAAGAACAATATGAATAAAGGTTGCTGAGGTTTCTCTAAGATATTTCTTCATAAATTATATCTTTAAAGCATCTACACGTATACCTTGATTAGTGATTAAATGAATAAATAATGATGCTTTATACAATAAGAATTTACAATTGATAAACTAGGAATATAGTTTATCCTTCACAAAATACTTCAACAGCTCCCATAAATGACCTTTATACTCTTCCTTTTTCTATGTATATAAGAATATAATCTATAATGCGGCCAAAGATTTTTCAAAGTAATCTATAGTGACTCTATCCATTTCATACATGAAGATAATGTGAGAATTCATAAGCCCAAGTGGAATCATTATAAATTCATAATTTCTATACCTTGTACGAAAACCTATCTTTGAAATATCCTCATTTTTTATATTAACTGATTGTATCTAGATCAAAGGTTAATATTTTATAAGTATTTATCTCCTATGATATGATAAAAAAATCATCAATATGGGGATGATAATACTTTATCTTGATATTGATTTTATTTTTATCACGAAAATCAATGAAAAGATCCATTGATTAATCCTTGTTTTGGATGGAGAGGACTGGTGATCCCCATGGTGAAGCACTAGGGAGTATAAAAACCATTTATAAATTATCTTGTAACTACTTTTTTAATTATTCCAACACAATAGGACATATTCTATATGTAATTTTGTATATAGGCATGGATTTAGGTATAATTCCCTTGAAACTCAACATCATACTTTACAGAATACTTGGAATTTCATCCATAAATACATCAATATATTCATGAATAATAGGCATGTCATCAATGTTAACTTTATCCTTGATAATTGGAGTAATAAATCCATCATCATGGTTCATAAAGAGAATGTTAATTTAAAAATACTTTTATTCTAATATTTTCATGCTATATGTGTAGTCTTAGGCCTAATCATCATGAACCAGAGTGAATATTGAGTTGGTAATAAACTATCCTTTCACAGGGCGATCAACCCTTGGTGAATCTATGTCCTGACAACATCCACTTTTAAGTATCCAAATAAGGATGTTATTTTAAGGAAAACCGTTCATTCTCTATTTTTCCAAAACATCATCAAGTTATTACACACTCTGACTTATTTCTTAGGGTTCTCACTAATTTCCTCAAAGCTAATACCACAAAAACGACTAAAACCTATTTTGATTCCAAATTAGGCGACCTAAAAAAATAAACACACTTATTTAATTATTTTACATGAATAGTCATTCAATTCACAAATAGTCACTAAAAATGATGATCCTTAATTTTAGTGTCTTGAATGATTTTCCACATAAACAACATATTTTACAGTACTCATGAAAATTTCTATGAAACTACTCAACTATAAACCACATTATAAACAACTCACATTTTATACTCATCCTCATATCTTTTGGAAAGAAAAAATAATAATGACGTGATCTCAAATTCATATTAAGGGAAACTATTTGTAATAGTTAGATCATAGACATGAGAGAAAATATGAATAAGGATGAAATATTTTATCAAATGAACATAGATTCATAAATGACATTCATAAAATTTTATTGAGAATTAAGGATCATATAATATGAACATATGACTAAATAAAAGTCATCAAAATTACGGATTAGGAGCATATAATATAAATAAAAAATAACATGAAGTCATTAAATAAGAGAGAAAAATATCTTTAGGAAATGGAACATCATAAATGTTTAGTACAACATTAAAACAAGGTAAATTTTACAGAAGTGGCATAAATATAAGAATAGTAAAATAATATGAAAAAAATAAATCATGCACAGCCATTAAGTTGTGAAAAAAATCTAATTACGTACAACCTTTAAAATTTGAAAAAACCCAATTGTGTACACCCATTATATTATGAATAAATAAAAGTATATACATAGTTTATATTGTGAAAAAATCCAAGTATGTCTACACTTTATTATTTCATGAGATATAAAACCTTAAAAAATAACTAGTATAAATATTTGTTTCACTGTCAATGTAATAAAATTGGTTTCTTATAAACTGACGGGAAAATATATATGATCATCTTGTAATGATGGTTTTATATAAAAGTGACAAAAAAAATTTTCTAAATACATTTTCACGTCATTTGTTTTCAAAACCTATGTGAAAGGCTCAAAAAAAAAGTTTTGACATTGGGGTTCTTAAAAAAAATGTAAAAAACTTAATTTAAAAACTGTTTTAATGTCAGTTTTGTTAATAACCAATGTTAAAACACATTCAAAAAAACAATCACAACCTAAAACCCTTGTTTCATTTTTAGAAATTGATCTTTATCTCTACCAACAAAGCCATCGATAGCCACCTAACGATCTTGGATGGTGATTTCAATCAATTTTCATTAATTTTAATCATATTTTCATGTACATTGGCCCTAAATATCAAATATGTTTTCCTTTATTCACGATCCAGAAAAATATTTACTTACTGTAAACCCTATTTTGGTCCACCAGAAACCATGACTGAAGGTTTTACTTTTTCCATTGTTTGTTGGTTTTTGTAAACTTTTTTATTAAATATTACAATGTTCACCCTACCACTAATTTTGAGGGAGTAAATTTATATCCATGATCAACTTTTCATTATCAAATTATGAATTTTTAATGAAATTTTATAATTATTAAGATAAATTCTTTTTATGTTTGTTATAAATTTGACACATTAATTCAATTGTTTGTATGAATTTTATTGTTAATTAAAAATCATTTTTTAAAGTTTATTAAATTTTAATTTCATTTATTTGATGGAATTATAAACTTTCTGGACCATAAAAGATATATATATATATATATCTGTTGAAACTAGTTTCTATGGTCTTTTTCATTTTTTTTATTATATCAAAATTATCAATTTTTGGATCAGCATGGAAAACATGATGAATATATAGTCATATATATTATAACACAATTATTAAAATTAAATAAATGTTTATGACATAAAACATTAATTTTTTTTAATTCATTTCAACCAAAATAAATATTATATTATAATGATAACAAATCTAATTATAAATATTCATAATATTATATTATGATTTTAATTTATAGGAATCATATTAAACTAGTAATATAGTTTTTTATGTTTGACATTGGGTTTCTTTCTATCTTATTTTTATCAATTCTATTGTATGGATATCAACAAAAATATATTTAATAATATATATATATATATATATATTACATTAATATCACTCACTAATTGTAATTATTTTAATTTATTAGGATAAAATTACTTTGTGAGAATAAAAATGGTTTTCTATAAAAACATTCCTTTTATATTCAATTGGTTGTTTTATTCATTTTTAATTCATTTTTAAATATTGAATTAAACCATGTATTTTCATAACATAGTTAATCATATTCATAACCATAAACTTAATGTCTAGGTTATCTCTTATTATATTAAATAGTAATTTTTTAAATAGTATATTATTGTTCAGAAACACTCAGTCTTGTGTGTTATGAAATCTGTCAGGGAAATTCTGTATTGCATGTAACATAACATAACCTCATTGTTTCATATAAATCAAGATAAACAATATGTTTCATGTTTCTCATTATTAACATGATTTTTGTATAACGTAATCCAAATATGGTGATTTAATATAAAAAACTATTTTCAGTGTTGCGTGAAATGAAAAATATCAAAAAGAATAAATTAATTTGAAAAAACTATTTAAAAAATTGAGGAGTTATAGTAATGACTAAATTATAAGAAGAAAAATCTTGTTGAGATGATGTAGGGATAATATTTGAGTCAGTGAAACCTAACTCAAGGGGTATCAATATTAATCCCTCATTATTTGATGATTCATATGTAGGCTTCTAAATATCTAGAATAAAAATATATTAATATTAAAAAATAATAATATATTTTAATAGATATGATTCATATATAGGATCACTATGAAGATATATATCTAAATAATTTATTAGAGAGTAAGGGTTAATAGGTTCTGTAGTATTTGAACCAAACTTATTATAAAGTACATATTTAAATGAATGTTTGAGCCTAACTGTTTCTCTAGAACATGAGAAGGGGGGATCTACACAGCTAGTTCCAGAGATTTTGGGACAAGAGGTATGTCTTGTACATCCTTTTTTGGTGGACATCCACCATTACAATCATCCTCATCATTACTGTCAAGAGTAGTTGGATTCGAGTTTATCAGAGGGGTCAAATGAGATTTATCTTCTTTAGAAGGTGTAGACTCAAAAACCAGTGCTCACCCAATCTCAAACATAGGTGCACTATCTTCAATTGTAGGTTTATCAACATCACTTCCAATGTTAGTAAGATCGTGAATAAAGAGTAAATATTCTAGATTGTTCTACCCTATGGATTTTATACTCATTCCACGGGTCCTTTAATTCTTCTTGCCACAGGAGGCTCAACCAATCATCCTTTATAAGACCTCAAGTTTTCATCATTATTGTGTACTTATACATCCTCATTACTTTCTTCTGAAGAGTATTCAGTAGTAACTACCTGACGAGGCTTCAAAACTAGATCAATTAAATCTCTTGGTCTATATTGATTCTTTTGTGGATTAAAGTTATCTATATCTTCTCATTATTAGTAACCCATATCTTTTACAAAGGGTTCCAAAAAAATATTCATCCTTTTACCAATGTTTTTATTTAAAATATAGTGCATGAGGAAGTATACTTCTCTTCCCCTTTATGAATAATTCCTTTAATCCATAGAAAATTAGATATAAACATAAGATAAGTTACATATTTGTACCGAGAAGAGGTCTTATTAAACTCATCCATGTGCCTCAAAATGAATCTTGGTAGACTCATCTACATCCATTTCTTAATTAAATAGATAAGGAAAAAAAATCAATTCATAATAATACATAAATCATCTTTTGTGGGAAAATTACATGGTAAAAGAACTTGAGAAACACCCTATATTCAAATCTAAAATCAACTACATTCATCCTTTTTTATGTCAATTTATACTCATCTTTTTTAATGTTTAATCAAATTCAAAATTGAGATTATTTATGGGATATATGCTTTGAAAATATTAATACTCACTTTGGTGTGGTACTTAGAGACATATAAACCATAACTTTGGAGAAACTTTTTATTCTATTACATAAATAACCGTCCAAATATGATCTCATATTTCCCTAGCTTCAAAATTCATGTCAAAGATAAAAATATTTTACCAAATAATGATAAATGGTGTTTTCATTATCCATGAACCCCTTGGAATATCCTTACTTCAAAAAAAACTCTTCAAAAATGAAAATGACTTGATCTAGTCCTCTTCAATCATATTTACTTTTATGTAATTACTTATGAAAATAATATTTCTATATTTATGGTTTTTTTAGTTCTATTAACATTAGATCTCGATCATTTAGTGGTTCTTAGGGATTCTGGAGTAGCATCCTCAAGAGAATGTTTTATCTTAGGTAATATTGATAAAGATTTGAGGGTTATAAGGCTAAGGGTTGTTCAGGATTGTGTTAGATTTATGTTTAAAACTATAGAGACTATTTTAGAATCTATTTTGGGACTATTTAAATAATATAGGTATTAATATACTATAAATAATAGGAATTAAATAATATATTCTTCAAAAAACATAAAAATAGATAGTGTATCTTGAAATATAAGGCATGATATAATGTCTTCCAAAATTAATTATGCATGTTCAAACACCTTGAAAAATTATTGCGATTAACCATATGATTAATATAAGCATAAATTTAGCATAACATATTAATTATCAAATATAATTGAATAAATTTAATAAATAATTACCTTAAAATATACCATATTAAATAACTGATAATTAAACACAATTGATCATTCCAATTAATGTATGTTATAATTCAATATCTCACAATTCATAGCCTATATAATGATATTATAAAGATGATGTTTAGTACTAATGTATTCAAGAATGATATTCCATTTTTGAAAATGACATCTCAATAACTGATTTCATCAATCAAAATGTTTAGTCTTGGAATTAGATATAGGATTGTTGGAAATGTTAATGTCACTTGTGTTATCACATTTTATAGATACATTTTTTTAAATTAAATACACAATATATAAAGGTGTTTTTCATCCATTGAATTTTTGAAAAATAACTATCAATATCTATTGATTCTACTTTAGTATTAGATAATGAATCAAGGTTCTATTTCTCACTACACAAAGATACTATGAACATTCCCAATAAGTGACATATTCCCTAGGTTTTCTTTTATATATCTTATATCCACTGAAACCAATATCAGAATAATTAACTAATTCAATGGAATGTCTTCTAAAATAAAAAAATTCAAAATTAATTATATTCTTGAGGTATTTAAGAATTATTTTGATTACATTTAGTTGAGATTGAATGGGGTTTTCTTGAAAATTATCACAAAGAGAAACACTATAAAAAATATTAGGTCAGATAGTAGTTAATCATAGTATTATTTCAATCATACCTATGTAATCTATTTGGTTAACTTTTTTTAAGTTTCATCCAAATCTAGTTTATAATTTTAACTTATAATAGTGTCACTACCTTTTTTTATTCATGGGAGAAAATTGAAAATATCCTTTCTGTATTTAATTTTATTTAAATTAATTCCATCACACATTAGACAGATCATAAAACCCATGGAATAATTTTAATTCACTAATTAAACTCATTTCAAAATCAGTTTGCATCATTTTTGAAAATTTTATAAACAATTATTTTTTTGATGAACCAAAAAATACTATCATCAATATATATTTTAACTACTAAAATATCTTTTTAAATTAAATTTATAAATATTGTAGGATCATATATCCCTTCTAATAAACCTTTCGAAATAAAAATATGTGTTATCCTATCCAGGTAATCTAATGGATACAATTTTAAACCATAAATATATTTTTAAGGTTTAGAAACATAATATGGAAAATGATGATTTTGAAATCATAGGGGTTATGAAACGAAAACAGCCTCACTAATATAATTAATAAATAATGCACTCTTGACACAAACCAAATTACATTATGGACTTGAGATGTCATAGGGAGTCTCCCAAAAAATTTCATGTTGGTTTTTCCCATTTCCATACCGGTATGGGTAATGATTAGAACACACCATTAGATTTTTTTTATTTTGTCTTAACATAAGGAATACCAAGCATCAAGATATTATTCTACAATATCTTATTTCATGTTATCACCTCATAAAGTTTCCATTAAATCTATATATATTTTGGTTCCTCTAAGATGAATAGTGTAGGATGAGTTATGTGAACCTTAATAAAGTTACCACTTTAGTTTTAGTTATGGTGGGACACATATATATTATCTAAACCTCATAAGTCCATCATTATTAAATAAAAAATTTAGAATAATCACTACCTTTTCCTATAGCTACACATGATCTCTTTGGGCATCTTTTATCTTCGCGTGGATGAATGGTTGATAATTCATTTGGGAAAGATAGAATTTATCTCTACCCATTATTATTTAAGGATTTATTCATTTTAAAAGCATGAGTATTGAGTCTTTTTAAATTATCCTCATAGATAATATTGAATGACATTTCCTACTTAGATAATGATCCACATTTTTTCCTTCCCTGGGTGGTAATATATCGAGAAGTGATAATATTTTATCATCTCAAACCATATACTTTATATAAAGTTTAACTCCTTTTAAGTGAATTTATATTTCAAACTCTTATGGTTAGTGTATATATCATATATTTCACTATAAAGATAATTCTTCCAAAACAATAATACAAAGATCACTACTACCATATCTAAATCATATATTGGGTAATTTTCCTCTGGAATATTTAATTAGTATGAGGTATAAGAAATTACCATATCACTCTTTTTTAGGATGCATCCTAATAACTATTTCAAAGAATCTCTATATATTAAAAACCCTTCCCCACTATAGGGTAATGTTACTACATATCCAATGATCAACATCTTCTTTAGTTCCATGAAACATTCTTGACATTCCTATATTAAAATGATCCTTACTCCCTTATATGTTAACATAATTTGTGGATTTAAAATCCATGAGAAACTACAAATAATTCATCTATTAAATCAAACTAAACATAGAACACTATGAATCATGTTTACTAAGGTCTATCTGGGATATTTCTTCACAAAATATGTCTTTAAAAGATCTACAGATTTACCCTTATTGGTGATCAAATGACCAAATAATGATACTTTATACAACAAGAATTAACAATTGATAAACTTGAAGTATTGTTTCTCCTTTCTAAAAGGATTTAACACAATCCATAAATGACCTTTATACTCTTCCATTCTCTATGAATATAAGAATATATTATATAAGAAGAAAAAAAATCAAGGTAATATCTAATGACTCTATTCATTTCATCCATGAATATAATGGGAGTATTCAAAATCACAAATGGAATAATTATAAATTAATTATTTCCATACCTTGTATGG
The DNA here is from genome assembly GCA_963277665.1 of Viscum album. Taxonomy (NCBI): domain Eukaryota; kingdom Viridiplantae; phylum Streptophyta; class Magnoliopsida; order Santalales; family Viscaceae; genus Viscum; species Viscum album. The sequence goes on from OY728137.1 coordinate 1,110,739,997, forward strand.
AAACCTATCTATGAAATATCTTCCTTTTTTACCATTAAATGATGGTACCTAGATCTGAGGTTAGTATTTGAGAATCATTGATCTCCTATGATATGATAAAAAAATCATCAATACTGGGATAATGATACTTGTTCTTGATTTTTATTTTATTAATATTATGATAATAAGTGAAAAGGTTCATTGATAAATCCTTGTTTTTGATGGAGAGGACTGGTGTACCCCATGGTGTAGCACTAGGGAGTATAAAACCCATGTATAAATTCTCTTATAACTAATTATTTAATTACTCCAACAAAATATGACATATTCTATATGTAATTTTTTATATAGGCATAGATCTAGGAATAATTCCATTGAAACTTAACTTCATAATTTTCGTAAGACAAGGAAGTTCATCCATAAATACATCAATATATTCAAGAATAATAGGAATGTAATAAAAGTTTAATTATTAACTGATAATTGGATATATAAATCCTTCATCATGGTTTATAAAGAGAATGTTAATTTACAAATTCATTTCTTCAAATATTGTCTTTCTATGTGTGTAGTCTTAGGCCTAATCATTGTGAACCATAGTGAAGATTGGGTTGATACTCTACTATCCTTTCTCAGGGTGATTACCCCTATGTGCATTTATTTTCTAATTGCATCCACTTTTATGTATCCTGATAGGGATCTTATTTAGGTGGAAACCATGCATTCTCTATTTTACCAAAAAATAAAGATGTTATCCAATACTTTGACTTTTTTCTTCAGTTTCTCACTAAAGTCCTCAAATGTCAAAAATCGAATCTGGTCTCCTCTAATATAGGCACCAAATTCAGCCCATTACAAGTCCCTAAGGGCGTTCCCTATCCCCACTTTAAAGAAGAAGTTCCCGGGTATCAATAAATCTAGTTTGGGAATGATTCACCTGAGTATAAAATCATAAAACCTTAAAAACAACTAATAATATGAATTTGAAATTTCCATCCCCAACAAGACTTAATCAAAATCCAAAAATGAATACATGGTTTTAATAAAATAAATATATGTCAAAACATAAATAAAAAAAAATTACCAAAACTACAAATAATAATCCACACGAAATGGGGTCATCACCCTCGATCCGCCTCCCCGACACCGCGCCAATAGGGGACTAACAACACGAACCACCATCAACAGAAGATCTTCCTTTACCTGAGTCAAATATAATGAATTAAAGTTAAACCCAAGGGGTTTAAGTATGGTTTGAGCATAATCCCATTAATTTACCACCTAAATATTCCAATGGGTATGCAGTACAAAGTTAAAAGCATGTAGTTTTACTATGAAATGAAAACGACGATAAATTCCAAGTAGTGCAACATTCAATTGAAAACAATTTTCAAACAAAAAATTTAAGAATGTTAAAACAATTAAATAATACATGTTATATACTATAAAGTGAATCCAAAAAAATCCTAATAAAATGGTAAGTACCACAAATCCAATGAGAAAAAAACAGGGAACACCCCTTGGCAACTTGATAGTCTCGGGCCCTATGCACCTCGTACCTCAGTGAAAAGTAACCATATAAAAGTCTTTTATTGTGAAAGATACACTATTAGGGAAATTATCCATAACCTAGTTGTCTCCCATAATCATCCATATAGTTTAGTTAGAGTTTTAGTTATCCATTTTCTCAGTGAAACGGGTACAACACCCATTTGGTTCACTAGCTATACTAGTACATATCCATCCACCTAGATACCCGGGCATCCCCTTTGTGCTCAAAAAAATTTCAGAAAGAAATAGAAATAAATTTTCATGTAAAAACACAACTATTGGTCACTTAAAAATAGTATAGTAGCTACACACACTTTATACCACTTAAAACAAACAAAAAGCATTTTTTATTTTTAATAAACAACTTCTCAAAATCTTGTCTTATTTTGTGACCAAAACACCTTGAAACCCCCAAATTGCACACCATGTCCACGCTTTAAGTTACCAAATAAAAAAATTTAGTCTATAACCTTCTAATGAAACCATCCAATCAATATTAGGTCAGCCCCATATAATTTAAGAAGTGATAACATTGTAAAACCTCCATTTTTCAAAAACATGGAACCTAAAAATTTATGTGTTTCACAAACACCATTAAAATAGATTTTTACAAAAAACCACCATAATAGATAGAAATTAAAAATAATATTTTTATCCCCAATACATATATAAAAAATAAACTAAGAAATTATAGGGTATCCCCAAGTGAATAAATGAAATATTTCTTTGTAAAACATCCAATTTCACATAAAAGTGACACCAAAATTTCATTTGCATTATAAATACCACTGAAACCAATTTTTGAAGAAACATTCAAATGAAATATAGATTATAATACCACAGACACAAATATCTAAGTCACAAAATTGAACCCAAAATGGAATCACCTACCAAATTAATGAAAACCTTGAATCCTTTGTGTGAAAACTCAAACACACCACCGTCACACCTCATGGAAGGTAGATTAAGCCTAAAAACAGACGATTGGACCAAGAAAACCCAAGGTTAAACCTGAGGTTTGAAACCCTAACCTCTAGTCATTTGTTACTTCATGAAAAATTGGATGAAACATCATGTAAAGGGGAGGAACTAAGAGGGAAAGAAACTTACATGAGATTGTTTGAAGTTCCTCCACCAAATCCCCCTTCAAAGTGAAGATCTGATGGAGTTTTTCAGTGCTTGGGAGGCTGGAAAGGATGTAAGGGTCAAATGGGGGAAGAAATGGATTACTTTGGATAAATCATGAGAGGGAAAAGATGTAATTTTCAACATTTTTTATGACCTGGACATAGGTGCACAATTTGTCTGCATGGTTTGGTAAACTGTGCACCTAAACCGTGCACCCTCATTTATCCCCTAAAAAAATATTCAAAAGACTACAAAACCTTTGGAGGCTTAGGTGTGACTTACAGGTAAATATCGTATAAAAATATAAGAAATATAAATACATTTAATAAAGAATTTGTGTGTGAAAATTCACCCCACCACGAACACTTTCCATCCCTGAAAGTCGACTAGATGATTGATTGGAAAACAAGAATGGATTGGCTTCCTCAACCCATGAATTCCATTCCCATGACTCATGTGTATCACTACCAGGTTTCCAATGAACCTGGACTAGCATAATAGACTTCCCTTGAATAATCTTCTCTTGGGAGTCCACTATTTGCACTGGCCGCTCAAAAATTGACAAGTTAGGATCTATCTTCAGTTCGTCCCAACTCAGCACATGGGATAGATTCAAGTTTTATTTCTTCAACTGGGATAAATGGAAGACGTCATGGATAGATTTTAACTAGGAAGGGAAATCCAACCTATTTTTCACCTATCCAATATGCTCAGTGATCTCAAAAGATCCGATCTACCACGGAGTCAGCTTCCCTTGATTTCCCAATCGACGATGGCCCAGATGAGGGGACACATTCAGGAATACCCTATCACCAATAGAAAACACCAAGTCTTGAAGCCTTTGGTCAGCATATGATTTATAGAAACTATGAGATATCAATCAATGTTACCTAATCAATTTTACATCTCATAAGTCTCATACACCAAACTCGGCCCCAGTAGTGAGATCTCACATACCTCACCCAAACACAGGGGGGGCCGACAAGGCTAACCATAGAGATCCTCAAAATGATCCATTCAAATCGAGGATTGGTAACTGTTATTATAAGAAAACTCAAATAATCTCAAATGGCTATCCTAAGAAGCTCCAAGTCTAGGACACATTCATGGATCATGTCCTCCAAAATCTGATTTTCCGACTCTGGCTGACCATATTTCTGGTAGTGGTATGTCATGCTAAACTTAATCTGAGACCCCAAGCCCTTTTGAAGGCCTTCCTATAACCGAGAAGTGAAAAGGGGTTCACTATCTGAGACAACTGTAGATGGCATTCCATGGATTCCCACCACCTCCTAAAGATACAAACAACCCAACTTATCCACTTTAGCGATATATCTTATCGGAATGAAGTGGGATGATTAGGTCAAATGATCATTCACCACCCAAATGGAATTCTTACGCCAGGGTGTGTGAGGCCAGCCAACAATGAAGTTCATGGAAACTTCGTCCCACTTCCAGGTAGGAATGGGTAATGGCTGGAGAAAATCATAGGGCCTCATATGCTCTGCTTTCACCTGTTAGCATGTGTAGCATCTCGACACAAAGTATTCTACATATCGTCGCATACCTGGCCACTATAGTTGTCTTCTCAAATTATAATACATCTTGGTGTCACCCGAATTGATATCCCAATGAGGCTGGTGGCTGTCCTCCATCACCACCTTCCGCGGAGACGATGGCACTACTGAGTGGCACTTGAAGCACACGATGCCCTCGGGAGACGACGACCAATCAGTGGATGTCTCCCCACCATGAAGAAACTGCCTCAACCACTAAAAAATATTATCACTAGTTTTTTTCCTCTAAATCAACTCCAAGAGAGGAGTCAACTAAACACTTTCCAATAATGTAAGTCATCTATGATCCCTGGTCTCCACATGCATCTGAGCAAAGAGTACCATCAATGTCCACTCATCACTGGACTTCCTCAAATCCTACACTAAAACCCTTTTAATCAAAGAACCAGCCACCACATTACCTTTTCCTGTGGTGTAGAAAATGTCAAATCCAAACCCCTCCATGTACTCAATCCAGCGATGCTGCCTCAAGTTGAGGTCCTTCTAAGAGGAGATATAGGTCAAGCTTTTGTGATCAGAGTAGACCACAATCTTCTCCCTAGAGAGATAGTGAAACCAAGTCTTCAAAGCATGAATCACCACTACAAATTCCAAGTCATGGGTTAGATAATTATTTTCATGTGTTTTGAGTTTTCGAGATCCATATGCCACCACGTGATCATCCTACATAAGCACGCACCCAAGACCCATACTTGAAGCATCACAATAACCCTCATACACCTTTCAGTCCTAAGTAAAAATCAGCACGGGGAGGTATTAAACTGCCACTTTAGCTCCTCGAATGATTCCAAACATTCTAATACCTATACCTACTTCACCCCTTTTTATTTGAGCATGGTCATCGGTAAAGAAAGCTGAGAGAAATCCTAGAAGAACCGCCTGTAATAACAAGTCATGCCAAGGAAAATCCTGATCTCAAACACATTCTTCGGCTACTCCCATGACAAGACTGCATTGATATTCTTAGGGTGTACTAAAAACACATGCTCTGAGATAACATGCCCCATAAACATCACCTCCCTGATACTGAAAGTTCACTTAGAAAACTTTTCATAGATACAGTGATCCCGCAAAGTGCCCAAGATAATCCTAAAGTGATGTTCATGTTCATCATTAGTGATAGAGCATACTATAATGTCATCCACGAACACCACAACGAATGAATTAAGATACTGATAGAACACCCTATTCATGAGTCTCATAAAGACCACTGGAGCATTGGTCAATCTAAAGGGCATGACCAATTACTCAAAGTGGTCATACCTACTTTGGAAGACATTCTTCGAGATATCTACCTCTATCACCTTGAGTTGATGGTATCCCAAACACAAGCCTATTTTTGAGAAACACATTTTCCCCTTCAACTGATTGAACAAATAATTTATTCTAGGAAAATAGTATTTGTTCTTAATTTTTACCTTATTCTGATTTCGGTAATCAATGCACAACTGGGGGGATCTGTCATCCTTTTTCGCGAACAACACAAGAGCATCCTAAGGAGAGACGCTTGAGGAAATGAATCCTTTGGATTCTAAGTCGTCCAAATTTATTTTTAATTCCCTCAACACGGTTGGAGCCATGCAATATGAGAGAATAGATATCAGCTGTGTTCTAGGTTCTATATCAATCAAGAACTCCACATCCCGCACTTGGGGTAAACATAAAAAATCATCCAAAAATACTTCATGAAACTCATTCACAACATGAGGTATTGAACCTTTAGGGGAAATACCACTATCCTCTATATTGAGCGATGATTACTGGAAGATAAGAATTCCCAACTCTGGAAGTGGAGGTCCTGCGCGGCCCGATCGAGGATCCCATTCTCCACGAAAAACATGACGAATCCCATCAGGTGCGGTGAAACTCAGTCACCTCCTATAGCAATAAATGTGTTACTAGATGTGTACAATCCAATCCAAGCCAATTATCATGTCAAAAAGATCCATTTATAAGACCAAAATTTCTCAATCCATCTCAATCCCTAATATGAAGAGTGCACACAATGGGAACCTAAGACCCTACTCCTTCTTTCCCAGCGGTTTCACAAACTCTATCTCAAAAGTAATCAACTTGGTTCGAAAATTCAGCATGTCCAAAAAAAATGGGTAGAAATGAAAGAAACAGAGGCACCAATATCAAAAATATTAGTAGCTATAGAATATTAAATCAGAACGGTATCTCAAACTATCATTGGTCTCGCCTCTGATCTTGTTGGTGTCTAATCCACTACATAGAGATGTTCTCTCTCTGCCTGAGGATGACCGCTAGTCTATGGATGTGCCATGAACTGGATCTGACCAGAAGATGATCCAGCCCTACCACCATATCCACAAAATCGAGATCCCCTAGTCCTCGATGGCCAAGACTATAATGGAACACCTCTAGAAGCCAATGACCCTATCCCAATAAGAAGTGGGCGATCCACCCCAGAGAAGTGCTGCAAATTCCCCATACCTACGCACCAGTAACAAGGATTCAGTGGAAGTGTTCATGCTCATCGGATGTTCCCCGGATACTCAGACTGGTGGAACACAACTGATCTCACATCAGAAGTCTCATATGAAAACTGTCTGGATAAGTGGCCTGAACTCCCGCCTCCTTTCTTCACTTGTTCCTCCTACTCCCTTTTTTCTCTGAAGAGCTGCCACCGCCCACTACTAATATTGATCCAGAGAAACTAGCTCTACCCTTTCGTTCATTCTCCACCAAGCATGCCCATTCAATGACCTCATCATAGGTCCTCAATTTAAACAAGAGCATCTGATAGTATTTCTCTAGTTACAAGTATTTCTCAAACCTATGGGCCTTCGCTTTCTCATTGGAGACGACTTCAGGGGCATACCAAACAAACCCAGTGAAACAGTTGGTATAATCCATGACAAAAATATTCCCTTGAACAAGATCAATGAACTCTCACAAACTATAATATACCAAGACCTCAGGGCAGTATTTCTCATTGTATACAGCCTTGAAATCTCCCCAGCACATGAATAAATTCTTCTCAGTCTGAAGTACCAATTCCCCCACCTGTGTTTGGGACCCTCTAACAGAATGGAGGAACATTTCTCCTTGATATCCTCGAGTGTATCCAGGAACTTGAACATGTTATTTATCTTATCAATCCATTCCTCTTCTTCTTGGGGTTCAATGCTTCCACGGAAGGTGGGAGGCTTATTTTTCAAGAACTCCTGGGCCTTGTCCTTTCTAGGACCAGTCTCATCCTCTCTAACAAGAGATATAATAGGATTTGTTTCTTATCCTAGAGCCTAGACAGCCCAAACCATGGCCTTGACTAGCCTCTGATTAATTGGTCTATGCTAACTCTCTCTGACTTCCTCCCGTGGGTGCATGGGAGCCTTTTGGGGAGGCATGTTGCTACAAAATGGAATAGTCACCAAACCAATAGTAAATACCAAAATTCTGAAAATTTTAATCAAATAAAACAAATATAAATAATATAAACACGTTATAGTAATAAAATAAACAACTAATCCACCCCCACCCTATGTCCATGTGTGGTCTACATCCCACAAATCTCACCTTGAAGTGATGTCAATTAGACAATTACAATGTCCCCTGGTGACTCAAGGTATGCCATGAGAGGTGTGGTCCAAGCACCTTACTCACAACCAAAACCCTGATCCCCGATAGTACTAGCCTTTTTCGATCCCTACTCATCCCAAAATAGTAATATAACCCAAAATTATTGGCCCCCTATAATACCATTTTATCACGAACCGAATCTGGTTGCCACTAATACCAGCAACAAATACAGCACATGACATGGATTGAAGGGAATTCTCAATCTCCACAAGCTGGAAAAAGTTTTTGGGTATCAATAAATCTAGTTTGGGAATGATTTACCTGAGTATAAAAGCATAAATCATTAAAAACAACTAATAATAAGAATCTGAAATTTCCATGCCAAACTAGAATTATTAAAAAACCAGAACTAAATACATGGTTTTAATAAAAGTACAAGAGGTCAAAATATAAATAAAAAAATATCAATAAAATAGTCAATAATACTTCACATGACAAGGGGTCATCACCTCGGAGCCGCCTCCATGACATAGCACCATGAGGGGACTAACAACCCAAACCACCTTCATCTGAGGCTTTGACATTGCCTGAGTCAAACATAATGAAGTATATTTACACCCAAGGGGTTTAATTAGGGTTTGAGACTAAGACCAATAGTATACCACCCAAATATTCCAATGGGTATGCAATAGAAAGTGAAAAACATGTAGTTTTACTATGTAAAGAAAACGACGATAAATTCTATGTAGTGTAACTTTCAATTGAATATAGTTTTCTAACTAAAAATTTTAGAATGATAACACAATTAAATAAGACATGTTATATAATATAATTTTCAACCAAACACACCCTAATACAAGGGTAAATACCTTAAATCTAATGACCACCAAAACTGGGAGCACCACTAGACAACTAGATAGTCTCGGGCCCTATGCACCACGTACCTCGGTGAAAAGTAACCAAAGAAAAATATGTTCTTGTGCACAAGCCACTAGTAGGGAACATACTCATAACCTTGTGGTACCCTATAATAACACATATAGCTTATTTAGAGTTTTTTTAATCAATTTTCTCAGTGAAACATGGATAACCCCCATCTAGTTCACTACCTGTACTTGTACAAATCCACCCACTTAGGTATCCAAGCATCCCCTTATGTGCTAAATCAATTTAAACAAGAAAAACACATCCCATTGCATGTAAAAAAACAATTAACGGTCACTTAAAAATAGTATAGTAGATACACACACATTATACCACTTAAAACACAAAACAAAGTATTTTTTATTTTTATTAAAAAACTTATCAAAATATTGTCTAATTTTGTGCCCAAGACTCGTTAAAACCTCCACTTTGTACACCTTGTGCACACTTTAAGATACCAAAAAATGGTATTCCAAAAACTTGAAATTAAACCAACAAATAATTCTTAGGGAATCCTCATATAATTTAATAAGTGATAACATTGTAAAACCTTTATTTTTCACAAACATGACACCTAAACATTTATGTGTTTCACAAACACAATTAAAACAGATTTTCAAAACCACAATCAACAGATATAGACATTCAAAATAGTATTTTCATCCCTAATAAATTTTAATAAAATCAAATAAGAAATAATATGGTATCCCCAAATGATGCAATGAAATACTTCTTTGTAAAACCCCGAATTTCACATAAAAGTGACACCAAAAATTCATTTTCATTACAGATACCACTAAAAACAATTTTTACAGCAACAAACAAATGAAATAAACATTAAAATACCATAAAAATAAAAATATAAGTCACAAAATTTCACACACAATGGAATCACTTACCAAATTAATTAAAACCTTGAATCCTTTGTGTGAAAACTCAAATGCCCCACCGCCGCACCTCAAGGAAGGTAGATCAAGCCTAAAAATAGAATGTTGGAATAATAAACCCCAAGGTTAAGCCCTAGGTTAGAAACCCTAACCTATGGTAATTTTTAATTTCATTAAAAATTGGAATAAACATCATGGAAAGGGGAGGAACTAAGAGGGAAATAAAATTACATGAGATTTTTTGAATTTACTCTACCAAACCCCCCCCCCCCATCAAAATGAAGATCCAAGGGAGTATTTAGGTTCTTGGGAGACTTAAAAGGAAGTAGGGGTCAAATTAGGGAAGAAATGGATGATTTTGGATAAATACCAGGAGGTAAAATAATTAATTTTCAACATTTTTTATGACATGGACATAGGTGCACTGTTTGTGTGCACGGTTTGGTAAATAACGCACCTAAACAGTGTTCCCTACTTTATCCCCTCAAAACATCTTCAAAAGCCTCCAAAATTTGAGGGGGATTAGGGGGGACTTAGGGGGAAATGTGGGATAAAAATATAAGAATTATAAATACATTTAATGAATAATTTGGGTGTGACATCAAAACTAATACAAAATATAACTAAACCCAATTTTGATTCCCAATGATGTAACCTAAAAAATAAACTTATTTCATTATTTTACATGAATAATCATTATATTAACAAATATTCACAAAAAATGAATAACCTTAGGTTTATTGTCTTGAATGATTAGCCATGTATACAACATATTTTACAACACTCATCAACATTTCTATGAAACTACTCAACTATAAACCCCTTCTAAACATATAAAATGTAATACTCATCCTCATATCCCATGAAAGAAAAAATAATAATGAGGTGAACTCAAATCCATATTAAAAGAAAACTATTTGTAATAGTTAGATTATAAATATGAGAGAATATATGAATAAGGGAGAAATATTTTATCAAAAGAACATAGAATCATAAATAACAATCATAAAATTTGATTGAGAATTAAGGATCATGGAATATGAACATATGACTAAATAAAAGTCATAAAAAGCATTGATTAGAAGAATATAATATAAATCCAAAAGAATATGAAGTCATTACATAAGAAATAATAATATATTTAAAAAACGGAACATCATAAATGTTTAGTATAACTTTGAAACAAGGTAAATTCTATAGAAGTTGCATAAATATAGGACAAGAAAAACAATATGAGAAAAATAAATCATGCACAACCATTAAGTTATGAAAAAATCTAATTATGTCCACCCTTTAAATTTTGACCAAATAAAAGTATGTCCACCAATTATATTATTAATGAATAGAAGTATATACACAATTTAGATTTTGAAAAAAAATCAAAGCATGTCCACAATTCATTATATCATGAGATGTAAAACCTTAAAAAATAACTAATAGAAATAGTGGCTTCAATGTTAAAGTTAAAAATTTAATTTATTATAAGCCGACATGAAAAGATATGTGATAAAAGTTTTATGATGGTTTTATATAAAACTAATATCAATGTTTTTTCTGAATACATTTTCCCATCCTTTGTTTTGAAAACCTCTCTGAAAGGGTCAAAAAAGAGTTTTGACATTGGGTTTCTTAAAAAACAATGTAAAAACCTAATTTAATTTTTTTGTAATTGTCAGTTTATTTAAAAATCAAATTTAAACTACAGTTAAATAAACAATCAAAACCTAAAACCCTTTTTTAATTTTTTTTCAAAACATTTTTTATCTCTACCTATGAATCCATCGACAACCACCTGATGATATTGGATGCTGATTTCAGTCAATTTTCATTAATTTTAATCATATTTTCAGGTTCTTTAGTCCTTAATCTCTCATACTTTTTCAATGATTCATGATACACAGAAATATTTAGTGTCTGAAAAACCTATTCTGGTCTACCAGAAACCACAACTGAAGGTTTTTCTTTTTTTTCTTTTATTGATGGTTTTTGTATAAAATTTAATTCAATCTTGTAGTGTTTACCCTACCCCTGATTTCGAGGGAGTGCAAATATATCCATGGTCAATTTTTTATTATCAAACATTGATTTTTTTATGATTTATATAATTTTGATGATAAATTCATTTTATGTTTGTTGTAAATTTGACACATTTATTCAATTATTTGTATGAATTTTATTCTTAATTAAAAATAATATTTGAAAGTTTGTTTAATTTTAATTTGTTTTATTTGATGGAATTATCAAATTATTTTACCAAAATATATATCAGTTGAAACTATTTTCTATGGTATTTTTCTTTTTTTATTATAACCAAATTATCATTTTTTTAGATCAGTATAACAAACAAGAAGCATATATATATATTCATATATGTCATAATACAATTATTAAAATTCAATAAATTTTTATGACATAAAAAATTGATTTTTTTTAATTCATTTCATCCAAAATCAACATTGGATGATAATGATAACAAATCTCATTTTAAATCCTCATAACTTTATATTATGCTTTGAATTATAGGAATCATCCTAAACTTGTAATGTTGTTTGTAAATAATAAATAATCAAAAAAATTACAGATATTAAATAAAGATTTTAGATGTTATATGCTTATTTATGTCTTATAATAATATATTCTATGATATGGAATAAAGTGATTTTTTTTCTAATAGTGAATTGATTTATCCTACAAATGGTAATTCATGAGAATATTTTGATAAACTGTATACATTATTTACATTAAACCCATGTTATGTGTGTTTGTCTCTTCCAATCAACAAGTTTTTAATATTTTCTTCTTATTATAGTCAATTCTTCACTTGAAATAGATTTTTTACCTTATAAAATCAACCTTTTCTGTTGATAATAAACATTTTGAATTTATGTTTTAGTTTATTTATTCTATGTTAAATAGACCTTAATATTAATTTTCATATTCAAGGATCCATGTATAATGGAATTGGTGTTGTGTGATATTAGTTTAAAAAAATTTATCCAAACATAAAAACATTATCCCTAAATATTTACTAGTATCAACAATTATAGTTATTAATTGATTATATAAATAAACTAAACACCTATAGTAATATATTTTTGATTTTATTCCTAATAATCATTGATATTTACTAGCTCATCACCAATCATTTTGATTATAAATTTTTATGCTTAAAATTTTTCTCTTTATAAATATTTTTAAATATTTATATGTTTTAATATATTCACCTTTTATATTGTGTTCTTAGATAATTAATTGATCAAAATTGGATAAATTTATAAAGAAAAAATGATGAATGTCAAAAAGTAGTTGTTGATTTCATGAAACTTTCTAAATGAAATATTTATAATAAGACATTACTTTATTCCCATGGGTGAATTGTTTGAATATGAGATGTTATGTTCGAAATAAATCATGGATCATATAATTTTATAGGGTTTCAACCATAATTATACATGTTGGATCTCAAATAGTGAAAGAAAATAAAATTCAACATCTAATATTGATGAAATTGTTCAAAATAAGACAATGTATTATATTGACAAATTAATTAATGAGCATCAAAAAATAGAAACTATTGAATGATTGTATAGAGATTATAGTAATACATTGTACTACATTTTCACTAAATATATAGTGTTATCAGATGTTCTGAGATTAGTTAACTTGAAAGAAAGAAATGGGTGGAGTTATAAAAGTTTCTTAAACATTTAAAAGAGCTACTTCCTATAAGAAATGAGCTTCCAGATTCAAATTATGAGGGAAAAAATATTATGACCAAAAGGATTAGGGTATAAAAAGATACATGATTTACACAATGGTTTTTTCTATATAGGAAGGATGATTAATGTTTATTAAAATTTCCTAAATATGGGATATCGCGCTATTAAATGGATGAAAAATTCAACTCAGATTCATTCTTAGGTACTAGCATCAGACCTCTAGCTAAATTAGTTTGGAAACTTCCAATAATTCCCTTCAATAATTATAATAATTCAACTATAATTAATTATTAAGTTCTATAATCAAACCTCTACCTAAATTAATTTGTTACCTTCCTACAAATCAATTATTCAAGAATCTGTTTTCAAATTCAATTAATGCCAAAAGGTTGAGTTGACATAAAGAAAAAGAATATATTTAATGGTAGCTTACATCACCCGGCTGATTTACCCCAGTGAAAGATATTTGATAAATAATTTCTACATTTTTGAAGTGAAGATTGAAATTTATAACTATGACTGTGTGATGATGGATTGAATCTTTATCAGAGCCTCAGTAGCCAACCCAGTTCTTGGACGATTTTTTAGTAGTTTAAAACATTTTCCCTATATATAAGTATAAAGAAAATAATAGTTTATGATAAGATTGACGATTTATGGAAAAAAAACATTCCACAAACGATATTGATGTGTATATTTAACCATACATTTAGGTTTTGAAACTTTTATAAGAGACAAGCGTCACAGTTTTTGATACATATAAGAAATAAAATCTCTGTTATATGCTAGGCTAACGTTCACTATAAATGAGTTTCTATCGTATAAAAATATATCTGGATATAGAGTTAAGGTTTATAAATAATGTCCAATTTTTGAATAAGAGACTTCATATTTTCAATTTCATAATGGAAGAAAGAAAGTGTATATAGGACATAAATGATTTTTTAAATGATAATCTTTATCATAGATTAAAAATATAATTTAATGGTTTATAGGAATATAATTTTCCCCGAAAAAAATTGTCAATTGAATAATATTTCAAAAGGGTGAAAAATATTGATTTCATGTTTGGAAATAATGAAATTTCAATTCACCAAAAAATATATCTATAAGAAAAAAATTACCTATTTCTAACTACATTATTTTAAATCTTTAGGGACAAAACATAACATTTTGTTTATTCAAGTTGATAAAAACATATGTGGATGTTTTATTAGAACATTTTTAGACATAAAAGGAAATAAAAAATATGTATTCCATTATAGATTGGAATTGATATCCATGGAACTATGTTTATAGTTATCTCTGAAAATGAAAGGAAATAGTTGATATTTTCTTTTGTCTTATCACACATTAATCAGGATAGTGAAGTTAAATTTTTTTAGGGTCCTCGTGATTTTAATGTACCATGTGGATATTCTTCAAATGTGAAGAAATATTTTTCACCAAAGGATTATAAATTAATAGGTATGAATCTCTTGGATGTCATATATAGATACAATGAATGCTAATAGTTTCAATTCATGGGATATTTCCCACACATGTTAGAAAGACTATCATCAATTTATTTAATTTTTTATAATCCATTTTTAGCAAAGACGTTGATCCAAATTTTTTAGATGTATTGGAGAATGAAGCTCCTCTTATACTTTTTAAGTAAATATGTGTTTCCCACCTTTATTTTTTGATATAATGATTCATCTAGTGTGTAATATAAGAATATATGGGCCTGTTCATTTACATTGGATGAATATTTTTGAAATATATATATATATATAAATTTTGATGGGATATATTAAAAATAAATATTTACTAGAGGCATGTATTGTTCAAAAATATATATCGAATGAGGTGGTTTAGTTCTATACTAGTTTTTTGTATAAATTTTAACATATTGGTCTCCCTACATATCGACATATGATAGTTAATAGTGAAGGTGGATGGATTAATGGTATAAATTTAAATTTTATTCCACATGATAAAGTGATTTATGAACCTTTATATATTGTTAACAACATAGATGAGATTCAACCATATATATCATCACATATTGCTGAATTAAAAGTATTCTATCTGAAAATAAATTAAAAGTGGTTCATTATTGAAAATAAAAATATATTTTTTCATGGTATAATGAGAAATTCATCACATAAATATTTTCATTAGAATCACTTAAATGTTTAGCAGGGGGACCATCTCTTACTGTGATCACATGACATGGTTTTTATATTAATGGGTACAAATTTTAAATAAAAAATAAATATAAAGAGTACTATTAATAATTGTGGGGTAATGGACATTGTTTAAGCCTTTAATTTTTAGTGTGAAATGGATAAAAACCTCATTTCTTCATCAATGACATATTTTGGAGTTCTAAAAGATATATGATAAATTTATTATAAATAATTTTGAGTGACAATGTTTTAAGTGAAACTGGATTTATAGTAATAGTGGTGTGAAACATGATGATTATGGGTTTACACGGGTTTATTTGAAAATATTTTGTTGCAAAGAGGAACCATTTATCATGGTGACACATGAAAAGACAATGTTTTATATCATTTATCCACCAAATGATCAATGGTATATCATTTTACAAGGGAAAATAATTCATTTGGGTGATTATGGTGATGATGATAATGTCATGGATTTAAAATAGGATTATTTATCTATTACATAATTTTTGAATGATGAAAATTAATATAATTAAGATATATTCAAAGTGCTATGAAATGATCATGCTAAAGGGATATGGGAAAACATTTAATTAAAAACCTAATTATTCTGGTAACTATTTACATCTTATTTCTTTTTTGAAATTTACATGTGTAAAAAAAAATTATTACGTATGTGATTTTTAATTTTATATTTACCCTCATTTTTTATATAATTTTTGTGTTAAATTTTATATTCAACAGTTTTGGTTACAAAAATTTATTGGAAAACATAGCATACATCATTATCTTTTAGTTAAATTTTTTCATATAAAATAATTTTTTTGTAACTGTGATATTTAAATTTAAAAACATCTCTATCATTTTATAATTACAATTCATATTTAATAGTGTAACTTTTATATATTTGGGTTTATAATCATTAAATAAATATTATTTTTGAAACTTATACATGAGTGAAACTATTTTTTACTTACATTTTTTTTAATTATTGTTTTTAAATACTAAAATTTATAATAATGTGTAGGTGCATAGAATTCCACTACATTTGTTTATTTCAATAACAGAAACATAGGAAGAGGAACCTTTACTGAGGTATATTCCTTTCTTCATATTATTAAATATTAAATAATATAATTATTTAATGAATGTAAACATTTAATTTATAAAAACTAATTGTTGGACTACAAGTGTGACTCCTTTAGGGGATTATTCACCATTTTCTATAGAGAAATCAATATATAGAGTTGGTAAATGTGGGATTACATGTTTATAAAAAATATCACATAAACATGAAGACCAATTAATACTTATTAATTTTGATTATTTTAATATCCCAACTATACAAAATAAAATGCATTTTACTAGTTATATCTCCATAAAAAGCTATTGTAGGATAATTATTTTATATCCTGCTTGGATGTCTGTTGAAAAGATGGGGAAAGAGCCACCATGGGAGTCCATAATGGTAAAATATCTAAAGTGGTTTATTTTTATCTCATTTTTTAAAAAATATATATTTTAAATCTCTAGTATTTAATTTATTGAATTACTGATGACATTATTTTATTAATAAATGAAATAAATTATTTAAATATTTCTATCTTTAGTGGATGTTTGATAGTGATATTATAAAACAAAATTGATAAAAAAAATTATGTTTTTCAAAAGTTACAGAATGAAAACTCATGCCTTACAGTATGTGTTTTGTGATAAAGACGCATTAAAGAAATTTTTCACCATTCAACATGATGAAGAATTTATGGTATGATAGTTATTTTATATTTTAAAATTTCTTATATATTATCTTGTTACTAATTAGTTTATTTTTATGTAATAGGCCTTTGGGAGATATCATCAAGAGAAGTAGTTTCAGAACATATAACCTAATACCTTATCAAGTGTTGGGTATCATTTATTTTAGGAGAAAATGATTGCAGAAAAGTTTGATGCATTAAAATCTCAATCTAGTAGTGGTTCAAAAATGTACACTTTGATCACCCATCTCTCCCCTACTCGCTATGAAAAATGGGAAAGAGAAAGATGTAAAAAACTGAAATTTATCATACTGTGAAATTTAAGAACGTATCTAATAAATTATAACAAATTACCTTTTATTTTCTAAGAGTTCTGGTATTTTTTGAAATTAACAACACTAATATACCATTTTGTTTTATAATTTTAGGATAACTATCATAATAAAGTGATGTAAATTAATTTTATCCTAGAGGGTATGATGGAAATCCTAGTTAATAATTTTGGGAAGACCGAACACCCTGACCGTGATAGTGGATCTGAGGTAGGGGTCACTATTCAGAAAGTTTTTTTGTCATAAAATAAGGAAATCAAGAGACCTAAAAATATATTCATTAAAATATGAGATAAAATATAAAAACAGTACATGGTAAATAAACTTCAGTAAGATTTGTAGGTTGTGTTTGAACAATTTTTGAGACAATCACGTCTTGTGTAGCCTAACCAGCCTGCCTACTCAGATCCTCCGTCTCTTCATTCGGACTCAACCTTCCCCATGTATATACTGTAGTGTACAGAGAGATATATATTTTTGGGGATTCTATATATTACCATCTTATATATTTGGGTTAGGTGTGAATATCAATGCATGATATTATTGATCCAACAAGTATACTTAAATTAACTACCGAGGAATTTACTAGAGTTGGATATTGTATGGGTTAATTTTTTTACTTTGGCCAACTAGACTTTTTCATCATCTAACATACATGGCATGAATTGGTCATTAAAAATTATTTACATTTTATTGAAAACTAATTATAATATTTTAATATGTTTAATTTATAAATGAGTATATAAAATCAAACGAATTTTTAAAAATTTAACAAAAGGTTCAAGAACCAAAATCTTCATATACTTCTGAGATTTCTAATGGGATAAAATGTTTATCCTAGGTTTCTTATTCATTGGATAATATTTGAGTTCCAAATGATATCTAATATATTTAGAAAAGACTATACCTTGAAAATTTAAAAAATTATCATGATTATGGTTATTTTTAATGATTTCAGCATGTATGTGTTGCAGTTGTTTTCCATGTAAATAAAGATATGTTTTAGTATTTCTTTCTTTAAATAAATATGATTTCAAGTGAATCACTATATTACATCTTTAATATGGTATCTATAGAAGATTCTTATTCAAAATGAGACCATGAGTTTTTATGTTCTTATCGATCTAGAATTCCTTAGAAAAGTATTGAAATATGTGAATACTTATACTAGACTAACATTTATATGGGAGAGATTAAGAAATATAGGGCTGGGTTTTTCCATTTTTTGATGGGTAATAAAACTAAGATAATTATGAACTAATTTTCATAATAATATATTTTATTGGGAACTTTTCATATTATAGAGTTCATTAGATGTTAGGTGTATTCTTCCCAAATGAATTCACATTATATTTGTTTTTCTCTTTATTAGGTATTGTTCATAAAAAATTTAGCGACTTGTTATACAATTACATTTTATTATTTATTATAAGTTCATTATTTTTAATTATTATTTTTTATACATGTTTTTTTAGTTTATATATATGAAAATAAAGGTTATGGAAAAAGTTAATCAAAGATCACATGTTGATAAATTATCCAAAAACAATCTAATATGTGGAAGTAACAGTAAATATATTTTATATTAGATAATTTATTATTTTTTATATATATATGTTGTTTTTAAATAACTTAATATTTTATAACTATACTATCATAAACATAAAAGGAAGGTTGGAATTTGGTTTTTATGTTTTATGATTCATGCATGTGATAATCAAAATCGGGTCAATTAATTAATTTGATAAGGTTAGTTATATTAATTATTTTATTTTTTATAAAAAAAAATTTGTTTTCTAATATTATAAAATTATTTTTTATTGTATATTTTTAATGATGTCGGGTCATATATGATTGATTAAATTTCCCAACTTTGCAGTTTGTCTGCAAACTATTTGTTATGTATGATAGTGATTTAAATTTTCAGGTATGTATACATAAATTAATGTTAAACAAATTAGTATTTTTACTGATTGTTTTATCATTTTAGTTTGTCCATTATGGTTTATTTTAATGTGGGTTTCTTTTCTTGAAGTTAGTTTATTAGGTAGAGTACATAAATCATTTAGAAAATTGTTAAACAACTATGTTTAATCGTTTTTTATAAGTTATTTATTCATAATTATTATTTTTAAATAGAAGTTTTGATAATTGATATATGAAATTCAAGGTCATCAAAAAGGTTTAACAATGATAAATTATTGATTCATAATCCAAATAAAATCAACTACCAATTTTTTTTAGTAAATATGTTTTATATCAGATAACATATGTTTTCTCTTATATATATATATATGTGTGTGTGTGTGTGTGTGTGTCTTGGTTTTTATCTTCATGTTAAGGTTTCATAACTAAAGTGACATCTTCAAAAGTGATAAATGAATTTTTGTAAGATTCATGTTATAGATAATCAAAACTGGGATGATAAATGAATTTGATAAGTTAATTATATTAATTATTTTTAATTTTATAGAGAAATATTAATTTTTTATCTAATAACATCCATTTTTCAATGGTTGGGGCCGAAGACTCATTTTATTATTAAAGAAAATACATCTTATTTTATAGGTATAGCGAGACCCATTACATAGCCCGAAGACCCAAATCCAAGTGTCATGAATAAAGTCTTGGAAGCCCATTTTTTTGCCCGAAGGGCCCTTCAGTGAATAGTATTGCTACAGTATCCAGGCCACTAAAATACTGTCACCATAATAGTTTCTGCTACAGTGACTCTGCAGCTATAGTGTCACCACTACTACAGGCCACTACTATAGTACTATTAGAATACATGGAAATTTTTTCCTGCTTAGATTATCTTATAACATTCATTTTTGTTATAGATTTTAAATTATGTTTTTCATATAAAAATGAAGAACTAACCCATCTATGATGTTTTCAAAATATTTTTAAGTATTGCTAACACTTAAAATATAAGCTATGTCTATGTTATTTTAATTTTTAAAAATTATAAATTAAATGATTATTTTTCTTAAAAGTTTTTAGTTTCTATTTTTTTATAGTTTTCTTTTATGTAAATCATTTTTGAAGTTTGATTAAATTTTATATTAGCACATATTTATATTTTTATTAATATTTAAAAAATGATTAATTATACAATTCTTTCACCTAAATTTTTTATACCCTATTTATTTTTATAGGATTCAGATATTTCAGGTATATCTCTTTTAATTGAAGTTATTGAAATGAGTATTTATACCAACTCTTTTATGTTTTTAGTTAGTATATTGTGTTTTATTTTATAGGTTTATTTTTTTCATTATGTTATTGTATGAGGAGAAGTATATAATGCTTTTAGAAAATTATTTAACAAGTGAGTTTTATTATTTTTTACAAGTTCTTTATTCATAATTATTATTGTTTATACATATTTTGATAAATGATATATGAAAATACAAGTCATGAAAAAGTTTTAAAAATGACCAATTGTTGATATCGAAGGAAAATAAAATAAACCTTGTGAAATTATAGGTAAATATATTTTATATTAGATGATATATGTTTTTAATTTTATATCTATGTGTGTGTGGATTTTTATTTTCATGTTAATTTTTAATAATCACTATGTCATCATAAAAAAGGAATGGTGAAATGTAAATATTTTTATAAGATTATAGTTTGAGATAATCACAACTAGGATAATGACAAAATATGATAATTTTAGTTACATTAATTATTTTAGGTTTTATAAAAAAATATTTTGTTTTTCAGTCTTATAGCATTCATTGTTATTGTCGATTTTTAATGAGGTCTGGTTTTATACAAATGAAGAACATACCCATAATTTTTAATGTTATCTTTTCCAATCAGAACCACCACCATAAAATGATGATTTATACTACCAAATTTTAATATTTCCATTGATTACTGTCTTTGTAATGTTTAGATCATTTCAGGTTCTCAATTTTGTTTCCATTTTTTTCATTTGATCTATATTGACCTAAGAATCAAGAATATTTTTTCCCATATATAGATTAATTTTTAGTATTTTTTTTAAAATATAATGTTCTTTTATTTACTTTTAAATGTTAATAAGATTCTTTATGGGTGTTGAGTTATTATTTTAAAGTTTATTTTTAATATTACATTTTCAGAATAAATAGTGGTCAAAAACAGATTATTTTGTTATAATCGGTGTTTAATATCATTGAATTAACCATTTTAACGAAATAGTTTAATGTTTTAAAATATTATTTATTTTTTTCAATTGGATGAGTATAAAATGAATTTATAAATAAAAATAAAACATATTTTAAATTATAATGTTCTGTTTGGTTGTGTAAATTTTTTATTTTTGTTATATATGTGAAGTTTTTAGAATAAACTATATATACAAGTGAGTTATACAATGTTTTGGAACTAATGTATGAAAATCATGGGTGTTTAGGTTTCTCTATTTTATATAATAATAATTTTAAATTATAATAATATAAAAGGTATTTTATGGTTTTCTATTAATTTATACTCAATATGTAATTGGTTTTAAATAAAAAATATTTTTTTAAATACTTATGTTGATGCTTAATTTTAATTTAGTAAAAGGAAATGTGGTTTTATTTGGGATTTTAATTTCAATTGTTTGTTAAGATGAATGGATTTCTTTTTTTTGTAATTTGAATATTGATCATTCTTGGTATTATTTTAATGATGTTTCTTATTTTTGGGAATTTTCACTAAAAAGGTTATCTTAGGTGTTTGAGTTTTAAAATAAATTAACTGGATTCATTTATTGTGTGACTTATAATATCATATCATGACATGTTTGGTCTATTGAATAAGAATGAAATTTATTATTCTAAGTTGTTTTATAATATTTGGTGTATATTTATTACTTGGAGTTACATATGTTTTCTAAACTAGTAACTCAATTTTGAACCATGTGTAATATACCTAAATTAGTATATTGGGATTGAATTTAATTGATTTTTCATATGAATTGTTTAAGAGGAATATTAATTTATTGAATATATATAGAATTTATAAATGTTTCTAGTGGTATTATATATGAAATGATTATAACTCATTAAAACTTTTTTTCAGAAGCTCAAATTCACCGAAAATAGATGAATTATAGTGTTTAACATTTCTCAGAAAAGTTTATAACCAGAATTATGAAAATTTATCATAAACCAGGTGATTTTAACTTACTGAAAAATTACAAATCATGTCACATTGTTTTAAGAATGAATTCTATAACCATGCGTACTAACTATGTGTGGCGTTATTGTGATCTAATTATATTCCTCTATTTTAGATTTATTAATTTCTCACTAATGGAAAAATTACCCATACCAACCATTTGGAACCATTGGTATAGGTCCCCAAACCATTAGTATAGCCAATTCCAATGGTTGGGGCAACTGTTCGATGATTTGGCGTGGGGATAGACCTATCCCAAAAGTTTCTGGAAAACCGTTGGGAAAGACATATCCCAAGGGTTTGAAAATCATTGGTATAGATCATTCCCAACAGTTTTCAAACCATTGGGATAGGTATTTCCCAACATTTTTAAAACTGTTGGGTTAGGTATTTCCCAACAGTTTTCCCAAAACCATTGGGATAGGTCTATCGCCATGCCAAATCACCCAACGGTTTCCCAAACCGTTGGTATAGGTATTTTTAAAAAAGTTACAGTGGAGGTTTGAACCCACAACCACTCGGTTATATATCAAATACTTTACCACTTTCCTACAATTACCTTTGTGAATATATTTGGATAAATATATATATATAAGTAATTTATATATTTATTTATTTGACGATATTCGACAAAAGAATTCATAAAAAATAATGGTACCAATCCCAATGGAATTGAGAACCATTGGGATAGGCCTTTACCAATGGTTTTGAGAACCGTTGGGATAGGTACCCACCCTTTTCCAACAGTTTGGCCAAACCATTGGGAAAAGTGGCCTCAAAGTGGGTTTTTCCCAATAGTTTGGCCAAACCATTGAGAAAAGTGGCCTCGAAGGGGGCTTTTCCCAACAGTTTGGCCAAAACGTTGGGAAAATTGGCCTCAAAGTTGGCTTTTCCCAATAGTTTGGTCGAACCGTTGGGGAATCCATACCCTTTACCAAGGTTTTGGCCAAACTGTTGGGAAAAGTGGCCTCAAAGTGGGCTTTTCCCAGCAGTTTGGACAAACTGTTGGGAAAGGGGACCTATACCAATGGTTTTTTCAAACCATTGGTATAGATGTGTTGATATAGGTATGAATTTCAGTACTGTCTTATACACATAAAATTATACAACTTTTATTATGTTTCGTTTCATGTGTTCTCTATAGTTCTTCTCAGTGGATTGAGTTTACATTTTTTTAGCCTATGTACTATTATCCTTTATTCATTGGAAAGTTTTATAAACCTAATGATCATAAAATAATGATTTATGGAAAACCAAGTATGATTAAATTATAAAATATCATGTCTATTTAATTTTGTTATATATTAAAAAATTATATTTAGATAATATTTTTCTGATTTATGTTGTTAAATTATGTTTTTTCATAAGTTTGTTCTATTTTATATATGTTGTTTCTTGTTGTATATTCTTATTATAATACAATTTATTAGATTTTTTGGGGATTAAATTTATTTTATTTTCATAAAAAAAATCAAAAATCCATGTGCATTTTTATATCATTCGACATTGAATACAAATTGTTGAACTTTCCACATCATTTTTTCAGAAAAAACCCATTGAATAAAAATTATTGTACATTAAACATTAGTTTTTTAAACTAATACTTGATGTTATTTTGGAAAAAACCCCTTAATAAATTCAACATAAATTTTTACTAAAACCAAATTTGAATGTCTTAAGGAGGTTTTTGACATTAAAATAATATGACTTTCAATGTCCGTTATACAAAAAACCGACATTGAAATTTCAATTAAATATTTTATATGATGGTTTTATATTAGAACCAATGTGTAAATATTTTTATATTATCGCATTATAAAAAATAAACGTTAAAGGACCCTTTAAATTTGGTTTTAGTTAATTATTAGGTGTCAGTTTTATAAAAACCAACGTTGAAACTATTATTTATAATGTCACCTGTGTAAACATTGGTTAGAAATTGATGTTAAAAGTTATAAAAGAACTGATGTGGAAATTTATTTTCCCACTAGTGAATTAATTAGAGTACAATATAAGACTCCACCTATCATCATACATACACATGAGTTCATCTTAAAATCAAATGATTCATCTTAATATATAATAATCCAATGGAAGAAAATCCTTTTATAAATTTTCTAAAAGGTATCACATAAAATGAAGTTTTTAAAAATAAAATGATCGATTGATGGAACAAAAAGATCATCCAATATGATTATTTAAATATAACACATATAGGATGATTATGGATCCTTACTCATTTACAGATTAATCTTTGGAAAATGGAGTATATGTCAAAAAAATATTTTTTCCTTAGAAAACTATAAAGACCCAGAATTTTTAAATGATGCATTTTTCATAAGAAAATTTGAGTTATATTATATTATATAAAAAATGGCTTCTAGTTAATAATGATCAAAAATTTAGACACCAATGTAAGAACCCAGATCATTATTTCAGGTACGCCTTTCCCCCTTCTGGAGTTTTTGAGAAAAAATAATGTTTCTGGAAATTTTTTAAGCACACACTGTGTACTTTCTGAGTACACGTTGTGTACTCTTTTCCTACTCGAAGCCGTGTGCTGGTAGTGTCCGGGCCACACAGACGGTGTGTAGGGGTGATGTGGAAGACAATTTTGGCAGAGTACGGAAAGACCTAGTACACGTTGTGTACTCAAAAAGTACACGTCGTGTACTTTTTTTCACTAAACGCACCGGGGTCACGCCTGACGGACAAAACTTGCTTCTTCTTCAGGATCATCGTCCGAGAGCGACCTGTACGATCGGATCTTCCCCGAGACCCAGTGCCTCTGTCCGATCTCCATTCCATCCACCGTCGATTGCATTGGGATCACCTCAGTAAGCTCTCTCTTCTGCTTTAGCCTTCTTCCATGGTTCCTCCTCATTATCAGGTTAACGTGGGTTGAGAGTTTTGTGTGTTTTCTTATATCTACACCATTCTGAGGAGAATCAGGCATCGTGGTTCATGTATATTGATCCCCTAGAATCAAGGTAGGTGGTTTGTGCCTTTCTGTAGAAATATGATGAGTATTTGTGAAAATTCCACCAATACCCTTGAACGGGGTATTGCGTGTTCCTTTTTTTCCCTTGTTGTATTTCTTGCTTTGCTTTATTGCTAGATTAGATGTTTTTCCTGTGATTATGGTAGTTTTTACTATACTCTGGATGTTTTTTATGCCTGTTTTGTTTGTTTGGCGTTTTTCCAGTTTCCATGCCTACTTGTAGGATAGTGGAACTATTGCTTTGTTATGTTGTTGATCCTTAGATTGATAGCCAAGTAGTTCTTGAGGATTACATGGACGATGCATGCACACTGAGCATATTTTATTTTACACATAGGACTGTGATAAACAAGTGTATTAGACCATAGGGAGAATTGATGTATGGGATTCTCCATAGTGTCTTTTAATACGATGCGAGATCACAGGTGGAATTGACAACGAGTGCTTCCTAAAAGAGTCCCTAGTTCCTCGACACGGGCCACAGGGGGAATGAGACGTTGAGTGCTTCCCCAGAGAGCCTTTAGCAGGATACGAGACTATAGGGGGAATTGATGGTGAGTGCTTCCTCAGAAAGTATACTCTTATCTGAACCAGAGGGGTGAGACTGTGTGTGCCTCGTAGAGGGTTGCTAGTACTTGTAGGTTGAATCATAGGGGTTAGGATGTGAGAGATACCTAGAGGGTTACCTGTTTTCTTCTTATTGTTGGTTGTTTACTTGTGTACTTTATATGTTAGAACTGTGGATTGTAGCTGTTGTGTTCTTTGTTCTTTACTGCTTTCTACTCTCTTACTTGCCTTGTATTCATTGAATGTTAAACACAAATCTTTGGGTGTTTTCCGACTGGGATTGTTTCTCACACCCTGTTTGGGCCATGATTTGGGCCCAAGCAGAATATGTTGTTGTGGTTATAAATAAGGGAAAGCACCCTTCTACTTCAGGTTCTTGATTGCACTAGAGTTGGAGTGCATGGGACCGAGCCATGGCTTGTGATGCTGAGGAGTTTACTTTGTTTTCTTTTGCACTTTGTTTTTCAGTTGTACTTCAGCACGTTGGTTTGTTTACTGCTTTCCATAGACATATGTACCATGTTGCATCATTATTATTTTATACTTTGCTTCCGCTTTTCAGTTCAGTTGTTGAATGCTGTTTATTGTTTCTGCTATTCTGTCTGGTTATTCATCCACTGTATTCTTTACCGAATGAGGGCATAGTTTCCCCACCGACTCACTAAGTCCCTCGATGCTAGTCGGAAGCCTCTGACATTTGGGGAAATGTTCTTGAGGTCATGTGGCGAACCGGGTATGGGGAACCAGTGGAGGGGCTCCGGATTCGGGTCGTTACATAGTGGTATCAGAGGAGGTTCTTATCTCTTGCTTTATTGTTTCGAGACTTTAACCAGGGATAGGACGGAATCAGTTCTTGGTATTAAGATGTTCTCAAGAGTTGCTAACCTGTGTATAGGGAAAATCCATACAACCTCATTAATTGTAGTTTGCAGGTTTTGAAATTTTACGGTTGATATGATTTCACCTAGAGTGATTCACATGCCTTGCGTTGTTATTTTCTTGACGATTGCGGTTCTATTTCTATCGCAACACGATGAGATGAGGGTATGCAATCTAATGCATTATATAGGAACTTGTAGAATTCACATTGCATGCATTGTTTCCATGCCATCTAGGGTGCATTAGCGATTTCATTGTTGTGATAGACTTTATGTAGATTATGCATGCTGTTGTGATATATGCTTGATAGAATCTCTCCTTCCTTGTTAGAGAATTGTTTATACTCTACTTTTCATAAATGAATTCCAAGTTTTGATTCGCGGGGAGTATGGGCCCTCACGAATTGGAATTTGGAACCTCATTGCCTTGATTTCTCTGTTTTCTGGGATTCTGTGCAGTTTTTGAGCTACTGTCCAGAAAAACCCAGAATACACGGCATGTATTTTTTTGACTACACGCTGTGTAGTTTTAGACCGTGTCACTAACCGTGTAAGCAGGGACATGTAGTTGTAGAAATAACTTTAGGAACACTCCGTGTAGTTTGGAGCCGTGTACCCGGCCGTGTCACTAACAAAATGGGTCGGGGATGCTCGAGTAGAACACGCTGTGTTGTAAAGGAACATGCCGTGTAGTCCCGTCCCGGTACCCGGTCGTGTCATGAATATCACGGGCCGGTGTCACCTTCTCTTAGACACGCCGTGTTGTTTTCGGAACACGCCATGTAGTCTTGTTCAAGTACCTGACTGTGTCACAAACAACACGGGACTATGTCACCTTCACCTACACACGCTGGGTTTATTCAAAACATGCCGTGTAAGGTCCAACTATGTAGATGTCTGTGTATTTAACAACACCGGTCTCCGAAGCCTTTTCTAGTACATGCCATGTTTTTTCAGAACACGCCGTTTAGTCT
This sequence comes from Viscum album, assembly GCA_963277665.1. Classification (NCBI taxonomy): domain Eukaryota; kingdom Viridiplantae; phylum Streptophyta; class Magnoliopsida; order Santalales; family Viscaceae; genus Viscum; species Viscum album. Next base: position 1,110,768,148 of record OY728137.1, read on the forward strand.
CAGGTTAAGTCGGACCGTGTGGGTTAGCCGTGTCAAGAGACTCAGGCAGGGGAATAGTTTTTAAGTACACGCCGTGTATGGGGTAAACATACAGTGTAGTTTGAGATGTTACATGACTTGTAGTAAAGGGGTACACGCCCATGTCAGTGGCTTAAGAAGACACACCGTGTAGTTTTTATACATGCCGTGTAGTCGTGTTATGTAAACCTATGTGTTTTTCTTCCCATGTTCCCATTTTGTACTCTTGTGTTCTCTGTCCTTGTTTTTCTAATCTAAGGTGTACTTTTTATCTTTCATAGCTATGCCTCTGAGATGTCCTCCAGTTGTACGTCTGTCGTCAAGAAGTGATCAGACGCCAGATATGGCTAATTAGGGACTTCCTAGAGATCCTCGAGTTGGGCCAGCCTTGGCACCGGCTGTCATACCAGTTGCAGGCGCTGATGCGCAGTTCATGGAAGTTTTTAGGAGGATGATGCAGAACTTTCAGGGAGCACCGCCTCCTGCCTCGACTATGGAGGACTTGACGTGAGTTTTTCAGTAGCAACATCCTCCCACGTTCTCGGGGGAAGAAGGACCTCAGGTTGTAGAGTTATGGCTGGAAGCCATGTTGACCATCTTTGAGAATCTGGAGATGCCTCCAGAGATGCGGGTCAATCTCGCTACCTATATTCTACGAGACTCTGCCAAGAGATGTTGGGACGTGATCTCACAGGTGGGTCACCAACAGGTTATGGCTTGGGAGGAGTTATGGTGCGTCTTTTATGACTACTTCTACTCGGATACCCTGAGGGCCGATCGAGCCTGGGAGTTCATGAGCTTAGAGAAGGGTACCCTTTCTGTCATGGAGTATTCCTCTCTTTTCACCAAGCTTCAGCATTTCACAACCCTTCGGGATGGAAGTGGCGTGTTCTTAGTAAGGAAGTTCGATGATGGTCTTAGGAGGGAGATCCGCTCATAGGTGAATATCTTCCAGTTGACTTCAATCACTTCCATTTTCAATCAGGCACTGATTTTAGAGCACAATCTGAGAGTCTCCGGAGCTGCGAGCCAGGCTGGTTCTACTTCCAGAGCTAGTTTTCCTCCAGATGACAGCAAGAAGCACCGTAGAGAGTCTACGCGTGGTGATCCGAGGAAGCGAGATGCATCGTCAGACAGCCAGGTGATATGCTGCCAGTGTGGCCAGTCAGGGCACACGAGGCCGCAAATGCCAGAGATACCCCATGGACTGCCGATCTTGCGGCAAGATGTGTCACCTTCAGAGTTTCTACCAGGTTTTCTCACCAGCAGCTGGTGATCGAGGTTCTTCCATGAATCCTCGTTCAGGAGCATCACCACCAGTTTCTCACCAGTCAGGGAACTAGAGTTCTTCCGTCCATTTGGACCAAGGTTAAGGTTGAGGCCGTGGCGGTCAGCCACCAGTCCCTCAGCACCAGTAAGGTGGATCAGCTCAGAGTGGTCAGCCAGGGGCGCAGGGCCATGGTGTAGGCCAGTCTTTCACCATGGATCAGACCTATCAGGATCATGATCTTGTCCCTTCTATAGTTTGAGGTATGATTTTAGAATCCTCAATTTTAACTTTATCTCTTTTCAATACTGGTGATACACATAGTTTTATCTCTATTGGTGCTGTGGAGAGCGTTGGGCTCTGTGTCTTTTCTTATGTCGACTCGTTTACACTAGACACACCTTTGGGGACAAGGACATCTAGTGTACGCCAGTGTAGAGAGTTCCCTCTCAAGGTTGCAGGGTATCATTTCTTATGGGATTTCTACGTCCTAGAGAAGACAGTCTATGATTTCATTCTTAGGATGGACTGGTTGGTTCCCTTCCAGGAAGTCGTCGACTGTTATCGCTGAAGAGTGAGTTTCGTTTCACCAGAGGGTTAATCTTTTCTTCATAGAGGCGAATGGGATGTTCAGGAGAGTCAAGTAGGACTCGAGCATCATGGGCTAGGAAGGGTGACAGGCCAGATTGCTAGTCTTTATCTGGATGATCAGGGGACATCGCATTTGGACTTTCCTCCAGTGGTGGATCATTTCAGGGACATCTTTCCAAATAACGTTTTGGTTTTGCCTCTGGAGAGTGAGGTAGAATATTCTATTGAGCTCGTTCCAGGAGAAGCACTGGTGTCCATTCCTCCTTATAGGATGGCTACACCTGAGTTGTAGGAGCTCAAGAAGCAGTTGGAGGAGTTGCGGGCAACGAGTTTCATCCAACCCAGTACTTCTCCTTGGGGTTTGCTTGTCCTGTTTGAGAAAAAGGCATATGGTACCCTTCGGCTTTTTGTGGATTATTGTAAGATGAACTAGTTGACGGTCAAGAACCGATATCCCTTGCTGAGAATCGATGACCTCTTTGATCAGCTTCGAGGAGCTCAGGTGTTCTTGAAGATCGACTTGAGGTCTGGTTATTATCAATTGTGTATTAGACCATCAGATATACCTCTAATAGCCTTCAGAAGCAGGTATGGTCTATACGAGTATGCAGTCATGCCGTTCGGTCTCACGAACGCGCCTGCAGTTTTTATGGCACTGATGAACCGAGTGTTCCATCCTTACTTGGACTCCTTCGTCGTGGTCTTCGTGGACGATATCTTGGTGTACTCTCACACTCGACATGACCATGCTACCCATCTTGAGATTGTTCTGAGTACACTGAGAGAGCATCGACTTTATACTAAACTTTCGAAGTTCCACTTTTGGATGGATCAGATTCACTTCCTGGGTCACATCATCCTAGAGGCAGGAGTATCCATGGACCCATGGAAAGTGAGAGCTGTAGTTTCCTGTGATCGTCCAAAGAACGTTTTTTAGGTGCGGATTTTCCTAGGGTTGGCTGGATATTACAGACGCTTCATTCATAACTTCTCACAGCTAGAATAACCTTTGAAAGGTCTGACCAAGAAAGGGGCAATGTTCTTATGGTCAGATTCTTGCGAGTCAGCCTTTCAGGAGCTGAAGGTAAGGCTAAAGTCAGTACTGATACTAGTATTTCCAGAGCTAGGCAAGAAATACATTGTTTATTGTGATTCTTCAGGTATCGGGCTTGGAGTTGTGATTATGCAGGGAGATGGATTCGTTGCATATGGGTCTTGGTAGTTTAGGCCACATGAGAGGAACTACATGACGCACGATCTGGAGTTGGCAGCAGTTGTTCATACCTTATGCTTTTGGAGACACTATCTTCTGGGAGAGCACTTTGTGGTCTTCACTGACCATAAGAGTCTCAAGTATATCTTCACTCAGCATGATCTGAATCTAAGACAATGCAGGTGGGTCAAATATCTTCAGTATTTTGATTTCCATATTGCCTAAATGTCGAGAAAGGGAAACGTAGTGGCAGATGTGTTTCATAGGAGAACTCAGATTCAGGCAGTTCAGGAGGCCCGCAGTGAGTGGCAGCTTATGACTCTGTTCTCTGAGATGCATTTGGAGGTGCACGACAGATAGGGACAGACCTTCCTGTCTTCTGTAGCTGTTACCTCTACACTACTTGATCGGGTACAGATGAGGCAGCTATCAGAATCATAAGGCTTAGTCCTGACAAAGGGTGTGTCAAGAGAGGACCCTCTTCCTGGATGGACAGTGGGCGAGGATGAGATCTTGCGTTTCTAGGGACGTGTATGGGTGCCAGAAGACATACGCGAGGAGATGATGCCAGATTTTCATACCTCTGTTTGGGAAGTTCATCCTGGCATCACCAAGATCTATCAGGATCTTCATTGCCAGTACTGGTGGCCAGGTATGAAGAAAGATGTTGCTGGTTTTTTCATGAGATATTCTACTTGTCATCAGGTGAAAGCAGAGAATCAGTGACCAGCAGGGCTTTTGCAGTAGTTACCCATTCCATAGTGGAAGTGGAACAATGTTGTAATGGACTTCGTGACCAGGTTGCTGAGGTTGCCTCAAGGGAATGATGTTGTTTGGGTTGTCGTTGATAGGATCACGCAGGTTTCTCAATTCTTTCTGATCAAAGAGACCTTCAGTGTCGATGATCTGGGATGACTTTACATAAGAGAGATCATTCATCTGCATGGAGTTCCACGATCTATCATTTCAGACAGGGATGTGCGATTTACCTCTCGGTTCTGGCAGGGACTTGAGAAGGACTTGGGTACACAGGTACTTCTGAGTATGGCGTACCATCCCCAGACTGATGGCCAGTCCGAGCACACGATCTAGGTGCCTGAGGATATGCTTCGGGCTTGCATCCTAGACATTGGCGGTTCTTGGGAGAAGTATATTCGTCTGGTGGAGTTCTCCTACAACAACAACTTTCAGGCAACCGTTCTGATGGCACCTTATGAGGCTTTCTACGGTAGGCCACGCTGATCACCCTTATGCTAGCTGGAGGCAGGAGAGGCAGCTTTTCTAGGACCTCATCTTGTCCAGGAGACTTCAGAGAAGATATAGTTGATTCAGAAGAGGATGGATACAGCACAGTCTCGACAGAAGTCTTATGCTGATCAGCGAAGATGACCTCTGGAGTTTGAGGACGGGGATCAGGTTTTCGTGCGTGTCGCACTGAGGCTGGGACACAAGAAGATTCAAAGACAGGGTAAGCTTTCACTGCGGTACGTCGGGCCGTTGGAGTTTTTAGGGAGAGTTGTGCCATTCGCCTATCGGTTGTAGCTACCCTAGAGGTATCGGGCCATGTATGATGTCTTCCACGTCTCTCAGCTCCGATGTTAATTTTCAGACCCGTCTCATGTCTTTCAGCCCAAGGAGGTTGAGCTCGAAGTGGATGCATCATTTGAGGAGCATCCCATCTGGATTATAGATCACAGTATGAAGGTTCTCCATGGCCGGTCTGTCCCTCTTGTATGGGTGCTATGGCAGCATGGGCGAGTACAGGACGAGACCAGGGAGAGGGAGGCTGATGTACGATCGCAGTGACCGGAGCTGTTCAGGGTATCTTCTTCTACGCTTTGCTAGGGAAATTCGGGGACGAATTTCTTTAAGGGGGGAAGTTTTTAAGAACATGTATCTTCATTTCAGGTACACCTTTCCCTTTTCTAGAGTTTTTGAGAAAAAATAATGATTCTGGAAATTTTTTAAGTACATGTCGTGTACTTTCTGAGTACACGTCGTGTACTCTTTTCCCGCTCGAAGTCGTGTGCTAGCCGTGTTCGGGTCACACACACGGTGTGTAGGGGTGACGTAGAGGCCGATTTTGGCGGAGTTTGGAAATACATAGTAAACGATGTGTACTCTAAAATTACACACCGTGTACTTTTCTTTTTTTCACTAAATGCACCGAAGTCGTGCTTGACGGAATGAACTATCTTCTTCTTCAGGATCTTCGTCTAAGAGCGACCCGTACGACCGGATCTTCCCGGAGCCCCCATGCCTCCGTCTGATCTCCGTTCTAGCCACCGTTGATTGCATTGGGATCACCTCGGTAATCTCTATCTTCTACTTTAGCCTTGTTCCATGGTTCCTCCTCATTTTCATGTTATCATGGGTTGAGCGTTTTGTGCGTTTTCTTAGATCTACGTCGTTCTGAGGAGAATCAGGCAACGTGGATCAAGTATATTGATCCCCTAGCATCAAGGTAGGTGGTTTGTGCCTTTCTGTATAAAGTCGATGAGTATTTTGTGAAAATTCCACCAATACCCTTGAATGGGGTATTGTGTGTTCTTGTTTTTCCCTTGTTGTATTTTCTTCTTTGCTTGATTACTAGAGTAAATGTTTTTCCTGTGATTATGGTAGTTTTTACTGTACTCTGAATGTTTTCTATGCTTGTTTTGCCTATTTGTAATTTTTCCAGTTTCCATGCCTAGTTGTAGGATAGTGGAACTATTTCTTTGTTATGCTGTTGAGCCTAGGATTGATATCCAAGTAGTTTTTGAGGTTTACTTGGACGATGCACGCATGCTGAGCATGTTTAATTTTCCGCACAGGACTGTGAGAACCTAGTGTAGTAAACCATAGGGAGAATTGACGTAAGGGTTTCTCCATAATATCTTTTAATACGATGCGATACCACATGGTAATTGACGATGAGTGCTTCCTCAGAGAGTCTGTAGTTCCTCGACGAGGGCCACAGGGGGAATGAGACTTTGAGTGCTTCCCTAGAGATCATTTAGCACAATACGAGACTATAGGGGGAATTGACGGTGAGTGCTTCCTCAAAAAGTCTACTCTTAGCTAAACCAGAGGGGTGAGACAGTGTGTGCCTCCTAGAGGTTTGCTAGTACTTGTAGGTTGAACCATAGGGGTTACGTTGTGAGAGCTAGCCATAGGGTTACCTGTTTTCTTTTTGTTGTTGGTTGTTTACTTGTGTACCTTATATGTTAGAACTGTGGATTATAGTTGTTGTGTGCTATGCTGTTTACTGATTCCCACTCTCTTACTTGCCTTATATTCATTGACTTTTTGGCATAAATCTTTGGGTTATTACCTACTGGGATTGTATCTCACACCCTATTTGGGCCATGCTTTGGGCCCAAGCATAATATGTTGTTGCAGGTATAGATAAGGGAAAGCACCCTTCTACTTCATGTTCTTGATTTCACTGGAGTTGGAGAGCATGGGGCTGAGCCGTGGCTTGCGATGCAGAGGAGTTTACTATGTTTTCTTTTGAACTTTTTTTTCAGTTTTACTTCAGTACATTGGTTTTTTTAATACTTTCTTTAGACATATGTACCATGTTGCATCATTATTATTTTATACTTTGCTTCCCCCATTCAGTTTAGTTGTTGTATGTTGTTTATTGTTTCTACTATTGTGTTTGGTTATTCTTCCGCTGTATACTTTACCGAATGAGGGCAGAGTTTCCCCACTGACTCACCAAGGCCCTCGCTGTTAGTCGGTAGCCTCTGGCGTTTGGGGAAACGCGCTTGAGGTCATGTGGCGAACCGGGTACGAGGCACCAGTGGAGGGGCCCTAGATTCGGGTCGTTACAACCAAAATGGGAATATATGGATCGCTCCAATTCATTGGAATCATCACCCTAACTCAACGTAAAAAAAATAAAATATTATTAAACCAATCCACATCTTATAAAACGAAAATATATAACCTCATCATGAATTGTAATTAATATTGAATGGAATAATTATGTGGTATTTATAATGTATAATGGGAAATGTGACTGTTAGTATTTGAGCATTACAGGACCATTGGTCAAATATAAATTTTATTCCATATAACTATTGGACAATTTAACTATTGAAAATAATACCCTTTTGTGATAATTATGATTTTTTAAATATTGTTTATAAGTAGTTATGACATAGGATAATTAATCTAGAAAGAAGAAGTGATGGCCTCAACCAGTAGAGACATACTGTATGAATCACATTTTTTAGAACATGGAAGGGAGGTAGCATCACTGGGGTTCTCCCTTGACCAAGCCCATGTTGAGTTTCAATAGGTGACTCTTGAATGAAATTTCTTATGGGATAATTTCAATTTAGTAGAAATTACCACTCGGTTGATGTTATCTAAGCCACCCCATTAATTTATCACCATTACATACCATACCCTTAGGTCATACCGTTGTGTTATAAGGGGTTACATGTCTCGGCCTTAGTAACTTAAAATTGAAATTTCATTGTATAATTAAAATTTATATTCCATAAATTCCATTTTAAAAATATTTTTTCTTAATAAATGATATGTTTAATTGAGATGAATTTGATAAAATGATTTTCATACACTAATTTTTCATTTTCAAAAAAATTGAAATTTTTATAATAAACTAAGGATTTCTAGATAATATTTATTATAATTAAATATTATGTTAAAAAACACTTTTATTTAAATATAAATGATAAAATAATTTTTTTATGTCCTTGGTATTTTTTAAGGGTCAAAAGTTTACTATGCCTTATAGCCTGATTCTTTCAGTAAATAATGATTTTAATATTTAAAATTTAAAATTATAATATTCAGAAAATTATTCTGAAGATATATAAACATCATATTTGAAATCATCATGTATAAATCAGAATAGGGTGAATTTATGATAATTTTATAAAATAATTTAATTATTTCATGTATAGTAAAAATACAGTTTTTGGTTTTTGATATGTTTAATGACTTCATTATTATGTCATAATTATGTAATAAATATTTAACCATAATACATGACATAAAATATTTTATTTTATATATATCAAATATTTTAATGTATTTTAATCAATTTCAAAAGCCTATATGTTAATTTATGAATTCTAAAATGAATACTTTGATTTTAAATACATTATTTTGTCGATACTTTAATTTTATGGTCCATAAGAAGTAATAAAAAAAATTCTCAGTTATTTTGGGTTATAATAACTTAAAATTGGACCCAAATGTCCAATACCATGGGTAAACCAATTGTTTTTCATTTTCCACAACCAAGATTTCCAAGACCTATATTTTGGATTTATTAAACAAATCATCCACTTTTGTTATAAATTCCCCCACATTTTTTCACTTCCGTTCACCCTAAATCCACCCCCCATAACTTTATAGTGGTTTTTCCTCCCATGTACTCCCCCCAAGGTCCCAATATTTATTATTTAGGAGTAACTCTTCAAGTTAAGAGAATTATCCTTCTATTATCTTTAATTTAATAAACTCTTTTTATATATGTTTTTTTAAATGTTATGGTCACTCTCTTTTAATACCCTATTATTCATAACCTTAATTTTAAATTTGTGTTTTATCAATGGGAGGCCCTTTCCCACTATCATTTTACCCTTTTTTTAAAACCACATTTTATACCCATTAGGATACCGAATTTTCTCCTCAAATTTCTCTATATACTTAATAACTTCTCTTTTATTTCCTTTTTGTGAATACATAATCCTATTTCTTTTCTAAGGGTATTCACATATATGTAAAATTTATTTATTTTATTTGTGTAATTATGCATAAAAAACCAACATCTCCTTTTCATGGGCTATAAATTACGTGATGATCATGTATTTAAAAACTTTCAAAATGCCATGATTTTGATAAGAAGCCTATTCTTTATTCTCTAGAGGTTATTAATGAAATATTTGATTATTAACTACTTTTATCACATTAATTAAGTCATATTAAGGGTGATCCAAGATTTTACTCCATTTAATAGGGTAAATAATTTAACCTCCAGAGATGATATGTTCTATGATACCTTGGTGAATAATCCTAGTAATTTTCAATTATGACACCTTAGTGAAAAGACTTGGTGAATTCCGTATGAATCTTTTATTTAAATTTTGTAGAAAAATTTCAATTTTGTGGATCATGTTTTTCTATTAAAATATGATTGATGTTCCCTTTCTTATTCAATAATGATATTTATTATGTTTTTATGGATATTCCTAATAATCACATGTAAACCGTTTCCCTTTCTTATTCTCTTACTAGGCCTCATGATCCCACCTTTCAATTAATTTATTTCCACAGGTTATGAGATGTCATAAATGTAACTTATGATTAACCCATGAAGATTCATTTAAAGTTTATTAGAAGATTTTTTTTGTTTTCATTTTGTTATGTTATTTATTTCCTAGAAACTAAACTTTAAAAGATCCTATGTTTTGTACCATGTAATAAAAATATTTTGTAATAAAAATTAAGGATTTCATAATAGGTAAAAAATGAAGGTTTAGTTATTTGTGGGGATTTTTAATAGAAATACATAGTATGATCCCTAGATAAAAGTTAAAATATATGAAAAAACTCTAGAATATTGTTGAACTATTATGTAAGTGGTTTAAAATAAAATAAATCCCTATCTAGATATGAATAGGTGGAATTGGCTCTAACACAGATGTATCTATGGGTAACACTCAAAAACACCACATTCAACTAGACTCAATCAGGAACTGGTGTAAAAAAGGGGCCATACTGTACTCTAGGTTTGACATTCCCATGGGATATTTTTCTTTAATCACAAGATTCTTATGAACCAATATGAAGGATATATATAATATTTAATTTCTGTTAAAGAATAACATATATGAGCATAACAATTTAAGAAATAAAATAACATTATAATTATAATATTATTAATAGAATCATGTTTCTAACTGAGGTTTTATCCTTTTAGAAAAATGGAATGAAATAAGAGGAACTACATAAATGATGAGTGTAACGGATGATGCGATGATGACCCTTCAATGGATTCCATTATGGAAAAATTCACAAAGATGAGGAATAATCTATCTTGAGTTCTGAATAATAACTTTTATCAAGCTTAGTGGGAAAATTCACCTCAATGGAAACAACTTTCCATTGAGTCCTTCTTGCATCAATGAACACCTTATTTTATTTGATCTACCAACCCATGTATTCCTAAAAAATGGATAAGCTATATAGAAAAGATTATTTATGTACTCTTTTATTCATAGAAATTGAAATTCACCCTATAAATATACCACTATGAAAGAGGAGATGATAAATGGAGGGAATTGATTAAAAGTGTAAATCCAATAGGGGAGATTGATTTTAAGGAGTGTATAGAGTTTTGTGGAATCTTTTTCAATAATTATTTCCCTCATTTTATGAAAGAAAAAAGGAATAAATAATTACTTGAGTTTAATCATAAGTAAATTGAATCAATTGGAAGGTATAAGATGAACGTTCCATGACATTATTTATACACCTCTAGCTTTACTATGGAACTCAAGGGAAAGGTTGATAGATTCTTTGGTAGACCGAGACCCTATCTATTAATGAATTTTTCAAATTTAGAATATATAACCTTTGAGGATATATTGAAAAGTTCTATGAAAATTTAATTGGATTTTGGATAAATGAATAGGTTGTATAGGTTGAATAAAAAGAAAAGATTTATGGATCCAAACTTACGGAAGAACTTTGATCATGAAAGAGGAGGAAAGATAGTACAACTTCCCTTGTGTAAAAAATGTGGGAAGAAGAATTTGGGGAACTTATTTCTTGAGAGTGGAAAATGTTTCATGTATCATAGATATGTCCATATAGACCAGAATCATCATGGTGAGGTGAAGTCTCAACTTATCAACACTAACGAAAAATGGAAGATAGTGTCGGCCCTACCTAAAGTTCAGGGCCTCAAGTTTGGATAGATTGGTAAATTATTAAATCAGTGTCCAAATTAGATGGTAGTGAAGGTAAACCACCATCAACCTCAACATAGGAAAACAGAGTATGTTTGGGATTTTTTATCATGAAGGATGATGTAGAGGACCCAGATGATGTGATGGCAGGTACACTCATTTTTTATCAATGCTATAAAGTACTTTTTTGATACTAGTTCTATGTGTTCCTTTATTTCATCCAATATTGTAAGTAATATTTCACGAATCATTGAGATTATATAAATATAGTTATTATTCAAGAATCTTGGATTATTATCCATGCACCAATAGTGTATAAAAACTCTAGTATTGACTTTGGAGAGCACAATCTCATCACAAATCTAGTAGTCATTCCCATGGTGGAAATCGACACGATAATAGGGATGGATTTTCTCTAAAAAGTGTTATGACAAGATCAAAAATATTAGTAAAGAAATATAAATATTCTTGAATGTAAAACCAATATTTATATCTAATGGAGAGATATCAAGACATGAGATTTTTTAGGAAGAACCTCATATTGCCTTCTTTATGGAGATGTTCGGTGAAGAGGGAGAAGAAAATGAAAGAATAAAGGTAGATAATGTACCCATCACTAAATAAATAATTGAAGTATTTTCTAAGGAGTTACCTAGAAATCCTCTAGAAATAGAGGTTGATTTCTCCATTGAACTCATTCCTATATCTAAACTGATGTCAAAGAACCAATAGAAAATAGAAAATGTGGAGGTAGATAAATTAAATAGATGACTTCAAGATATTTTGGAGAAAAGGTTTATCTAACCATGTGTGTCTCCTTGGGGAGAACATATACTCTTTGTGAATAATAATAATGGATCAATATAGTAATGCATTGATTATATAGAACTTTATGATATCACATTGAAGAAAAAGTACTGCCTCACAAGAATTGATGATTTATTTGACCATCATTGTGGGGCTCAATTATTCGTTAATATTGATATGTTATCTAGTTATAATCAATTGAGGGAACTGAAAGAAGATATTCTCAGTAATTTCTTTTGATCAAGATATGGGAATAATGATTTTCTTGTTATTCCATTTAGCTTGACTAATAATACTACTATATTTACGGATTTTATGAATATATTCTTTAAGAAATTCCTTAATAAATTTTTGGTATTTCATATTGATGATATTATGATATATTCCAAAAGTTTCTTGGTGAATGATGATTAAATAATGTTTATATTTAATACTCTAAGCATAGGATATTAGGTAAATTTATAAAATGTGAATTTTGGTAACAAAAATTATCTTTCATGGGGAAATTGTAACAAATAAAGGAATCTCAATTAACCCTTAAAAACAATGGTTTGGAAGGAGTGTCCTCATCATACAATAGTAAGTGATATTATTAGTTTCCTTGGTATAACATGATATTACATGATGTTTTTGAAAAACTTTTCATGAATTTATAATCCACTAACCATGTTAACTTGAAAAGGAGATAAGTTCATATAGACAAAAGAGTGTAGATAAGGATTCTAAAAACTAAAGAAGATATTGGTTATTTCACCTTTGTTAATTATACCGTCTATCAGATACTGATTTTTTATTTTTAGTAATGAATCTCTAAATGGATTGGGTGATTCTTCATGTAAAATGAAAGTGTGAATGATTATGAATATTGACAGTTAAAACCACATGAGTAGATCTATCCTACGCATGACCTGGAGCTAGATGTGGTTATTTTTTATCTAAAAATTTGTAGAAACAATCTTTTTGGCGATTAATGTGAACTATATAGGTGCCACCAAAGTTGGAAGTATATATTAAATAAAAATGAATGGAACATGAGATAAAGGATATGGGTTGAACTTCTTAAAGAATATGAATATTAAATTCATTATCACCACATAATAGAAAACAAATTCACTGATGCATGAATTAAGAAAGACACTATTATGTTATCAATGATGAGGATTCAAGGATATCCATTGATTAAGGACCTAGTACGGTTTTACATTCAAATAAAAAAGTATGGGACATCATAAATCATATAAAAATGATTTTTAAGACATTATTACTAGAGAATATCAAGAAATATCAAAGTGAAGATAATTTTTTACAAAAGAATATAGAGTATGTGATGAATGTTATTTTTTTTGAGTTCAATATAGATCAATATGGTGCACTAAAATTTTATACAAGGATATGTGTTTCATCTATTTTGGAGATAAATAATGAAATGGTGGATTGATAACTTTGATCTATATTCTCTATACATCATGGAATCACTAAAATGTATAGGGTCTTTCATGATCAGTATTTCTAGGATAATATAAAAATGGATATTTCTAACTACACTACATGGTTCTTGGTATTTCAACAACTGAATGTGGGGAGAATTTTTTTGGATGGTTTATTGAAACCACTACCCATAACATCATGTAATAGTGACAATATCACTCTATAATTTTTAACAAGTTTCCCATGAAAATCTAAAGGAAGCAATGGTATATGGTTTATATTATATTGAATCACTAAGACTTCCCATTTAATCTATATTCCTAAATATTTCTCTCTTTACCAACATGCCAAGATATACGTAAATGATGTTGTGGTGCTATATGGGGAACCACTTTATATACTTTTTATCATGATACAAGGTTCAAATCTATATTTTTGATAATTCATCAACTTGATTTGAATACTAGATTGAATTTTAATACGACCTACCACCCCCAAACTGAGGGAAACTCTAAAAAACTATTTAGAATGTTGAGTACATGATGACAATATGATCAATGGAATTTAATGGTGGATTGGATCAAAACCTTCCATCAGTTGATTTATCATACAAATATAAGTTCCACCAATGTATTAAAATGGAACCTGATGAAGGTCTATATGGGAATCAGTGTATAAACTCTTCTTTTTGGAATGAATTCATTGAGATAAAAATGGTTGGGCCTAATATTGTTCAAGATATTATAGAAGTAGTTCATTCCATCCAAAAAAATATAAAATCTAATAAATTTCTAAAAAATATATATGTCGACTACCATAAAAGGGACTTGGAGTTTGATGTTTGTGACAAATTTTCCTTTAAATATCACCATAGAAAAGAGTCATGTCATTTGGGAAGAAAGTGATGCTTAGAAATAGGTAAATTGCCCCTATAAAATCATTGATCTCAAAGGATAAGTGGAATATCGGCAATAACTTCAACAAAATATATCCCAAGTTCAAAATTTATTCCATGTATATTTCTTGAGGTAGTACATACCTGATCCCTCACATGTGCAAAATTTGGAGGTGGTACAACTGGAAAATGACCTCTCTTATGAGGAGAAATAGGTGGATATCATGGTCATTACAGACAAGGTTCTATGAAATAAGAAAACCCACCTTGTCAAAAAAAAATTGAGGAACCATAATTTTTAATCGGAAACATGGGAACCATAGGAAAAAATTAAGCATATTTACTCTCACCATTTCCCAAATGAGAGATTGAGATGGCATTTCAGGGTTGAAATTTTTTAATGGGGGGAGAATGTAATGACCTGGACATTTTAAATGAAATTTTTTTAGATAAAATGGGTGTTATATCATATTATACCAAACAAAAACATATCTATTTAATAATTATAAATATGTTAGTGACCAAAATAGTAAAATATGGATCACTCTAATCTATTAGAATCATCGTGCTAACATTACAGAAATAAAAAAAATATTATAAAACCAGTCAACATGTTAGAAAATTAAAATATATGACCTTGGATGGAATTGTAGTGAATATTGAATGAAATAATGAAGTGGTATCTATAATGTATAAAGGTAAATTTGACCATTGGGATTTGATTATTACAGTACTATTGGTCAAATATCAGAGTTATTCAATATAATCAAGGGAAACTTTTACCATTGATAACTATACCCTTTTGTAATAATTCTATCATTATAATTATTGTTTGTAGTTATTAAGGACAAAGGATAATTAATGTATAAATGAGAAGTGATTTTCTTAACCCGTATATTAATGTTGTATGAAACCCATTTGTCATAACATGAGAGGGAGGTAGCATCACTGGGGTTTCCATATGATCAATCCCAATACAAGATTCTACAATTGAATCTTGAATAAAATCACATATGATATAAGTTCATGTTAGTGGAAATTACCACTCAATCTATGTTTGTAGAGACACCCCATGAATCTATCACCAACACAAAACTTATCCTTAGGTTGTGCGTATGTGTTATTAGGGGTTACATGCCCAGTATATGGTTACATAACATATAATTCCTTTGTATAAATAAGGTTTTTCTTACATAAATTCTATTTTAAGAATAGTTTTTCTTAAAAAATATGTTCTTAATTTAGAATAATTTGATAAATTGATTTTTCAATCACAAATTATAATTTTAAGAAAAGATATAATTTTTTATAATACACTAAGGTATTATAAATATTATTTATTTTAAGGAATTATTATTTTATAAACACTCTTATTGAAAAATAAATTATAAAATATTTTATTATGTCCTAGAAATTTTTTAAGTGTCAGAAATTTCATCGTGGGTTATATACCACTATTTTATAATAAATAAGACTTTTTTATTTAAAAGATAAAATTATCTCATTTAGAAAATTATTATGATAAAATATAAATCATATTTGAAATAATCACATCTAAATTGTGTTACGGTGAATTTATGATAATTTTATAAAATACTTTAATTTTACCATTAATAGTAAAAATATGGTTTGGGGTTTTCAATATGTTTAATGACTCCATAACAATTTCATAATAAATTAATAATTAATTAACTACAATAAATGACAGAAAATATATTATTTTATTGATATCAAGAATTTTAATGTATTTTAATCAATTTCCAAAACCTATAAATGACTTCCCAAAGTCTAAAATGGAATCTTTGATTTTAAAAACATTGTTTTGCGATATATTTAATTTTCCATGCCAAAAGAATTAATAAAAATTATTATTAGTTATTTTAGGTTATAATAACATAAAATGTGACCAAAATGTAGAATACAATGGGAAAGACCCATGGGTAAGCCAGTGGTTTTTCATTTTCCACAACCAAGATTTACAAGGCCTATATTTGGAAATCATTAAAAAAATCCTCCACTTTTTGTATAAATACCCACACATTTATTCTTTTCCATTCACTCCCAATGCATCCTCCACATAATTATTGTGTTTTTTACTCCAATGAGTCCCCATTAGTTTTCCACAATCTCCAAATGCCTCAATCATCATGATTTAGGAGTAACTCATCTGGGTAAGATAATTTTCCCTCCTTTCTCTTCAATTCAAGAGCATCTTTCTGTATATGTATTCAAAATATTTTGGTTACTATATTTTATTACCAATTTTACATAACTTTAATGGTAAATTTTGTTTTATAAATGGGATACCATTTTCCCCTCTAATTTTACCCTTTTCTAATACCCAATTTTATACTTGTCATGATGCCGAATTTACTCATCAAATTTCTCGCTAAACATTAGAAATTCTATTTTATTTGATTTTTTTTTGAAGACCCAAATCTATTTATTTTCTATGATTACTCACTTAGATGTAAAATTATTTATTTTATTTGGTTATTTACAAATCCTAAACTCACACTATCTTTTCATGGGTTAAAAATGATGCGACAATCATGTCTTTAAGGACTTTTAAAACGCCAGGATTTTGATAAAAAAAACTCATTCTTTATTCACCATAGGATATTAATCAAATGTTTGATTATGATATGTGTATCTCAAATAAATTAAGAAATATTAAGGGTGCACCTTGATAACACTCTAATTAATTTGGTAAAGAATTTAATCTCTATTGGTGTCATGTTTTATGATACCCTGGTGAATAACCTTGGTAATTTTCGATTATGACCCATTGGTGACAAAACATTGTAATATAATTTTTTATGTCTCATTTAAATTTTATAGACACATTTAAATTTTATGAATCATTTAATTTTTATTATGATATGCCTTAAGTACTATTTCTCATTCCATAATTATATTCCTTATGTTCTTATTGATATTTTTCATGATCACATGTAAATTGTTTCACTTTATGTTTTCTTTTACTAGGAATCATGCTCACACCTTTCCATTGATGTACGACCCTAGGTTATGATATACAGTAAAATTAACTTCATATAAACCCACAAAGAATCAATTCAAGTGTATTATAATAATTATTTATATTTTCATTCATTATGTTCTTGATTTCCAAGAAACTAACCTTTAAAATTTATTTTGTTTTTTTACTATATAATTAAAATACTCTGCAATAACAAGTTGTGACTCCATAATAAAAATTCTTAATATCGTCTTTAAAAGATTATATTTTTGTGTCACTTTACAAAAACAATGTTTATTAAGATTAATATAAGACTTATTAAAAAATTAATTTAAAACAAACTCAAATAAATAAACCATTAAAATAACTAAATCATGTGTAAAAAATGTGAAGAATATGGGAAGAATAAAATATCTTGGAAAAAAAATCCTTATAAATATTTTAAAACTATTTAATGAAAAATCAAATCATTAAAAAGAAAATTAACAGATTATGTTAAAATGAATAAAGGGTACTATATAGATTATATTAGATAAAACCAATTTTAGTTTATACTATGGAAAGGATAAAATTTTAGCGAAGTAAAAACAAGGATATGGTGAAAATTTTAATAAAAAGATATGTGAATTATTCATAAAATTATTATATTTTCATGTGATAATAAATTCACCAAGGAAGAAGAATAAGGTGTGATAAATGTTTTCCAAATAAAAATAGGTGTAAATACAACACAAAAACATCATATGGAATAATAAATCATACATAAAATATAATTTTTAAAGATGAATTATTATACCCCAAGGAATAGATTTGAGTTGCAAAAACCCTTACCTTTATTCCTACTTCATCGAGTTCACTCTATCCTCTTATCTAATAAAAATATATATATTAATCACTTATTTAAAAACCTTATTCACATCTATATCCATTTATAAAATTCATTTATAATAATTTATTATAAAAATAATAGTTATTTATACTCCATATTCATCTTTAAATGTTATTAGATTGGATAGTTTAATTTATACTAGATTTATAACGGGCATGTAAATTATTTTTTATAGACTTAGTGTTCATCATTAATAAATCATTATAGGTACTAAAATATATTTTTTATAATTTTCTATAAATATCTAATTTCATTTCACAAGTTCTTTAGTTACGCTTCATGACAATGAGGTCTGTGGTGATCTTGTTTCAGTAATTTTAATAAACAAGGGTGTGGTATCTTAATTATAGGTTATATTTTATTGTTACCATTATAGAAAAAAAATTATTTACTTATTATTTTAAAATATTATTAGTATTTATTTTTCCATATTTATTCATGATAGAAAAGATAATGTGAAAAAACAAATATTTCACTTTCCTAGAGGTGGTAGTCCATACATATTCACAAGTTATGTATTCATTTACAAAGAAAGTAAATAGGTTTTTAAGAGGCTTATATTTTCATAATATATATATATATATCTTATTTATTTATTAAATACCCCCCCAACCCTTGAACTGTCATTGTATTTTGGTGATGAATAATGTAACACTTTGCTTATGGAGTTGGCAGTCCACATCTGACAAAAAAGACATTTTAGAATTTCAGATGCTGAATAAGAGACTAGAAAATGTATATTACATTATTATAATAATATTTTAGCATATTAAAAATACTAATGATAACATAATTTAATGTATATATTAGGTTTTAGGTTGTTTAAGAAAAAATAAATAAGCGAGATTGGATGAGAACATTACATATCCCTTGGGATGTTCCCCTTAGG
Source organism: Viscum album (assembly GCA_963277665.1). Lineage (NCBI taxonomy): Eukaryota > Viridiplantae > Streptophyta > Magnoliopsida > Santalales > Viscaceae > Viscum > Viscum album. The sequence goes on from OY728137.1 coordinate 1,110,787,059, forward strand.
TAATACCTTAAGGATACTTAGCTTCTTCTCATTGCAAGACCTTGCATTCTAGGATGTGGGTAGGGAGTTATGGAGAGACTAGGTTATATTTTTGGTAAAGATAATATAAGGACCCAACCTTATGAAATATCTAAAATCAATATTTAAAAAATAATTCACTTTATTTCATTTTGAGGATCATTTTGGTTTATAGTTTTAGATGATTATGTCATAAATATAACATAAAAAACCAAATATATTAAAAAGTTAATACATTCACTTAGTATGAATTTTATTTCAAAATATAAAACTTTTATAATAAAAAATGTTTTCTTTTCATGAAATATCTTCACAATTGTTATCTTCACCTCATCATTGTCCCTACTAATCCTTAAACCGAATGAAAAACATTTGAAAGCGTTCTATGATAATAAAAATCCCAGTAATAGAACTATAAAAATAATGAAAGAAACTCATTATTAGATGAAGACTAATAAACTTTTTCCTTTTCAACATAATATTTGAGCTAAAAATAGAAAAATACTTACCCAAGAATTCAACTTCTCTTCCCAATAATTTTCTTAGAACATTTCATAAGAAATATTAAAAAATCCATAAAGGTTTATTTCCAATCAGGAAAAATTATTTCAAAAAGTTATATATGTCACCCGTAAGAAGTACCATAAGAGTCCTTTTAAAACTAAGATCATCCTATTACTTTATTAAAATCATAATATTTCCTTAAAAATATATAGTAATCATGGATAAATCATGTAGGTAAACTGGGACATCATTTCCATAACACTCTTATAATCACTCTTAAAATTGAATAACTCACACATTAAATTACAACAATCTCTTAGGAGAGTCTTAGAAGGTTAGATTTGTCCCTTTATCCTATTCAATAAAGATATATATCATTCTCAAAAATTATTATGAGTTATATTGGTCTCACCCATCATCATAAAAAATTTCCAAGAAACATAAAATCATTATAAAACATGAATTATTGCATACTCATAAAAAATATTTCCACCCAATAAGAAAAACTTTTCTAGATATTGAAATATTCATTCCTTTTAAAAAAACATTTTGAAAACCCCCTAGATAAAGGGAATTGTGGTTTTTCATTAAAGAAAACATTAAATCTCTTAATGTAATCCAAACATCAAATAACGATTATGGTGATAGGAACAAATGTTTATGTTATATATGTTAAAATCGAACATCCTTATTTCTTTATTCTAAAACATTCTGTATAAAATATATAAAAATATTAATTTTAAAAACCTTTGAAATAAATTAAAATTTGATATAAAAAATTATTTATAATTCATTAAATTTCATATAAATATATAAATAAAATAATTTTAATAATATGGACATGAAATAAAAACTTTTATTGTTTTAATACACTGATAGGATGACTATGGTAAAAATTTCAATATTAAATCATATTAAAAATAAAAAAATTTAAATAATTATCAGTTTTTTACATTAATTATAATTTTAAAATAAATACTGAAATATGGTCTTGAAAAATGAATTATGTTACAATCCTGGATATGGTGAGTCGTATTTAAAAATGATTAACGTTTTCATTTTTCTAAGATAATGAGGGAAATAAGGTAAGTTTAATTTTTTAATTTTAAAATAAATATTATATACTTAATATCATATTATCACTTTAAATAAACATATATATAGAATCCATGTGATGCAGTCATAAAAAATGAATCATATCTCTTTGTAGAGGTGGTAATCCAAACGTATGAGTGAACAATGTTATCAGTCTTCAATGGATTAAATGGTTAGAAAATATATGTTATATTATCTTTATATAATGATAAATGTTCCATTAATATCATATTTATAAATTAAATCAATCATTATAACCATCTGTGAGAGGTGGTGATGGAAATCAAATTACATTGGTTCACGAGGCAGTTCTTTATCGTACACACGAATGCTAATTTCATTTCCCATTTTATGAAAGAGGAGATGAATATATGTTATGAAATTAAAATAATAAAATCTCTATATGTGGAATATTTTCTAAAAAAATAATGTTTCAATTATATTTTAAGGACTTAGAAAAATAAATAAAATAAATATTCTCAGTTAAGAACTATACCTATTTTTGGAAAACCTCCTTAGGTTTATACCTAAAGCCTTCTTCGATTTGTTTTATAATAAAAACAGGATATCTATGAAATTATAGTGGATTTTATAAAGGTATTTGGGAATGAATTTTCTAATCCAAAATTCACTTGATGTTTGGAGAGGAGAGGATATGGGGTGTCCTTTTATAAGTGGTTGATATGGGACACATAAAATTATTTAAAAATTATAATATATTAATATATTACACAAACCAAATTGGTTAAAAATGAACCATTTATGAATATGATATGATATAGGGTCTAAATATGTCCATAAAATATTATTTAAAAAAGTGTTTATGTTATTTTAACCATTATATCGTTAGTTTAATCCCAGGTAAACTTGTTTTACCATTTACCATGGTAACCATTTTATATTGTTTATAATATTAAATCTGAAAAACATTTGGCTAAAATAATTACATAATATTAATTATTTTGATTAAAAATATTGAATACATTTAATAAAATTCAACTACTAGATGTTACATAATTTATATTAAAATTAAACCTAGAAAATCTGACAAAAAACTGTTTCTTAAGAAAAATCCCTTTTTAAGTATAAAAACATTTTTATAAAAAATTCATGAATAATATTAAATGAAATAAAATTTATTAAATATTTTAATCAAATGAACTGATAAAATTTTAAAACTAATCCAAACTACAATTTAACTTTGTAAATATTTGAAAATATAAGATAATTTTCAATAAAAATTAGTATATTTCATTATTCATTAAAAAGTAAACATTACATAAAATTTTCAAAAAATCATACTAAGAAAATTTTAACATGATGAATTACATAATGATTCTCATTTATTAATATTAAAATTCTAGAATTTTGAAATAAATCTTTGAAATAATGCCATATAATGCTGGGAAATTTAGTTTGGTTAAAAATAAATCTTTTTTCTTTTGACTTAAAAATTACATATTATTATTAAAATGAATATAAAATTATAAAATATAATTAATTAATATTAATAATAATTTAAATATATTTATCTTAATATTTTTTGGGATTTTACATTCTTCTTCGCATTTGAAAATTATATCCTCAAAATTTTATTTACTATTTAAGCAAGTGGGGATGTTTTTTCTTTCATAACATTTTCTGATTCATATGTTTCTTCTTCAATCATATGATTTTCCACAAAGAATGAACCTAATTAATCAAATTATACCATAAAAATTCTATTTCTTGTTAATAATCTACTCTTGTTACTCCTCATAAGAATTTTTTTCTTCCAACTAAACTACTACAGGGCTCAAAACATGAGATCCATCTAAAAAATGATTTCTTAACAATGAAATAAGAAATAAATCATATACCTGAGATAAAATTAGAGGTAGTTACACTCATTAATAAATCTATCTAACCTTATCCATAATAACAAATGGACCAGTGATCCATGGACTCAACTTTTCCATTTTAGAAAGAACACATAACACTTTTTTCATGGAGATACTTTAAGAAAAAATGATTTTTTTACCTTGAAATAAAGATCTTTACTCCATTTCGGTACACAAATTTTATACTTACTCTGATCCATCCTCATGTATTACTAACTAATCATAACCTTATAAACCATTTATTCTACGAATTTTATTACCTGAAACTTTATTTCCCTAAAAACATCCCAATAAACCAGAGTCTAATATATCTTTTCATATAATTCATAAAAATGTATCATCAATATATTGGAATGAAAATTGTTATTATAATAAAACTCAACTAAAATAATATGTTTATCCCAAATACCCTGATATTTTATTGAAAAAACTTGAAGCATGTCCTTAAAAGTTTGAATCATTCTTTATAATTTTTCATCATTGAGAAAAAATATGGTTATACTAAATTTTAATTCATAACACAATGACATCTGATTCCCATTCTAGAAATTATAGGTGAATATAGGAATATGATCATATAAAACAGAAATAGGGATTCCATGTAATCTAATTATTTATTTAACATTAATTAAATATATTTGATCCATTTTCATATTATCTTGGAGGGCCAAAAAAGCATTCAGTAATCATATTTCTAATTCTAAGAAATATTCATCACGTTTCTTTATCCATATAAAACATAAATTCTTTTCATGATAACTTATTTATTAGGCTAGATAGCTGAGAAAATGATTCAAAAATCTATTGTTAGTAACCCACTTATCCAAGAAAACTATAAATCTCAACAACATATGTAGGTTTTGTCCATTCATTAAACAAATAAATTTTAGTTGGATCAATGGTTTTTCCACCATTATTTATGATATATTCAAGGAATGAAATATTATTTAACCAATAATTACATTAAATAAATTTTATATATAAATTCTTTTCTTTCAGGGATTGTAAAAAAATCCTTTTATTTTTTACATGATCCTCAATATTTTTTGAATGAACAAAAATATCATCAATAAACTAAACCAAAAATTTTATCCAAATATTTGTAGAAATCATTATTTATTAGATCCATGAATATATCTACGTTATTTTTAATCCAAAAGGAATAACCAAAAACTTATAATTTCCATACCTATCATGAAATGATGCCATAGGAATTTCATCTTCCTTCACCTTTTACTGATGGTACCCGGATTTGATATCAACCTTCAAAAAATATTGATCTCTATAATGCTGATCAAACAAGTCATCGATATGAGGCAATGAGTACTTATTATTAACGATGATGTCATTCCATTCTCTGTAATAAATAGAATGCATCATGAAACCATATTTTTTCATAAATAAAAAAGGATCACCCCATGGTGAAGTGCTAGGATGAACAAAACATTTTTTAAGAAACTCATTAAACTAATTTTTCAATTCCATTCATTCTATTTGATCCATTTGATAAGGGGTTTTTGAAATTATATTGTCATTAGAAACTACATCGATAGTAGAATAAAATTTTTAATCAGGTAAAACATTGAGAAACTCATTAGAAAAAACATCTAGAATTTTTTTTACTATCGGCACATTATTAATCTAATTTTTTTTAACAATATGAACAATGTATCTTTCATTTCCAACTATTAATAGTTTCTCATCTTCTTGATATGTTATCAATGGTATGAATTCATTCTTGTATAAAAAGTAAAACCCATTTTAGAAAATATCTTCTTTGGATATATAATCTATATTAACATGATAAACTAAAAGGTAATCCTTACCTAAAATGACATCAAATTTTACGATGGATAATACAACAAGGTTTACAAAGATGAACATATACATAGATAATAACTATAAGTTAATTTTAATTACTTTTTTCATAAATAAAAACCCTGTTTGTTTTTACCAAAAGTCGTAAATTCATTTATTGAGGTGAAATTTTCATTTTACCATCAAATTTCTCATAAATGAATGAATGTGCAGACCCATAATAAAAAATGAAATTATAACAATTTGAATAAACAAGTAATTTATCAGTTACCACTTTGTTTAATGGACTAAAATATTCCAATTTTGTTTCAAAGTATTTCACAACCCCCTTATTTGTATAGTATTTCTATTTCATATCATTCATTCCCTTATTCGAACATACATTTTCATAATGGCCCATCTAATAATATTTAAAACACATTACTGACTTTTTATCAATAATTTTCTTACCACCACCCTGTAATTTTTTTTTTCAATCACAAGCCATATGTGAAAAATTACCCCATAATAAATAAATATATGTATTCCTAATACATTCTCCATGGTACTTTTACCACACTTATTGAAAATTTAAAACTCCATTTTCTTAACATTAGATTTATTTGATGGAATCTTCCCATTTTTATTCCACTAAGACCTACTATTTTATTTTTTTTCTTAAAACAGTTGATTAAAGGTATAATTTATTTCCATATTCTCATATCATTAAAAAACAATCCATAATGTTTAAATTTGTGAGATGAAAATTCTATTGGGTATCTTAACTTTAATTCTAAGTGAAACATATCAAGATCTAATATACTATTTAGTGTATACCCTGCCAATCTTGTTAATTTTTATTCTTGAATGGATAATAAATTTTCCTCCTATTTCCTCAATTCCATGAATTTATTTTCTATCCTATATTGAAAAACATTAAGAAAAAATTTCTTGAGAAAAATATTGTTAAATATATCCCATTTCATGGCGTTAATCCCTTCTATTTCTCTAGTAATCTTTATCATTTACCACTACTGATCGAATTCACCTTAAAAATAAAAAATATAAAGATTTAACATATATTTATCCTAATAACACATGACATAAAATATATTTCACATGGTTTTAGTCCCTCTAAAATCTACCACTGTGTTAGAATATACACTGAATAATAGAGGGTGTTGTCTCATAAAATGCTCCACTATTGACATATTCCTCTATGGTAGATCTAGTTTCTATCTAGAATGGATGACATCACCATTTATAGAATTTGGAAACTGATACATCATATAAAAACCCGATCATTTTCAATTCCAACTATTCTAGTTTACTAATTTGGAATGATATTGTCCTCTTAGAGTCTTTCTTCTTTATCTTCCTAGTTTCCTTTTTTGAAATATATTCTCAAAAGATATAGTTTAGATGATTAAACATGGTAATTTTCCAATTCCATATCATGATAACCATAAATTATAATATCTTATCTATATTTAATTACATTATCCTAACATCTAAATTTATCTAATACTTTCCTATGATACCAATAATAAGGAATTGAACTTAAACAATCTATAAGTTAAATCTTTATAAAATATTTTTCTTTCTTTAATTTTTATGATTTTTTAGTTTATAGTTTTATATAACTAGATCAAAAATCTTTTATAATAAACCCATATATTACAAATTGTTAACCTTTACTCAGTGTCTAATTATTTCACAGTTTATAATATTCATAAGGAAACATGTTTTATTTTCATGATATATCATTACAATTTTTATCATAACCTTATCCTTGTCCCTAATCATATTTTAAACCCTTTTAAAAACATTTTAAAATGTGGTATGATAAAAATATCCTCAGTTAGTTATATGTTAAAAAAAACATGTTTGTCCATGAATACTCTAAAAAAATTTCTTTTTTCAAAAGAAAAATTGAGGAAAAAAAATATTTTCATTCCAAAGAAATAATCTTCTATACCAAAATATTTTGAAAATAAATCATTAACTGAAAATAAAACTCATAATTTTTTATTGTGAATAATGCAAAACATTTTCACAATGTTATAAATTTCACTCTTAAGAAGTGTTATAAACATCCCTGTAAACAAAAGCTCATAAACTTGTGTTTGAAAGAAATATATTTCCATAAAACCGATAGAAATAATTGATAAATTGTGTACATAACCTGAAACATCATTCCCATATCACTCTTATAATCACTCTAACAAATAGAATAACATACAAGGTAAATTCTAATAATTTCTTAGGAGAATCTTAACCTGATAATTATATCCCTATACCAAGTGAATTGGTGAGATGTATCAAGATCACCCATCATCATGAGCAATATTGGGCTCACCTATAACCATAAATAATTACCTATAATCATAAAATAATTATAACACATTAAATATTTCTTTCTCAAAAAAAATATTCTCTTTACCAATAATAAAAACATTCAGAATATCAAAATAACCATTATATTTAAAACAATTTTTGAAAAATTCCATAACAAAGGAAAGATGGGATTTTATTTAAAGAAAAGATGAAATATTTTAAATTAATCCAAATATCAAATAATAGTTACAATGGTATAATAATCTATTTTCAACATATATATTAAAATAGAACAGTTGTTTTTCTTTTTTTTTCAAAATATTCCATATAAAATACATAGAAGAAATCTTATTGAATCCATTTGAATGAAAGTAAAAAAGTGATATAATATTTCCATTATTAATCATTCATGTTCATATAAATATATCAATTAAATTATTTTATGAATACGGATATGTAAGAAAATTATTTTGAAAATAAATCTTTAAAACATTTAAAATGATGTTTTTGGGTAAAGTATCCCTTACCTCGAGTCCCACTCATTATGTAAATTATTTATATCCTATATAATAAAATATTATCAATTATTTTATTTATTAATAACCTTTTAAAGGTTTATTACCATATCATTAAACAATTTATTTCAGTTACATTTTTAATTACTTAATTTGGGAAGTCCACATATGGTGCTTTGATGATATTTGACTCATAGGTGAAAAATGAATTTGGAGGGTTGATTGTGGTCAAAGATATAATTATTTAATAATATAAAAAATAATAATGATGAAATAATTATCATTTTTATACATTAATTATACATTTAAAATCTATAATAAAATGTGGCTATGAAAAGTGAATTACATTACAATCATGGAGATAGTAGGTCGTACACATGTATAGGTGACATTTTCATTTTAAAAAGAACACAAGAGAAAGAGGATCAGTATAATTTTATATTTAAATAAAAAAATTTATATTATAAATATCATATTATCCATTTAAATAAACTTATGTATATAATCCAAGTGATTTTTCCATGAAATACAAATCACATTGCTTTGTAAAGGTGGTAATACACACGTACTCACATAAGACATTATCATTTTTCATAGATGGAAAGGTAATAAAATATATGATAAATTATATTTATATATTTATATATATTTTATGAGTATAATTTTTATAAATTAAATCAATCATTATAACTATCTATGAGAGGCGGTCATGGAAAATGAGTTATATTGGTTCCTGAAGCGGTAGTCCTCCATACACATGAAATATGGATATGAATCTCATTTGACGGAATATGATATGAATGTAGTTTATTAAATTAACATAATAACATATAATTATATATAACATAATTATGATATTATTTAATTTTGGTTTAAGTATATTTTAATGAGTTAGAAAAATAAATAAACCAAAAAAATCTCAGTTAGGAACTATACCTATTCTTTTGAAAACTACATTAAGTTACCACATAAATCCTCATTGGAATTATTTTATAATTAAAAAAGTGCATCTATGAAATGGGGAAAGATATTGGGATTGTATTTGGGTAGGATTTTTCCGATCCAAATTCTCCTTAAGTGTTTATTTGAATGAAGAGGGGTGTCATTTTATATGTGGTGGAGAGGACACACTTGGAATTTTTAAAAATGTTAAAATATAATAAAGTATTACTCTAGAAAAATGGCACCAAAATGATCCATTTAAATTTTTTATATGATATAAGGTCAAATTATGTCTATAAAAATGATTAATACAAGTTCTTATGTCACTTTAACCATTACTTCTTTAGTTAAACCCCTAATAAACTAGTTTTATTCTTAACAGTTATAACCAATTTTTACTGTTCATTACGAAAAAAATAATTTGAACATATTTAATAATCCTAATTATATTAATGAAAATATTTAATACATTTTATAAAATTTCTTTCATATAATTGGTGTAATTAAATTTAAAATTAAACCCGCAGAATGCGATTAAAAATAGTTTTTCAGAAAAATTCATTCTGAAGTAAAAAATGTTTTTATACAAAATTAAAGAATAATGTTAACCCCAATAAAATATATTGTATTTTTTAATCAATATAAACTAATTAATTATTCAAACTAGTCAAAAAATATAACGTGACTTTGTAGTTAATTTCAAATACAATACAATTTTCAATTAAGATTAGTATTTTTCACTATTCATTGAAAAATCAGACTTTCAAGAAAATTCACATAAATTAATACTAATATTATTATTACATGATTAATTAATAAATGAAGTTAATTTATTCAAATTAAAATTATATAATTTTAAAATCAATCTTATATATAAAACTATATAATGCAATAATACCCAATTGTGTTAGAAACATAACTTATTCATTTTGACTAAAGAATTACCTAATATTATTACAATGAATATAAATTTATAAAATATAAGTTATTAATATTAATAATAAATTAAATTTGATTATATTAACATTACATAGGTTTTTATAGTTAAGTATTTATAACGGGTAGAGAAAATAAGTGGAAGTGATTCCTTTTTCTGTGGGAGAAAATTATGTTTTTGTAAATACCTGTTAGTTTTTCAAGGATTACATGACACCATTCAAGGGTAAGTGGCTCAAAAAGTGTGAACTAAAAATGTTTCAGGTTATATAGGGTGTATTAATCCTCAAAAATTCATATTACAACATTTTTTAAACATGTTTCATGTCTATTACCAGTATACTTCATTTACATTTTACCATTTTGGGGTTTTTTGTATGTTGGTAACTACTTCTTTACCCTTGTAATTTATATATATTTTTTAAAATAAGGGAACCCATATTATAAATTTGTTTTTTGGAAACTAAATTTATGTTTCATATAATCTATGTCAATTCCTAAATAATATGATGTTAACTATCATATTAAAACATTTAATATATAGAAGAAATGTTTTTTAGAAAAAAAAAATTAATCATTAAGTCTTATTAATATTATTTTTTATTTATAATAAATTTAATGTGTTTTAGTATATATATATATATATTTAGGTTAAAACATTATATTATATTATTTTTTTAGAAGTTATGAAATCATTTTATTGAATCAAAATTACAAAATGTTAATAAAACAATCCTTTGAGAATAACACTTTTACCGTTACCATTATAATTAACATTAATCATGGAAATATTATTTTTATGCCTAAAAATTAAATGGTAATTTTTATATAATATATAATTAATGAATCAAGATATAAAATTAATTTTAATTATAAAATTAAGGTTGCTAAAAATTAATTTTCACATTATCCCACTTAATATGTAAAAATCATTTTAGAAAAAAGTATATTTTCAACCATAAAATAACCTTTTATTATATATTTTTTACAATATATCCATAAGTTGGTTTCATTTTATTGGTTCATTATGATATAATAATTACAATATAACAATAGTATTTAATAATTTTATATTATTAATGTATCATGGTTTTTGTTTTAGTTTTGTGTTGCATATAAAGAAGATACTCAATATGATTTAAGGAAAAGTAATTACTAAGATTGTGGGTCATTACATCATCCTACAAACTCAATATATCTTTATTTGAATTTAATGAAATGAACTCATTGATAATACTTTTATAGTTATGTAATTAATTTAATGGTTCCATTATTATCATAGGGACTAAAATATTTTACATCATTTAACTCAAAAAGGAAATATTGTTTCTTAACTTATTCATTAATGTCATATCAAACATAGTGTTCCCAATGTATCCTACCTCACCACGAGCATATGTTATCATGTCTTTTGTCAATATATATATGTACATGACTCATGATATTTATTGAAATAATATCAAGTCTAAGGAAAAATAGACACGTCCATAGATAGATATATCTGATGAAATAAATGACATGAGAAATTAATATGGGTGAGTCTATTCATATAACTTCATATCTTAGTGATTACAATATGAAAACATCATGTTAAGAAGTTTCAATATATTATGAGCCCTAAACACATGATAGTCATCATCATATATGTCCCATTAGATAAATTTCATCTATCCAAAGAACATATATTTAATAATATCATTGTATTCCATTAAGGTTATCATAATAGTGTTGAATTATTATAACCATTAAATGTGAAAAATGATCTAATTATATCATAAAAATAATTTTATATAGAATAACCCTCATTATATGATAATAAATATATTAATATTAAATACCATGAATTTATAGTTAATAAAAATTATAAATTAGTTGGTTCTAGAGCATGAAATATTACATCAATCTCATTTAAAAATTATAGAAGACAATTCTTTTATCAACCACAAATAGTTGTAATTGATTAAAATTAATCTCGGTTATATAGTCATCATATGCATGGTTTGATTAAATAAATCTTTGTTTCAAAAAACATAATTTTCCAAACATGGTATTTTTAATAATAAATCAATTCTCTTTCTTATTAATTTTTATATTTATAATTTATGGATTTGAAAATTATATAAAAATTTTATATGGGGTTTCAGGTGGAGAAAAAATGTTTTTATTCTAGATGAAATTTTTTACAAGAAATATATGGCTTTATATAAAAGATATATTTCTAAATCATAAAGTATTTAATTTATTAAATGAACATTAGTTTATATATCATCATATAAAATATATCATAGGGGTAATTTTGAGATTTTTTTTTCAGAAGATTGATTTTTTGGTGAATAATGAGAAATATCATTTTTTACTTAAATTGTAATTTATTTTCAAGTATTTAAAAATTAACATTATATTTTAGATTTTTATGGTTAAATTAGTCCCATGTGTCTAAAAATAATCCAACAAGTTCTATAGTAATTAGTATTATACCTGATTTTGGTATAAAATCATTTTTATAGTTAAAATGGCATTTTTCTAAAAACTATTTTTTATTGTGGTTTTCTTATTTATATTAAAATTAATTTATACCTCTTATAAAAATTGGATCTTGAAAAATATATTTCATATTTGGAATCATTATGTTGAAATTTTTCAATATCTTTCATTCCATTTTTTGTCATATTGAATAGTAACCTTGATAAAACTTCATCAACTGGGTAAAGGTTTCTAGGGTTTATAGGGGTTAAACTAAGAGATAAGGTATCAAATATCTATAAAAACATATGAATATGATTGGATGAATGGATTTATAAATTTTCATATTTTTTATTTTTTATATTATTATTTTTTCCACATTACTTTTAGAAATACATATAATATATTTAAATGTATTAAATATTTACAAGTGTGGTGCTCCCCTCACATATAAAAGGGAACATACTCTCCCCAATTCTCCACACACTTTTATCAATTTATATTTACTATTACATACCCATATACAATCTCATAATGCTTATTCACATCCTAGTGGTCATGGTATCACCAAAATACCAACATAATAAAGCTTAGAGTGATAGCTAATGGTGGTTTTTCAGTAAATATGTATGATACTTAACTGAATGTTTCATATTAATTTCTTATTATACCTTCATAATTTTTTATCAATTGTAAAATAATAACATAATTATCTTTTCTTATAATATAGAGTTATTATTATTATGTTAAAACCCGTTTTCATCAATTTTTCCATCCTATGGAAAATTAAAACACATTGCCCATGCATACATGTAGACAACCACCTCCACGATGTGATGTGTTTTATTTTTCATCACCAGATCATATAAATGGTTTAAATGATGGATACAATTATTATATATAACATTTAAATAAATTATTATTATTAAAATATGATATATTACATATATTTTTACCACAAAATCCATTTTTAAATGATAACATCTCTCATATACATCTGGTCTACCACCTTCGTGGAGCGATGCGATCCATTTTTCATTTCCACTTTAGCATCCCGCCCTATAATCCACTTAGAAGATCCCCAAGACAGTTGTCCACATGACCTTAAGCATTCCTCCCCATACTCTAATGGATACCAACTAAAATCAAGGGACTAGAGTGTTTATGAGTGAAGAATATGACCTCATGGGTTAGAGTGTAGCACAACCGGTAATAATAAATGAGAAATAGTGCAAACAACAGTAAACAACCAGCAATAAAATAATTATAATAAATCATCCAATAAATAAATAGGAAGAAGTTGAATCATATCTAAATTCAAAATTATAAAGATGATCATTCCATGTAGTTATAAAAAATGATGTTCATAGGATACAGGGGAAACATGTATATACCACAAGCTAAAAAAATTAAAAATCACCAAACGATTCCTCAACTATAATCATAAGCATAAGATCTATTTAAATGCATGGATGGCCTAAACATGATCCAACCATGAACCCAACATATCCCATGTAACCCCCTTTCATGGGATATGTTCATTTCTTAACTAACCATGTGATTCCTATGAGAAATGGATCTTTAAAAAATCATGTAGCACCAACATGAGCATGCATCCTAAGTCACACAATTAGGGAAAATTGTGTGGTCCCCTACTGTGCAATGAGTGTACCACATGGTTGAGTCTTAGGGTTAACACGAATCCTTGAGCTAATTATGAAACTAAATATTCCCCACTATTTTCAAGAGATCTGGACTCCGAACAATCCCCATACCCGCATTGAAAACTCATTATCCTCTTAAGTACATGACTAACATAAAATGAGATGTTTTTAGGAGTATCAAATTTTTTTATACCTCTTTGAAAATATAGGCCATTACAAACTTCCCTCCTTAAAAAAATCATCCTCAAATTTCTCTTATGAGGGTGTTAAATCATCATCTTAGAGAACTTACCACCATTGAACATATACATCAACCTCTCACTCCCAATTATTTTCGTGTACACAGACATGATTTTATAGCAACCAAACTATTAGAAATGACTTACCTTAGAGATAGTTCTTACTCTAATCAATGATATGTATCATATTCTCCTCAAAGGATGCATCATTATCCATTTCGATGTCCATAGGATCAGATGAATGAGACATGTTAGAATGATAATAGTGATGTCACAATACGTGGAAGGCATCATGTATGGCCTGATACCTCTGAGGTAACTACAATTGGTAGGATATCGAACCAACTCTTTCCATTATCTAAAATGGACCAATGTAATGAGGTGATATATTTATATGACTTTAAAACCATATATTCCCCAATCTAGGTGAAACATGTAAGAAGACCCGATGTCCCACCATGAACTCCAAAAGCCGATGATGATGATAGGTATAATACTTCTTCCTAGATTAAGTTGTAGCCTTATGTTTCTGAATCTACCTTACTTTATATGAAGTCTCATAAACCAGATGATGACCTAGTACGACCACCTCACCTACCACAAACTAGTATAGGGATAAATAGTATGGCCTATTATAAAGGGTATCAAATATATCCTTCTAAATCATTTCATGAAAACTGTTATTATAAAAAAAAACTTAAAGAGATGTATATTTTTTACATTAACCTGAAAGAAACAATGATGCATTTCCAGATCATGTCCTCTAACACCCATATCATCTAATTTGACTAATCGTCGGTGTGAGGGTGATGTACTGTAATCAAGATCACCTATAAACCCAGTGTCATTTGCAACCCCTCTCTATAACTACTATGGAAATCAGGAATCTTGATATGATATGATAGAACGAGGAACACCATGAAGGCACAAAATTTACCAAATATAAATCCTCCTGATATCATCAACTAGTAATTTCTATCTGATAGGTAGGATGTGTGTGACCATGGTCAACCTATGAAATATCACTCATACCACATCATTTCCTTGTGGGGATCTTGGAAATACATTCATATTGTCCATAGTGACTTCATTCCATTTCCACTCAAGAATAATTTATTGAGGCATTAAAATTACATTAGGTCACTATTGATATACCTTTACCTATTGATTGGTGGAACATCAAGTAAAAAAACCAGATATGTTTCTCTTCATACCTAGCCACCAATATTTAAAATATATGTCTTAGTATAACTTTGTAAATCCACGGTGAACTGTCCAGAAAGAGGCTTGAGATTCCCATATCAAGTCTTCCCTTATATCTATATGCACCCACATATTCCCAAAAAACAGAAGGATCTCATTCTCATTAACAATCCAACTATGTTGTGGGTTCATACATGAGACACTCTCCCATAAGATGATTCCAATGTGATATTAAAGCCTTAACATCAACACCTTTTCTAGAAGGGATGATTTCACTATCAAATCATCTAAAAAAGGTTTCCCTTGAAATTTTAGAACCCCCATGTGTATCTTAAAAAATAGACCCATCAATATTCACTCACTACTGGCCTCCTAAAAGGCCAATTTCTAAGTCTTCTGGCTCAAGGTATTCGCCACTACATTTCCCTATTTGGGTGCATAAATATTTTCAAAATCAAAGGAATGGGGTACTTTACCCACATGTTCTACCTGATATCCAATTCATACTATATGGAAATGTATTTGAGACTTTTATGGTCCATGTAAATGAGAAACCACTCACCCAATAGATAATTCCTCTAAAAACATAAATCTTGAACCATGGATGCTAGTTTAAGGTCATTTATAGGGTAATTAAATTCTTAGGGTCTCCACTAGTGGGACGCATGTGCTATAACCCAATCTCTCCACATCAAAAATTATCCCATGATATAAAAGATAACATTTTTGATAAAAATAAAAAAACATACAATCATTCCTATAAATGTAACACACCTCTAAGCAAACTCATAAAGCTAGGTCTATGTGATAAGAAAGATCACAGAAGTCTCAGGAGACACTACCTATTGACCCACTACTAGGGTTGGGTAAGGGTCAATGTCTTACACAACACATAATAGGTTCTTGTATATGGATTTTTAATTTCATGGTAAAAAGGATAAAACCCTTTACTTTTCAATTAGAATACCCATTTATCTCTAACTATTCCACCTTAAAATTTAATTTTATTTAAGTACATTATTATTTATATGTATATATATGTCTCATTTAATTTAGATGCATCATCATTATCAATTTATAAAGGCCTGTACTATTTATAAATTTAAATTAGTACATCAAGTAACTGTGACCTGACCTTTACATCTGGTATCAGGATGTAACATGTCATGTATATTTATTTTATTTAATGAACACCATTCCCAATTTATATAAGTACATGATTTATAAATTAAAAGTGGAATTCATCAATCAAATCAATAAATATTTTAGCCCATAGAACTAGCAGTTCATAGTTTAAACATGGAATAATTAGTTAATTAAGGTTCTATATTGAACCTATATGGGAAAAACCATTTAGATTAATGCTAAAACATTAATTACTCTAATTATGTTATCCCTTAATGAAACATCATCACATTTCAATATATAAATGTGAAATAGAAAAATTCATGCCATATAAGTCTTAAAGTGCCTATAATGATGCATGATATAATACCTCCTTACCAAAACAGGACAATAAAAAAAGAAAAATCCATAATAATAATATTAATAATAATAATGTTACAAAACATGTGTGTCACCCAACAGTGAAATCAAAAGAAATATAAAACATAAAATCCAATATCAATAATAACTCTTCCTAGATAATTTATGTTTCCCTTGTATGTGGGTTAGCCACTCTTAGAAATATGCTCATTACCATATTATGATACATCCCAATATCTTGTATAATACCCAAATAATAAAACAAAAAGAAGAAATACCTTTGATACCTTTTTGTAGAATCCTACCCCAAAAGACAATAAGTAGTTCTCTGAGATGGTTAGCCACAATACCACCAGTTCACCTCCTCATACGCTAGAGGTTACCAACTAGAAGTATGTACCTAATGTGTTTTTGTGGGGAGACATTTCCCTCATAGGTTAGTGTGTAGAAAAGTGGGTAATAATAAATGAGAGATACTATAAAAAGGAGTAAAAAACAAGTAATGGAATAATAATAATAAATCATCCAATTAAAAAATAGAGATAACATGAATCATAAATAACTAAAAAATGATGATGATAATCTCATGTAGCTATACAAAAACATGGTTAATAGGATACATGGGAAATAATAATATACCACATTCTAAACAAAAATACAAAAAATAAAAAATATTTCTCTACTAGTGTTATTTGATTAGGCTCAGTCCTTTGATCCAGTACTCCATCCTAATACTAGAAATCAAGCATTAAAAACTAGTTTATTCCAATTATCTACACAAAAAATAGTGACTTCTTCTTGAGTACTAAGGGAGTCCCAAGTAGTGTGTGAGATATACTATGTAGGCCACCACAAACGGTGTCTATATCAATCAAGTCTATGCAAATAAAATGCGAAGTGTGTAGGTTCATAATAAATGTAAAGTAATAAATAAATAACATTTCATTTTGGGTTCCTCATGGATACTTGGCCAACACTACCCACTTCAACCTAAGTAGGATATCTCTCAACCCAAGTGAACCCAAACAGATATGATATGGGTGTAATAACATGTCATCATAAAATGAGCATCAAGAGTGGACCAACTCAAAGTAGGCGATTTGTCCTGGAAGACACGTTATTGGGATAACAATTGTTCATTATTATAATTTAAATAAATGTCATCCTTTGAATTAATAAATGGCATCCTGAGCCTATCTGAGGTGATCCATAAAATTAATCCCAAGTATCACTCCAGGATCTCTATAAATACCCATCACCATAGAGTCCATCCAAGGAAATCCTTAAAGGGAATCCCATGTATCACTCTCATAATGGTGTACATATGACCCACTAAGCCTCTCCCATGTATCACATGTAGGAGAATGACTATCGCTTGTGTAATGGTACAACCATCTTTCCACTGATCATATCCATAGCGACTCTGCTAGGGAACCAATTGCACTCATGGGTAATCAATTAATCCTTTTATTGATCCCATCCATGCAATCCCATAAGAATCAAATTACCTCTCCTAGTGTATTTATAATCCATAACAAGTGTCAATTATAATGCATGATGATCCCATCTAAGGAATCCTTAAATTGTAACCCTTGTATCACCTTCGTCTTAATATAAATAGGGGGTTTTAGCTATCAAAAACTCATATAGTTTTACAATAATGACAAACAAAACACTTTATCCAAATTGTCTAACTCATTTAATTCATGTCATTCAACCTATGGAATAACACACAAGGGCCTAACACTTGGACACAAATTTTCTTTAGTTCGATTCACATTTCAAAAGGCTCATGTATTATAAGAAAAAACACACCAAAACAGGTGGTTAATCAAATTAATACAATGGTGGATTTAGGTATTTAATGAAGGGTACACCCATGGGGGTGTCTCACATTAAGGACATAAAATAGGGATGTCGATTATCCATAATCTAGGACCATATTAACCATAAAAATGCATTTAATTTAATTAAATAAACATCTTGGGGTGACATTGGATGAGTCTATCATGATACACAATGACACAATATATATATTCAATAATAATTTAAGGAAAAGATCTAGACCACCAACCTTAAGCTCATAGCATTCTCCTCATCCAGTGTTGGACGTTGAATCAAGAAAAAATAGGAGAAATAAGAATAATAAACTAATGACTTAAAAATAGAGAATATGGAATCTAAGAAAAATAGTGTAGAAGGTGATGATAGAAACAAATAAGGGAATAAATTAGATTAGAGAGATTACCATTGTGGATCTGATACACCTGATGATGAAACAAACAGAGATTAGACAAGGAAGAAATAGAAAATCATATAATAGAATGAGGAATAAACCTCACATGATGGGAGGGGATGGTGTGTGGAATAAATTAGTGAGGAAGGATAATTAATCATTAAAAAAATTTGAGGTAAAGAAAATCATTTACCCCTTCATTAAGGGGTCTTAGACTGAGAGTTGGCCAAACCATGAACCAACCATGCAACTAACACTACCCATGGAACCCCCTCACATGGTATAGGTTCATGGTTTGATTAACCATGTCAATCCCATGAAAAATGAATATGTTAAAAATCAGGTATCCCCTTCATGGGAATGTGGCATGGGTCACACGGTTAGGAAAAATGGTATGACCCTAGCTATGAACTAAGTACCCCCACATAGCTAAGTCAAGTGGTTAGAACTAACTATGTGATAACTATTTATCTCAATCTACCTCTCTAATTTCAAGAGATCTAAGATCTAAACATGCCTTTAACTCTCCCATACTACTAATCCTCTTAAACACATTACTAACATAAAACGAGATGTTTTGAATAGTATTATAAGTGTTCATTCCTCTTAAAAAATATGGGATGTTACATCCACATTGTAATTATGGTTATAAGGTTAAAAATAATGAATAAATATGAATTTTATAACCAAATTGGGAATTTATTAATGTAAAATAGTATATAATTCATTTCTTTTACACTTAGTATAATAATGAAAATTTTGTTTATGTGTACGTATGAACTGCCATCTTGATAAAATAGTGTGGTTCATTTTTCATGACCACCATACCTGGTTGATTTTAAATTTGTATATAATTTTTAAATATTATAATTATAACATGTTTATTATTTAGTAGATAATGTAACCATAAACCCTTTTACCATGGCTATGAAACCCTCCAGGTTAATGGTATTCTTTATATTGATCCTTGGTTTTTATTTTTTGTTCTTCAAGAAGTGTCTTGGGGTCCAAGGTTGAAAACATTGGTTTTTAGATAAAACATATAGCTGTATAGTTTAGATACATTTTTAGTTCTAACTATGTTGTATAGATCTATGAGGTCTACTAGTAGTATGCATGGTTTGAGCATGCTTTGTCAAACTATTTGACTTGCCATGTAAATTGTGTGATTGTTTGTGTGGGTATCCATATGTTTCTCATAGCTTGATCACGGTTTTCCCAAATTATGTGTCTCATTCCATGTAGATATGTTCCTTTTATTTAAAATGAATAGAGGTCACACATGGTTGGCACACAATTTTTATAACTATAAAACATAAATGTGTTACCCAATATGAACCTCTAAAAAATTGGATTTGAATTGTTGTTCATTGGAATTTTTGATATAAAAATTACTCTATAATTCTTATTAGGATCAAACTGAACTTCCAACAGTTTTATAGAGGCTTCCCCCTTATATTCTTGATGATCTTCCTTCATTCTTGGAGGATCTCTCAAGGTATTTTTAGTTTTTTATATGTATTTCTATTCTCTTGTTATATCCTTTCTAGATCTCTCTTATCTTCATCTTTTTGGAAATTTTATGGGATGTGATTTCAATATTTAAGGGTTTTAATAATTATTTTGGGTTTTTATTATAGATATACACTAGTGATGATCATATATACTCCTTTATAGTCTCCTATGTTAAAGTTAACTCATTTCCCTTCATTCTTGTGGTATTTGCCTCTATATAATGATTCTAATTTATGAATTTATTATTATTATTGTAAAATTAATTTATATTTTTTTATTAAAATGATTAATTTGATATCAAAGATGGATTTATTCAATATATATATGTTTGTATAGGGGTTTTTCTTTAAAAATGTATTTGTGTACATTAGCTATTCGATGAAATTCCTAAACTGTGAAATTGATATTTAAAAGGGATTTTCAAGAATGGAAGTCATAATGCATTACTTTGAAACTATTTTATAAATAGTGAACATGGATTTTCATTTTATTTTTAAAAAATAACATATAGGGAAACTTGAACGCATCATAAATTTGACATATATCACTTTAGTGTGTGTAATACCCCTAGAGGTTTTGATATCAATAAACTATGATATGACTTAATATAAGTTGAATAATGTGATGCATGGATTTATGTTTCTTTATATGTGAAAGTATGTATACCCATATAATGAAGCCCAATTTATTCTCAGTTTTTCACATGATGGTATATTTCAGGGTTATTTACCCACTTGATTATCTTATTTTGTTACATGGATTTTATTTCTTATTCTCTCATGCTTTTATTATTTAGTTGTCATGTTCCTTGTTTGTGAGAATATGAAATGATTTTATGAACAATAAAATACTATTTTAAAAATTTATTTCTCTTTTTTTGATTCTATTTGAACTAGTTTTTTTATATTCTAGAGCTAACTATTTCATATAATTATACATTATATAAATTATTTGGTGAAATCCAATGTGAATTTGAGCTTACAACCAACTTTTTGATTTGGTAATTTTTAATTATGGTTTTATATGAATCGGGTGGGGGGAAATAAATATTTTAGGTCTCAAACTACTCTAAGTTTTTTTTCACCATCTTAGTGATATAAATTGGAGGTCACATATTATCACACAGAGAGTCAAATTTTCCTATCTTGGTTTACATTGTTGTTATCCTATTTATATTAACATTGTTTATCTCATGGATGTGTAATATTTGTTCAACTTTTTACTCTATCGATTTAATTAATTCTTCGTTATTCATGAGACTTCTATATTGGTTTTTTATTCTTTTACATGTGGTGGGACACTTTGGGTAATCTGTTAGGTTGACCCAGACAGTTTCATTAAAAAATGGTACCAGAGGGTTAACCCAACTTGAAGTGTTATGGCACTACCTAGGTTTGGTTTAGGGTATTTGGTGGGTAGGATTTAAAACCATCAAAATTTAGTTAGTATGTGTTATATAGTGTCTAGACAACTCACTTTCATGTATGAACTTGAGTTACCATGGGTATTCTGGGAACTTCTTGCAAGTTGGAGACTTAGTTTTTTACGTTATTTGAATGAACTGGATTTTAGGTTTATTCAAATGGACCTATTACATTTATATTAGGTCTTTTATATTTAGAATCAATTTTTTCATTAAGAAAACATTATTATAGGTTCAAATTTAGGATTCTTGAATTTAGCCTTTTGATTTTGGAATATATCTTAAGATGATTGGTTATTGTCCTTTATGGTTGTTAGACAATGCCTCTTTGAATGTGTCTTCCGAATCTAACTGATGAAGTAAAAGACAGATTTTGTAGGAAAATAATCTTGTAGAACCTTCTATTTTGGTATCTTTTTACCACACTATTCAGACTATGGGTCAACCAGGTGTTGGGAACCTAGGATGAACAATGGATCATCGCTCGGAATTTACCATTTATAACCCACCCATATTCAATGGTGGTAAATAACATAAAAAAATATGAGGTGTATCCTAAGTGTATTGAAAGAATATTTTATTTTATGAAAACTTCATATGACTATATAGTAGGGTTTTTCAATTACATAATTGATGGACCATGAAGAAGATAGTGGGGTGTCATTATGAAAGCCATTTTTCCCAAGGATCTTACTTAAACTTATTTAAATAATAAATTCAACCATCAATTTTTTATTAAAATGTTTTGTATGAAAAAGACCCTAGAATTTATGACCATAGATTTAGGGGAGTGAATGATTATAAAGTATGCCACTCATTTATCAGATTTGGTTCACCTATAACCTGAATTTTGTTATTAATGAATACCACAAAGCACAGAGTTTTGAGATGGGTTTGATGGATGATATTTCATCAATGATAATTCTATTATATTTATAAACTTTTTTAGAGGTGGTGGAAAAAGTCATAATGGATGAGGCGGATTTTGAGGGGAGGATGATATTAGGAGGAACTTCATTCATAGAAGTTGGTTTCCAAACTGTTCTCTTAATCTATAAAAGGAAGTGGAAGGATACCCAGTTTTCTTCATAACAAATTTTAGGGGCATCATCAGGATAACCTGAACTTTTGTTATCAATGTGGAAGGCCTAGTAATATCAAGCCTAACTATATAGAGGTTCCTAGTACATTTCATTACTTTTTGAAATATGGACACCTTAGGTGTTTTTATAGAAGAATGTACCATGGTATTAAAGTATTATCCACTCCCACCAAGTGTTTTTTAGGTTCATTATATGGCTTCCAGGGGTTCTAGGTCACATGTTAATGCCAATGAGATATTAAAGAATAAAATAAGGATCATGGAGGATTCTATACCATATTTCTTTACACAATAGAGTATGCACCAAATGAATATAAGTTAAGGATAGCTCTAATTATAGGTCTAATGTTTATTACATCCTCTATGGTACTAGATTTATTCGATACATGTAATAATCATTATTTTATATCATTGAAATTGATTGATGTGTTGGGATTTAATTCATAGTTTATTACATTCTTGTTATATCATTCCACGACTTTGAGAGAGATATCTAAAAATGATTCTAAATGTCTCGTGTGTCAGGTGATGATGGATGACTTCTAAGTGGCATGGTATTTCTTATTTCTTGATCTAGAAATAGTTTACCTTGTTATTGGAATGGATTAGATGATCATGATTAAGGCCTGGACCACCTATTTCCATCATCTAGTTTAGTTTATATCTATCAATGGGGTCTCTTAGGTTTTTTAGGATGATTGGGACTCTATATTATGATGTTTGGGGTCTATTGTTTTGTATACCAGAGTGATCTCGTGTTAAATGATAGAGATGTTCCTTGATTCCATTAATACTCATTTGAGTATTCCACTTCTTATGGTGGTGTGTGTATACCCTGATATATTCCCATAATATTTTTTTGGTTTATCACCATAGAGAGAGGTCGAGTTCATTATTGAACTACTCCCTTTATTGATTCCTCTCTATATTCCATCTGATCGAATAGAACCTACTGATATAATGGAACATAAGGGTCAAATTTCATATCTTGAGGCTAATGAATTTATTATTCCTAGAATATCACTGTGGGATTTTCCTTTTCTCTTTGACATGAAGGAATATAGAAGCCACAAAATTTTTATTCATTAACAAAAAAGTCTAATGACCTTTAAGAAAAAATAAAACATTGAATGATCTGATGATCTCTTCGATAAAATAAAAGGCACTCGTTAGTTTTCTTATATTTTCATGTGGTTGGGGTTCCATCAGTTGATATTTCAAGAATAATATATACCTAAGATAGTGTTTAGTATCCAGTTTGGTCAATTTGAGTTTTTTTATTATTTCATTAAGTCTCACTAGGGATCTTGTGATATTTATGGCATTGATGAACCATATATTTGATGGGTTTTTAGACTCTTTCATCATTTTATTCATCGATCATATTATATTTTACTCTAAATCTAAGGAGGAGATCATGGATAATTTGGATATCATCCCTAGAGACTTGAGAGAACATCACTTGTATGTGAGGATTTCTAAATGTGACTTTTAGATCCAATAACTAAAATTTCTATGGAACATCATATCTTTGAAGGGAATCTCAATGGACCCAAAAATTATTCAGTTGATAATGTCTTGGAAGAAACCCAAAAATGTGTTTGATATATAGAGATTCTTGTGTTTGGATGATTCTTATATTTGGGTTTTTCATGTTTTCTCTGTGATTTCAAATACTATGAAATTTTTTACCCACAACGGTGTTAAGATTGAGTAGAATAAAAAATTTCATAGATCCTTTGAGTAACTAAATGTGAGGTTGAGTTCAACTCTAGTTTTGTTTCTTCATGAACTAATTTTCAGTTATGATGTTTTCAATGATGATTTAGGTACAGGTTTGGGATGTTTCTTGATGCAAGTAAAGTAGGTAGTGGGATATGGATCTCTCTAAATATTTCCTCATGATAATAACAACCCTTCCGATATCCTTGATTTTGTAGCTATTATAAATTCTTTCAAAGCAAGGTGTCACTACCTATTTTGGGAGAAGGATATAGTATATTATGATCATAAGATCAGAAGGTATATTTTTTCTTAGAGGGATCTAAATTTTCGATAGATATGTTGGTTTGATTATTATAAAAATGTTGATTTTTTATGTTTATTATACTCTCAAGAATAGAAACATGGCCACTAATGTATTTATTAGAAATATTATGATTCCCTTAAAGAAGATAGTAGAGGAATAGTCTCTGATGAGTTTGTTTGATAACATGGTCTTGGGAGTGGAATAGGATGGTGGAAATGCATCCATATATTTGGTGAGATTGACGCCTCATTATATGAGTGTGTTCATCTTGATAAGGAATTAGAATCTAGTTTTCAGTGCTATATTAAAATCCTAAAAGATGGGGAGACCTCAGGTGATTGGTCTTGGTCCCCCATTCACACTTTATATTTATGATTTTGGTTGATAATTACTATATCTATGAGGAATAAATTTATGGATAGTGGAATCTTGACTTATTAGTCCATACACCCTTAAAATACAAAGCTATATCATGATTTAAGATGTTGGTATTGGTGGTTGGGGATGAGGTAGTCGATTATAGACTTCATGTCGTGGTGCCAAATTTTTTATATGAATAAAGTGGAGCACCATATACCTTCTAGTTTGTTACAACCTTTTCCCGTTATTTTATGGAAGTGGGATGAACTTTACATGGAAATTTTCATTGGTTTTCCAGTATCACATAGGAGGAAATATTTGATTTGGGTGATCATTGATCAACTTAAGAAATCAGCTCATTACCTCCCTATCAAAGAGACGATGAATATGGATTATCTTGGGAACTTGTATATCCAAGATCTTGTAAGGCTTCATGGAGTTCCATTTTTAAATTTTTTCTAATAGGGAACAATAATTTAATTCCATATTTTGGAATATTTTGTAAGTTGAAATGTGTTACTAGTTTAAATTTAGCATGAAATATCATCCATCGGCTGATAGGCAGATTAAGAGAGCTATTAAAAATCTTGAGTATATGATTCAGGCATGCGTGCAAGATTTGTATAGTTGTTGGGAAAATAATTTTCCTCTGGTCATGTTTTACTAGAACAATATTTATCAAGATTCGATCAAGATATAATCCTTCAAAAAAAATTAATGGTGGTATATATACCTTATACTAGGAATATTTGGGAGACTGGTCCTTGGTTTACTGAGCCTTGTTCAAGAAATAATGGAAAAAGTGAATTTGATCTTAAAGAGGTTGGTCGTCGAAAATAGTCATCATAAATCCTATAAAAACTATCACTAATGACTGATAGAATTTTAGGTTTTTGATTAAGTTTTTCTTTGGTTTTATCCTTACCTAGGACACTATTGGTTGGGTAAGTAGGGTTTGTTAGCACAGAGGTTGGTTGGACCCTTTGAGATTATAGAGAAACTTGGAAAGGAAGTGTACCGATTAAAAATGAGTATTTCTTGATATAGATTCATGATGTGTTTCATGTTTCCTAGCTGAGGTGGTGTCAACCAGAACCGTATCATGTGATTGGAAAGTATTATACTGATATTTATCCTGACACCATTATAGTTTAGTAACTAGTTTAGATTATGGATCATCGAGATAGGGCATTATGTGGTAAATTAATTCCCTAGTTCGAGTACTATGACAGTGTGGATTTTAAATCCATGATATGTGGGGTAGAAAATTATTTTTGTGGTATTAGTGAGATTATCTATTTTTTATTCTAAAATTAGGAACACTTTTTGGCAATGTAAATATTTCATGGTTTATAGAATTTTGAGTCCCTTCAGGTCACATGTACTATTTAGTTTTATTCTTAGCCTTTCTTTATAATGGTATGGAATGTTTTTGAGTTCAGGTGGATGGAAACATTATATTTTAGAGAAAATAATCCAGGTTCATTATTGAGGCACACAGTTAATGCTTGAAGTGCAGCAATAATTTGGTAGTCATATGGTATGTCTCTTTGATGTTCTAGTGACATTTGTTTGAGCGCAGGTTTTCAATGCATGATACTCACTAAGTGAACCATGTTAGTGTATGGGTGGTTTCCCAGAGGTGGATCATGTCTTGATCATAGTTCTCTATAACTATGTGGCTCATCCCAGGTATCCATGTGCCTTTTCTTTCAAAGGGACAGATTCCCTATATAGTTGTCACATTATTTTTATAACTATGTTCCCCAATATGAACCTATAAAAAGTTGTATATTCATTTTTATATTTTTCATTTTTATACCTAATCACCCCTAATATTTATTAGGATCAATATAAACATCCCATACTATTCTAGAGGATCCCCTTGTATTCCTAATGATATTACTTCATTATTTCTAAATCTCCAATGGTAGGTTTGGATTTTGATCCGATTTTCTATTCTCTTCTTTGATCCTTTCTAGATTGATCCTCTCTTAATCTTGTTAGACCCTGTATGATATGTGAATTTTAGATATAAGGTGTTTGATGGATATTATTGGTGTTTCTTATAGATCTATAATTATGAGGACAAGATATACTTATTTAATATTTTTTTGTTGAAGGTGATTCATTTACCTCTATTCATATGGTAGGTATCTCTATATAATGGTTATAATTCATGAATTACATAATGTTCATGTGAAATTACTTTTGTTTTTTTTATGAAAATTTTTTTTTGATATTTTTCTTCATGAAATCTAGGATCTTAATTGGGTTTTCATTAAAAAGAGATGTGTGTGCACTAGTTGTTTGATGAAATGACTAAATGGTGAAATTAGAATTCAAAAGTTATTTTCAAGCATGGATGCGGTAATTATTTGCTATAGGATTTATTTATAAATACTGATCATGATTTTTCAAATTATCTTATCAAACATGGAACATTGGGAACCTTGGTTGCATTGGGAAATGGATTTATGTCACATTAGTGTCTGTAATACAACTAAAGGTTTGAATATTAACAGACTATGGTAAGACTTGATATCGATTAAATCATGTGATGAATATATTAGTTTTTATTTATATTCATGAGTATGTATTATCATAGAATATATGAAAATTTTTGATTTTTTTTCACATGATGATATATTTTATGGTTAGTTTCTCACTTGATTATATTATGGTGTCACATGGATGGTATTTTTAATGCTATCTTGATTTCATTAATTTACTTATCATATTACTTGTTTGTGAGAATATAAAAGGATTTTATAAAAAATGATATGTTGTTTTATTCAATGACTTTATATTTGATGATTCTTTATAAAATTTATTTTCTAAACCTAGATCTAACATGTTTATGTAATTAATTCTTATATAGATACTTTGGTGAAATCCTACTGGTCTTGGATCTGACACCCTACTTTTTTCCTTTGGGAATTTGTAGATGTGGTTTGTAGGACTCATGAAAAGAGAAGTTCATATTTTAGTTCTCCAACTTCCCTTGGTTATCGCTGCCTTCTTAGTGATATTAATTAGAGGTGATGTTAGTTCACATGGGGAATTGAATTTAAATTTTATAGTCTACTTTTTGGTTTATATTTTTTGGATTAATGTTGTACATATCATGGATGTGTACTCATTCTTTTTCTTTGTAATATACTTTTTTTACTTCATTATTGGTTATTCATGAAATTTTTCATTGTATTATTATTATCTACTATGTGGTGGACCACTTTGGGTGACATGTGAGGCTGACCTAGGCAGGTTTGTTACAATATCCAACACACTATTGTAATAATGAGGTTTTAAAAAAATGTCCTCAAAATATCCAACTTGATCTAAACAATTTTAGTAACTTCAAAAAGCATGGTAAAAAAATAAAAATAAAATTGATAATGGAACGAACATGGAAAATGTACATAAGAAATTAGAAAACTAATATAATATTATTACTTAGGCAGATAGACATATGAACGAAACAAGTCAAGACTTGAGTTAAGGGAATTTTCTTTAGAATGTTTTTTAATATTTTAAAATATATCTCCGCCACATCCATGTTATTTTAAATGATTCAATAATGTTTTTATTTATACTTAAAAGTTTTTTAATGGTAATATTATATTATATATTACATTCTTTTTAATGTTTTAAAATGGATTCTTTTCAATATTTTTTGTATGGGTTATTTTTTATTTTTTTCATAATTGAAAAAAGAATGTTCTTCTAAACATATAAATCATTACCTACTATTCTTATTATTATATATGTTATTCATTATCAAGATTAATCAACAAGATATCATGTTTTTTTTAAATAATCTCATATTCCCACTATTCTAATAATTTTTTCATTTTAGGATTTTACAATAAAAAAAATATATTTCACCTTTTTATTATGTGAAAATGGAAAGTGTTTTTATTATATATTAAAATGAGTTATCCACGGGTTTTATGATAAAAAAGTAAACAATTATAAATTTTTTTATGATATAATATTTTATAATTGTAGATGATGACAGGTTACCCTAATATATCTAATTATTATGGGAGATACCGATAAAGATCTCTAATGAAATGGGTAATTATTTACTATTCAAAGGATAAAATAATGGATAATGCTGGAATGATTACTACTATATAATTAACCACACATTGGTTATCATGACACAAGTAACATCTGAGTGAACATGGGTTATTAATATGATGATACAAAATACATATATTATGATTTCAAAAACTATTTTTAGGGGATTTTTTTTATTTCATTAGGTAAAGAATAATTATGAAATTTTAAAGGTGAAAGGTTTTCTTCAAAGAAATATTTTCATCAGATCCCACATGACTGAATAAACCCTTTTGGTTTTTATTATCATTGTTAAAGGGTTTGTAATATCCTATTACTAGTTTTCAATCACTCATAATCCCTTATTTTTATCATTATTTGGTTGGGGCTTGTTTAGGGGTTCTTTGGGTAAAATTTGGAATTTTTTGTAAGTTTTCTAGGATGTGTGTAGTCAGTGCATGGTTTTCCCAAACTGTGCTTCCTTCTAGTGAAAACCATGTAACCCGAGGTAATGGGGGTTTTCAAAGTTAGTGCATGGTTTGAAAAACCTTAAGCCCACCTAGTAGAAACTATGTGTCTTAGATAGTGAGTCTATATGGGGGGCACTGTTAGGGTGCACATTTTTTCAAACTGTGCGGACCTACTCAGCTAACCATTTATGCATGACCTTTTTATTACAAAAATTATTTTAAAATTTATCAAACACACATTTAATTTATCATTCAAACCTCATTCAATATATCTAAATTTCCTAGGATTATTAGGCTTTAAAACCAATTTTGGACCCTATAACCCCATATTTGATGAATCAAAGTGTCAGTGGAAGATCTATTCCACCTCTGGTAGGTGGATCTCCTCTTATTATTTCTCTCTTGATCTTTCATTCTTTACTCTTTTTATATTGATATATCAACACGTATTGAATGGATATAAACAATGTTTAACTTGATCTTGAATATAATTTTTATTTCTTGATTTCTTTCATCACCATTCGTCTTTGGTGTTTCCCATTTTTAGTGTTGTGCATTTTGAATATGTGGTTAAAGGAAAGTGGTTCCATCTGAGATTTTACATATGATTAAAAATTTATTTTCTTGAATTGTTTAATTAGATTTCAATTGATTTATTAAAATAAAATTTTATGTGAATTGTAATTTTAATTTTAATGGAAATTGATTTTGGGAAGACCCCCAATTCCAATGGAATTGGAATTTGGGGTTTATTTTGAAATTGTTGGAAATTTTGAATTGACTTGATAATCATTTTGAGAAAAAATGGATTAAATTGAAATAATGAAAACCTATGATTGAGTTTTTATTTGAAGTTCGGAAAACTATGTATAACCAATGTTTTTATTTTGAAATTCATTTGGCACAGTGGAACTTAATATTGGGAAATTTTATTGTAAATTATGATTAATATGAAATGAGTTTATTTTTCCATTATTGATCTATTGACATGCGAGCCTCAGTTTTTAGTGGGTTATTTGGTAAAATCACACTACAATGATTATTCACTAGTAATTGATTAATGATTAAAACTCTAAAACAACCTTGTTAGGTAGATCACATCTCCAATGGGATGTCGATGAGTCATATTTAATCTGATCCAACAGGATATATGTAAACATACATTCCATGATCACGGATATGATATGGGTGAGGATCCTCTAAATACAAACATTCATACCATTGGAATGATGACCGTTTTTTCCATTATAATGGTTTTTATTATATATTTCATTGATTAGAGAACATTCTTACTCATACCAATTAAATTATATAAACTTATTTATATAAAATGTTTATTTGAGTCATGTTTGATATGTTTTTTCATCATTTGGAAATGAAAGAATTTTTTGATTTAAATATGAAAATGTATTGGTATGCCTTGTTTTATTTAAATTTAAAGAATGATTTAGTTTATTATTATAGAATCTATTTATGGAACAATTGGTGATACCATACAGGGATTTATAGCTCACACCCTATTTTTTCCATTTTGATTTTGTAGATTTCCTTATGCCAGGTTTGATAAAAAGGAAGGCATCACATAGAGGTGGGGATTTTATTGATACTTTGGGATTAGAGTGATGTGTTGTATTGGGATATTGGTATTTCTACCGAGTTATTTAATGATGTGATGTTTTTGGTTTTTTATATAACTATTTGGTTTTTTGGTACATTCTCCTTTTGAAGTTTTTAGTATACTGAATTATTTATTTATACTCTGTTGTTTTTGTGGAAAATTTGTTTCCTATTTTATTTTTTATGATACTAAGTTATAGTCACAAACCCATGGGGATTGGGAAAACCCTTCTATCTATGTCTTTTTTTTTCTCAGTAATCAGGGTACCATGGTATCCAGGATGGTTCGTGAAAAAGTGGTATGAAAGGTGCAGGTTATGAGTCATTCTGTGATGTTAGAATGCAGTTTGGAATAAATTTTTTGGACTTATGAGGAAGTTATGGGTGAGTTCATATTCATGTATCACTTTAATGAACATTAAGTTATCATGGTTGTCTTGGGAAAGGAATCTTGAGTAATAATTTGATCAAATTTTTGTCTTTTCCCTATTTTTTATTTGGATATGCTAAAACCAATATTTTAAAATCTTATCTGATGGGATTAATCTCTTAATTTCTCTTATTTGATTTATTTATCTAACTAAAATTATAATACCTTCAATGTTGTTTGATGATGTTGTGTAGCATCATTCCTCTAATAATACATGTGAATCAGATCAAGGAGGAAGATACCAGTGAAAAACAGTGAGAAAATCCTCCCATGGAGAACATTTTCATTAATATTATAGCGTTCGTTGTCCAATCTTAAGGATAGGTACCTACACTAGTTCCCATTTAGGCTCAAGTTGTGGAACCTCAAGGGGATGCATATTGAAATCATTCTCATGATTTATTTCTCCAAAATCCCCCAGTGTTCCAAGGCTTAAAAATCCTCAAGATGATGATATTGGTTTAGAAAGATAGATATTCCATTTAAATTCTTAGAAACTCCTCCTATAATAAAATTAAGATGTCCCACCTTCAATCTAGAGGGGAATAGAAATAGTGTTGGAACCAGGTTCTTCAAAGCATGATTTGGTGTATGGTTTGTGTTTTTTGTCAATCCTCAGTGGATGTTCAGGGTGTGAACCAACAAAGCGATCATACCGTTCAAGCAGAAAACAGTTGTGAAGGTCGCGCTGTTTCCCAGTGTTTGCCAAATTTTTGGGCCTAAAAATCGGCCAATAAAGTAAAGTGTTTTTGGAAAAGGTACTTGCGCGTCGTGCTCTTGGAGGATAAAATACTTGCGCGCCATATGTTTTTGAGGATCAGAACATCAAAATATGGCTAAGGAAAGAAGGTCGCGTAAGTGTTGGTTGGGTCGCGCAAGTGAGTTGCGCGACAGAGTTTATTGAAGACAAGACTTGCGCGCCGTCGAGGGACTTGCGCGCCGTCGAGGGACTTGCGCGCCGCCGCGCAGGGGGTCCAGTTTGCCTATAAATACTGGACCACCCCTCCTCATTTCCAACGATGTTCAAGGCCGAGAGATTGTTCGAGCTCTCGTCGCGCAGGTGGTTGAGTCGCGCAGGTGGTTGTTTTGTCGCGCAAGTAGAGCTTGCGTGCCGGTGTTTGGCTGTGCGCCCAAGGTGGTTTGGAAGAGAAAGGAAGTGGACCGCGCAAGTTTGTAGTTGGGGAAGGAAGAGTCGCGCAACTGTGTTGATGAAACTTGCGCGCCAGTGTGGACTTGCGCGCCGTAGTGGGACTTGCGCGACTGTCTTGGAGAAGCGCGCCTGGTTTTGCTGAAGCCCACCGGCGTGTTTGGAGCTGCACGAAAGCCAAGAGACTACTCGGTTCATTCGAGGAAAAGTGATATTCTTCTTCTGGTGAGAATCGGACTTCAATAGAGCATCTACATACAACAAAGGATGCACTCTTATGCAAATGAAGAAGAGACCTTCACGTCTATAAACTGAGAGGGACTTCACCAATGGCAGTGAGCCAGGGGGAGTCAACGGGAGTGACCCGAGGGACGCAGTGAGCTATCCCTGAACTATTGTAAAGGCAGTGAGCTTGGGACAGAGTGTCTGTACCCGAACTTTTGTATCCGTAGCTAGTGAAGCATAGTGGATTTAGGTACGTCCGGCAACCTGTCGGCGTATGCTCCTTGGACGTAGCCCTTAGTGGTGAACCAAGTAAAAATGGTTGTGTCTTCTCTGTGCATGTGAATGTTTTCATTTTGATCATAATCATCATACAGGTTCAACAAGTTCCTACCAACGTGGGAACAAGATCCAACACATTAAAAGAAAAAGTGGTCACCCTGATTCACCCCTCCCCTCTCAGGGTGTCCCGGGGTCCTTCAAGTGGTATCAGAGCCAGGTTGCTGGTGTTGAATCTGACCTTCTTCATCATGGAAAACGCCATCAATGTCAGGGGAGTCCCTCACTTCGATGGAAGCAATTTCTAGATCTGGAAGAACAGAATGATATCTCATCTAAGATCTCTTGGAATGGAAGTTCTTTTTTCTACTGTGCAAGGAATACATGTCACTGATCCAACAGGTCTGGCTATGACTGAAACAGACAGGAAACTTCTTGATGCAGATGCTAAAGCACAGAATGCTCTCACTACAGCCCTTTCTGATTAGATTTACCTGAAGGTGATGAATTGCACCTCAGCAAAATCTATGTTGGATAAACTTGAGAATATTTATGAAGGTGATAGCAAAGTGAAGGAGGCGAAACTACAAGTGCTACACAATCGGTTTGATGATCTGAAGATGCATCCAGACGAGAATGCAGACTCTTTCTTCAATCGAATTACTGAAGTGGTTGGAGCAATTCGGGGTCTAGGAGAAGAAATCAAAGACATTGATATTGTAAAGAAAATATTAAGAAGACTTCCACCTCTGTATAATGAGAAGGTGTCAGCTCTTGAGGAAAGAGATCTTTCCAAACTTTCTCTAGATGACTTACTGAGCAGTTTGGTAGCATATGAAATGAGAGTCAAACCAGAAGATGCAACGACTCGGGTGAGCAAGGAAATGGAATTCAAGGCCATGTATAAGTTGAAAATCTCAAAGTATAGTAGCGGTGATGATGACGAAGAGAAAGAAATTCTTTCTCTCATTGCAAAGAAGTTCCAGAAGGGGAAAGGGAAATTCAAAGGGAAGTTACATCTCGCATGTTTCCGTTGTGGAAAAGTTGGGCATATTGCCTCTCAGTGCTTGAAGAATATCAATGATGATGACAGTGAAGATGAAAACTTCAAGAAGCCTTAAAGAAGGTTCTTCAAAAAGGGAGACTTCAAATCTGGTAAGAAAATGCAAAGGAAGAGTTTTGTCTGTGAAGAGGAAGAAGATGACAATGAATTCTGTGATGAAGAAGAACCAGAATTCAACACTGGGAACCATGCATCTATGATGGCCACTATTGAAAAGTCAGAAGATACTGATGGTGAAAAACAACTGAGAACTTGTGTAGATCCTGATGTGCAACTTAAGGATGCAGTTAGTAAGCTTAAGATTAAATGTAAGAGCTGCAATAAGTGGAAATCAATTGTAGAAGAATCAACTGAATATTTTGATCAACTTGAAGCTGAAATTGAACGACTGGAAGAATTTGTGAAGGTACAATCTAAAATAATTGAAAGCAATGATGATGCAGTTGATCTGAAGCTGAGAATTGAAGAGCAGGCAAAGGTCATCAATGACCTCACATTCAGACTGGATGAAAAATCCAAGACTGTTGAGGGTCTTGAGGAGGATGTAGTTACTCTAAGGAGTAAAATGGAGACAAAATCAGTTCCAAAAGAATCGAGGAAGAAAATACAGTTCGGAAGATTCTCAGATGCAGAATTACTTGAAAGAGCCAAGTGTGGTTCAGATGGGGTTGGAAAAGTCTTGAGTGATCAAAGACCTGCTTGCATGGGAAAGAGTGGAATTGGCTGTGAGGCTGAGTCATCAACTGCTGGAAGTAAAAAGATCCAAAAGAAAGAAAAGATGAAAGTTGAACATGATGAAATGTTACCTAGAGTGCTAAAAAAGGAACCCTCAATCCAAACTAAAAGGAGACCTGAAAATTATCCTCAAACATTCAAAAATGACAGACAATCTTACTATTCTCCCAAGGAAGAAGGTATAAGGAGAAATTCAAGTGAGAAGACATTTCCTCTCATGAAGTGTCAGTTCTGTGGCTATCTGGGCCATACCATGTCTTATTGTGAAGAGGCAAGAAGCTATCTGAATGGAGAAGATATAGATGCTCAACAAAGGAGAACAATCTCATATCCTAATTCTCATAGAAGAAATAATTTCTATGGATATTATTTTTGTTGTTCTAACTTTGGTCATAAGGCCGTTAATTGCAGGCAGAGAAGAGACATAGACACCTCATACCGAAGTTCAAGACAAGTCAAGTCCCGTCAGCAAGACAGTGTTGCTCTTTTAAACAGGTTCTCACCTCTCACAGAAGACTTTGACTATGAATAACCTGGGTATGAGGAAGAGATAGTTGAAAGGCCATCAGTCCTATATACTCAATCTAATGTCTCATGGAAGGAAAGGAAGAAGATTGAGAAATCGAACCTTGCAGAGGTATCCCTCAAAGCTACAAAGAACAACAGTACCTGGATTCTGGATAGCGGTTGTTCATCTCATATGATGGGTAATACCGGCCTACTAACGAATATCATAAAGAATTTTGATGGTACTGTAAGATTTGGTAATGATGGGGCTCTGAAAATCAAAGGAAGTGGAAGTACCCAATTAGCTAATGGAGAACTAAAGAAGACTAAAGTCCTTTACGTAGATGGCCTACGCCATAATCTCCTTAGCATGAGTCAACTCTGTGACTCAGGACTTATAGTTACTTTTAATCAGAAAGGCTGCACCATCAAGGGAAAAACCGGCAATTCACTTATGAAAGGATGCAGAACAGAAGGAAACTTGTATCAGGTTGATAGTGATAAAAATGTATGTTACATGACTGTTGAAGAAGAAAACAATTTGTGGCATCGGAGATTGGGACACATCAATCAACAAGACATGGAGAAAATATCAAAATTGAGAATTGTCATGGACATCCCCAACTTGAAGCGTGAGCGTGAAAAATCCTGTGATGCTTGTATTCGTGGGAAGCTGGTCTGCAGTTCATATCAGCCAAAGAAGAAAAAGGCATCTCACCTTCTTGATCTGATTCATACAGATGTTTGTGGTCCAATAAATGTTGCCGAAACTCATGGAGAAAGGTACTTTGTCCTTTTAATAGATGATTACAGTCGAATGGCATGTGTGATGGTCATTCACCGGAAACGACAGGTCCTTGACTGCATGAAAACATATCGGTGAATCACCGAGAATGATACTGGACGAACAATCAAATTGTTGCGATCTGACAATGGAGGAGAATACACGTCCATTGAATTTGAAAATTATCTAGAGAAGCATGGGATACAACATGAGGTAGCTGCTGTGAGAACTCCACAACAAAATGGAGTTGTTGAACGAAGGAATCGACAGGTGAACAACATGGCACGAACTATGCTGATTGAGAGTCGTATTCCACGACATTACTGGAAAGAGGCTGTTCAAGCTGCAGTGTACATTCAGAATCGAACAGGACTTTATATGGGTGAGACGAAGACACCATATGAATTGTGTCATGGACGGAAGCCTTCTCTAAAATACTTTCGTGCCTTTGGAAGTAAGTGCTTCATCAGGAACAAAGAAGGAAATCAGGGGAAATATGGTGACAACGCAGATGAAGGAATCTTCCTCGGTTACTCAATGAACAGAAAAGCCTACAAATGTTTCAACAATCGTTTGGGAAGGATTGTGGAAAGCAATGATGTTAAGATAATTGAAGAGAAAACCACAAATGCTTCACGGACGTCATATGCTGATGTGATAGAAAGTCATGAAGAATGTGGACATGAAGAAACTACAAATGCAGAAATAGAGGAATCTGTTCAAAACACTCATCAATCACATAATGATGATGACTCAGAAGAAGAATCTGAAGAAGAAACTATGGCTGAAGAGAATAATACTGAACCTTGGAGGAGAAATCGAAGAGCTAAGATTGATCCATCCAACATAATTGGGGATAGGAGTGCACCCACTCAAACCAGAAGGATGAGGAATACCACGCAATCTGCATTTCTATCAGTTTTAGATCCATCCTTATTCGAAGAAGCTGCAAAAGATGAATCTTGGGTGAAAGCCATGAATGATGAATTAGATCAGATTTATAAGAATCAGACATGGGATCTTGTCCAGAGACCCGAAGGTCACAATGTGATTGGTACCAAATGGATCTTCAAAAATAAGTTTGATGAGCATGGAAGTGTCATCAGAAACAAGGCATGACTGGTATGTAAAGGATACTCTCAGATTGAAGGCATTGATGTTGAAGAAACCTTTGCTCCAGTGGCTAGACTGGAGTCAATCAGGCTTTTCCTTGCCATGGCACTCCAAAAAGGATATAAAGTATATCAAATGGATGTCAAGACAGCATTCTTGAATGGTGTACTCGAAGAAGAAGTCTACATTGAACAACCAGTGGGCTTTGTCTTGGGAACCGATGAAACAAAGGTCTGCAAACTAAAGAATGCTCTATATGGTTTGAAGCAGGCACCACGGGCGTGGTACTCACGACTAGATTCATATCTCAAGAAGTTGGAATTCAAAAGAGGAGGAGTTGATCACAATCTCTATGTGAAGAATTCTCAAAAAGATCAATTCATGGTTCTTGTCTACGTTGATGATATCATATTTGGTGGCAGTAGGAAGAAATCAGTGGATGAATTTTCCAACCACATGAAATCAGAATTTGAAATGTCTATGATTGGGGAGCTCACATATTTCTTGGGGCTGCAAGTGATTCAAAATAAGGAATACACATTCATTTCTCAGGAAAAATATGCAAGAGAGCTGCTGAAGAAGTTCAATATGCAAGACTCGAAACCAATGTCAACTCCGATTGCAGTTGGAACTAAACTTGGAAAGCATGAGGATGGGAACTCTGTTGATCCCACCATGTACAGGAGGATCATTGGTAGCCTACTGTACCTGACAGCGACAAGGCCAGATATTGTCTTTGCAACATGCCTTGCCGCCCGCTTTCAGAGTAATCCAAAGGAGGAACATATGGCAGCAGTAAAAAGAATCATGAGGTACATTCAAGGTACACATAACTTCGGGTTATTTTTTGTTGCAGGCAGGGACAGGGAAATATCAGCATTTTCTGATGTTGACTGGGCTGGTGATGTCGTAGATAGAAAGTCCACTAGTGGTGGAGCTTTCTATTTTGGGCAGAAATGTGTTGGCTGGTTGAGCAAGAAACAAGAAAGTACTTCTCTTAGTACTGCTGAAGCTGAATATATCTCCGCCACAAAAGCATGCACTCAACTTCTTTGGATGAAGCAGCAGCTAACAGATATTGGTGATAAGGTGCAGCAACCAATGGTGATTTATTGTGATAACAAAAGTGCAATTGATCTTACGAAGAATCCGGTTCAGCATTCTCGTACAAAACATATTGAAATACGGTATCATTTTATCAAAGAAAAGGATGAACAAGGTGTGATTAAAATGGATCATGTTGGAACTAATGAGCAAGTGGCTGATGTCCTAACCAATCCATTGTCTGCGGCTGTGTTCGAGAAGCATCGGTTGAACCTCGGTGTTCGACCACCTCCTACTGCATAAGGAGGCTCCAGAAGTCCCCTCTCCCCGTTTGTTTTAACTGTTTTTATCTGCTTATGGCTGTGATGAAGGTTTATGGGGGAGATACTATCCAGGGGGAGTATGGCTTGAGCTGAACATTGAACAAACTTTTCGGTCTTTGGTTTTATTGTCAATGGGGGAGAAAAGAATAAATTCAAGGCAAGAAATTCTTCTGTGATGAGAAGTGTAAGATTGTGATGAGAAGTTTAATAAGGATAACATCGGGATGGAGAATTTCGTGTACGATTTCAAAACACTAAGACCCAATTCAAGCTTTCTCTCTTGTTTTCTACACCGAGCATTGCTCACGTAGACTTAGAGTGTTGGCTGAGTTGATTCTTGCGTTTTGGATTTGCTCATGGTTGGAGATCTATTGAATTTATTCTGATTGCCAACAAACCCAAAGGGGGATATTGTTGGAACCAGGTTCTTCAAAGCATGATTTGGTGTATGGTTTGTGTTTGTTGTCAATCTTCAGTGGAAGTTCAGGGTGTGAACCAACAAAGCGATCATACCGTTCAAGCAGAAAACAGTTGTGAAGGTGGCGTTGTTTCCCAGTGTTTGCCAAATTTTTGGGCCTAAAAATCGGCCAATAAAGTAAAGTATTTTTGGCAAAGGTACTTGCGCGCCGTGCTCTTGGAAGATAAAATACTTGCGCGCCATATGTTTTTGAGGATCAGAACATCAAAATTTGGCTAAGGAAAGAAGGTCGCGCAAGTGTTGGTTGGGTCGCGCAAGTGAGTTGCGCGACAGAGTTTATTGAAGACAAGACTTGCGCGCCGTCGAGGGACTTGCGCGCCGTCGAGGGACTTGCGCGCCGCCGCGCAGGGGGTCCAGTTTGCCTATAAATACTGGACCACCCCTCCTCATTTCCAACGAAGTTCAAGGCCGAGAGATTGTTCGAGCTCTCGTCGCGCAGGTGGTTGAGTCGCGCAGGTGGTTGTTTTGTCGCGCAAGTAGAGCTTGCGCGCCGGTGTTTGGCTGTGCGCCCAAGGTGGTTTGGAAGAGAAAGGAAGTGGACCGCGCAAGTTTGTAGTTGGGGAAGGAAGAGTCGCGCAATTGTGTTGATGACACTTGCGCGCCAGTGTGGACTTGCGCGCCGTAGTGGGACTTGCGCGACTGTCTTGGAGAAGCGCGCCTGGTTTTGCTGAAGCCCACCGGCGTGTTTGGAGCTGAACGAAAGCCGAGAGACTACTCGGTTCATTCGAGAAAAAGTGATATTCTTCTTCTGGTGAGAATTGGACTTCAATAGAGCATCTACATACAACAAAGGATGCACTCTTATGCAAATGAAGAAGAGACCTTCACGTCTATAAACTGAGCGGGACTTCACCAACGGCAGTGAGCCAGGGGGAGTCAACGGGAGTGACCCGAGGGACGCAGTGAGCTATCCCTGAACTATTGTAAAGGCAGTGAGCCTGGGACAGAGTGTCTGTACCCGAACTTTTGTATCCGTAGCTAGTG
The DNA here is from genome assembly GCA_963277665.1 of Viscum album. Taxonomy (NCBI): domain Eukaryota; kingdom Viridiplantae; phylum Streptophyta; class Magnoliopsida; order Santalales; family Viscaceae; genus Viscum; species Viscum album. The sequence continues at coordinate 1,110,828,063 of OY728137.1, forward strand.
AAGCATAGTGGATTTAGGTACGACCGGCAACCTGTCGGCGTATGCTCCTTGGACGTAGCCCTTAGTGGTGAACCAAGTAAAAATGGTTGTGTCTTCTCTGTGCATGTGAATGTTTTCATTTTGATCATAATCATCATACAGGTTCAACAAGTTCTTACCAACGTGGGAACAAGATCCAACACATTAAAAGAAAAAGTGGTCACCCTGATTCACCCCTCCCCTCTCTGGGTGTCCCGGGGTCCTTCAAATAGATGGTGGGACACGATGGTGAAAAGGAAGAATAAGGGATGATATTTTAAAGGCATTAATGTTCATTTCACCAATCAATTCTATCTATAGTCAATAGTGTTGGATAATAAAACATGGGTTGACATGTAATTTTTCAAACTCAAGTAGGCTAAAAAGTCCATGATAGAGTATGCAAACTATTTTCCCCACCTTGTGAATTATTCATCTAATAATGTATTTAATTAGAATATGAATACTCGACGGTTTGAGGTTGGACTTCGATTTGATATAAACTCTTGGGTTTTTTTGTTGAACCTCACCCCTTATACTGAGGTATTGGATTGGGCATTGATTGTTGAACTTGATATGGCTGGTAATTCATGGTTAAAAAGTGTTTTTTTCTCCGACTAGAAGTTATATGAGTGCTTTTAAATAGAAGATAAAGCGTGATAATTCTCATTGTGGATATTGAGAGTAGAGTTCATTTATACCTCTTATATTTCCTGATATATTCCCTTTTACTTTATTCTAGTGTGGAAAGACTGGGCATTCAAAGAATATTTTCACTGAGGCACCCAAGATATGTAGCTCCTGTGGGAATTCGGGGAAATTTCAGAAATTCTATTATATCATCTATTTTCCACATAGTGGAGTGATATTATGAACACAAATAAGTATTATGTTACATTTTGATGATTCAAAAACAAAGAGAATCTAGGAAAAGGTGGAGAGATACTCACTAGAGCAGAACGAAATGGATTGTCAGAATGAGAGGGTATGGCTATGCCATCAGTACCAGTCTGTGCTTGCACAAGAATCCTAGCTAGACGACCATGAAAAGGTGGAGAGCTACTATCATGATTTTGATGCCGGGGAGGGGCAGTTCCTTGTAGATAGTCTGATTGAATTACCTATGACCTTTAGGTCATGTAATCTCCTTAGCCTACGGGCCTTGTAATATTTGAGCATACTGTCCTTGTAAGGGTTCCCCCTCATCCCTTGAAATGAGGGTTATCAAAAATCAATAAAAATGAATGCCTTCGGGCCATTCAGGCTAATACAGGTCCATGGACAATTAGGAGTACCATCACAGTATCTACATCTCTGTTGACTACTTTATTTGATAATAGTTCATCTCGTTCATTTATAACGACTCATGTAGTGAACCTATTAAATATTCCTACAAATATTTTTCCTTATGTAGTTGATATTACAACACCCCTCATAAAAAATAGTGTGAATGGTATATGTTGTTTTACTTGTGCTTTCTCTTTATTATAAATTGATCTTGTATGGATTTTTCTGGTTCTTGACATAAATCCTTCTGATGTTATATTCAATATGGATTGGATTATTTATAATAAATCCCAAATTAACTATTATCTTTGATGGGTCTCCTTTACTATTACTTATAGGGTGTTTCATTCCTTTTAGAGATAATGGGACCCATGGTTGTGTAGATATGGACCTTTTTATCTAGAACTATGGAAAGTAATATTAGTTTTCACTTATGATCGAGAGAGGGAATCTTTGAGTGATGATATCCCTCCAATTTTCATTTAGTTTCCCAATGTTTTTCTTTATAAATTCTTTATTTTTCAACTGGTAAGGTATTAGAGTTTTATATTGATATATTTCATATTACATGGCCAATATATATACCTTCTTACCATATGAAACTAGCTGAAATGTAAGAGTTGAATACTCAGTTGGATGATCTATTAGAAAAATATTTATACGCTTGAGTGTGTCGTCTTGGACGACACCTATTCTGATTACTAACAATGATTATGTAACATATTTCCTATGTGTTGATTACCAAAAACTCAATCGAGTTATTGTAAATAACAAGTATCGGTTTCCAAAGATAGATGATATGTTTGTCTAATTTAAATGGGAGAAGTGATTCCCAATTATTTATCTTCGGTTGGGTTATCACCAGCTGAGAATAAAAGAATATGACATTTAAAAATCCACCTTCTATAGTAGGTATGACTATTATGAATCCATTCTCATTCCATTTGGTCTGACCAATGCTCTTACATTCTTTATGGATTTGATGAATATGATCTTCCATGGGTATTTGGATAGGTTTTTTGTGCTCTTTTTGGATTACATCCTTGTCTACTCTATATCTGAAGAGGATCATGTGTGTCATTTGAGAGCAGTTATGGAATTGTTGTGAAATTTCCGACTTTATACCAAGCTATTTATTTTTTATAGATTTAGGAAGAGAAGTTCTTGGGAAACGTGGTTTATAAACATGGTATGTTAGTTGATCTTGAGATAGAGAAAGATGTTATGAAATGGGAGTAACCATGTACCATTTTTAAGATTAAAAGCTTCTTAGTTTTTTCATGGTATTATTTTCGGTTTGTAAATAATTTCTCCATGTTGGATTCTCTGATGAAAAATCTCAACTGTAAGGGGTGAAGTTAATTTTTAATGATAAATTTTTGAGTTCTTTTATTTAGATGAAACATATTTTTACTTATGTGGTAGTGTTGACTCTTCTAGAGACTTACTAGGGATATGTGGTCTTCTATAACACATCTGGTTAAGGTTTGGGTTGTATTATTATGCAAGATGATCACATGGTATCCTATGGATCATGTAATATTAGGTCACATGAGAATAATTATCTGATCCATGACCTTGAACTTGTAGTTGTGTTGTATTCCCTTAAGAGTTAGTGACATTACCTTTTTAGATAAATGATTATCATGTATTCCGACCACAAGAGCTTGAGTTATATCTTATCTCAAAATTTTTTGAATATCTACTAGAGGCGTTGGGTACAGTACATGATATCTTTTAATTTCAATGTCACATATACCCTGGGGAAATGTAATGTCATTGTCGAACTATAAGTAGGAAACTTCTGACCTAGTCCATGAAAGAATCATCTGAATAGTATAACTTGATATCTCTTTTTATATAGTTTCATTTAGGAGTCTATGAAACATGGGAAGATGTTGTATTGGCTCGTGTTTATGAGGTCTCTACTCTTATCAGGATTATTCTTCAAGAGCATCATATTGAGGAAAGATTTAGTGACATTATAGACACTATTTATTGTGGGGATACCATTTATAAGGGGCCATTCTCCACAAATGGTATTATATGTTTTCAAAATTAGTTTATTGTTCCGTTTTCTATGAGAAAATATGTGATACAGTATTTCCCTAATTCAATGTGGGTTGTGCACCTAGAAACCAAAATTATGTTTTTTGATGTGCAACAAAATTCTGGTGTCTAGGTATGAGACGAGACATGTTTTATTTTGTTTCTCATTATGATACTTCCCAAAATGTGAGGGCTAAGAACCAGAGACCTTTAGGTTTTCTTCAGCCACTTCTAATGCTTACTTGAAAGTGGTATGATGTCTTTATGGACATTTTTCTTGGGTTTTCACATACCCCAGATAAAGAAGAATGTGATATGGGTTGTGATTGATCGAATTTCCAAATCATATCACTCTACACCAATTCGTGATACAACAAAAGTTGAGGAGGTGAGAAATCTGTGAAATAAATTATTAATTTTCATGAATCTCCATCTACTATAGTCTCTAAGGTAGACCCTCATTTTACTTATCATTTTTTGAGAGGCCTTCAAAATTTTATTGGATCTTAGTTTCATTTGACTACAGCATTGTATCAACAAATGGATGACTAGATTGAGAGGGATATACAAATTCTTGAGGATATGCTTCAAGACTTCATCCTTGATCTTGGTGGAGCTTGGGAAAACCATTTGGGACTGGTTTAGTCTACATATAACAATAGATAACATTCCTCAATTATAATGGTTTCCTTTGAGGCATTGTATGGGAGACCTTTAAAATCCTTATTTGGTGTGTTAGAAATTTTTTAAAGTTCCTTAGTTCGACTGAGCTTGTTTTCAGAGATGTTAGAAAATATTCAGTTATTTTTTCATAGAATTTTTATAGAATCGATCTAGAATAAATATTTTTTTATCATCATTGTAGATAATTGGAATTTTCATTTAGTGACTTTTTTTTAATGTTTCACCTCATTTTTTCCATCAATGGATTGGGAGGAAGGGAAGAGTACTCTTCATTTTGTGGGAAATTTTTTAGGTTGTTGAGAAAGTGGGGATTGTGGATTACCATATATAACTTCCACCATAGTGGAATTAGATAGATAACATGTTCCATGTATCTCACCTATGAAAGTATATTTATGTCCCATATTATGTCTTGAGTTAGGATGATCTTCATATTGAGATTGATTTATCAATGAATGAGAATCCAATCAAGATAATTGATTCTAATAAAAAGGTACTTCATGGGAGGATGATACCTTCGGTCTATGTGATATGGTAGCATGATTCTGATTCACATGAGACATAAGAGCATGAGGCACTGGTGAGAGAGAATTTTCTTCATTTCTTTGATATGGAAACTTCCTCGCATGCTTTCTAGGGATAGAAATTTTATATGGTGGGGAGGGTATAACATCTTGTTACTGGTTTATAGGTACTCATAGAACCTTATTTTGATCATTATTTGGTTGGTAATTGTTTGTGGGCGATTCAAATGAATTTTTATAAGTTTTATGGGGTGTTCATGGTTGGAGAACGATTTTCCGAAACCATGCGTCCCTCTATTGAAAACCATAAAACACTAGGAAGTGAGGGTTTGGGAGGTTATAACATAGTTTGAAAGACTATTCACCCATTATGTATAATCTATAAACCATGGATAGTGAGTCCATATGGGGAACACGATTAGGGTGCATGATTTTTCTAACTTTACAGCCCCTCCCAGCTAACTGTACAAGATGGAATTTTTTTCTGAAAAGTATCTTCAAATTTACCAAACCCCCGATTAAGTTCCCTATCTACCATAATTAAACCCAAGTAAATTTACTAGTATTTATAGGCTCTCAATAGTCTATTTTGTCCCCTACAAACCCATTCTTTAATGAATCAAATTGTAAGTAGAAGATCCGATCCCTCTTCAGTAAGAAGACCGCCTCCCATTCATTCTCTCATGATATCTCCTTCTATCCAATTTTGAGTTTTATAGTTCATCACTTATTTAATGGATATAAACTATATTTAATTTAATTTTGAATATAGTTTTGATTTATTTATCTTTGTCTCTTTTATTCTTCGTTGGTGTTTCTTACTAGGGTGTTGTGTGTTATGATTAAGTGATTAAAGGTAGGTGGTTCCTTTGGATATTTTCTATATGATTAAACCTTGATTGGATTAAAATTTTGAATTATCATTCAATTTATTAAATAAACCCAATTTATTTGTGAATTGGAATTGGAATTTTAAATTGAATGGGTTTTTTGAAAACCCCCCAATTATAATGGAATTATAATTTAGGGAGTATTTCGAAATTGATGTAATTGACGAATTTATTTTATAATTATTTTTAAAAAAAATTCATCAATTGTATTGATGAAAACCTATGATTATTTTTGTATTTAAAAGGAAAAAATTATTAAAAACCCATATTTTGGTTTTGAAATTTATTTGTCACATTGAAATAGAAAATTGGTCAATTTTATTATAAATTATGATTTATTTGAAATGATAAAATTTTAGCCTCATTGATTGATTGATTGATTGATTAAGAAGATGTGATCCTTGGTAGTTAGTGGGTTATTTGGGACATTAACTATTGGTTTATTATTCCCTATCAATTTATTAATGATGAAAATTATAAAAAAAATCTATTTATAAAATTCTTATCCCATCTAGGATATTGATGATTCATATTTTTCCTAATCCCATGGGGCATGTGTACACGTATTTTCAATGATCAATAATAATATATGTGTGAGGATCCTATTACTATAAACTATTTTAGAATAGATAATATGAACATCATTATTCTTTTGATTATTTTTATTATACATTCCATTGATTAGATAACTTTTTACACATTCCAATTGAATTATTTAAATGTTTTTATTTAAAATGTATATTTTATACATGTTTGATATGTTTTCCCACCATTTTGAAATTAAATATTGTTTTTTATAAATATATTAATGTATTTACATGCCATGTTTTATTTAAATTTAATGAATTATTTGGTTTAGTATTATTCAGTATTTTTATGGATCACTTGGTGAGACTGTTCTAGGATTTATATCTCACACCCATCCATTGCCTTCAGGGTTTTGTAGATTCCCTTCTTCAAGGTCTGAGAAATGGGAATACTCTACTTGGATGTGGTATATGTTCTTAATCCTCTGGTCATTGAGTGATTTTTCATTTAGAACATTTTTATTTTTACTATGTAATTTTATGATATGAGGTTTTTGGTTATTGATAAACCTATTTGGTTTCTGGTACTTTATCCTTTTATAGTGTTGATCATACTAACTTGTTTCTTTATCTTCTTTTTATTGTGGAAAATTTTTTCCCTCTTTTATCTTGTTTGAAACTAAGTTCTAGTCTCTAACCTATAGGAATTAGAAGCTCCCTTTAGGTAATGTCATTGTTGGCTCGGGTATTAGGGTACCAGGGTATCCTGGCAGGTTTGTGATTGGGTTTCAAAAAATTTCTTTGATAAAATATTTATTTTTATATATTGAAATATTTTATTTATGTACTCAATATTTTATTGTGAAAAATGAAAATATCTTCATTGGTTTTCATTTCTTTCACTGAACTGACAGGATTCCTTTATTTTGATTTTCCCTACTAAGATTTTTTTTTCTCTTATAATATTTCAAATGTTTTTCACATGATATAAGGATGAGTATAAATTATTGTAAGGTCAGGAATTTTTCAATGGATATTCTTCTTAAACCAAGAAAGAATTTCATGAATGAAAAAGATGTATAAACATAAAATCTATGTTTTTGGGGACAAAATGTGCATTGATTGGAATTGATCACTTTTTTATGTAATGTTTTATCTAGTTATCTAAAATTCAAAACCAAAAAGTTCCTATAGATTTAATAAATTTTAACCATTATTAAAAATCAAGTTTTTATTTTTTATTATGATATGGGTCATTAAAATTGGTATCATAAAAAAGGTTTAGATAATATTAGAGGTTAGTAAAATGATAAAATCCAATCCTAATAGATTTATATTTCTGTTTATATTATATTGAGATACATTTTGAGGATTTCTATGTTATTTTATCTAATACACGTCTGTTCAGAATAATTTTTCACAGAGGAAACATGGTATATGGAGTAATAAGGTTTCAAGGGGACAATAACCTTCTAAAATAGTAAGCTAAAATGGTTGGAATAAAATAATTTTTGGAATTATTTACTAATTTTCTCATTCTTTTAGTGATTGTTTCCATAAAAAAGAGTAACAAATTTGGTGGTAGAGGGATATGTTTATAGTAGAGAATTTCATGAAATAAAGCCCTCCAACATTCAAAGGATCTTCAGAATTGGTGAAATCTAATGTATCAATAAATTCATTATAGAAAATATTTGATGTCTTGGGATGTATATAAAATCAAAATTTAATTCTTGTTATTTATCATTTTGAATGTGAAGTTGATCGATGGTCGTATCTAGTAAAAAATAAAAAGGAAATTATTGATATTAGTTCTTTGGAGTGGATGGACTTTAAATATATTTTCATTGATAAATATTTTGATAAATACCTTCATATGAGTATTAAGATAAAAGAATTGAGTTGAAGAAACTATAAAAAGACTCGATGGCCACTTAGGAAGAAACTTTTACTAGACTTTACAAGCATTCGTCGATTCTTTTCTGAACCATGTGAGTAAAATTGATTGATTTGACGCAAGTTTAAAAAAAATATTTATGAAGAGTGTTGTACACTCATGAAATTAAAGTTTATGAGAAGGTTTTTCATTATGATGATAAATTATTTATAGAGTTTCAGACACTCATGTACTTTGTGAAAACTAGTGTAAGAAGTGGTCTATGTGGAAAGTATTGGAGATGAAGTCTACTAATAAATCTATAGGTAAACCCCCCCCACCCAAATATTATAGTTGTGGTGAAATATATTATAATTATTTTTTTATAGGATCATTAAATTGTTACTAATATGGGATGAATGGTCATTCATATCTTTAATATAAGGAAAATAATTATCATCGGAAAATTAATGGGAACACATATAGTCATCTTGATTTAAGATTTTTTAAATTCAATGAGTTGAGACATTATTTTAGGTAATATTAAAAATAATCTTTTCAAGGTGGTAGTCACGATGATTATAAATAAAAAGGTGATACAGAGTCTTTTGATACAACAACTATAGATACAGGACCATCAATTGGAGTGGTGAAGGGTACATTGCATTTTTATTCAGATTATACCAACATCTTGTTTGATTTGGGATTTAAGAATTCTTTTATATCCAGGAAATTTAAAAGTAAAATAGAAATACCATCTACATAATTGAAGTTAGAAATATTCATAAAATCTCCTATGGGTATCATAAAAGCAATGATAATTTATAAAAATCTCTATATTATCATATATGGAATGGTTTTTCTTATATATCATGTTTCCATTCCCACTGTAGACTTTATATTATTTTGGGTATGTCTTGTCTTTAATTTTACCATGATAAGATAGATTTCATAGATAAGGAAGTGTTTTTTAATGAATTTTAGTTTATATGTTAGAATTAATTCATACCTTTGATAACATATCAAGAAATTTAGAAAATGAAAAAATATAAAAGTTAAAGTTGTCTTACACAAGTTGTTAAAAAGAATTGAAATATTCATATTAATATTGTGCTAGTTGAAAATTAATATAAGGATTCATTCCATTATGATTTTCCTACTGTTATTCCTGATAAGTATGTTGAATTTATAGTTGACTTAGTTTTGGATGTTAATCCAATTTCAAAACCCTTATAATATAGCTTCAGTTTAACTTTTGGAATTGAAAAGGATATTGTAATAGCTTTTTATAAGGGTTTCATCTACCCTAGCACTTCTCCTTAGGGTTCTCATATTCAATTTGTTTAAAATAATAATGGTTACATTATATCTTTCATTAACTTTGGAGAACTCAATAACAATAATGTAAAGAACAAGTATTTGTTCCCTCATATTGATGACTTGTTTGATCATCTTCAGGGTTTTTAGTATTTTTAAAATATTTATCTTTTGTTTGATTATTAGAGACTAAAGGTGGAGGTGGTTCATAATAGATATGGTCATTATGTGTTTTTTTAATCCCTTTCATGTTGTTGAATTCACCCATTGTAAATATGGTTCTAATAAATAGAGTTTTCCATGAGTATTTGGATTTTTTTGCTATTTTCATTGAGGAAATTTTGGTTTTTTATAATAGTAATGAGAAAATTGAGAAACGCTTAAGGGTTTATATTTAGAATTCAAAATAAAATAAGTTATATGGAAAATTCTGAAAATGTGAATTTTTGATGTAGAAAATTTAATTCTTTGGGAATATTGCTTGTAAATATGGAATAAATGTTGATCCTATAAAAACTAAAGTGGTGGAAGAGTTTTTAAGTTCTAAAAATGTCATAGAGATTCAAATGTTTTTGGGATAGTGGGTTACTAAAAATGATTTTTTGAAAACACATCTTAGTAATCTAGCATACTAACTAAGTTAACATATAATGGAGAAAAAATAATCTGGATAAAATATAGTGATAAATTTTTTAGGAATTGAAAAGAATATTGGGTAATATTCCAGTATTATCCTTTACAATAATAAATAATGAATTTTTTATTTAAAATGTTGCTATTTTTAAGGGGATTAGTTTCATATTTATTCAAGACAATCTTATAATGTCACATGCTTCATGGTAAATCAAAATTCATGATAACGGTTACACTACACATGATCTTGGGCCAGTAGTAATAGTTTTGAATTAAAAAATTTGGAGTCATCTCTTATATGGTGTAAAATGTGAAATATATATTGATCATAAATTTTATGGTATATATTCAGTCAAAAATAATTTATCATGGGGTATAGAATACGGTTGTAACTGATAAGGGATTATGATTACATGATTCACTATCAGTCAAGTAAATCAAACAAATTAGTTGATGCCTGGAGCCCAAAAGATATTGTATCATTAACCATGTTACATTTGAAATTTGATCCTTTGGTTACTAATTTAATAAATATTGGCCTAGAAATTGTGCATGTAGAAAATACCTCTCTTTTGGTTTAGGTTTTCATATAGTCATCTTTGTTAGATAGAATTTTTTTATTCTCATAAGAAATATCATGATTTCTAAGAAATGGTTGAATTAATAAAAAAGAAAACATTAGTTATATATAATATTAACAAGGAAGGTTTTATGAGATTTGGATATATTTTTTGTGTTCCAAGTGATTCCCAATTGAAGAAGAAATTTTTGAGTGAAGATTATAGCTCTCTACATTATTTTAATCCTATAAATATAAATATATACTAATACCTTCAATAATATTATTTATGGGGTGGAATGAATAATGATATTTATGAATTTCCTATGAAATGATTGACTTATCAACTGGTTAAAGCTATATGATAACTACCAAAGGGGATGAATCAAACTTTTCCTTTTCCTAAATGAAATGGAAGAATATATTTATGGATTTCATGGTGACATTATGAAATAAAACATGATGTAACAATTTAATTTGGGCTTTTATTGATCATTTTCTAAATTTAAATTTTTTTTTCTATTCTAAATACTAGGTATTTGGATCAAATTTTGTGAACTTATCATAAATATATATTAAGATTACATCACTACGGGAAATACAGTATTTCCCAACAGTTTAGAACTGTTGGGAAAGGCTGCAGAACCGTTGGTATATGTTATACCAACGGTTCTGCAACCCATAGGGAAGTAAGCTATTGGGGAAGCTTTTCCCAATGGTTTACAATGAACCGTTGGGATAGGGTGGAGAAAAATTAAGCTTTTCCCAAAAGTTTACAACCATTGGGATAGGGTGGAGAAAAATTACCCTATCCCAACAGTTCTGCCAAACCGTTGGGAAAAACCCAAGGTCTCCTCTTTCCCAAAGGTTTCGAAACTGTTGGGAAAAGTGTTTTACCAATTCTTCATGGAACCGTTGGTAAAACAAAACCCAGATCTATGCCATTGGTTTCAAACCGTTGGCATAGCCTATGCTATGAAAATTGCACAGCAGCTCTGCAATTTTCCCAGCATCTCTGCAATTTACCCACCAGGTCTCATTTTGTGGGTTCCCTCTCATTTTAAATCCAATTATTGTACTTGAAATAAACTAACACATACATATACAATTATTGTACCTCCAATAACCAACTAACACATACATATAGAGAACAAATTCGTACACATTTAACATATAATGCTGGAACTATACACATCCATAATTAAATTAGAATTCATAACGTAATTATAAACATACATAATTCATTTAGAATTCAATTTAAAATTTAGATGACAATTATATGTGGAATCCAGAAGTCAATTAAAAATTTGATCGGTTTTTTTGTATACCATATATTTTTACCTAAAATGATGTCCATTTTAAACAAAATACATACACCTGGAGGGCTACCGAGAACACCGCACCTCGGATTGAGGCGGGTTGACTTGTACACGTCACATATGACCCATGGATCGTTGTGCTAAATTATCGACACAATCTGAATGTTTTTGGTCGGTTTTCCATATGCCAGTTGATGTTTTTCAATTAAAATGGAGTCCTTTTGAAACAAAAAGAAGACACTTTGAGTGTTGTCGGCCACACCGTGTCTTAGATTGAGGCGGGTTTGATTCATACACGTCACATTTGACCCATGGATGGTTCTCTTAAAGTTTCGATGGAAACAGAATGCATTTGGTCGGTTTTTCGTATGTACTTAAAATGTTGTCCATTTTAAACAAAAGAGAGCCACTTAGAGTGATTCTGGTCACATCATGCCTCCGATTAAGGAGGGGTTGACTCGTACACATCACATATGACCCATGAATCATTGTGCTAAAGTATTTCCACAATCCGAATGCATTTGGTCAGTTTTCCGTATGTCAGTTGATGTTTTTCACTTAAAGGGACGTCCTTTTGAAAAAATGACAAACACTTTGAGTGGTGTCGGCCACACCACGCCTCAGATTCTGGCAGGGTTGACTCATACACGTCACATATGACCCATGAATTGTTGTTCTAAAGTATCGACACAATCCGAATGCGTTTGGTCGGTTTTTCATATGCCAGTTGATGTTTTCCAATTAAAATGTCGTCCTTTTGAAACAAAAGGTAGACACTTTGAGTGGTGCCAGCCAAAACACGTCTCATATTGTGGAAGGGTTGATTCATACATGTCACATATGACCCATGAATTTTTCTCCTAAAGTTTCAATGGAAACTGAATGCATTTATTCGGTTTTCCGTATGTACTTAAAATGTTGTCCATTTTAAACAAAAGAGAGACACTTAGAGTGATTCTGGACACACTGTGCCTCTGATTAAGGAGAGGTTGACCCGTACACGTCACAAATGACCCATGGATCGTTGTTCTAAAGTATCGACACAATAAGAATGTGTTTGTTTGGTTTTTCGTATGCCAGTTGATGTTTTTCACTTAAAATGGCGTCCTTTTGAAACAAAATACAGACACTTTGAGTGGTGGTGGCCACACCGTGCCTCGGATTGTGGAGGGATTGACTCGTAAACATCACATATGACCCATGGATCGTTGTTCTAAAGTATTGTCACAATCCGAATGCGTTTGGTCGGTTTTCCATATGCCATTTGATGTTTTTCAATTAAAATGACGTCCATTTGAAACAAAAGGCAGACACATTAAGTTTTTCCAGCCACACTGCGTCTCAGATTGAGACGGAGTTGATTCATACACGTCACATATGACTCATTAATAGTTTTCCTAAAGTTTCAACTGAAACCGAATGTGTTTGGTCGGTTTTCCGTATGTACTTAAAATATTGTCCTTTTTAAACAAAAGAGAGCCACTTAGAGTGATTTCGGCCACATCGTACCTCAGATTAAGACAGGGTTGACTTTTACAGGTCACATATGACCCATGGATCATTGTGCTAAATTATCGACACAATCCGAATGCGTTTGGTCACTTTTCCGTATGCCAGTTGATATCTTTCACTTAAAATGACGTCCTTTTGAAACAAAAGACAGACACTTTGAGTGGTGGTGGCCACACTGCGCCTCAGATTGAGGCGGGGTTGACTCGTAAATGTCACATATGACCCATGGATCGTTGTTCTAAAGTATCGACACAATCCAAATGCGTTTGGTCAGTTTTCTGTATGCCAGTTGATGTTTTTCAATTAAAATGACGTCCTTTTGAAACAATAGGCAGACACTTTTAGTGTTGGCAGCCACACCGTGCCTTGGATTGAGGTAGGGTTGACTCGTACACATCACATATGACCCATGGATCGTTGTGATAAAGTATCGACCCAATATGAATGCATTTGGTCGGTTTTCCGTATGCCAGTTGATGTTTTTCGATTAACATGACGTCCTTTTGAAACAAAAGGCAGACACTTTGAGTGCTGCTGGCCACACCATGTCTCATATTGAGGCGGGGTTGATTCGTACACGTCATATATGACCCATGAATCGTTCTCATAGAGTTTAAACAGAAACCGAATGCTTTTGGTTGGTTTTCTGTATGTACTTATAATATTGTCAATTTTAAACAAAAGAGAGCCACTTAGAGGGATTTTGGCCATACCATGCCTCCGATTAAGGAGGGGTTGACTCTTACACATCACAAATGACCCATGGATCGTTGTGCTAAAGTATCGACACAATCGGAATGCATTTGGTCATTTTTCCGTATGCCAGTTGATTTTTTCACTTAAAATGACGTCCTTTTGATACAAAAGATAGACACTTTGAGTGGTGGTGGCCACACTGCACCTCGGATTGAGGCGGGGTTGACTCGTACACGTCACATATGACCCATGAATTATTGTGTTAATGTATAGACGCAATATGAATGCGTTTGGTCACTTTGCCTTATGCTAGTTGATGTTTTTCAATTAAAATGGCGTCCTTTAGAAACAATTGGCAGACACTTTGAGTGGTGCCAGCCACACCGCATCTCCGATTGAGGCGGGTTTGATTCATACACGTCACATATGACCCATAAATCGTTCTCCTAAAGTTTCAATGGAAACTGAATGCGTTTGGTCGGTTTTCCGTATGTACTTAAAATGTTGTCCATTTTAAACAAAAGAGATACACTTAGAGTGATTATGGCCACACTGTGCCTCCGATTAAGGATAGGATAACTCGTACACATCACATATGACCCATGGATCGTTTCTCTAAAGTATCAACACAATTCGAATGCATTTGGTCGCTTTTCCGTATTCCAGTTGATGTTTTTCACTTAAAATGGCGTCGTTTTGAAACAAAAGACAGACACTTTCAGTGGTGGTGGCCACACCGCGCCTCAGATTGAGGCGGAGTTGAAACGTACACATCACATATGACACATGGATTGTTTTTCTAAGGTATAGACACAATCCGAATGCATTTGGTCAGTTTTCCGTATGCCAGTTGATGTTTTTCATTTAAAATGACATCCTTTTGAAACAAATGGCAGACACTTTGAGTGGTTCCTGCCACACCACGTCTCAGATTGAGGCGAGGTTGATTCGTACACGTCACATATGACCCATGAATCGTTCTCCTAATGTTTCAACGGAAACAAAATGTGTTTGGTCTGTTTTCCGTATGTACTTAAAATGTTGTCCATTTTAAACAAAAGAGATCCATTTAGAGTGATTTCGGCCACACCGTGCCTCAAATTAAGGCGAGGTTGACTCGTACACATCACATATGACCCATGGATCGATTTTCTAAGGTATCGACACAATCCGAATGCGTTTGGTCGCTTTTCTGTATGCCAGTTGATATTTTTCACTTAAAATGACTTCCTTTTGAAACACAAGACAGACACTTTGAGTGGTGGCGGCCACACCGCACCTTGGATTGAGTTAGGGTTGACACGTACACATCACATATGACCCATGGATCGTTGTTCTAAAGTATCGACACAATCTGAATGCGTTTGTTGGTTTTCCGTATGCCAGTTGGTGTTTTTCAATTAAAATGACGTCCTTTTGAAACAAAAGGCAGACAGTTTAAGTGGTGGCGGCCACACCACACCTCGGATTGAGTTGGGGTTGACTCGTACACGTCACATATGACCCATGGATCGTTTTGCTAAAGTATCGACACAATCCGAATGTGTTTGGTCAGTTTTCCGTATGCCAGATGATGTTTTTCACTTAAAATGACGTCCTTTTGAAACAAAAGACAGACACTTTGAGTGGTGGCGGCCACAACGCACGTCGGATTGAGGCGGGGTTGACTCTTAATCGTCACATATGACCCATGGATAGTTGTTCTAATGTATCAACACAATCCGAATGCGTTTGGTCGGTTTTCCGTATGCCAGTTAATGTTTTTCAATTAAAATGACGTCCTTTTGAAACAAAAGGCAGACACTTTGAGTGGTGGTGGCCACACCGCACCTCGGATTGAGGCAGGGTTGATTCTTACATGTCACATATGACCCATGGATTGTTCTACTAAAGTTTCAATGGAAACCAAATGCGTTTGGTCGGTTTTCCGTATGTACTTAAAATGATGTCCATTTTATGACAATCCTCATGTGTCTATTAGTGGGATGGTATTTACATAAAATATTGTGGACATTTATATAAAATATTGTTATATCATTCTTAGTATGGATTAGATTTTAGTTTATCATTCTATGAAGCATTTCGAAGCTAACAATGTCATGCCCAGTGAATACATCTCTTTTATAACATACCAAGAATCAATGATATTGATTAGATGTGTAAATGTGATTTACATTGATTATCATGATGAAAATAAATAAAATATATATTATATATTTTCTAGTATTAAATGAAATCAAGGAGGTTGGGGGTGATGTTCGGCGGGGCTGTCTGGGGGCTGTCCGGTGGGTGTCCGGGGGGCTGTCTGGGGACCAAGGAGGAGGGTGGGGGGTTGTGCGGGGGTCTGTCTGGGGGGTGTTTGGGGGGTTGTCTGGGGTCCAAGGAGGAGGGTGGGGGCTATCTAGGGGGCTGTCTGGGGGGATGTTTGGGGGCTGTCTGGGGTCCAGGGAGGAGGGTGGGGGGGCTGTCCAGGGGGCTGTTCGGGGGGCTATCTGAGGGCTGTCTGGGGGTGTTCGGGGGGTTTTTAGGGTCCAAGGAAGACGGTGGGGGGCTGTCCGGGGGGCTGTCTGGGGGGATGTTCGGGGGGTTGTCCGGTGTCCAGGGAGGAGGGTGGGGGGCTATCTGGGGGGCTGTCCGGGGACTATCCTGGGAAGTTCGGGGGGTTGTCTAGGGTCCAAGGAAGAGGGTGGGGGGATGTCCGGGGGGCTGTCTGGGGGGCAGTCCGGGGGGCAGTCCGGGGTCTAGGGAGGAGGGTGGGGGGATGCCCGGGGGCTATTCGGGGGGCTGTCCGGGGGCTATCCAGGGGTTGTCCGGGGGGTTGTCTGGGGTCCAAGGAAAAGGGTGGGGGGCTGTCTGGGGGCTATTTGGGGGCTGTCTGGGGTCCAGGGAGGAGGGTGGGGGTTGTCCAGGGTCCAGGAAAAAGGGGCGTTCCCAAACACACAACCACTAAAAGACAACAACATCCATAAAAACAGATAATATATAAAAATAAATCAACTCCAATACTATACTACGAGTCTAGATAAAACCAACAACTAGAATAGATTAAATATCAAATATCAGTAATATCAGTCAAAAAATGCAATGGATCAACTTGTCCCACATCACCATCACCATCATCACCATCATCATCACCCTCATCCTCATCCCCATCATCGTCCTCGCCCTCTCCCTCCTCCTATCCCTTGCCCTCCTCCTCGCCCTCGCCATCTGCCTCGCACTCCTCCTCTACCTCCTCTTCCGCTTCAGACCCCTCTCTATCATCATCGTCAAGATGGAAATCATCCTGACCACCACTAGAACTGCCACCTGGTGCACCATATATAGAACGTATCGACGACAAATACTCATCAAAATCTGGGTTGGTCTCTGCTAGAAGTGTTGGACGTAGAACTTCAATAAATTTCATAAACGCACTATTTCCCTAGCAGATTGTTCTACCATCTCTGTGGCCCTTTTCTTAGCATGTTCTGCCTGTGACCTAACTTTCTGTAGCTCAGTGGAACTACAGCTCGTACCTGAGGAGGGCCAATACCTCGTCGGGTCTATCCTATGTCGGCAGCGTACTCTTCCAGAATGCTCTTCTCCCAACACCTAATGTAAGTGATCTGTTGGCCTAAAATTATCTGGTTCTTGGGCATCGAGGGCCTCTAAAGCAGCCTGTTACAAATATAAATATATCATTAAGTTAAAAAATAGATATTAAAATATCAATTCAACAGATTAAAACTTACAATCTGTTGCCGAGTCGCTTCGTTGACGGCACTTCCATCCTTTTTCCGTCTACTCGAGCAAAACAGTTTTGCTCGAGGCACACGTCCTTCAATATTTTGTATTTGCCTCTATAATGACATTAAAAACTAAATTTATATGAAAACATTAGAAAACTATTAAATAATTGAGGAAACAAAAGAAAGTGTAAGTCGTAAAGAAAAATTATAAACAATTTTCATACCTGCTTCCTCTCATGATCAGGCATCGTAGTGCGTCCCAGTGTGTGGAAGTATTTTTTTGCATCAATGTTCTTTTTATTTTTTCCAGATGATTCCTAAATAAAATTCGAAAATACAACAGATAGTATTAATGAAAAACCTGAAATTTATTATTTAAATTCCTCAAATTTTATTAATACCTTAAACTGGGTACTCTTCCAATGAGTAATCATCGGAAAATACTGCTCTATAGGACAATCATCCCCCACTGGTACCGCATCTAACTTAGTGCCAACTCTAGAAAACCATCCAATATATAACTCATGCTTGTAGGCTCTCCAAAGCTCGCCTAAATCCTTTATATGTTCCGGTCATGCACCCTCACCATCGGGAAAATTAAATCGAAGCTGAAATCAAAATATTAATTCATATAAATACAAAAATAATTAATGGCATTAAATAGAACAGATTTTTTTACCCATATATCTGCCCAAGCTCTATTCTTGACCTCACGTGGAAAATGTCTCCATGATAGCGGGCTGACAAGAATGGTGTCGGAGTATTTGGCAAGCGTCGCCAAAAAACTCCGACATTGCTGCCCTGTTTTCTCAACCATTTGGTTGTCTTCATTATAATCCACCATAACCTATGTGCAGTGGTTCCATAATGAACGCATGCGTGTACGCCCCCGCCCATTCCTCATGTCAGTAGATGTATTTTTCATGAATGAAAAACAAATATTTTATCAAAACATGTTATAATGAAAATAAATATTTCTATAAACATTTGTTAGGGTTATATAAATATACCTGTGCCGGTCTGATCGGTGAGCGCCGCTGGATCCACAGAAACTAATTGAACACCCTGTCGTGGAACAGGAGTCGAAGATGATGGAATATAGAAGCTTAGAGAGACAGAAGTAGAAGGAAAATAAGATGGGACAACTGTCTGACTGGATGCTGACTGGGGAGTGGGAATCATCATGAGATATGAAAATGATGGGCCAGAAGATGCAAAAGGTAGCGAAAACATGGGAGGCCTAAATATCCCGTGTGTCCCTAACGACACACCGGGATCAGAATGTGGGAAGGATGACATGTCAGTTGGAGGGGCAGGGTCTAGTTGGGTACGCGCAGCTTCTCGTTCACCTCTGGTACGAACCCTCCTCGTACCACCGGCCTGAGTACTAGGACCAGTACTAGGCTCCCCATCAAATAATTGTCAACGTATATGTGGATCCTACAAAAATGTTTACAAAAAAATTAATCACATGACATTATATATTCTTTAAATATATCAATTTGAAATAAAGTACTCACTACAGGCACTAATGATAGAATTCCCAACTCCATCATTTGATGATTGTTCTCCATCATTTTTTTCCTTCATCTCTCTTCAATTGGCTTCATTTCATGCTTTTGAAAACAAATATCTAATTAATTAGAAAAAGAAAACTAGTGTGTAACCCAAAAAACTAAATATGTGAGGGAATAGGGGGATTCATTGGTAATTTAGCTATCAATTGTTTTAGAATAGATTCAATGGATTTAATAAATCATACATGTTGTAATGTTAACCAAGTTATAAATATTGTTTGACTATGTTTGAATACAGGTCAATTCCAAATTAGAAAATGCAATTCAAATAAAACTACAACCAATAAACAATGAAAATTCACATAATGGTCTAGTCCGATATCAATTGTTTTAGAAGAGCTTGAATGGATTTAATAAATCATTCAAGTTGTAATGTTTACCAAGTTAGAAATATTGTTTGACTATGTTTGAATACAGTTCAATTCCAAATTAGAAAATGCAATTCAAATAAAACTGCAACCAATAAACATTGAAAATTCATATAACGGTCAAGTCAGCTATCAATTGTTTTAGAATTGCTTGAATGGATTTAATAAATCATAAAAGTTGTAATGTTCACCAAGTTAGAAATATTGTTTGAATGTGTTTGAATACAGTTCAATTCCAAATTAGAAAATGCAATTCAAATAAAACTGCAACCAATAAACATTGAAAATTCACATAACAGTCAAGTCAGCTAAAACATATTTGTGATCAATACTAATTCAATTTGAATATTACCAACCTTAACAACCCAAATCGAGGTAATCCAAAAGAATTGAGAACATGGATGAATGATTCTATATATTTTCAACCACAACTTTAGGTTCACAATCAACTATGACAATTGAGCTATTTGAGTCATAAAAAGAAATAAATGGATTGGTTCCAATGGCACTAGGGATAGTGTCATTTCCATCATCACCATCATAAAAAAATATGTCTTGGAATTACTTCAACTATGACACCAAATTCAGGTCGAAGTTGGTCCTTGACATAAAAAACTTGTTTAGCCATTGATGCCAACACATATGGTTCTTCGGTAGCAAGAGTGTGAGTCATATTAATTACTCGAAATCCACCATCATAAATAAATGTGCCATGTCTCATCATCAAATCAAACCAATGGCATTTCATCATTGTGACTCGTCCATGAGAGTAATCATCCAATATTATTATTTTCTCAACAACTCCATAATAACCCATATTTTCAAATCGCGGTCTACTATCTGATGCACTGGCATAACAATCAGTTGTGGAAGTAACCATAACACCATCATGTTGTGTTATCATGTTCTTTTCTTGTTCAGTGACAATAAATTTGTACACATTGATAACAATTGATTTACAGTCACGAACCACGATATTAGGACCAAAAGCCAAATCTCTTATTTCCTCAAAGACAGAGTCAGCAGACAAACTCAATACCTGCAATATAAATTACTATTAAACTTAATTAAATATTGATATAATTATTTTAAACATTAATTTTTTTATACCTTCAATTTTAACCAAGCAGAAAACTCTTTGCTATACAAAGTCTCTCTCCTTCTCAAAGATAAAGAATGATGCTTCCTATTTATCATTATTTTATGTTCCCTGTATATAAAAAATATTAATAGTTTAACAGATATATATGTAAGATATACATAATCAATTTAGTTACCTGATAGAGTCATTGAACAAATCACAGTTGAAAAAAACTGTGTGATGTGCCATCTCCCGCTCTTCATGCCTTAATGTCTTCAATGTATATGATCCAGGAATTCCTCCGGTTTGAGGAAGTGATGGAAAACTATGTTCAATTTCCTCATACTGTTATTCTTCATTTCTCATTGGTCTGTTCAATCTTGTAGTAAGATCAGACAAAAACATCGAGCAGAAATCCATACATTCTTGAGCCAAGTAACTGTTCATGATAGAACCTTCAGGATGATTTCTGTTTTAGACATAAGACTTTAATGTGAACATATTTATTTTAGTTGGATACATCCAACGAAAAGGAAAAGGTCCTATGAGAAGTATTTTAGTGGGAATATGGACAGTCAGATGCAACATGCATGTGAAAAATGATGGAGGAAATATTTTCTCCAACTCACACAAAATTAATGGGGCATCTATCAACATTTTTTACAAGAAAGACTTGGACAAATTTTTATCACAAATATATCTAAACAAATGGCACAACCAAATAACATCCACGCATACATTATTGGAAAAATGATGACGGATTGCTATTGGAAGCAACTCATGCAGTAGAACGTGATAATCACGAGTCTTCAAAGATTTTAGCTTCAACTATCTTCTGTTAACCCTTTTAGATATGTTGCTTGAATAGCCATCAGGAACTCTAATAGTCTCTAATAATTCCAAAAATTGTTTTTTCCGTAGGTGTCATCACATAAGAAGAACATGGAAGTTGCCATTTATTTTTACTAATACGCATAGGATGTAATTTTGGTCTGATGCCCCAATCCACCAAGTCACGCCGAGATCGTAAATCATATTTTGTCTTCCCCTTGACATTTAGAAGAACCGAAAGCAACATTTCACATATATTCTTTTCAATATGAATTACGTCTATGAAATGATGTATAAAATTGGTTGACCAATAAGGAAAATCAAAAAAGATACTCCTCTTCCCCCAATTGTAACAGGTTTCAGTGGAAACATTCTTTATCTTTCCAGATTTCATTTCACCCTTCCCGAACAAAAAACTGAAATCTTTCAATTCATTAAGCATGTCAGTTCCAGACATATGCAGAGTTGGATCATCGGTCTCTATGGTATTATCAAATCTTCGATGATTCATTCTATATGGATGATTATTTGGCTAGAATCGTCGATGTCCCATAAAACTGAAACTACAGAGATGTTTCAGTCTTCTGGATCGTGTATTCTTCATACAAAATGGACATGACAATTTTCCCTTCGTGCTCCATCCAGGCAGCATTGCATAAGCCGAAAAATCATTGATCATCCACATAAGTGCAGCAAGCATCTGAAATATGTCTTTCAAACTTTCATCGTATGTGCGCACACCCACATCCCAAAGAAGTTTCAACTCTTTTATTAAAGGTTGCATGTAGACATCAATATCAATGTCGGGATCAGAAGGACCAGATATGAGTATACTCTTGAAAGTGAAAGGTTTTTTCATACAAAACCATGAGGAAAGATTATAAATGTGTATAAAAACTGGTCATGTGTTGTACGGAGTAAGAATCTACCCAAACGGATTAAAACTGTCGCATAAAAGACCCAGCCTCACATTACGCACGTCAGCTGCAAAATCAGGATGTCGAGCATCAAATATATACCATGAAAATCCATTTGCAGGATGAACCAACTCATCATTAGTCTTCTTTCTCTCAGTATCATGCCATCTCATTTTTATTGATATGTCATTAGAGATAAAATGATTCTGGAGTCTGGGGATCAATAGAAAGTGCCACATTACTTTCTATGGAATGCGGGATGGTGTTCCATCAGATTTTGACTTCCAGTGGGATGTGCCACATTTTATACAATCATTTCGTTCAATGGTTTCCTCTCAGAATAAACTGAAATCTTTCGAGCAAGCATGAATTTTGTTTCTTGAAAATCCAAGTTCCTCAACTAACTTCCATGCCATATAGTGGTTTGAGGGAATATCTGCATCATATGGAAGTAAATCCTTCAAGATGGTAAGAATTTAATCGATTGTTGTATTAGAAATCCCATATATAGTTTTTCCATGAAATAATCAGATTAAAATTCCATCTTTTTCATTTTATCGCATTGTCGATATACTGGAGTCGTGGCAGCATCATTCAATTTTCCACCCTATCAATATCATCATTCTCACTAGATGCATCAGTTGTGCTCATATCGAAGTCTCCTTGAGTCGAAATCCTTTCTTTTTCATGACGACGAATAAACAGAATCCGATCATCTAACAAATAATCCATTCCAGTCTTTTCATTTCGATCATCACCAATTTGAGAATTAATTTTCTCCCCATTGTGATACCACAAAAAGTAGTTTTCTTGAAAACCATTTTTGGTTATGTGGTAGATGACTTCTTCACGGATCAACCAAGGTCTACCAACACAATTGGAACATGGGCAGTGTATGCGACCACTATCTGAAGCATTGTGAAATGAAAAATCTATAAAGCTCTCTAAATTGTTTTGAAAATCGCTTGAGATCCTGTCGGTTTCATACATCCAACTTCTGTCCATTATGTAAAAAGAATTTATATAAGTCATTTTGTCATAAACAATTCAATAGGATTAAACATTAATAGAAAATACATTTAAGTAAACGATAAAGGAAGAAGTTTCTAGTCGATGTAGTGAACTATAAAAATAATGTAAAGAACAAGTACTCATAAATTAAATTAAAATTTATTTATATTCATTTTCATTAGGTCTATAAGTGGCACATGCCTCAGGTCTCATCATGTGTTATAGGCATCACAAATCATTCACTCATGTTCAATAACTCATTATTGACACCTGGCCGTACCTTTCATTACCCAATTACTTCCCCAAGTCAAGCGCACCCCATGGGTGAATAAATATTAGGCTTCTACACTAATAGGGTGTTCATGGCCTGTAAAAAGATTTAATTTCATTAAGTATAGACAAAAACATTTATTTTTAAATTTTAAATTCTTAATAAAGTATGTCAATGATAACAACATTATTGAATTAAACTTGTGACTTATCTAACATTTTTATGGTTGTCTACACATGCCAGAATGGGTAGTGAAAAGCACCCCACCCTCGTAAAAGTGAGTATTGGCCAAGAAGGACACATAATATACAACGTACAATGAGAACCATATTTATTTGACCCTAAATTTATATTAGTACTGTCATCTTGGGGGAAATGGAATATATGATCCTGGTTAACTAATGAATTCAAAAGCTCGTATTCCATATGTTGGACACTATCTAAGGTAATAAATCATGTGAGGATGGGTTTACATCATTCAATTTCTTACATGTTATTGAGAATGAAGGCTTAAATTAATGACTTGAGTTCACTGATACCATGTCAACCCTTATACACACCATGTGAACCCTTATACACACCATATGAACCCTTATACCATATATTCATTATTACAACCATTAATAACAACTTATTAAATAACATCACTTGTTAAAGATAATCAAATTGAACATAAATCAATAATAATATTGGATATATCAAGTAAAATGAAGTCATACTATCTTACATCCTAAATGACCACCCACAACCATGATTAATGACCACAAAGCTCCCCTTTCGGCCAAATAAAAAGTGAAAACAAAAACACATAGTTGTAGAACAAAACTTCATTTGTGTGAAGAATAATGATCGCATGGTCCACATGATATTTGAACCACGCAGTCATGATTTTCGAGATGAAATTGTATCTATGAAACCATATGAGAAACACGATTCAATACATGCATTTTTCTGATTTTCCCAAGCATTTTGAGGAACCCCAAATCAGTGAAAATGGTCATTTTGTCTTAAAAAGGTGATTGAATAACACATGTATGATGTCAAAGGAAGAATGATTAATGGTTATATTAGAAAAACTAATATTCACTAATTTTGAGAATTTGACATTCTATGAATTAGTTTCATAAAGAAGGAAGAAGTACGAATTAGGGACCACAGACTATTTGGAAAAGTTCAAGAAGATACTCCATATGTTCTATTGTGAAAAGGATACGTGAACAATGTGTCATTCTATATATATATAGATTTTGATAGAAACATGATACATACTTGTTATGTAATACACATAGTGTACAAAAATTAAGATGAACAAGATCTTCTGTTTGGAATGATCTTAATGAAAGGAGTGATTTTCATGAAATAATATCAATAAATATTACAAACAATTTCTTATTAGTTCATATACATGAAGCTATAATATTTGAACCAGATTCAAAAAACTATGAATCTTCAAAATTAGAACACAATAAAGAGACACCATTCCCTTATAAATGTAAATGTGTAATGAAAACATTAATTAGACAGAAACCGATATAGGGATTTGAGTAAACAATTTGTGGAACAATCATAAAATTTTACAAAAACCCAAAAAATTGGGAATAACGAAATCGTTGAGAATATAAGGATATTCTTTATAAGAGGTGGAACTATATCCTTGATAAAATATGGAAGGAGTCTAACCTAGAAGCTACTGATTCGATGGAAGAGGTGGGGATTTAGAAGTGATTCTTCCAAGGAATCGCTTCTGGAGACCAGCAGAAGGGTTCTGGTATCGTGGGGCGGCCGCTGCCTGCATTTGGAGAATTTAGGGGTTTTTTCCCCAAGGTTTTTAAAAACTGTTGGGAAAAATCAATCTTTCCCAATGGTTTTATGAACCCATTGGGAAAAATATCTTTTTCCCCATCTTTCCCAATGATTTCCTCAAACCGTTGGGAAAAGTGATTTTTCCCCACTTTTCCCAACGGTTTTATGAATCCTTTGGGAAAAGCCACTTGTTCAAGGTCTTTACCAATGGTTTGTGAAAACCGTTGGTAAAGAAAACATATACCAATAGTTCATTGAACCGTTGCTATACAAGTGTTGGGAAAAGTCCCCTTTCTAGTAGTGCATGGGGACACTCTCTCTATTGTATATGTTCATGATCTGGGATTTACATTGAATTATTGTAAAGGACTTAAAAAGTCCTTGGGTGTTAAATTATATTTCTATATAGCTTTTCATCCTCAACCTGATGAATAATCAGTGTGAATAATTTTCAATTTGGAAGATATTATTCAATATTTCTCATTATATTATCTTTCAATTCGGTAAAGAAAAATTTCATTAATTGAGAGTTCTTATAATAAATTTTTCATTCCAGTATACAGATGGAACCTTTAAAGTCATTATATGGATGGTGGTGTTAAAATCCATCATTTTGAGATGAATTCAGTGAAAGGATGTTATTTGGGTCAAAATTGGTATAAGATACAGTTGATAAGCTAGAGAAGATTCATTACTAAATGATGGTATTTAAGAGAAAGGAAGAGTTTATGTAGATAATTAGATGAAATATCTCCCGTTTATACTAGGATATTATGTTTTTTTAAAGAATCTCCTCAGAAAAGTGTGATTTGTTTTGGTAAAAAAACTAAGGTTGATACTAGGGTTAATTGGACCTTATACAATTATAGAAAGTGTGGGATCAGTTAATTACTGAATATCCTTATCTCCTATTTTATCTGTCGTATATTATGTGGTTCAAGTTTCATTTCTATTGAAATATGTACCTAATGAATCTAATGTTTTGAGTATTGAAGTAGTTCAACAGGAATAGAATATTTCTTATGAGAAGAACCTGATTTGGATTGTAGATCACATAGATCGGGTACTATGAAATAAAGTGATTTTTTAGGTTAAGGATTTATGTTAGAATCACTTGATTTAGGGAGAAACATGGGAATTAGAATAATCTATGGGCTTGTTTATGAAATGAATAAAATCACAGGGACATAATCTCTAAAACAGTGGATATAACTACCCATTCTAAATTAAACATAAATAGTACAATAATATCGTGATTTATATTATACATCTCACAATAGTCTCATAATTAAATGACTGAAATGTATAGTGTCTTGGAGATTAACTACATAAACATCTTATTTTACTACACTTGCGAACATTTTTCATTGATCATTCTCCGTTAGACCTTCTCTAAACATCTCACAAGATATAATAATACTCATAACCTATGGATTGGAAAAATATAAATGGGTGAACTCAAATGATCCGTAAGGGAAATATATATTATAATGTATTCACTACAAAAAAAACAGTAACATTTTTTTTGTGTTGGCATTGTTTATAAACATCTTGAGATCATTTACAGATGTATCTAATAACTATTAGTAACTAAGGTGTCATTAAATTATAAACATTTATAAAAGTTTCTAATTAATGACATCTCATTTCATGGTGTCTCTTATAAATATCGGTAAATGAAACATCATTTCCCAACATTTCTAAAAAACATCTACATGTTTTTTATGAAATTAATAATTCATTTTGGATTATAGATGTATATAAAAATTTCTAATTATTAACAACACATTTACTGATTGTTATAGAAATATTTGTAAATCACACCTCAATTATCGACATTTTTTAGAAATGTCCTTAATTTTTTTAAAATTCATAATTTTTATTGTTTTATTACATTAAAAAATTCTCAAGAAACACATACTCCCCATACTATAAACCTAATATCCCACCCTCTAGTGCCCAGCCTCCCCCACCCATCCTCTCATACACCAAATCCCCCACCATTTTTTGTCTAGCTTCTCCCCTCCCTCTTCTTCCATACGCCCAAGTCCCCACCTTCAGATACCCAGTGTCTTTGGACCCTCATGTCCCTTCTATACGACGACTCCCCATCCCCTCCCATAATTTAACACCCACCGCATGCCTTCAGTCACCCCAAAAACCATCACACTCTAAATGATAAATTACACCTTCAGTCACCTCAAAAATGAGCACATGCTAAAGGATAAATTACACCTTCCATGGAGGTTGATCCCTTCACCTCAAAAGTCAAAGTAGGAAGCTGAAAAACTCACATATTCTTATTTTCAATATAAAATTGATTTATATTATATATTTTTAAATAGGTTTCAGTGTTTAAAAATTTAATAATATATAGATATACATATATTAATATTTATGTGTTTATGTGTTTATGTTTTATGTTTTATGTTTTATGTTTATATGTGTGTGTATGTGTGTTTATATTATATTATAATATATATATATGTGTGTGTGTTTATATTTTGCACATATTATTATATTTTATGTCAACATATATATATATATATATATATTATGTTTATCTATATGTTTATTATATATATATAGGTTTATATTATATATATGTGTGTGTGTATTTATATTATATATATATATGTTTATATTAATATATATATTTAAATATGTCTATATATGTATATGTTCACGTATATATTTATGTTTGTATATATGTGTTTGTGCGTATAAATATATATGTGTATATATATATATAATTAACCAGGTTTTAAAACACTGGTAAAAAATTTACTTGAATAGTCAAGTTTTCTTAAAAACGTGACTAAATTTAAATTATTTAATTGTATTATTATATATATGTGTGTGTGTAAATAGATTTCAGAATTTAAAAATTAATATTATATTTATTTATTTATATATTAATATGTGTATATTAATATATGTGTGTGTGTGTGTGTTTACATTTTGTTCTTACTTTTTATTATATATATTTATATGATTATATTATATATATGTATGTTTATGTTTTATATTATATATATGTGTATATACATATGTATATGTTTACATTTTATTGATATATATATATATATATGTAAATATTATATATATATATTATATGCTTATATTAATATATATGTTTATATATTTGTCCCTGTTTCTGTAAACATATATGTTTGTGTGTACATATATATAGTTATAATTATTAATTTATATATATATATATATAATTAGACACGTTTTAAAATACTGGTAAAAATGTCACTAAAATAGACACATTTTCGTAAAATGTCGTTATATTCCATTTTTTGCCGTGTATGTGTATGTTATATATATATGTTTATATATACATATATATCTATATACCTATATATTTATATTTTATGTTTATAAATATATATATGTATGTTTATATTTTATGTTTACATATATGTATATATAATATATATGTTTATATATATGTTTATATTTTATTTTAGGTTTATATATATTTGATTTTATTGTATTATGTATATGTTTATATTATATATATTTATATGTTTATATATCTCTATGTTTATATTTTATATTTTATATATATATAAGTTTATATTTTATGAATGTGTGTGTCTGTGTGTGTGTTTGTATGTATTTCTACTTGTGTTTATATTTTAAAAAATTTATATATGTTTATATATTATGTTTATTTTATACATATATATGTTCATATTTTATGTTTATATATATGTTTATATATATGTTTATATATATTATAGGTTTATATTTTATATATATCATATGTTTATATTAATATTTATATGTTTATATTATATATATATATAATAGTTTATATGTAGATAGATTTATATATGTGTGTGTGAGTGTGTGTCTGTTTATATATATTTGTGTCTATGTATAAATATATATGTGTATGCAGACATATATATAATTATCGATTTTTTAAAACACTAGTAGAAATGTCATTAAAATAACCCTAATTTTTCAAAAACACGACTATAAATAAAATATTTATATATGTGACTTTATATATTAATATTAATATATATATATATATATATTTAAATTTTTGTATATGTGTGTGTGTGTTTATATATATATATATATATATATATGTTTATATATAGGTGTTTGTGTTTATATATATATATATATATATATATATATTTGTATGTGTGTGTGTGTGTTTATATATATGTGTTTGTGTTTATATATATATATATATATATCGTTACGGTAAAACAAGATGTATATATAAATATTGTTTTGTTTCTGGAAAAAAATCACTAATTTAACGACATTTCCTTAAAAACATTGCGAAATTCCGGTGTTTTGTCGTGATTATTTGTTTTATATTTTATATATGTGTCTATATATTATTTTACATATATGTTTATATTTTATAATTTATATATATATTATTTTCATATATATTATATATATGTTTATATTTTATGTTTACACATATTTTTAGATGATATATATGTTTATATCATATATATGTTTATATATATGTTTATATGTTTATATTTATGATTATATTTTATATTATATATATGTGTGTGTGTTTATATATCTATTGGTTTATATTTTATATTTTTTATATATATGTTTATATTTATATATATATATGCTTATATTTTTTTTATATATATATGTTTATATTTTATGTATATATATATGTTTATATATATTATTTGTTTATTTTATATATATATATATATTATATGTTGTTATTAATATATATATATATATGCTTATATATGTGTGTGTACGCGATTGAATATATATATATATATATATATATATATCACTAAAATATATGTGTTTGAGTACATATAAATATATTTGTTGTGTGTGATATATATATATATATATCACACACATGTATGATAAATATATGTTGTGTGTGATACATAAATATGTGTATGTTGTGTGTGATACATATACATACATACATATATATATATATATATATATATATATATATATATATATATTTGTTGTGTGTGATACATATGTATGAGTACATATATATATATATATATATATATGTTGTTTGTGATAAATATATACAGATATATGTTGTGTGTGAGAGATATATATATATATCACACATATACAACACATATGTATATATATATATGTATATGTTGTGTGTGATACATATAAATATATATGTGTATATTTATGTGTGATATATATATGTTGTGTGTGTATGTATAAATATATATGTGTATGATACATACATACATATATATATATATAATTATCCATGTTTTAAAACACTTTAAAAAATATCACTAAAATAGCTATTATTTCTTAAAAACTGACTAAATTAAATATATATACATATGTGTGTGTTTATATATATATATGTATGTATGTATGTATATATGTGTGTGTCTGTGTGTGTTTATATATATATATAATTTTATATTAATATCGTTGCAAAAAAATGAGCTATATATATTTATATATAGCAAAGTTTTCTTAAAAACGTGGCAAAATTTGTCGTGTTTCCTTAAAAACATCCATAAATTAGCGACATTTCCAAAAAATCATTGTTAAATTATAGTTTTTTAAAGTGATTATATCATAAACATGAAGAATTATATTTAGAATACATAAATATCTTAATAAATTCACAAAATGATGTGGATGATAACCATAAAACATGATGGGGAAACACAAGATCATAAAAAGATCATTAATGAATCATAAAAGCTATGACGTAGATCAAAATACATATCAATGATAAAAAAACATTTTATTGTAACCTATAGTGTAGAATTCATTAAAAATAAGGTGTAATCACAAAAACATGACATAACATGATAAACAACTTAAAAATACAGCACAATAATAAACATAGAGAAATTATAGAATTATAAGAAATCAAAATGTCCCTACATCATGTTGTGAACAAACAAAATATCACCACTTCGTGTTTTGAACAATCAAAATTCCCACACTTCATATTTTGAACAAATAAAATTCCCACATTTTATATTGTGAACAAACAAAATTCCTATGCTTCATATTGTGAAAAAAATGACCACACTTGAAAATATTTTATCATGATGTAAAAATCCTAAAACTATGCATTTTAGGGTGATATAGGATCCCAGACTTCATATTTATACATATGAATTCCATAAGAAAATCAAAAATTCATCACCTCATAAAGAAATCATAGAAAAAGAATGGAATTCTTAAAAACTTTAAAAAAACATCATGTAACATGAATGTAAGATATCAATGAATATCAAAACTCCCTTTTTCCAAAATAAATAATATCATAATAACATATAAATGAATATTAGAACATCTATTCATGAAAGATAATCCTTGGATGGTAAATAGAAGTTAAGATAGAAAAGTTTTCAAAAAAAAAACAATTCAAAACATTTAATTACAAATTACATTAAAAAAGAATTTATTGTGAAGGGAAATAGAAGAATTTTGGAATACTTATTTCCAAATAAATGACAAATGAAAATACATAATGGTTTAAAAATAGAGAAGCTAAAATTATTTTTAATTGTTTACTTTTAAAACAAATCTTTAATAATGAAGACTTGAAAAGAAAATAATATTTTTAGAGAGGGGAAGTGAAAATATTTTTAAAAACCTTTAATTTTAAAATAATCGTTAATAATGGATACTTGTAAAAGATGGAATGATTTCTAAAATGATAAGAGAAAATACTTAGACAACTATTAATATTAAAAGTAATCTATAATAATCAAACCTTTAATAAGACATAATTTTTTCAAATTTATAATTGAAAATAATTTTAAAAAATTTAGTTTCAAAAGGAATCTTTAAAAATGAAAATTTTAAAAATACATAAATCTTTAAAAAAGGTAAGCGAAAATACTGGAAAACGTTTACTTTTAAATAGAAACACTAATAATGTAAACTTAAAAAGGCATAAATTTTTCAAAAAGATAAGTGAAAATTCATTGAGAACAATTACTTTTAAAATTATTGTTTAATAATTGAATCATGAAAAATATAGAATGTTTTTAAAAAGTAAAGTGAAGATAAATTGAAATATTTACTCTTAAAAAGAATATTTAATAATTAAAACAAGAAAATGACATAAATTTTATCAAAAGAAAATTTGTAGTGGATGATTAAACATTTTATTTTTAATAGGTTAAAAAACCATTCAAACATATTAAAATAACCTTATTTAAAAACCCACATCATTAAAATGATGGTAAAACATTATTTTAAAATGAATAAATTTGAGAAAAAGGATTATTGAGGATAAAAAAATTATTTTCTCCTAGGTAAAGGAGAACATTGTTGGGAATTAAAAATATGTATAAGGAATAAAAATTCAATAAAATAAATTAGAATTATTATTTAAAAAGTGAATTTTAACGAACCCATATAATTAGATGGGTAGAAGACTTTGTTGTGAAACATTATTTACCTAGAAAAGTAGGTATAAATGTAATATAAAATAATCCTATGGTCAAATAGATCGATATCGATATATTATATTCAATGAAAAGTGATTATGACCAAGGTAAATGATTAGAGTCACAAACAACCCTTACAACCTTTTTATGTTTTAAATCATATCCCCATGAGAAAGATAAAATGAAATTGAGCATTAAATGTCATGAAATATAAGATAATCATGATATAAAAAATAAATGGGGTGGTATATACACCATAAAAACATAAATATTTTATATAACACAAATATGTCTCAATGAAAGTAAATTGATAGGGAAACCCCTACCTTGTTTCCTTACATAGCTGATAACACTCTAACATCATTGGAGACTTTATTTTCCCTTGGAAGTTCCCTTGAAATTTATGTTCTTAAGCTAAATATGATTGAAAATGAACATATAATTTTGGGATTGGTTTCTAAAGATAGTAAAAAAGGCACTGTTTCAAGGAGTAATTTGAAGGTGAAGTATATCATTGAGATGGTGGAAGTGACATCCATTCATAAGAGGAGAAAAGGGAATTTTTGGGAACAATAATGATTTTTCAATAATTTCATGAAACAACTCAAGCTTCAATGGCTCAGAAGTATAAAAAAGCAGAGTGTGGAAAAAGAGATTGTATAACATCATCTCAACTACTTATTTGAAAACATGTTTTTAGTATTTTTTGGTTATTTCCCCTAAGTAAAAATCTTTTTAGCAATTTTACTTTTTACCGGGGTAACTATTTTTTAACCTTAGTAGTTGATTTTGATTATAAAAAATAATATTGAAGTTATTATCTAATTTTAACCTTTTTATTTTAAATTTAAATATCATTTTATCATTTCAAATTTCTATATGTGTGAATGATTATTTTTAATATAAACACACTTAATCGCATAAAAACAAATTTTAGAAAAGTTATTCACCTTTAAATTTATATATTTGATAAAATTATAATTGCAACTAAGTTTAATTAAATAATTTGATTTATTTTAAATTTAATGATAGTTATTATGCTTTCAGGGAACCACTACATGAAAAATTGACTGTTCACAGCGGTTATTTTTTGGTATGGTGGCGGTTTTAACCGCCGTTTTATGCTTTTGGGGTGGTTTCTGAAAACCACCGCTAAATTGTGTGTCGGGACACTATTGCTAGTGGTTAAAGTCGTTTAGTTGTGGTTTATAGGAATCATCATATTTTTCATAGTTCGTAGCGGTTATGAGGTTTTTTAGCAGTGGTTTTCTCAGGGCATGGGCTCACTTTTTTCATGGCGGTTTAAACCACCGTTAAAAAAATTCAGCCGCTAGCCGGTAAAATCTCCGCTAAAAAAATCATAACTGCCGCGAACTACACGCAGAAGATGGGCATTTGTAGCTATGGTTAAAACCACTGTTAAATTCAATATAGTAGTGGCAGTTATAACCGCCGCTAATAGAAAAATGCTGACATCTGGCGGCATTTTCAACCACCTCTAAGTATTCTTGTTAAATTTAGTGGTGGTTAAAACCATCGCTAATAGAAAAATACCGACATTTAGCGGCAGTTTTAACATTCGTGAGTTATTCTGGTTATGGTTAGCAGTGGTTAAAATCTCTGGTAAAAAAAGATTTACAAAAAAACAGTAGTTTCTACAGCTTCTGTACCAGGGCCCTGAAAAAAAACATTTCAATAATACCAAAATACCTGCAGAATACATACTACAATCAATATGAAAAGAGATGATTAACTAAGCACAACCAAGGAAAATTTGATTCATATTTAACAAAAACATGACAAGTGGTATGAGAAATATCTTTTTATAAAATGTCAAACTTCTTTTTGTGGCCTATGAATATTTTCAACATTATCCACAAGATAAAAATTACCCTTACAATGAGTTTGATCATTTTTTCATAAATGCATGTGCTCAAGTATTGGAGAAAAATTCTTTTAGAGGGATTTTCATGATCATTTTTATCATAATAGTATGAGAAATATCTTTTCTTAGAAGTACATGAATCTTATATAGAGGTGGTGGGTAGAGTACCTTCATACATTCTAGAGCATCTTTCGCCCACATGACCTCTCAGAGATAAAAAAAGTCATATAGTGAAGATAATTGTAACATCCTAGATACTATTTTTATATTTTGTTAATGTTTGAGAGTTGTTACTTCAGTTTCATAAAAATTTTAAGGAAATCACTATGTTTTTCTAGGGATTGAACTGTAGAGGAGATCATTTTCACCATAAAGAGTGCCACTATGGTGCAGATAGGTTGGCTGTGATGTGTGAGGGGGGGTGCATAGAATGGATTTTGGTGATACATCCATTTTTGTTATGGATACATTGTAAAGAAGGGTCAATGCATGGACCTTGGAGTTATATGGTGTGTATTGGGAGGCTACGACATTAGGGATCATGGGAGTGTTTGGGTTATTCTTCCATTCTGGTCATGGATTAGGAATTGTCACCTTGGTTGTGTTATGGTGTCTGAGGGTGAGTTTTTTTTTTGGGGGGGGGGGGTTGAGGTTTTATTAGATTTGGGGTAGTGGAATCATGGATTTGGATTCTGTCATAAGACCCCCTTCCTAGTTGTGCTCTCCGAAATAGATATCTAGAATATATCATGGCCCCTTATATTATTTTATCAGATCTTCATCACAGATATAAATGCAATTCTCATAGGATTTATTAACTAGCCTCATTATAGAATGGTCCTTCCCATTATTCCATAGACCCCTCCCATTTCAGTAATTCTCTGGAATTGTGTATGGGGACCCACCAAGGTCTTATATTTTCTACACCACCTACATATTCTAAAATACCCTTAATCCCCCACATTCTTCAATATTTTCTATCAGTTCTTAGATGACCCAAGTATATCCCTAAGATGAATTCTGGACCCTTTTCATTAGATTTTAACCTCGATCTTAGGAGACCAACCCTTAACAGTTTTAGGTGAGTTTCCCTCTTCCCATATCCTAATTATTTCCATATTCCTAACTATGGAAAAGTTGTTGGAAAGAGAATGGTTGGTTCTGTTAATGCTTTGGTAGGGGAATGATGTAGGCTTTTGTGTCCTAAATATGAAATGGGCATTATGATTCCTCGCACAATCAATTCAACATCAATTTCCTTTATTGAGTATTAAGAGAGTTTTGGTATGGAATGTTGGTTACAATGCCTCTCATTATATCTAAAAATTTTACTAATCTCCCTAGAATCTATGAAATTACTTTTGTATATCCACATTATAGGACCGACAACCCCATAACCAGTCTATAATTCTTTGAAGTGGTATGTTCACCCATGGCCGACAAACAAAATAAATTTTGGAAAAACGAATCATAAAAAATGATTCATCAGAATAAGGAATCGACATATATGGTGTATACCACACTCAAGAAATCAAGACTTAAAAGGAAACATCAGAAATCAATAAAATACATAAAAGAAAACATGCTAAATGAAGAAAATTTAGGTCATGAAAATGTATGGTGGAAACTATGTGCCACACATGATACATATACAAACCGACGATGAACACATATCGTCACCCTCTCCACCTCCAACATATCAACAATACAACTAATTACTGTCTGATGATGAGCACATATCTTCACCCTCTCCACCTCCATCTCCACATACTGCTACCACATGTAAGAACATTATATTGAAAATTAAATAGTGTTGCATATTTATATTTAAACTGAAAACCAATAAAAGTTTTCATACTAAATGGTTTTGAATTTTTTTGATTTACCTACTCACCACTAGTCGATACAGTACCACTGGGGGCATATCTGGTCATCTGCTGACATATATCAGTCAACACTTTCTACAAAGAGGATATCTGATCCCCCTACTCATGAACTGTGTTTCATAGAGAAATAATCTCTCTCTGAGCATCTCCGAGTATGGACTAACTACAACCAAGAGTAGATGTAGCTGCAATCCCCGATGGCCTTCCAAAAACCTCAAATTGTACGAGTCCCAAACCCATCCCACGCACTTTACCAGGATGCTACTTCCCAAGGACTTTATCAATGGGGTCATCCTGGGAGACTGAGTAGGATTTCCCAGGATTGACATCCCATAGTTCTTTAATTATTACCTATAAATCAAATATCAATATATATTAACATTTTAAAAACTGATAATAAGTTATTGTAATGAAAAAATGAGTTCATACCCCAACTTCTTTGGTAGGCTCATTAACAAAACTTCTATCAGATTTCTTGTGAACATCCAACCACACTTCAGTTCAGGATGCTATGTGCCCAAAACTCTTTGACTGCATTGACAAAAGATAAATAAAAAAATTAATATATTAAACAGATAATATTTTCTTATAAATATTAAAACTAATGAAAATATTACCAGAGTCGATCGACTTCTAGAAAAGCTTTTTGAACCCACAGTGTGAGGGATGACTTTCTTAGCCTGACTTGATTCATTCTTTCTTGAGAGATCCTGAAATAAATAAAATAAAATTTAATAGTAATGTATTCAATGTCATCTCCTCTTCATATACATTTATAAATTTAAAATGATGTTAATATAATAATATATATCTAAATACTATCTGCTTCTCATCATGATGTCTGTCAACAAAAATATTCCACTGTTCTTTGGGTTCCCCATTGGGTAGATTCTCATACATTTGTTGGACAATCAATGAAGTATCGTTGACATTTCCCCAAAATCTCCATTTGAATTATTTCCATTTCTTACCAAGATTTTTCAATGTCTACTTTTGTGCTATCACATCAGCAATTATAAAGTGGAAAAACATCTGTATACAGAAATTTATTTTGAATATATTAATAACACGACATTCAATTACCCCATAATGTATTAAAATCACCTTTATTTGGGAATCAAAAACTTCATTTTACCAACTTTGAGGCATATGGCTCCAATTATCATAAGAAATAGGAAGGGAAATGGTCTTCGCTTCCAGCTATCTTAGAATTTGGCCAAGTAATCCTACAACATCATCTGTAGGGACCCCATATGAATCAAATGGGGCAACTATCTTCTCTCCACACATATTCTACACATCTGAAATTTTTATATTTTTCTCCATAGTTTCATTTTTTTATCTTTAATGAACAAATAGTTAGTATAAAAAAGTGAAATAAATTTATTTATATTAAATTTTGTACCTATAATAGTGACCCTCCAGTATGTCTGTGATAAACTAGAAGTGTCGTGCCACCACCCGACTGATGAGGCTGCTGAAGGGGCAATCAATGACTCATCTTTTAAAGGGATGCACACAAAGGGTGTGAGAGATGGTGTAGGGGGAGATGGTGTAGGGGGGCAGGGCCTAGTGGCTCAGATGCCGTAGGGAGGGAGATAGATGGATCATCATCTATCACAGTAGTGGATGAAACAGTGTATCACTTCCTCCTTGGAATTCCTGTCATTTAATCAAATAAAATTAAGTTCTGAACATATATTTCAAAATAATTATGCATAAAAAAAATTAAAAATGATAATATATGCTCAGTACTAACAAACAAAATATACATAACAATGATAATGAATGACCGAAAAAATGAAATAATTGGTTGCAGAATGAATAAATAACTATAAATACAATCATTTTCCTATTAAATCATGTCTGTTTCCTACTCCATTACTTCATACACTGCGTACATCCTTGCTAGACTAATATTTTTAATATCATGATGGATAAATAATTCTGCTTCTTGTTGTTGATGAGATTCAATTTCAGATGTCAAATCTTCCACTTTATCACCCATATCATACAAATCTCTTTGTATTACGTGAGAAAATATACTCCACCCTTCATCCACAATAGCATTCACATAATATACCATTTTTTTCTTGCGATGATAAGATATATGGATCATGCAGTTCACGATCAGAAACATCCATCAAGCGAGAGAAGTTCACATAAGTAAATTGCAAGGAATATCTTTTAATACCTCTGATAATATCGAACCTATTCCATTTGAATAAAACAACTGAAAAATTTCTGTGGTATTTTAATTCAATAATATTAGTAAGATTTCCATAGTATTCCACTTCATCAAATGTAAATATACCACTATTTTGTGTTTTTAAACCCTCTTCTCAATTGACTGTACGAAATCTAAACTCATTCACATTGTAAGCATCAAACTTTCAAACTTGTTTTAGAGGACCTCAAGCAAGAAACATCAAATATTCTGACACCTCTTATTGAGTATCATTATTCATGATCTAAAAAAAATATACATTATTATATTTACAAAATATATGTGTCAAACTAATATTCGTATTTATTTAAATATTTATGAACTTATGCGTCGTGCAAACCAATCTACAAGCTCTTTATTAACATCTTTCGTTATATCTTTCTCATTTCGTGTTTGTCCTTTCATTCATCTCTTTTTTTTGTATCCTAAACTCTTCAATAAATGGATCTACAATTTCACTATTCATCAGCACATATTTATGTGCCTGTAATAATTCTAATTCTGTCAGTGTCACATTTGAGGTCCTCCCAACTGATCAGCCAATAGAAGGAAATATTTTTGATTTATGATGTATTTGGGATTTAGTTTATGTGTCGTCAACATGTCCAACTCGATTAAATCTTGTCTCAATATCATCCAAGTATCTAGAACAAAAGGTAAGACACACCTCATCCAAATAGCCTTCAGCAATAGAGCCTTCTAGATGAGCTTTATTTCTCACGTATGATTTAAAAATTCCCAAGATATCTGTGAAATAAAATAAACATAATTATGAATTTAATTAAGTGAAAAAAATTGTTTACTAAATTGAAAAACATATAAATAAATTACATCTCAATTGGACACATCCATCGATAATGAACGGGGCCTCCTAATTTAGCTTCCTCAACCGAACGGACAGTTAAATGCATCATTATAGTAAAAAACGATGGAGGAAAGATCATCTCCATTTCACAAAGTGTCAATACAAACCTCTCTTGGAGGTTGTTAAGATGAAATGGATATAGATATTTCTCACATAGTTGTCTAAAAAATGTGCAGAATTAGAGTACAACAGCAGAATTTTTTCAGAGAATAATGTATGCAATGTCAATGGTAATAACTGTTGTAACAAAATATCTGAATATTAACTTCTCAATCCATGTAACTTACTATTCTTCAAGTCAACACACCTCAAGATGTTACTTGAATACCCATCAGATACCTTAACATTTTTTTAAATTTGAAGGAACTATCTTTATCCCTATTTTTTATTGCAAAAATTGATGGAGGATACTTTTCATTCTCATCTATCCAGAGATCACATTTTATGTTCATTATTTGTAAGTCTTTGGGAGCATTGAGATGATCCTTCGAATTTTCATGCTCATTTAGCAATGTGAAAAACAAATTGTCACAAAAATTCTTCTCAATATGCATCAGATCAAGATTATTCTGCAAAAATTTAAATTCCCAATACAAGAGTTTGAAGAATATACTTTTTTTCTTCCATTGTTGGATTTCGATTTCCCTGGATGTTGCACTTTGAACCGATTCCCCACTATCATTCAAATGACGAACCTTCCCAAATTATATTTCAAAATTTCCAAGTTGTGTCAATATTACAGAACCAGTTAATAACTTTGGAGGTGGTCTATGATCAATGAAGTCGTTAAATATTGATATATTCAGCCGAAATCTATGAGATGCATCGAGAAATCATCGATGGAACAATAAGCACCATTTTGTACTGTGACGTAGCCATTTGGGCTCAAAATCAATCTTGCAAATAGGAAAATCCAAACCCGTGTAAGTGTTTAAACCAGATAAATTCCCAAGCCTAGGGAATTCACTAATTGTCTGCATTAAAGTAGCATG
This sequence comes from Viscum album, assembly GCA_963277665.1. Lineage (NCBI taxonomy): Eukaryota > Viridiplantae > Streptophyta > Magnoliopsida > Santalales > Viscaceae > Viscum > Viscum album. The sequence continues at coordinate 1,110,868,829 of OY728137.1, forward strand.
CATTTTGAATGTATTCATAGAAGAAGCATCAAATGTGTCAACATCATTGCTCCACAACTCCTATAATTCTTTAATTAAAGGATGTAAGTATACATTAATATCATTTCCATGAATTTGTTTTATATTTATAATCATAAAAATGATAAAAGACATTTGTTGCATACATATCCATAGAGGTAGATTGTAGGGGATCAAAACAACTGGCCAAATGCTATAACTGGTACTCAAAGTCCCAAATGGGTTGAATCTATCGGTAACCAATCCCAATTAAACATTCCTAGGATCAACTGATAAAATTGGATGTAATGAATCAAATTTCTTCCATGATTGTGAATCTTTTGGATGTCTCATTAACCCATCATTGTTATTATCTACAGAATGCCACTTCATGTGTTCGACGGTTTTCGATGAAATGAATAATCTTTGCAATCGAGGATTTAAAGGAATGTAACGCAAAACCTTTGTGGTTGTGTTCTTTTTCTTCTTTTTCATGAAAGTATATTGATTCAAACATCCAACATCACCCATTAACTCCCATCTAGAAGAAGAACATTTTTTACAATCCTGTCTACTTGAATCCGCTCGCCAATAAAGCATACAATCATTGGAACACACATGTATTTTTGTATAATTCAGACCAAGCATATTAACAACCTTTTCATATCATAAAAATACTTGGGGATGTTTACTTCAGGAATTATATCATGAAAGAATTCCAATATCATGGACATTGACTTATTTGTAATTCCACATAAACATTTGATATGGTACATATTCTACACAAATGAATGTTTTGAATATTTCAAACATCCATTATACAACTCTTGGTTTCCATCGTCAACTAAATCATGAAACATATTTTCCTCAGTGATATTTTACCCTAAATTAGTCTCCACAAAATGATGAGGATGATCCAATGATATGTTATAATCTTGATATGGTTGCCCTGCAGTCTCAAAAACATCACTTGTCTCATTGCTATTTGTAGCACCCATGTCTGGTTGTTCTGATATGTTTGATGTTGATGGTGGTCTCTTGTAGTGATTAATGCATCATTTATAAGGGTTTTCATTTCATTTCCATTGTCAAGGAATTTTGGAGGACATTCTATGGATTGAAATTAGTGCTCAACCTTTCAGTAACGTTCGATTCTCCATGTCAAATCCAACACCAATATTTACCAGGGAACTACTTCAATATTAAATGTTCGTAAACATCCTCTCTCTCCAACCATCTTCTAAATTTACATTTAGGACATGGACATATTATTCTGCCTTCAACAGATCGATTGGAAAATAAAACATATAAAAAATCATTCAAACCCTTATTATACTGAGGTGTGTTCCTCGGTAAGGTGACCCAGCTTTTATCTATGTATATCACAATGTGCCTACACAATATTAAAAAAAATTAATACACATAACTATTACTAAATAGGAAAAGAGATTCATATATACTATTTTAAAAGATATATAAATATGTTATGTAAGGTTATCCTATATGAATACATATGCTAAATCACCCACTAGAAAACAAAAGTACATATGTACATGCATGTGTATGCTTATACTCATGTGATTACAAAATCACTTGAAGAAACAAGAAGATAGTGAGTATTTTCTTAGGCAATATACATTTTAACATGGTTTTTTCATGATTGGTGATGGTTCAACATATTTAATCTTATTTAATCAATACTTTATTTCACATACTCAATTTGGGTCTTGTTATTTTGAATCCACACAATACATGATTTTAAATTGGGACCCCCTATATTGAATATGTACGACCCAAATTTTCATAACTCCTACACAAGAAATGTACCCCTGAGGGAAATTGGAAATAATTGATGGTTCTTATATATTGAAGATAGTCAAATGTAAATGAAAAATTTTCTCTCCCTATCATTGATGATGTAGTTAGAGGGACATTGAGTAATAGTTATAACATTGTAGTATGAAACCTAATAAAAAATCAATGAAAATATGAATCTAAACCCTATGAAAAATAAAATTTAAACTAAAGGAGCATTAAATTTGGAGGATGAAGAAAATGGGGGAATCTATCTCACCTATGATATAAAGTAGAATTAATTTATTGGATTCACCCTATATTGAAATGAAAAAGTTTTCTTGATGGAATTTAAGGAAGGATTGTAAGAAAAATGCTTAAGTGGTCTCATTTACAAAACTACAAAGCACGAGAATAAGTCTAGTGGAATTATCCTTGAATAGAAAAATAAGCATAAAAAGAGTTCATGGATGGTGCATAGTTCATAAATGGATAAAATATAAAAAATTAGGATTACTCCCACAACTGGGTTGAAGCCCAATGAATAGGACATAGAAGATTTTAAATTTAACATTGGTGAAGAAATTTTTACTAGTGGTGACATCTAAAGTAGTACCAACACAAGTGATTAGAATTAAATTAGAATATTAGGGCGAGTGAACAAAGTATAACTACATTACTCAACTTAAGAAAGTTAGAGGTTCCCCTCTCCCATTAAATTAAATAATTATAACCATTGTTTATAGTGGCCCAATATTTAGGGGGAGATTTGATCCATGGGGTGGATGTGATAATAAAACACATGTTATTCAGATAAAGTAATCTCTAATTAAATCCAAAAAATGCATGAAATAAGTGTTGTAATATTTATTTCAAGTCTCATTTGATATAAAATATGTTCAAAACGTGTCATGGATGATCCTGAATCAGCAAGTAGTCTTAAGACACCACTTTTTTTCTTAAAAAATTTATCTAGAAGTTTCATGCTGAAGTGAAGTCACATGTTGACTCTATAATTACATAAAAAAGGGATTATTCTATAATAAAAAGTGGTTTTCAAGACTTAACTAAGAGAATCAATGATTCTATTGGTTATTTTCTCAAGGGAACTCAATGTTTTAGAAAAAGGGATCATATAAGATGCATGACTGTGTATGATATACATGGTGGATATTGATATAGAGGTACAAGTATTTGATGGAGATCATGCCAGATCCCTTTGTAACTTGAGTTGCATTGGTTCTTTTATATAGGCTGTTCTTTTCTTACATTCATAAATTTGGGAATTCATATTTGTTATTAATGTTATAAATTATCGTGGGGTAAAACATTGTAGTTTAATGAATGGTTATTTATTTTATCCGATAGATATTATTTAAAAGTTTTTTAATGTTTATCTTAAAAGAGTTTGGGATGGACATTGACAGGGTATTATATATGATGTGATATAAATGGAAGTTAATGATATATTTATAAAAGTGTTTTAGAAGATATCCAAAATTATTTTTGGATATGGTTTCACATATTATTATACATGATACAATATAAGGGGAAATAGAACTATGTCTATGAGGCTTTAAGTAAAGTAGGATATTGAAGGCGATATTCCTTAAATCCACACACATATGATGAATTCATGGTTATATCAAATTTTTTGGTATAATAAAAACATGGAATATTATATTCCTTATTAAGGGTTAGTCGTAAATCATGTTTATGATTATATATTTCTACCACCACATAAGATATCATTAAATAAATGGAGATTAAATGTTGTTTTTATATGATAATTATCAGTACACATTCAATCAATTGGTTGTTAACCAAAGTAACCATATGTTATTTAATCATGTGTTATGTAACACATGAGTAAATGTGCAGGGCTTGGGGGATATATCTAATAGATTATATAATGACATAGGGTCAAAAAACCATGTGTATGATTCTTGTGTAAGATCTTGGATGAATATATCATATGATTCGGTGCTCTATTTCATCTTTTATCCTAAAACTCAAGAGATACTGGCATATCTTGGATGGATGGAGAGTATCACCTGAATGTTAGGTGACTTAATTCAACCCATGGATACACTACATAGAGGGAAATCTTATGGATACCCTTGAGTGATATTTATCACTCATAATGAATAAAGATAAACGTTTAGACTCTTCAGTGTAAGGTATGTAATAGTTTCTTCATTTTATCTATTGTTTGTCTTTGGGTTTCATGAATGGTGATCAGGGGTTTTTTTGTTTCTTATTTACTATCACTACTTAGTTTAAGTGTTAAAATTCCCTAGAAATCTTTCATTACCCCCATAATCTTATAAATATAAAATAAACCACCAATAAAATTGAAAATATATAAAATAAAACCCAATCCATAATTCATGTAATTTTCATGCATAACGAATGTTTGAAAAATAAATATCAAAAGTAAACTCTTATGAAAATGAATCTAAAAGAAACAATAAGCCTCACACTATAAAAGTGTGTACCTTAGCCACCAAATCTCCTTCAGAAACCTTTAAAACATATTTATATATGTGGGAGTGATTATATAAGCATGATCAATAGGATAATCCCCAAAACCTTTCATGAAAATGTAAAATGAGAATAGTAATTCCTAAATGAATAAACATTTGAACTAACTCACACCTACATTAGTTTAACTATCTCCCTCCCGCACTAAGGTCCACTCATCCAATATCACATTCAGACATCCATGCACAAAAATAAATAGTTTTCTTAATAGTGAAAGAACCAAGAAGATTATAACACAATAAAATTAATAAAAAAACTCATAAACCAAACCATCACATAATCCATCCATAAAATGAAAAAAAATATCCCATATGAAAGATAAATCAGAAATAATATCCTAGATAAAAAGGCTAATACACAAATATCCAATGAATAAAAAAACATGAAAAATCATACCTACCACTATGAAAACCACTGGAGGTAGGGGAGGGGAGATGACCTAGGGTAGGAACTCGATAATTTCAAGGGAAGGAGGCTATGTCGTGGGTGTCAGGGGGAGAAGGGGGGGTCAGCAGCGACAGGCGAAAAGGTCATCGATGATAAGGGAGGGGACCAGACCTAGGGTTGGGGCTTGATGGGGTCGGGGGGCAGAAGTCGTGTCGAGGGGGGGAGAAGGGGGTTAGCTCGAGTGTGTGTGTGTGGGGGGGGGGGGGGTTCGTGACTGTAAAAAAAATAAATGGGTTTAATGGTGGTTTTAAAACCGCCGCAAAAAGACTGCCGCTAAATTCAATTTATATTGTAGTGAACATCACAATTGAATCTCACCTTTAAAATACATCATTCAAAAAAAGATCTAAATAAATTTTTATTATGCTAACATTTTTATTTAGATATAAAATTTTTAGATATAGTATTTATAAGATGAAATAACAGATTAAAATTCTTAATTATATTCCTTAAATATATATTTTATTACTTAAAAATTCATTTAAACTTATATGATATGCTTACACAATGTTAAAAATGAGAAAAGTTTATTTCAACTAAAGACAATAATTTTAGCAAAAAAATCAAAAATTAATACTAAATAAGTATTTATTAGAGTTAAAAATGAATTTTATTTTACAAAATTTACATTTTAAAATTTTAAAATTTGGTTTTTTATTGAAGGTACTATATAAATAAAGTGAACTTTATTATAAAATTTTCAAATATTAACTAATATTAATTATTTATCCTATAAAGGTGATATTTAGTAATGGTCTAACATATTAATGTTTATTATAGATATATTAATAATGTATCTTAATATTCTATAGTTTTTTTATTGTGGGTATGGCATGTGAAACAAGTTATATAATATAGTTTGTATTTTAAAGGATCTAAAATATCATTTCATTACACCCCTCCCAAAAAAATCACATCCTCATAATTTTAATTATCATTTTCTAAAGGAATAATCCAATATATCCCTGAAAAAGTCAAAATATATAATATAATAAGATATAAACATCATTTTCCTTGGTAATAATAGGAAACTACTTATCACAAATATTCTTTTTAAGAGTTCTTAAGGACATTCATTTTACACCTTCACTTACTCAATCCTAATTGAACCAAAAATAAATCCAATTTTTATTGATAATTTTTATCCCAAATAGGTTAAATAAACTAATATGGGGGAGGGAGGGTGAATCAGGGTTTGACAGGTTAAAACATATTCCCCTCCATATCTTGTTACATTGTTAAAAAGTTTTTCTCTCCCTTTCCCATAACAATATATGAATAAAAATGAAAGTATGCAAGATAAATAGAAATTTTACTTATTTTACCCTCACTGGGCTATGTCCATGGATAACACAATGATAATTACTTGATTTACCAAATCCAAAATAGATCTCTTCCAAATTAATGTTTGCGATAGATCACTTCTATGCCCAGGATAACTACCTGTAAAAGGTTTAGGGATACTCACTTCTTCTTAAGGGTCACTCACTAACTCTCTTTCAATGGATCATTTCCAGTGAAAAGGGTCACCTTATTATTATTTCATTTCGCACTACTCTAGAAGGTATCAAAACATGGTTTTTGTATATATAGGTCCCTTAATTATCAATAAGTAATTCATCCTTAAGTATAGGTATATTCTCTGTCGAATCCCACTTTTATCCACTTGACGAATATCAATTTACCACTTATTTAGTGGGAAAACATTATGAACACTTTCACGATGCTCACTGCCTTCGCAAAGATCATATATTTCCTTAATCTCAACCAACATTCACAAAGAAACCTAATTTTACAAGGATCACTTAACCTTTATAAAGAAATTTGTTTTTCAAAGCTCACATAGCCTTCATGAATCTCAACACTTTCTTTTGTTTTTTATAGCCTTTGAAAAATTAATTATATTCGAGATTCATGAAATTTTCAATCATCTTTTATATCCTTTGAGAACCACCTTTCTTAATGAACATGTTTTCAAGAATGCACTTTATGAATCACCTTTGCGAATACGGGGACATAAAATATTCGCTAAGTCTCACTACGTTTTTAAAAGGGTTAGAAGCCTATTTATATGTGTTTCCTCTAATTTTAGAAGATTTTATCCACCTCATCACCATTTCGTGATGCTCTCCCATTTCATTCGTGATGCTCCCTATCTTCGTGAAGTAATAAGAGAATTTCTTATTCACAAAGTTTCTCATAGTCAATGAAATTATCATCAAATCTTTGTGCATTCACGATGCTCGTTTGCGATTACCCATACCGTCATGAAAAAACCTTCTTGAAAAACATAATTTATGAGACTCATGACTTTTCCATATTTTTACAAGGCCTTTATAGGAATCCATATTTCATGATGATAGATATCCTCCAAATATTGAACCCCAAAAATTTCGAAAAGCACTAGGAAACGACATCATACTGTGTATGCAATTTTCTATACCACCTCTAGGGAATCCATTCCTTTGTCTTAAATATTTTTCAATATACTGTTTCAACAATGTACCTTGAAATTAACAACAAACCATTGAATCCATCTTTTTCAATAAATATAATTAACACAAAAAATGAAATGTTACCTTGAGGGATTTTTTCCAAGAATTAATATCTAAAGGAATCAGTGTATATGAATATGAAATTTCAATCCTAATATTTCTTCTCCAATGGGACATTCATTTCCAATTATGATACTCTCATTTAAACTATGCCATACTTGGTTAGTCCTATAACTCTCTTACTTCTACCTAGGACACTTTAAGTTGCATTCTCTCATACTTATCAATATAGTTCCTCAAAGTAACTTCGAAATTAATCCTTTACAATGGTTCATAAAATGAAAATAATCAACCAAATCATATCCCTCGATATTTCAAACAAGGCTTGCATTTATGCCTCCTTTTAATGCACCATGGGATGATTAATTTAATACTAATACACAGTATTAGGGGTTATTACCAATAGATACAACTATTTCAGAGCCTGTGTCCACTTTTAGTATCCAGAAAGAGATGAAATTTCATGGAGAACCACAGAATACCTACTTTTCCAAAACCATAGGATTTTATCCTATACTTATACTCATACCTTATATTTTTGTCTAGGGTTTTCATAAAATTTCTTTAAACTAATCCCCCAGAACAACTAGACTGATCTCCAAAATAACTAAACCCTCCTTTCATACCAATTGTAGTAACCCTTGATAAAATTATCATAAATATCACACTAATATCATGATTTAGATTATACAACTCACAACAGTTTCATAATAAAATGATATAAAGGTTTTGCTTATTAGTTATTATCTACATAAACATCTCATTTTACTAAAAATTTATCCATAAACATTCTCTTTTAGACCATTTCTAGATACATCACGTTATATAATAATCTTTATACCCTAGGGATTAGAAGCATAACAAAGGGGTGAGATCAAATGATTTGTAACAGAAATATATATCATAAACTAGTAGATAATAAACATTAAAGAGAATATGAGGAAGACATAAATATCTATAAAAGATCAAAATATAGTGGATTATAATCATAAAACATGATAGAGTAACATAAGATCACAAGAAGATCATTATGACATGGATAAAAATACATATCAGTAACCAAAAACATATGATAATAAAATAAAAGCAATGAACACTTTAAAAATAAGGAATAATCAGAAAAAAATGGCATGACATGATAAAAAAACTTGAAAATGTGGAATAATCATAAACATTGAGAAATTATAGCATTGGGAACAAACCAAATAACCCCACATAATTTTGTAAACAAATAAAATGTACCAACTTTCTATTTTGAAAAAATTCCCACACTTTATATTGAAAAAAAAACAAATACCCATGCTTCATGTTCTGAACAAAAAACTCTCACACTTCGTGTAACGAAAAAATAAAATGCTCATGCTTTATATTGTGAACAAAAAAAAATACCCATGCTTTATATTATAAACAAATAAAATTTACACAATTAACATCCTTTTATAATTAGGTATAAATCCTTAACCAATCCATTTTTTGTTGATACTGGACCCCACCCTTAACCATTAATATATATGAGTTTCATAAGAAAATCAACCATACATCATATCACAATGAACCCATGGAGAAAGTAATGGGTTTCTTCAGGTATTTAAAAACATCACATTACTTGAACATAATAAATCATAGAATATCAAAACACTAATTTTCCAAAATAAATAATATCATAAAAGATATAAATAATGACAAAAAATTATATCATGAATGATAAACCTTTTAGGGTAAGTATAATTAAAATTTAGAATGTTTTGAAGAAAAAATATAATTTTTTTTTATAAATTAATTTTGATTTTTTTGTTATGGAAAATAGAAGACCTTTAAAATAATTTTTAACAAATAAAATATCCTTAAAATACATTAGGGTTTTATAAAGGATATACCATTATAATTGTAAAACATTTACTTCTTAAAAAATATTAATAAATAAGACATCAAAAAGATATAATGGTTTAAAAAAGGGAAAGTGAAAATACTTTGAAAAGGTTTACTTTAAAAATAACAAAAACTAAATGATACATGAAAAATACATTGTGTTTTAAAAAATAAAAGTTAAAATACGTTGAAAAATTTTACTTTTAAAAAGAATATTTAATAATCTAACCTCAAAATATACTTAATATTTTCAAAATGGTTAGTTAAAATATTTTTTAATCATTAACTTTTAAAAAGAATCATTAATAATGGAAACTTGAAAGTGAACAAAAGTTTCAAAAAGGTATGTAAAAGTACATGAGAAATTTTATATTTAAAAATAATCTATAATAATGGAAACTTGAAAAATTCATAATGTTTTCAAAAAGATAAGTAAAAATATGTTGAAAAGAAGTAATTTTCAAAAGAATATTTAATAATGGAAAATTGAAAAATACATATATATATTTCAAAAATATAAGTGAACATAATTTGTAAAAATTTACTTTTAAAAAGAATATTTAATAATGGAAACTTGAAAATGGATTTTTTTATCAAAATAAAATATGGGGGGATGATAAAACCGTTTATTTTTAAAGGGTAGAAATAAAATTTTGAATATTTTTCTAATATACTTGTTGAAAAACCCACATCATTAAAAAGATCATAAAACCATTGTATTAAAATGAAAAAGTGGAGAAAAAGTTTCTTTGAGGATAAAAAATTTCAATTTTCCCCTAGGGAAAGGATAACATTTTTGGGAAGTAAAAACATTTAAGGGGAAGTGAAATCAAACTTAAAAAAATTATTAACAATAAATTATTTTAATGAAAAAATAGAATCATAAAGGTAGAAGATGTTCATTTGAAAAATTACTTCCCCAAATAAGTAGGAACTAATATAACATAATATCATCACAGAGGAGAATAGATCAGTTTTGAAATATTATTTTTAAAGAAAATTTATTATGGCCTAATGAAAACATTTGAGTCACAAAAAACCCATTAATACCATTGCAAATTTAAAATAATAACCCCATGAGATAGATAAACTGAAATTTTTCATTGAATATCCTACAATATAACATAATCATGATATAAAAAATTAAAATGGTGTGGTAATTACACCATAAAAATATTAACACAATTAATAACATAAACAAGTATTAATTAAAGGAAATTGATATGTTAACCCTTTCCTTGTTTCCTTGATTAGTTCATCACACTCTAGGCTAATTGGAAACTTGATTTTTCTTTAGAAGTTACCTTGAAATTAAAGGTCTTAGGATAACTATGAGTGGATAGGGGATTATATTTGTGATAGAGGGTTCTATGGAGAGAAAATGGAATAATTTCAAGGAGGTATTCAAAAGTGATATATTGCTTCAAAAGGGTGGAAGTGATATCATTTTATAATAAGAGAGAAGGGAAATTTTAGAAAAACTCCTTATTCTTCGATAATGTCATGTTACTATTCAAGGGATAATGGATAAAAAGAGAAAAAAGTAGAGTCTGAGAAAATATAAAGTCAAAAATCCCCACAAAAACATATTTAAAAACATGTTTCCTTCATTTTCCATAAGTAAAAACCTTTTTACGAAATTTAATTTTTATTAGTGTAACTACTTTTAACCTTAGTAGTTAATTTTGTTAAATAAAATTAAAATTGACCATATTTCCTCATTTGAAATTTTACATCTAAACTTGAATCTCATTTTACTATATAATATTTTTCAAAGTGTGAAAAAGTAATTTTAAAATAAGAACACTTAATCAAATAAAAAAAGTTTTTTAATCTTTAAATTTATATATAAGATTAAATTATCATTAGTACTGATTTTACTAACATGAATTGTGTAACGTCCCAACCTGAATCACCTCTAAAATGGTGGTCAGACTAGTGGGTTACATGACCTCAAGCGCATCTCCCCAAATGCCAGAGGTTGCTGACTAGCAGTGAGAGCCTTTTTGTGTCCAAGGGAGAGACTATTCCCTCATAGGTAATAGGTATTATCAGAGCGGATGTAAAAAGAAATGAATAATAATTAGCGGAATAATATAAATGAATAAACTGCAACATAAGCAATATAAATAATCCAAATGAATAATACTCAAGTGTGGAAGCTCACAAAATGATGTCATGCCATGATGTATGTCTAAACTGAAATTATAGAAAATAGAACCAAAGCATGCTATTAATTAAAAAGAAAAGAAACAAAGTGTGAAAACTGCATCACGAGCAAGGCTCAGTCCTCTGCCCCAATCTCCATCCTAAGGAACAACAATCAATCAAGAATTGGAAGTAGCAAGCTTACCTTTGTCAATACATGCAAACATATAATCTACTCGGGTGTCAATGACGCTCGAGCAGGGTTTGAGATAAAATCCCAGTAGGCCGGCACCCGCAGTGTCTAAACCTTTCCATTTTGTGCAATAATAATATTTAGTGTTCCATTATACAGTAATTGGAGATAATTTGTCATGTGCAATGAAATATATAACTCAGCTCGGGTTCAAAGCGGCACCCGTGCCTAATCACTTGCTTTGGCCTAAGCCGGAAGTATGAAAGGAGTAACTGTAAGTAGAATACACATTTTCATATATATGAAGCCTATAAGAGTAAGGTAAAACAAGGAAGAGGCATACCCCCAAGCTTATGTTTTAACTCGGGGTCTAATTCATGTGTCAACCAGGTGTGCTTCAACATACCAGAAAATATCTCAAATCTCAAGAGACTAACAACGACATTAATATAAACCTTCAGTGCACCATTATTAAGGTTCAATTTGAGAGTTAGAGTCTGATCCAGTCCCAAAGGTATCGCTATGGAACATCCTTCAGTTATCCAATAACACTAAGCCTGTCCAAGGAAATCTTTCTAATGAACAAGTATCGTTTGTGGCATGGCTTTACCCTAAGTCCGTACTGAGCTCACAAAAAGTGGTAAAGTGTCATCTGAGGCGGGCTTAGCCACATTGCCAACAGATCCATCTGGATGGGCCCTTTTGGATCCAAAATCACTCATAATTATTAGAAATCCTGGGGAAGTCTCGATCTGGAAAAGCCAAGAACACCACCTCCAGACACGTAGTGATGACCGTCAGGAATGAAGGGTTTAAGCGTGACCCTTAATATGGGACCCACCTCATTTCCCCGCCTTGAATTTAATTAATGTTTTCACAGCAGTAGATATGATATCAACATATTTAATTGCAGCTTGAAACCAAAAAGGTACACCCTTGCATCACATAGTGCAAATTAAATATTTCATCATAGCAATCTTAATTCGGCAAAGTACCGCATCAACATAAGCAGATAAATACACTTTTAAATAAATAAATTAGACCAACCAATTACCAAGATCCACCAATTTCGAAGTTTATAATTAATCTAGATTAATTATTTAAATTAAACACAACAAAATAGGTTGTGAAAAGCATGCATATAAAGACACTTTTTAATAATAAATAAACCAGCACAACCAACTACCAAATATTCAACAATTCAAGATTCATAATTAATCTAAATTAATTATTTAAATTAAAGACAAAATATATTGGTTGCGCAACACATGCAATTAAATAAATTAAAAGTTTGGGCTAACAAAAATTATATTGACCACGTTGTCATGCCCCAAGGAGTGTCCGACCTTGTTGCAAAAAATTAAAAAAATTAATTCATGATAAATATGGCTGCAACAAATAGGAAAAAAAATAATTAATGAATTTGGGTAAATTTGCACAAAGCCGGTAGGCACCGACTTAAGACACAATGGTGGGTTTTTATAAATCACAGTGAAACGAAGGGAAAGAGAGTAGATGCCCAGCCTTATGGTCATAGATAATCCTATGATCCGCAATAGACTTTAATTGGCTTAAAACATAATAAAACAAATGATTTCAGAAAAATCCCAAAATAGGCTAAAATCCTTTTGTGGTGAATTGCGCATAGGATTTGGAATGAGATTGCATGATTTTTGGTGCATGAGCTAAGCCTTACCGAGTGGTTCACAACGCTCTAGATGATGGAGAAAACAGACGGCGAACGGAGGCGAGGTGATCTTCCGAAGCTGGAAGGAGGTGGTGCGCACCACATAGGGTGAGGGGGTGCACTAAGCACAAGAGAGGGAGGAAAGGAAGAGAGGAGAGAAAAAATAAAAAGGAATGGAAAGAAAAGAAAAATGAAAAAGAAAAAGGAGATAAATAAATAAAATAATAATAATAAAATAGTGGAAGAAATGAAATAAATAATTAAAATGGGTTTACCTCATTTTAATTATTTTCTATTTTTCTCCAACCGTGTCTATTTTATAATTTATTTTTTAACCCTCCTTAAATTCTATTAATCTCCATTAATTATTTTTAATTTGTTTTAACCCGAACCCGGCACTATGGCGCGGCGTAATAATTTACATAAAGCTTCAACAAGCATTTAATTAATTTTAAAAGCTGTCGGGGACCCGCAACAGGGTGCGCAGGGGCACGCCATGAGTCGCTTCAATGATTTGGACTAAAAACTTAAATGGTTTGCACCTTGATTTATGTTGAGACATTATGTGCATTTCTGTGGGTAATTAATTATATTTTATATAACCCAACAATAAGTATCCACCCCTGTATATACATGTTTTATATATACACACACACACACACACACAAATGTATATTCATATATATACACCTGCACATGTATATATAACTATATGTATATTTAATCTCATATATATAGATATGTCATATATATATATATGCCTCAATGTTTTTTTCCCAATATAATAATAATAACAATAATTAAAATAATAATAATAATTTAATTCAACCCATCAATTACACCATTAATAACTTAAAAACAATAACCTTAAAAAAAGATAACAGTTATTAAATAAATATTGATTGTGCATTTGTATTTATTTTGAATAATTAATAATATCACATTTATTAAATTGTGCCGTTATTATTTACACCACAACATGATTTATTAATTGTGGATGTTCATTTTCATTTATTGTTTTCAAAATAAATAATAATATTAATAATAAAATTATTAATATATCTAATTGCCAATAAAATATTTAAAATGCAAATAAATTATCTTCAGGTGCGATATTACTAAACGTTCAATTCTCGCAAAGGTTATACCCTGACCCCACATCCTAGAACTATTGGTGGTGTCCGATTTGTCATTCAACACACCATTTGAGAGAAACTAATAATTTATTATTTAAAAATCGTAATAATTAATTAATTAAAAATAAAGATGGTATTATCAAGTGTGAGGGTGTCAAACACCCAATGCGAATCAAGGTTATACCCAGCCTAGGGTAAACCCTGCATTCCGGATCTAAAGGTAGCCTCAGATTTCTCATACGATTCACCGTTTCTAATAAAATAATTATTTATTATTTAAAAATCGGAATAATTAATTAATTAAAAATAAATATGGAATTATCATGTGCGAGGGTGCCAAACACCCGATGCGAATCAATATTATACCCTACCTATGGTAAACCCGACGTTCTAGACCTAACAGTGGTCTCAGATTTCTCGTATGACACACCGTTTTAGAGTTATATTATTTTTTTGAAAAAAACAAACACACATATCAATAAAATATACTAAATATTTTTATTATATCAATTTCGTAGTGTTGATTATCGGAAACAAAAAGTTCTGACGCTTGGTTTTAAAACCAACCTGCCTAGTTAATTGAAAAATTTTATTTCCTGTGTTTTTTCATCCGGTTCAAAACACGGGACGTTACAACCTTCCCACCTTAGAACTTCTCGTCCCCGAGAAGCCTTCAGGAACAACTTAATCCTCACCTGATCTACAGGTTCATGCAGTCTCATACAAAAGGTCACGTTGCGTATCTAAATTCCCAATACACACTCAAACATTGGTTAGGCAAGAGGAACGTAAGCTGTTAAGATCTGAGACAATGCTCATTTTCCAACTAAAACACTAAGACAATACCTAACCAAACATGTTCAACTAGGGAAACAACCGTGTCGTCATCTCATTAACTTCTGACTAAAGTTACTTCCCACCTTAGGTTTTAAATTTAGAAAGAGGTAAATTCTGGGTCACAATACATTCCTCCATTAGAATTTCACACAATACACACCCTTAAGTGTTCTAGCGATGCTTCTCACCTGAATTCTGAAATAGATAAAACGGTCGATTCCCCATCACCCTTAAAGCCCATGTCGATCCAAATTTTTATGAAAAGCCATATTCAACCCAAAACACACTTTTCTCACCTGATGACGTGTCAGAAAAAGTTCATTCACTTAGCGATTCATTGTGCAAGAGAGAGTTTTAGTGAAGCCACTATGATCGACCATTTAGGAAGGTTATCATCTTAGATGGCAGGTGTTTTATAGACTAATATGTGATGTATTCTTCCAAGGTATCTCACATTCACATGAAAACATCCACCGAAGTTCATACCTGATCTCTGGAGACGTTCCTTGATTTAGGCATCACCGAGTTGGACAACAAGTCTAGGGTAACCTCAGATTGGCACAAAAAGAGTGAAAGGAACTAAATCAAGGTAGTCCATACTCCATGTTTACGAGTGAGATGTTGGTACAAGAATAAGATGCCGATATCAAAACATTGACTGAGCACAGAGTTATATCGGCCTAGTGGTCAAGTAAGATGAAATGGATGATGTACAAGATTTCATCCAAGGAATTCCTATATATAAATTTGAGGGTCACTCAAAAATAAACAACGCCTCGATAAGAACGACGCATTGATGTGAAACACTGAGAAAAACACCCTAAACAAGCCCAAGAACTTTTAATACTTTAGCATGGTGTATGATCGATGCTCTCTTAGTGCATCAAGGATGAAGGCAAGATAGGGGAAATTCTTGCACTTAAGGAAGAGTACACTAAGAGGATTATAAGATTACCAGAAGGGAAAAATTTAAACAACTCGAATAAAATCCCTACAAAACTGACCGGTGTGTCAAAACACCTAAGTCACTAGAAGTCATCCCAGGCACTGGGACAAACTTGATTCCTTTAACAGAGAAGTCAATTTACTACATAGATGACCCGAAATGTATTTAACAGCACAAGACTTGATGATTACACTGAACTCAACTGGTTCATCACAACATTATGTACTTGACGTCACCACGTACATGAACGCATACTACCCTGAGGAGATATTGAAGCAAGATAACTTTTAACTCTAATGACAATGTTTTGAGTCATCCATCACTGTGGAGAAGGGAGGGTCGAACAACCTATGAAGCAGCTGACTATTCTTAAGGAATTCCTAACATGATGGAAAAAGCATTACCAAGTGATCAAACCCAAAAAAAATTCAAGGAAAACATGTCCACCCATCCGAACAAGGGTGTCATTTTTTTAAGCAAGGGGGTCCGACTAGGTACAACGACATGAAAAATGTTATATTACAACGAAACTCAAGGAGAACTCAAACTACCCTTATACCAGGGTCTTAAACAGAGGACATCGCTACAGGTTCCAAATCCAAGCCCTTTATATTTAATGACATTTTATCTTTAAACATAAAAAGATTTAATCAAAACATTAAGTACTATTTTTCAAAACAAAACACAAGGTATATGATCTTAAACAACGCCTCAAGGGAAAACATGTTTGTTTTGTAAAACTATATTTTAAATAATTTTACATTAATTGACATCTTGTCCTTAATTAGGAAGTCTATCACATGAATTCCTTTTAAGAAGACAAGGTGACCTACATGGGTCCCACTAATCCGACCTGGGTTCATTATAATGCAACCCCAAAACAGTTGTTTAATTATTAAGAGTCACAATACCCATACTGGGCTATCTCATAAGGAACATGGATCAACTAACCTACTTGGTCCTAGTTGTTCCTTTGGGTAGTTAACTAACTCATTTGAAATTATAACATGCTCAAATATATATCAACCTATATATATGGGTGGCTATAAACCTATAAAGTGATTATACACATTATAGTTTTTTGGAATTTGGCTCCCATTCAAAAGAAACCAATAAATTTTAGCAAAGAAACCAATTACATAACAAAGAAGCTAGTATGTCACTACAAGAAGCTAACAGAGAGACATGTTGTAATCATAGAAGCATAAAATTTTAATCATAGAGACATTCTAATAGGCACAAAATCATGATACAAGGAAAACATGGTATTAAACAGGAAGCATGTCAATAGGCTAGCATGCTAAATATATCACTGAAACATGGCATCTAAAAGGAATGCTAAATAATTACAAGATATGGAATATATTAAAGGAAAACAATTTGAATCAAGAGTTAACCTAAAATGCAACTACATGGCATGGAACTATGCATGGAATGTGAATTATTATGTTCCTATTATGATGCATGCAATGATTCATCCTTACCTTAATAGGATAATGGTAAAATATCATAAATTTCATAAATTCATAAGCAATGGAAATAACACAAAATCACTCAAGGTTAAATCATATCAATTGTATCATTGAAAAGCATGAACAACAATCCCAAACCTGGACACATGGTCATTTATAGTACATGGGGTGATTAGTCCGAAGCACGACTATTAACCATGTGCCGACACATTCCTAGTCCCCTATCTACCAACCCAAAACTGTAAGACAACGGAAAAATTTCTCCCTTTGATACCACTTTGTAATGCCCCGACCTAGCTCACCTCTAAGATGGTGGCCGGACTGGTGGGTTACATGACCTTAAGCGCATCTCCCCAAATTCCAAAGGCTTCTGACTAGCAGCGAGGGACTTTTTGTATTTGAGGGGGAGACTATTCCCTCATAGGTAATAGGTATTATCACAATGGATGTAAATAGAATTTAATAATAATTAGCAGAAGCATATAAATGAATAAACTGTAGCTGAAGCAATATAAATAATCCAACTGAATAATATTCAAGTGTGGAAGCTCCCAAAATGATGTCATGTCATGATGTATGTCTAAACTGAAAATACAGAAAATAGAACCCAAGCACAATATCAACTAAAAAGAAAAGAAACAAAGTGTGAAACTTCATCATGAGCAAGGCTTGGTCCTCTTCCCCAGTCTCCATCCTAAGAAGAAAAAATCAATCAAGAATTGGAAGCAGCACGCTTCCCTTTTTCAATACCTACAAACATATAATCTACTTAGATTTCAACAAAACCCAAGAAGGGTTTAAGATAAAATCCTAGTAGGTCGACACCCTCGGTGTCTAAACCTTTCCATTTCGTGCAATAATAAAATGCAGTGTTCCATTATTTAAAAATTTCTGAGAATTTATTAAGTGAAATGAAATAAATAACTCGACCCGGGTTCCAAGCGGGACGTGTGCCTAATCACCTACTTCGGCCTAATCCGGAAGTCTGAAAGGAGTACCTGTAAGTAGAATACACATATGCATATATATGAATCCTGGAAGAGTAAGGTAAAACAAGAAAGAGGCATACCCCAAGCTTGAGCTTTAACTTGGGGTCTAAGTCTTGTGTTAACCAGGAGTGCTTCAACATAGTAGAAAATATCTCAAATATCAAGAGACTAACAATGAAATTAATATAAACCTTCAGTGAATCATTATTAAGGTTCAAGTTGAGAGTTGGAGTCCGAGCCCATCCCAAAGGTATCGCTACGGAACATCCTTCAATTATCCAATACCACCGAGCCCATCCAAGGAAATATTTCGAAAGACCAAGTATCGCTCGTGGCCTGGCTTTACCCTGAGTCCGTCTTGATCTTGAAAAAAGGGGTCGAGTGTCATCCAAGGATGGCTTAGCCACATTACCAATTGATCCATCCTGATGGGCCCTTTTGGAACTGATATCACTCATAAGTATTAGAAAGCCCAGGGAAGTCTCGGTCTGGCAATGCCAAGAACACTACCCCCGACACATAGAGGTAACCGTCAGGAATGAATGGTCTAAGTGTGGCCCTTAATACAGGACCCACCTTTTTTCCCCACCCTGAATTTAATTAATTTTTTCACAGCAGCAGATATGATATCAATATATGTAATTGCATCTTGAAACCAAATAGGTATACCCATGCATCACATAGTGAAAATTAAATATTTTAGCATAGAAATCTTAACAAGGAAAAGTACCGTATCAACATAAGCAGATAAGTTCACTTTTAAGTAAAGAAATAAATTAGACCAACCAACGACCAAGATCCAACAATTCCAAAGTTCATAATTAATCTAAATTAATTATTTAAATTGAAGAAAACAAAATAGGTTGTGAAAAAATGCAGATAAAGAAACTTTTTAATAATAAATAAACCAGTATAACCAACTATCAAAGATTCAACCATTCAAGATTCATAATTAATCTAAATTAATTATTTAAACTGAACTTAACAAAAAAATAGGCTTTACAACACATGCAATTAAATAAATTAAAAATTTGGGGTAACAGAAATTATACTGACCACGTCGGCACGCCCCAAGGGTGTCCGACCTTATTGCAACAAATTAAAAAAATTAATTCATGATCAATACGGTTGCAAAAAATAGGCGAAACAAATTAATTAATGAATTTTGGTGAATTTTCACAAAGCCGATAGCCACCGACTAACAACACAATAGTGTGTTTTTATTAATCGCAACGAAACTGAGGTAAAGAGAGTATACTCTATACCTTATGGTCTTAGATGTTCCTATGATTCACAATAGACTTTTATTTTACCAAAAACGGAATAAAACAAATGATTTTAAAAAAACCCCAAAATAGGGTAAAATCCTTCCGCGGCGAACTTCACAAAGGATTTGGAATGAGATCGCATGATTTTTGGTGCATGGGATAGGCCTTTTCGAGAGGTTCACAATGCACCTAATGGTGGATAAAATGGACGAAAAGTGGAGGAGCGGTGATCTTCCTAAGATGGAAGGAGGTGGTGCACACCACATAGGGAGAGGTGGTGCACTACACATAGGAGAGGGAGGAGAGAAATAGAGGAGAGAAAAAAATAAAAAGGAAAGGAAAGAAAAGAAAAAGGAAAAAGAAAAAAGAGATAAATAAATAAATTAATAAAAATAAAATGGTGGAAGAAATGAAATAAATAATTAAAATAGGTTTACCTCATTTTAATTATTTTTAATTTTTCTCCAACCATGTCTATTTTATTATTTATTTTTTATCCCTATTTAAATTCCATTAATTTCCATTAATTATTTTTATTTATTTTCAACCCGAATGTTGCACTATGGCGCGACATAATATTTTACATAAATCCTAAACAAACATTTAATAAATTTTAACAGCTGTCTGGGACCTACAACAGGGTGTGCAGGCGCATGCCATAGGCCACTTTAAAGATTTGGAATACAAACATAAACGGTTTTCACCTTGATTTATGTTGAGACATTACATGCATTTATATGGGTAATTAATAATATTTTATCTAACCCAATAATAAATATCCACCCTTGTATATACGTGTTAAACACACACACACACATTTATATTCATATATATACACCTGCACATGTATATATAACTATATATATATATATATTTAATCTCATATATATAGATATGCCTCATATATATATATATATACCTCAATGTTTTTGTCCCAAAATAATAATAATTACAATAATTAAAATAATAATAATTATTTAATTCAACCCATCAATTACACCATTAATAACTTAAAAACAATAACCATAAAATTAAGATAACGGTTATTAACTAAATATTGATTGTGTATTTGTATTTAATTCAAATAATTAATAATATCACATTTATTACATTACATAGTTATTATTTACACCACAACAAGATTTATTAATTGTGGATGTGCATTTTCATTTATTGTTTTCAAAATAAATAATAATATTAATAATAAAATTATTAATATATCTAATTGCCAATAATATTTTTAAAACACAAATAAATTATCTTTGGGTGCAATATGACTAAACGTCCAATGCTCGCAATGATTATACCCTGTCTAGGGTAAACCCCACGTCCCAGAACTCTTGGTGGTGTTGGATTTCTCATTCGACACACCATTTGAGAGAATATAATTATTTATTATTTAAAAATTAGAATAAATAAATAATTAAAAATAAATATGGAATTATCATGTGCAAGGGTGTCAAACACCCGATGCGAATCAAGGTTATACCCAACCTAGGGTAAAACCAGTGTTTCAGATCTATCGATAGTCTTATATTTCTCATACGATACACCGTTTCAGAGAAAATAATTATTTATTATTTAAAAATCAGAATAATTAATTAACTAAAAATAAATATGGAATTATCTTGTACGAGGGTGCCAAACACCCGATGCGAATCAAGGTTATACCCAACCTAGGGTAATCCCAACGTTCCAGACCTAACGGTGGTCTCAGATTTCTTGTACAACGCACCGTTTGAGAGTTATTTTATTTTTTTGAAACAAAAAAAACACGCGTATCAATAAAATAAACTAAATATTTTTATTCTATCAATGACATAGTGTCGACTATCAGAAACAAAAAGTTCTGACACTTGGATTTAAAACTGACCTGCCTAGTTAAATGAAAATTTTTATTTCCTGTGTTTTTTCATCCGGTTCAAAACACGAGATATTACAAATTGATTTATTATAAATATAATGAAAGTTATGAGTCTTTTACGAAAATACACAAATTAATCTTACCTGGAAAATAATTCATTTAAAGAGAATATTAAAATCAGTATTTATTTAACTAACATTTTTATTTAGATATAAAAATGTTAGACATGATATTTATAAGATCAAATAATATATTTAAATTCATAACATTATTACTTAAATATATATTTCATTATATAAAAGGTTTTTTAAACTTATAAATATTCTCACACAGTGATAAAATATAAAAAAATATTTTTTAATAAAAAATCAACCCTTTTATCAAAAACTCAAATAATCATACAATGAAAATTTTTCATGAGGGGTTAAAAAATAATTTTCAATTTTTAAAATTTACATTTTAAAATGAGTAAATTAAGTTCATGAAATAAGGTATAGTATAAATAAAACAACCATAGTTATAAAGTTTTTCAATATTAATTCATACTCATTATTTATTTGTTAAAGGCAATAATAATTAATGTTATACCATCTAATTTTTTATTATATCTTTATTAGTTATATAGCTTAATATGTTGTGGTTTGTTTACATTGGGTATAGCATGTGACACATGTTTTGGAACATAGAATTTATTTTAAAGGATCCAAAATCTAAGATAATTATATGGAAAGAATGTGAAAACCCATGTAATGTTAATAATAAATAAATTTAATGATTTATTAATGTTTATAAATATACTTTTTTGGATTCATAAATAATATGATAATTTTATATGATTTTTCATGTTAGAGAAGAAATGATTTTATTCTAGATGAAATTGTTTACCAGAAATATACAGTTTTAATTAAATGTTAAGTTTCTAAATTCTTGATTATGAAATTTATAAAATGGAATTTAGATTTTATATAAATGAATTAAATATATTATTAGGTTATTTTTTTTTGAATTTTTTGAAAACGTTTATTCTTTTGGATAATAGAGAAAAATTCTATTCCTTATCAAAATTGCCATTTATATTCAATTATTTTAAAAGAAAATTTTTATTTTACATTATTTATAGGTTTTAATTGGTATTATATAACTAAAATTAATCTATTTAATTATAAATTAATTGTAATTATAATTTATTTTGGTATAAAATAATTTTTATATTTAATAGGTATTTTTTAAAAAAATGTTTTCATTGTAGTTTTCATATTTATATTAAAATTAATTTCTATAAATTATACAAATGTGAAATATAAAAATCGATTTTATTTTTGGAATAATTAGTTTTAATTTTTTTAATGTGGTCAATTTCATTTTTATTCATAATTAATAGCAACCTTGGTTAAACATTATCACATTGGTAAATGTTAATATGGTTAACAAGGGGTTAAAATAAGATATAAGGTAAAAAATACATCTAAAAAATTGGATAAATATTATTGTATTAGTGGATTTAGACATAAAAATATCATGTATTCTAAATATTTCTATTTGGTTTCAGTTTCACTTGAGAAATAAAAATAATATATTTATATTTTTTAGGTATTTACAAGAATGCCACTCCCCTCGTGTATAAAAGCCAATTAATCTCATCAATTTTCCAAACCATTTGACCCATTTAAATTAACCAATTAATAAATAAATACCTTAAAAATATCCCTCTATATTCCCTATAATTTATGGTCACACCATAATACCATCCCAATAAGTCTTAAGGTGTAAGTTGAGAGAGGTTTTCCAAATAATAGGTATAGTTATCAACTATGTGTTTCATGTTTATTTCTTCTTCTACCTTCATAGAGTATTATTTAAATAAGTTGAAATAATAATATAAGTATCTTAAATATTATTATATTTTACTATGATTGTTTTATAACCCCCTTTAATCTACTTTTATGGCCTATGGAAAATGAAAACATCACTTGTGCATACATGTAGACTACCACCTCCATGAAGTGATGTGCTTCATTTTTCTTCACCAGGTCACATGGATAATTAAAATGATTGATAAAATTAATATATATTATATTTTAAATATAATTATTATTATATTAAAATAATATATTACATACCTCCACACATTACCATTTTTGGAACATGATAACGTCGTTTGTGTATATGGGTGGACTACAACCTCTATAAAGCGATATGATTCGTTTTTTATTCTCACCTTATAAGGATAGTCATAAGGATATAAATAATGAATAGATATAAATTTTATAACATATTTATGAATAAATAAATTGAAAATATCATCCAATATATTTATTTTCCACCTAGTAGAAAAATTAAAACATTGTTCACACATACGCACAAACTACTGTCTCTATGAAATGAAATGATTCATTTTTTATGAATACCTTACATGGTTAGTATTAAATGTTGATATAATGAATAAATATAATAATTATAACATTTTAAACATTATAGAGTTAATTTTACCATAAACCCTTTGACCATGGTAAAAAAAATTATTTTGAGATTATAAACTGAATGTCCTCAAATCGTCCAATGTGAACTTAAACATTTTAGTAAATAAATAAAACATGGTAAAAAATTAAAAAAAGAGAATAATGATATTTAAATGAGTATGAAAAAGTATTTTATGAAATTTAAAAACTAATATTATTTGATTACTAAGGGGGGTATACATACAAAAAAATGCGTCACGACTTGAGGTAAAGGATTTTCCATTAGAATATTGTTTTGAATGTCTAAAACATGTTATCATCTATATACATGTACTTTTAAATATTTCATGAGTATTTTAATTTAGTATTAAAAGGTTAATTATATTCATTTAGACTATATTATAAATTATTTTTATGGTTTTAGGAAGGAAAATTTTCTATATTTTCTATATGGGTAATTTTTGACTATTTTCATAAGTATAAAAAGAATGTTTTTTAATATATATATGTGGATTAACCACCTCTTCTAGTTTTCATAGAGATTATTAATTCTCATTATTACTATAAACTATAACTTGGGTTTTTAAATAATATCATATTACCACTTTTCTTTGATTTTTTTATGATTTTATAAGGAAAATGATATTTCTCCTTATTATTATGAAAAAATGGAAAGTATTTTTCTTATGGGATCAAATTATTTTATAATGGGTTTTGTGAAAAAATAATAAATATTAAAAAATTCATGATACAATAATTTATCACCATATATGTTGATAGGTGATCCTCATATAGTACAAGAAAATGGATG
Organism: Viscum album; assembly: GCA_963277665.1. Taxonomy (NCBI): domain Eukaryota; kingdom Viridiplantae; phylum Streptophyta; class Magnoliopsida; order Santalales; family Viscaceae; genus Viscum; species Viscum album. Next base: position 1,110,893,845 of record OY728137.1, read on the forward strand.
ATCCACATATAACTCTCCAATGCATTTGGATAAGGATTTAGGCTTCGAATGTGAAAATAATGGATAATACTAGGTTAGCTACTTTTATAAAATTAACATATATTTAGTTATTCTAACAAAGTTCAAACATGAGGGATCATATGATATGAATATAATTATCCATATATACCTATATTATTCATTTAAAAACGGTTTTTATGAAAATATTATGATTTTATAAGGTATGGAATGTTAATGAACATTTAAAGGTGAAATGTTTGTTTACCAAATAAATGTTTTCATGACTTAACACATGCCTCAGGATGTTCTCATGGGTTTTATTATTTTTTATAATGATTTTTAAATTTTTTCTTAGAGAATAGATTTATTTTTGCATATGGGAATTTTTTATTTATGTACTTGACGATTTATTGTAAAAAATGTAAAATTTTCATGAGTTTCCATGTTTTTCATTAAAATATTAGGTTTCATTTATTTTTTATATCCATTAATATGATTACTTTTAACCATTAAAATTTTTGAAATATTTTTCATACTATCAAAGTATGAGTATAAATTTTAGCATTGTCAAGATTTATGCTATGTTGAATTATTTTAGACAAATGAAAAAGTGTCATAAATGAAACCTACATTTAAACATAAAGCTCTATTTTTTGTGGACCAAATGTGAACTGTGTGAATGTGTCCAATTTTTCATGTAATTTTTTACCTAAATATCTAAAATTATAAACCATAATAATCATTAAAATCTATGAAATTTCAACCCTTATTATATATCATGTAATTATGGTTGATTATGTTATGGTTCATTGTACTTTACCAACATTAGTCTCTAAATTCACTAATTTAATCACCTTTTCATACTTATTATTGAGTATATAATATATAATAGAAGAAAATAATCCTATAATCAATATTAACTTGAATTTGTATCTCAAAAATTCTACATATTCATTGATTGGACTCTTAATTATAACCCTATATTAATGTATGATTATTTTACTTTTCATTGAAATATTTATAATAAATATAAAAGTCACCATCAAAATCTATTTGGGTACTTCAATCTACCCCTTTTAGATTTAATTTAATTACCCATTTTAATTATAAATTCAATATCATTCACCCCTTATAGAAAATAAATGAAAAGGTGAAAAGGTAGGGACTGTCCAATTCAGCCCATGACAGGCGGATGAGGTGGTGAGGGGGTGGGGTTTGGGGAAACAGTCATGGGGTTGAGTCCCTAGGATGGTTTATTTTCACCATGTCTTTCATTGTAGCATGTGTGTGTTATCGTTGGTAGTTTTACCCTCTATAATAAGTGAAATTCATATTCATCTCATGCTCCAATACTGATAAAAAAATTTTCTTTTCCTTATAATTTAATTTAAAATGTGATTAACTGAATATATGGATAAAATAACTTTTCTATAAGTAATGATATATTAATTAATCAACTCTAAGTCTGTGTAATATATCTCTACGTAGATAACTAGAGTGATTAACCTAAATATCATAGTTGTCCATAAAAAATATTATATGTGATACCAACTCAAAAAATTACATATAAGTATTATTTAAATATATTTTTATATCTAACATATACTCTCATATTAACAATCACATAAATAAATTATAGTATAAGAATATTTCGCCTTATTCTTGTTACTTTCAAGATTAACAATCTACCCCTATAATAATCAGAATTTATTCAATCAAAACATGAATGAGATACCTAACATTATTTTTACATGAACTATACTTATTTATAGATTTACATGAAATGATATCATCTAGTAGCTTTTTTATATTAACCCCCCTTTTGTAATGAAAACATTCAACTCATTATCATGGTTGGTGTTCATAAAAATAAACTCCATTTATATCTTCCTAAAAACAATTAAAGTGTTTCAAGGAGGCATCATTATACCAGTTAATGACCTCCATGATTAATAATAATTAATGCTAAAAAATAATAACATTGAGAAAGTTATCTTTATATAATAATCATCTATAATTCCTTTCACAGTGAAGCATAAAAAAATTTAACTATAGTGTATTTTTCTTGGTTCTTAATGAGAGAAAAAGGGATATGTTTAACTTCCTCCCTGAGAAAATCTTTTCCTCTTATATGTAGTTTAGTGAGAACCCTTCATGATTTCCTCTCCTTTGATTTTATAAACTGTGAAATTTATAAGAAGAATGGTATTATTTATTTTCACAATCTCTTTCTCATGTGTAATTATATTCATCACACATACTAAAAAATAAATTTCATTATTTTTTATTTAATTTTTTTTATTGAAACTACCATTTGGGATGGCTACATGACCATGTATTATTTTGAAACATGTAAAGCATGATTGGTTTTTATACATGGATATTCAATAATTATATAGTTACCCTTCTTTGGAAACCTATCAAGTGAAACATGTAGATATACTCTACCAAAGCAATCATTTTATTTCTTTCTTGGATTGATTCATTCCTTGTTTCCAACTATCTTCCAAAAACATTGATAATAATTTACCATTTTCAATGGTCTATAACATATCATTTTATCCCACAATATAAGAATTTCTTCTATGGCAGGGAATCTATCTCATAATTATTCTTGGGTGTCTATTTTTTTACCTTTTCTAGCTTCCTAAGTCAGACTCATCTCCATTTATCTTTTTTTCCTTATCTATTATGGCCTTCTTCTATTGATAGATTTTGGTACATTCATATGACCACCCTTATTTTAATTTCCATAGAATTTATCAAGATATAAAAAATATTTTCGAATTGAATAGTTTTATCATTCTGTATATACTTTACATTTTATCAACAAGGATTCAATTTTATTTAGATTGGATCACACTTATTATATCCCCCTTACAATATCTATGAATTAACAAAATATACCAATAATAAATGGCCTTGTGTTTTAACCTTGTATATAACCAACAATACTTATTTTAAGTACACATTGGGGATTTAATATACTTTCATAATATTATATATACCCTTTATGAAGTTGTGGATTTATTATAATTTTTTTCTATAGGGAATTAAGAGTAATCAGTTTACAAAAGGATGGGGGAGAATTATAGTTTATAAAATAAAGCATAAAATTTTCACTAACCTCATTATGTAGGTTTATCAGATAAAGAGTATGTTAGATTCAAAGTTTAGAAAAGACTATAATAAATGATATAAACTTACCTTATCATGAATAGATTAAATATAAACTTATGAAACATGAATATTAAAATTTGTAAAGAGATTAAGAAAAAAAATACCTTTATAACAATTATCTGAAAATTAAACTTTATAATTAAGCAAGAATAAAATAAAGACTTTAGGTATCGACAATTTTAACCAAATTTTCATGTTTTTTATTCCTCAAATAATCAAGATGTTGATAAAAATATTATAAAAAACTATATTTCCCTAGCCTTGGGAACCCTCAATCAGAATGATCAAAATAACCATTATCTTCCTATAAATAGATCGCCTCGATTAAACACAATATCATACAGAAAATTAAAAACAGAAAATTAAAAACACAAAAGGTCTTAAGTTATTTAAAAACCACACATGGATTCCATAAGACAAAACTCTTTAAAGATTAAAATATAGCACATGAGTAACAAGATGTTACAAAAGATTCAATGTAAATTTAGATATATAGTGATGAAAAATCATCATCCTCCTAAAATTACATTTCTATTTATAAGAAAATTAATAAAGGTCATATCAACATATCTGAGAGGTGGTTGCAATAGCCTTAGACAAACAAATTTTATACTTGAAAGGACTCAAAACAATATGTTTATTTGATGCTCGTAACATATTACCCCATTAAAATTTATTTGGATTTCATATGGAAAAATTAAAATCTTTTATCTGGTGAGATGATATTTTTTCATCCGATGAATTTCATAAATGTTCATCTGAAACGTGTGTTATTAAGTTTGATTAAATTCAAATGATATAATTTATATAACTTCTCTTTATAGAAATAATTATATTTTGACTTCGGAACATATATAAATCTTCATCCGATGAAATATGTAATCATTTCTTTGATGTATATAAGAAAAGTTATCTTGATTACTAAAAATATTTCTGTTTGATAAACAATATTTCTACTTTCGGTAAAATAGTTTTTTAAAAAAACATTCAAAAATTATGGAAGTATAAAAGTTATTAAAATAATCATTTTAAGGAAGTGTGTTATGATTTTCAAAACTAATAATAGTAAGTGTTTAAAGAAAAAGTTTTACTCAATAATGTCCTCCTTTTAAAAAATCACCAAATAGAACCTTATAGAGATAAAAATAATGTTAAAAATAAAAAAAAATTACTCTCCATATATCATATAATTTCTATTTTTTACCTATGACCTATTTATTTCTACCCCCTATTTTAGATTTTATAATATTCTGTCCAAACTGTTCAAAATTTTTAGACTTTATATTCAGGAGTTCAAAACCATTCTCCCCCTTTCTGATTTAAAAAAAATAAGGATATATAGAAGGTAGAAAGTGTACTTTAAATGTTTGGGAAATAAATTTTATATGAAACAAAAAATAATAATTAAAAAAATATAATACATATATTCAATAATCAGTATTATAGTAACATTTAACCCATTGAATTGGAACCATCTATACAAAAAATATTAAGTAGTACATCCCTGAAAAATATGATTGAGTTATTAATTTTTTTAAGAGTATCAATGTTTTTTCTAAAGGTATTCCAATATAATCTTCATTTTATTCACATCATGATGATAATTATATAACTCGTCTAAGGATTTCTTCATATTTAAAACTTCTCCATATAGAAATTAAAACTTATTTTTTCATTATTGAGATTGTAGTCTTATTCTTCTAAATATTGAAATTTACTACTTTCACTATGGTTTTCTTACAGAACGACTATAATTTTCTTTTTATTTAATGTTCTTTGTAAGGATCTCAAAAATTTCTTCTTTCACATCGATTGTATTTATGAACTACCAATGTTCCATTTAGTTTTGAAAATTTTTCTAGAAACAGTTCAACCATCATTCCCTATTTTTCATATTAGTCTTCTTGATTCATAACGTAGAATTTTAGACTATCTATTGATTCTATGGTGTCACAGAAATCATAACTCATACTACATGAACACTTTTTCACTAATATATTTGATATTTTAATACCATTAATATGATAATCATAATATTTTAGATCACATACAGTGTGTTTTATCCAGAAGATAATTTCTTTTATCTTTCTAGAATTATATTTTGATCTTAGTTCAAAATATTTGAATTCTAGTTCATTCTCTACAAAAATATTATAAAGTTATTTAAAATAACATGAATTTTATAATAGATCAATATTATAGTACATGTATTTATAAATTTATTTAACTTCATGATTTATTTTCATAATTTTTTCCAACCAATTAATTACATCACTGAGATAATTTATTTTTATTTTCATTCGTTGGATAGGATTTCTAGGAGGAGAATATGTGGAGTGACTTGAATCACTATTAAATAAAGGAACTTTTGGAATTAAATTTCTTTATTCATCTTTTCCAATAGATCAATCACCATAAATTTCCATGAAATTATCATCACCATCATCAGATGGAGGTTTTTCTGATGTATGAGCCTTTGATTTTTGTTTATTTTGTTATGAGGAAACGTTATTATTCGGGTTACTCAATGAAATAATTATTACAATTTTAATAGATAATGAAGTTGATTATTCTTATAATATTTATTCAAAATACAAATTCTATTTGATATGTTCACCTAATTGAGAAATATTATTTAACATTTTCTCTCTTGGAATATGATACATTTTTTCAGTTGAAAATATTGAGCATTCCATTACTAAACTTTTTAAACTTGTTCTTGAACTTCAGGTTACACAACATCAACCACAACAATATTTAGTTATTTTATCAATTGATAAAATTTAAAAAAAATGTAACTGATTATCCTTTATGTTTTCTGGAAAAAATTACATCCAGCCAATGAAATGAACGAGGAAAAAATTTGCTTTCAATATTAACACTTGAATGCTTATGGTCAAAAAATTTATGGAAATATTTATTAAATTTTAACCACATTTCATTTTCAACCATTATATTTTAATTTTATAATTCTAAAATATTATTATGTCTTTATTCATTAAAATCTAAGGCCTTATCTTTATCCAACCCAAATTATTAATCACTGAGTTTTTTATATTAATTTATTTTAAAAAAAGAAATGAAGGATTCATCAGATATTTTTTTGAGTTTTTTTCTTGTAAAAAGAGTTTAATTTTTAACTTTTTTCTCCTACCAAATTTATATTTTGGTTTTTGAACCCCCAACCTCGGTTGGGACATTTTATGATTTTTCAAAAACATTCCTTTAATCAACTTTTTCAACCTCAGTTGAAGATTTTTTCAATTTTCAATAAAATTATTCTTAGAAGGATCATAAATAAATTTTATCTTATTTATATGTTCCTACCCAATAAATTAAATATTCCCCTCATTATTGTAGCTTCATTTTTTGATATTTTTAACTTCCTTGAAATATATAATTTTTTTTATAAAAATTAGTTGTAGAAATATCTTCAATTGATCGACCATGCTTTCACTACATCAATGACGTTGGACATATACTTCAACTAGTTGAATTTTATCATATAACATAGAAAACACAAAACATATACATCTTTTACTTTTATAGCATCTCTATCTCATTTTCTAAAAATAAGAAAATTCTAATCCCAAATTTCTATTATTCAAGCATCTGGTGAAAGATGGAAACATTTTATAACTTATTTATATGATAAAAATATAGAAGATTCTATATTCTATTTGTTAAAATATAAAAGTTTTTTAGTAATCTCATATGTTACCAAATTCACATATCCTTTGATAAGTGTATTTCATTCATATATATTTGAGGTTTTTATTGTATTTATTTTTGTATTTAATTAATTAATCTTTCCATTTTGTGAGCATTTTGACTTGTTTTATGTTTTATGGTAGGAAACATTGAATATTTAAAAAAATAATGAAAATAGGGGAATAATGAAGCTAAAAGACAGTTCATGCCGTGATCTATGCAATGTGGCATGACACCAGATTTTTGGGAGAGAATGAAACTTGAAATTATAGATCAGAACCAGTACATGTCATGTACTGAGAGTACACGATGTGTAGTTTATATTTTTCAAATGTCGTTGTGTAGGTCGTGACATGCATACATGTTGTGAATGAAAATTACACATCATATACCTTTAGTACATAATGTGACAATAGTCAAACTTCAATTTTATGAACAAGATTTCTGAAATATTCTCACGGACGTGGAGGAAACATAGATAAGAAGTACATGAAGTGTAACCCATGTATACATCATGTAAGGGTTCAAGATTCCAAAATCTGAGCTGAGATCTATGCACACGTCACACCGACTCACAAAAAGTATATCAGCATTACACTATGTGTAGTTCAAGTACATGTTGTGACTGTGGTCAAACATAACCTAATTAAAGCCTATAAATTGTGGTGTTGGCTATTTCTTTGAGGCATTCATATTCGTCCAGAGTTCAAGTCTTAGAGAGAAGATGTTCCACCCTTTTCAAGTATTTATTTCTTTCTATTATGCATTCTCCCCTTCCTACTTAGTCTCTCATTACTAGGATGAGGGAGTAAACCTATCTTTTTCTAGGGTGATGTAACCAAAGGGGAAGGAGTTGTTGGATTTAATTATTTTTATAATTCATTTTTTGGTATGCATAATTTTGTTCTTTAACTTCCAATCCTTTTATTTTTCATGTATCATGACCATCAATATTCAAGTAAAAAAGGAACATTTAAATTTTGAAACTGGCTAACCTAAATATGGAGTGACCATTGTCAATTTTAGGGAAAATAAGGTTTTAACATGGTATCAAGATAAACTTGATTCATTAACACCCTAAATTACTAGACCAAGGAAAATAGGGTATTACCGCGATAAGGAAGAGATACCATTATCATTGGACCTTCCTCATCTTGACTATGACGACAATTGTTAATGAATTAATCTATTTTCTTAAATCCAATAGATCATGATCTTGGAAATTACAAAACTTCAGCACACTTCTTAAAATTGTTTTCAAACAAAAAAATCAATCTTCATTGCTTTCTTAATATGTTTTCACAGACCAATCAATCTTCTGCTTCATTTTTACTTTTGTTTCTTCAAATCAATTAAATAAGTATTTTCTCGTCTATTTCTACAAGATTATAAAATTAAATCATTTGAGATTATAATAAAACTAAATTCAAGTTTTTGTGGGTTTGATCCAGAACATAGAGATACTACATTTTAATTAATTGAGTAGTATAGTATGGGTTTTATAATTTTTTTGCATATTACCGTAGAAAATCAAAGATTCCCTATGGGGATATCAAAATAGAATTGGTTCCAGGGATGATAGTCTTTTAGTTTTTATGATTTTAAATTTTAATTTTGATTTTGTCATTTTATTTCAATTTCTCTTTTTATGTTGGGTGTGTTCTTGCTGTACATTTCAGATTTCGTATTTGTAAATGCATGATCTCAAGAAAAAATATAAAGGAAAATAAATTTTCAATGTAAATCTCAAAGTGGATAAAATCATAAAGAAGTGTAAAGAGGACACGTCCATGGCGGGTGCAAAACATAACCAACCTACTAGAGCACTTCAAAAAGATCAGGGGATTTGGACGCTCGCTAACTATAGGTGCCCATCGAACATATGATTGAAACCAAGATTCCTAGAACCCCTCATCACTATAAATCACTTTGAGATCAAGCCATCTATAATTTTGATGATCACAAACACCGTGTAATTCACCAGACTTTGACGTGAAGTTTCAAAAAAGTATTTGGGAGACTTCCTTGCGCTCTGCCACACATTTCAATTTCAAAACGTCTGAAGCAATGCATTAAGGATTTTTCATTTATGATTTTCCTTATGATATTGGTCATAGGAATAGATTCAAAGCCAACCTACTCATTATATCACAACATTGGATGAGCTGTCTAGGAATTTCCTTACTTTCTTATTTCCACCTTCTAAATTGACGGATATATGGTTAAAAATTCTAAAATTTTGTCAATTTGATAATGAATCTATGTATTATTCCCAGGATAAGTATAAGGTCATGACACATAAATTCCATCATCATGGAATAAATCTTTGACTTCTAATAAAAACATATTATAAGGGGTTTTGACAGGAAAATAGGTTGATTCTCGACACTACATCTCGAAGATCCTTAATGAAGAAATCACATAAAGTGAGCTACAACCTGTTTGATGAAATGGAGAGTAATAGTTTCTAGTAGAAAGAATAAGGGTAATAATGGAAAGGAATTCATGAAATCAACAATAATGACTAGATTATAGTACAACTAAATTTGTTGACCATGATAATGGACATCATGATGGGCCACTAATAGAACACCCAAGGAACGTGTACAGAGTATTCCAATTATGCTGATTAAAATCATGGTAATCAATTTTAGGTTTGGTGACCACCACCATAATAATAAAAACAATAAAAACATGTCCAAGGATTTCAAATACAACAAGGGTTCCAACAATAATCATTGTAGGGGCCCACACTAACATGCCAGGTTCATTAGTTAGAGGAGATGCTAGAAACATTCATGGCCGCTTCTGGGGTTACACTCAAGGAAATAAGAGTAGAAGCATAATACCAAAATGACACATTTTAGAATTTGGAGCATCAAGTTAGCCAAATTTATGACCAAATTAGATAGAGGAAAAGAGGAGTGCTTTCAAGATTCACTTAAGAATGCCCACAAGAGGATTTAAAGTCTATAGAGCTTAGAAATGGGATGAAAATGAAAGGAAGAATAATAGAGTTTTCAGGATGGCCACCAATGAAATCAAGAGAAGAAGAAGATAAATCTAGCAAAGAAACATTAGATTCTAAAGAAGAAGATGATGAACCACCTCAGTACAATCCAATGACACATTTTCTAGAGTGAATGATGCCAAAAAAGAACAATTTGTAGAGTAATAAAATTCTTGAACACTTTAAAAAGTTTCATATTAATATAACTTTCGCATAGGATCTTGCAAACATACCAACACAAACAAAATTCTTGAAAGATATGGTTAGAAACAAGAAGAAGTAGGAAGATATTTTTATCATTCCACTCACACAAGAGTGTTAAGAAGTGGTATCAAATGACTAAAACAAGAATAAAAGATACCCATGTAGTTTTTTAGTTCCCATATTTATCATAGATAAAAAATTTGGGAAGGCTTTTTGTGGCTTAGGTGCGATTATCAATATCATGTCATACATGAAAATCAAGAGTTTGGGATTGGATGGACTAAATTCTACAAGAGTACATCTCTAACTAGTAGACTCAACTCTGAAATTCTAAAGAGGAGTCATCAATGAAAACCTAATCAAAGTTGACAAATTCTACTTCCCTATCAACTTCCTAGTTCTATATATGGATGAGGAGAGAAATAAACCCATTCAGAGAAGGACATTTTCTTCCATAGGGCATGCACTGATTGATGTTTAGAATGGATAAATCTGTCAGAGATTTGGATTTGATCATGTGAGTTTCAACATCCATCGAGCAACGAAGAAATACAATGTGAAAGAGGATATTGGGTTTGTAGAAAGATAAATAGCTGATGTCAAGGATGTTGTTGAGATTGAGGAGTTTCTGGAGTTAGATGCTATTATGGAAGAGGATGATTCACCAGAGAAGAAATAGATGCTAAAGACCAAGACCACTGAACCTGAAAGAGATTCTGACTCCAAAATATTTTATAAAGGACAAAAGGAATGGATGATTCATGAACTTTCATTTAGTTCATCATGATTGGGGGAAAATGGTGGATTTTTCCAATAGAGATAAAGTAAGTACTACCATCCATAAGAATCATGTTGTTCAATGAAAAAGTACAGGGGCCAATCTACATGGATATGACACAGCTGAGGCTATTCATGAACCTTGAAGAGGTAAAAATTTTTCAATCATATATTACATGATTTGAAGATGAAGAAGGTTTGTTTGGTCCAACGACGTTAAAATAAATCACTTCTAGGAGGTTACCCACGTTTTTTTTATATTTTATAAATTTATAGGAATTACTTATCTCACTCCGAATATTTCAAAATTCATTGAAAATGTAATATGATTTCACTTGTTTTTTTTAAATTTACTAGACCATCAAGTCCTAGGACAGCAGTAAGTAATAGGAAGGAGCAGGCAGGACCTTCACAACCATTATTAAAGAAAAAATTTCATGTGGGGTAAGAGTATCAATTATGTATTTTTCTACTGTATTCCCCAAATTTTAGAAGGATTTATAGATTTAACTACTAATTTCATGGTCGCACATGAGTCATTATTTAATCAACTGATATAGGAGAAATAAAATTCTTTGGACAATTATCAAGCAATGTATTTAAATTTCTTTGTCAATAAAGTTGAATGAGAAAAAATGGGGAAAATAATTAGTTGAGATATGTACGTGGATTATGATATGATAAATCAGGAATTATAAGATCATGTTAATCATTGTAGAGGATTTTTTTTTGAGAATTTTCATGTTTTGAATTTCTTATATTTAAATTAATTGATTAAATTATTCATATGCATTACCATGAGTAATTAAATCAACCATTAACCTCATTCACGATACAACCACTAAGACAATATTTTTCCATTCTTTCTATAGTATATTTCTTCAGAAACTCAGGAATGTTTGCTTTTAGAACTCTATTTGCAACTTATTGAAGCTATGGCGGAATAGAATCATTTTTAAAATGTTTGAGGCTTTATATTTTGTGATCCCTTTATCTTGAGACCCACCTTACACCAATAATCTTTAAACCTAAACAATCCATGAATATCCTTGTTAAAAAGTAATCCATGATACAAGCCTATTTTGTCAATTCTTACCATACTCTAAATATTTTTCATGATATTTAAAATAATAAGTGTTGGAGAGGAACATTATTGGGTGTATTAGGATATAATTTATAATGGATATTTTACTGTGGGATTTTCTAATGTGATATGGGGAAGGACATGTATAATTCATTATAATTCATTTTTCACGTCTCTTGCTTAAAAAAACATTTGAAAAAATGGGTTCTATTTTTGGATGATCAGAAACTACCATTTTCCATACTAAGAATTTTTTATCATGTGTTGTTGGGTGGTGGATTTGATATTTTCCCGGAGAATATCTTTCAAAAAAAACAAAAAAATAGAGTTGGATTCATTCATTGTGTTTACGAGTATCATGGGACCACTTTGAGATTTTTGGGGGGAAGAGAGTGATGAAATTTTTAATGGGGGATTTTTTTTGGAATCCTCATGTTTTAATCATTTTTTAATGATCACATATCCTACAAATCATGTTAATTCAATTTAATCTATCTCAAATCATGTATAGAGATGGGTGGTATCTTTATGATTTAAATAAACTTACACTAGATCCTATTAATCCTAAACCCTTCTTGATTATTGTAACCTATGATTAACTTTGCTATATAATGATTTATTATATGAATGATTAATTCTAATTAATTCTGTGAATATTACTGCTTATGTCTATATACATATATTTTCTTAATTTTGAGAAATCGTGAGTTTTCCACTGGTTTTGGTTTTCTAGAAAAGGACCTAGATAGCGTGACCCACACACTATGACCCAGACACCGTGACCCACACACTGTGACCCAGACACCGTGACCTAGACACCATGAGCTAGAAACTCTGGCCAAAACATTGTGACATATACACCATGACCAGTTTTAGATCTCATGAAGTCTATAACACTTGTTCCATGCTACCATCACTAAGACACCATTCGAATTTTGGAAAATCACCAGACACCATGATTCTAACACCACATCTGAGCTACCGGTTATTGATCTCAATACAACTATTGACGTGTGTCCTTGTCGCGAGGATGGTCAAGTTTACATTTATAAAGACCCAAAATATAGCACAGTGGCTAACCTCGGGGTCTCTCTCAAGGAAGTAGTGTCGAGAGACCTAGTGGTTTGTTCCGAAAATCTTTTTGTATTTTTAAATATTTTTAAAACAATAGAACACTAACTCTAAGGTAACACTAAAAAGTGCTGAAGAGCACAGTGGATGTGGAACAGTGATGAACAGATGAGAAACAGAGATGGAGAAGTGTAAAAACAAGGATACACAGGACAAAAACTAGAAAAGAAAACATACGCAGACACAACACAAGACACAGAACGAACAAATAAAAGGACACCAAGACACAGAAGAGAAAAGTTAGCGAGAACAAGGCCGAACCCAGGCTAATCCACCCCTACTAACCTTCCTAGTTCAACACGAGCAATTCTCAAATTTGTACAGTCCATGATTGATGTCTCGGATCACGCACCAGTCTCCCCTAGAAATTAAACACTCAAACATAGAATTTCGTCCATGATCAGGCATTCCTCTAGTCTGCAAGGTGATTCACCCAGCAAAGTCATTCTGGAATGAATTTCTCACAATCCATAATGATTCCACTAAGATCGTCACATTGTACAACTGATCTTGATTCTCAGTTCGATAAATCAAGACAGGAAGGGGAGAAGAAATAAAACAAGAAAGTAGAAAATATTCCTATGAAGATCTTGCTCTCACAAACTCTAACACACAGATGCGATATACCAAGGCGAATAAAAAGAAAGTGATCGCATTAGTGTGCAGATCTCCAGATTGTGGTGGGTTTTATAAACTGGATCCCGCCACGCAAATTAGATCTCCATTTCTGGAGATTCGAGATCACAACGCAAAAAGAGAAAGAAGAAACGACACACATAATTAAACATTACTAACATCACAATTAAATTAATTAAACAGAACACAAGTATTTACAGATGCAATTAAAAACACCAGAAACAGAGCAGCAGAGGGGAGGTGGAGAATGGAGGAGCAGGTCCCGTCTCCAGGTCGAAGATGATCCCTGTCTGTGAGAAGTGGATGATATGGGTGGTGAATCGGGAATAGAGTGTCCTCCTCCCACCGTGGAATGATGCCCTCCCCCGGTTACTCTGTTATGCCCTACGACCTCCCTTCCTTCCTCCCTTCCTATCCGAGAGGGGTTAAGAGAGTCCCGCTATTCAGGGATGAAAATTGAAAAATAAAACTAACAGGCAATGTCAATCCATGTGGCGCCTATTTGAGTGCGCGCCATCAGCTTTTAAGTGAACTCTCGGTGAGTGTACCATCGCTTGCAACGAACTCAAGAATCTTTCGCGCCTTTCCCATGAACAATTTCTTTTATCACCGCTTTATGGAATAGCTCCCCCTACACGAAGAAATGCACGTGAGTCAAAATAGAAAAACTAAAATAAAACTATTAAATATCAAATATTATAACACAAATTAAAAAAATACTTATTAATATATATATATATATAATACCTAATATTATTATTACTAATATATGTAAATATAATTATTATATTTATTAATAACGTATTTTATTATAACATATTAATACTATATATAAGTGTTTATACTTTTTTCTAATATACCTATAATTATTATAGTATTTTATAAGATATATAATACATAATATATGTTGTATTATATGTGATATATATATTATATAATATATTATGATTATATTATATGTTATTATAAAAAACTAAAAAAAAAAGAAAAGTGGAGGGTGCGGGTCTGGATAAAAGGAGGAGAGGGTTTCGTGCGGCGGAGGAGAGGGCAAGGGGGAGACCGCAGTGCAGGCTTCGGGTGGCTACAACGAAGCTTGGTCCGGTGGTGGTGCATCGGTGGCGGTCAGAGGTTGGGGTCTGCGGAAGAGGGCAGGCGGCGACCGTGCGGGTTCAATCTCGGAGTAGGCAGGCGGCGGCTCGAGCAGAGGGCTTCGGCTTGAGGGAGAGGCCGACTTCACTGTGCAGGTGTTCCGGGGAGATGGCGGTTCGAGTTGATGTTCGGTTCCAAGCAGGGGGCGATGGCACACAGTAGGGGCGCCGGTGGCTTTGGGTGAGGTTCAAGTGGTTCTGCAGCCTCAAAACCGACGATATAGGTTTTATTTTGCTATGAAAATAGGTTAATCGATTTTCTTGTTTATCCAAATTGGTTTTTTCCCAGAGTATGGTCTAGATTAGCTGCTGTTGAATCTTCAATTGTTATGTTCTTTGATTTGGTTTTAATCTGATGTTGCGAATTTGCTGCGGTGGTTATAATTTTCTTGAATGTGTTGCTAGATGGAAGAGTAGTGAAGAAATAAGGGTTCCGGGGAGGAGCTCAGGCGAGATCATCCAGCGGCATGGGCTTCGGGTGGCTCTGCGTATCCGTGAGGATAGTATCGGTGAGAATTTTCAGAAAAGGCTATAATGGTGGGGAAGGGTGGAGGTGTAACGGTGAGGAAAAAGGTATCGGTAAGGATGGAAACAATTGTGTGTATCAGTAGCTAGAATAGTGTATCAGTAGACTGGATATAACGGTAGACTGGAAAATAGTAACAGTGAGGTATAGCAGTAGCAGTGAGGCAATATAATGGTGGACTGGAGCAGAAATGGGGTAACGGTGAGGTTGAGCAAAATAGGGTAATGGTGAGGTTTAATGGGGCGGTAAAGGTGAGGTTATGTAATGGTGGACTTAGCCTGGCGGTGAGAAAAAATGGAAATGGTGAGGTGTGGAGTAGCAGTGAGGTAATAAAAGGGTTAACAGTGGGGTTGGTATAACGGTGAGGTAGGCTGGGCTAACAGTGAGGAGTAGCAGTGAGGGATGTGGAGGTTGGGTAACGGTGAGGTCACCGCTAGCGGTGAGGTTTTTGTGTATCGGTAGCAAGGTCACCGCTACGGGTCGGACCGTGCGACTGCAACACCTGCGATAAAAACAACAAAAAAAATTAAATAAATAAAATAAATAAATAAAAAATGAATAAATGAATAAATAAATTACATAGAATAAAATTAAAAAACACAAAGTTAAGTAAAATAAAATTAATGGAACTTTATTTACACAATTGAATTAATTTGGGTTAAAAATTTATAAACATACATAATTAAAGAACAAATTAAAATATTTATAATTAATTGCTTAAATTAACTGACCAATTAATTAAAGAACTAATTAAATTAAAGAATAAACATATTAAACGAATAAAATTAAATTGTTGAAACTAATTAAATTATTGAAAGATTGAAAACAAAAAGAGTTATTTATTCACGATTTAAAGGATAAGGCAATAATTAACTTAATTAATGAATTAAGTAAACTAACTGGAATAACAAATTGTAAAATTAAAATAATAAGTAAATAAAAGTCTAATTGGCGAGACTAAGTTAATTTAAGACTTATTTAAAATGACACTAATGTACATCAAAACACACGTTTTAGACTAAAATTGATTATTTAACATAGGAATGTGCAAAAACACAACAATTATCAATTATTTAATAAAAACAACATTTTAATATAAAAAAGTCAAGAAAATATACACAAAAGATGTGGCAAAGAGTGCAAAAACACTGCCACATCAAACTCCCCCACACATAAATCCTTGTTTGTCCTCAAACAAGTACATGCCTTTGACTTTAAAAAAAACTATTATTTTTGAATTTCAGCTCAAAAAGTGAATGATTGAACTTAAAAATCCAAATGAACAGGACCAAATAATGAGTCAGGTTTTTCAAAGGTATTCAAAAATGATGTCCTGCCTAGCTTGAAATACTCATTGGAAGTCAAAAGCCTCACAAATTCATATACTGTAAAGTATGTCATGCCTCTTATGTGTAATCATTAACCATCCTACTTCACCTTCCAATTCAAGTATTGATTCAAGTAGTGTTGACAGGTTAGAAGAAGTGGAACTCAAAAACTTAACCAAGGGCACCTTCTATTCTCACCTTCCCCTAGGTTCCAAGAATTAAAATCCATTAAATTGATCACTTTATTGATTCAAATCATATGAAAATTAACCAATTCAATTGCTCCCTTCTTCATCTGGGTTCAAAATTCCCCTCACCTTAACGAGTTCATTTTTGACAACGGCACTTTATTTTACTTTTTCCCAGCCATATTCCATGTCCAGAGCACTGTGTATAGAACTTATTGAGATTGAAATTGGCTTTATTTATTCATAGAAACACACCCAGTCCACCTTGTCTCTGATACTCACCGTGGGATCCCATTTTCCCATTTTACTCCAGTTACAAAGGACTAAATTAATAATCATTTGAATTGACTTCCTAAAGTGATGGAATATTATATTTTAAAAATGTGATTCCCCTGGGTTCCAGTAAGAACAAAAAGTTACCCTAAGCCATGATCCTTACTCCATAGAACCTATCATGTCATACTCTCATCCTCAGTTCCTAAACAGAAAGGTTCATAGAGTCAGTGAACAATTGCACTCAGCAATCATTCATGATTAACAGTTTCTAACTAAGTGACACTCTCAAGTTCCAGCAACAATTATCCACTAAATAAGACATAATTGAAGTACTAGTGGACATAGAATGACCATCATATGATAAACGAATTTGAAAAAAATTGAAGGAATTTTGAACCAATTTTTTTGAAAAATTTTGATCATTTTTTTAAACAAACACAAACATGGGTTCAAGAAGGGGGAATTCGACATGAAACTAGAATGACCCCTCTCCCCCACACATAAACCCCAACATTGTCCCCAATGTTTACTCTCAAGGTGAAGACAGTTAATGTTCAAAACAAATGGAAATTTTAGTTGAAAAAGGACATGGAGGGGTATCAATTAAGTTCAAAAAATTTCTTTGGCACACAAAAAGTGAAAGAAAATAAAAACAAAAAACAAAATAAAAATAGAAGAACCCAACCCCACCAACTATCACTAGCGATAAGTATAGTTATATTACTAATCTATTCATGCTTTGAATAATTTTGAGCAGACAAAAGATTTTAAAATTTTACTTCAAATAGTAGCATGAGTAACAAAGATGTGCAACAACAACATAAAGAAAATAAAAAAAGTGGGTGAAAGCATGTTGTAGGAAATCAGCTCAAAATAAATTTTCAACTAAGTAGATATTATCAAGCTAACACCCTAGCATAAAACATAGTCCAAGAGTTTCAAAAATAAGTTGAGATACCCCCACACTTAATTCACAGCAACATGCAATAAAAATGTGAAGAGTAAAACATTGCAGCGTAAAACAATTCTCCCCTGAATGTGCAGCTTCTCAAATTTAAAAATGTCTCCCTTTTATTTCCATGTGCATGAACTCTGGATGCTACAGTTGAGAACTTATATAATGAAACAAGTTGACATTAGTGTTCAAGATTTGAAATCTCAATAAAAATCAACCATAGAGTATGAGTTAGGGAGTGTTATCCATGATCTTCAGTGTACTCTTCCTCTGGGAATTGAATGATAGCCACGTGGAATCTACTTCCTGTTTATTATCCTAAGAAAACAACACTCAAATTAAAAACAACATGCAAAAAGAAACTAAAGCATGAAATGAAAAGGGATAATCCTGGGATAACCCCCCAAGGGGTGCTGTAGTTTGACTGTCCATAGCTGGACAGTCCTTAGATCAACCCCAGTCTGAAGGGGGATTTAACTTCTTACTCAGAAACCACCAGCTGTGATTCATTCCAACTTTAGTCACTTGCCATCTTTTGAGTACCCCATGTGCTTCTTCAACCACATTCCCCTCCTGGTCATTGATGTACTTCATGTTGAATGATGGAGGGGAATACACAAGGTAGGGGTACTTCCCTACTTCTGCTTGAGGATGAGTGTGTACAAGTTGTAATGTTGGAAAACTTGGATGTGACTTGTATTCTGGTTCAATCCAATAAAAAATTTACTCTTGAAAAGCAATTAATGTGTCATCATCCACTTGTAAACTTGTGCACAGCTCCAAAAATTCATCTTCAAAAATAACTCCCAAACTGGAAGTGACATCCAGAATTGGAAGTTTCTTTAACTCTTCAACAGATTCAACCTCAACTTCCTCACTCACCAGAAAATCACAAAAGTGCAAAGTATCTTCAATACCTGCACAGGGAGAAACACAAGTAAAATCAGATTCGATGTAATCCAAGTTGAATAAAAATATAGCTTCTTCAATAAAATTGTTAACTCCCTTTATCAATGCTGCTTGTTCCTCCTAGTGATGGAATAATGATCCTGGGAGAGGGTCCATGGCAAGAGCGAGGTAGTCAACCTCCTCCAGCCTCTCTTCAAAACACACCACCTCACTTGTTGAGTCTTCTAAGGAGAATGATATAATGTCATGTGTTGGTTCCAACTTTTGAAGCAATGAAAAATCATTAGAATAGTTATTGCAATAAAAATCATTAGAATGGAAATTAGGGAAAAATGATCATCAAAGAAATGCCCCGCATTATGAATCATTAAAAGATCCATCTCCTGCCAGCCATTGAAAACATCCTCAAAAATTGGTACTTGAATTTCCAGCTTTGACTCCAGGGGACAATCCATAACAAAGTTGGGAAAATCTTGTTTTTTTCTTCCTTTTTTCTTTCCTTCTCGACTGTTTTCCAGAAAATTGGGCTTCAGTGGGAGGTGGTGGTACTGCACTGTCGTCCTGGTATCCCTTGACCTTATCAATGGCTAGTTGCATCAATTGCATGATCTCATGAGAATAAGATGTCTCCTCATCAGTAAGTTCTCGATTCTCCCTTTCATGCATCCGACTTTTAAACATAGCAACAGCCTCCTCAAGCTCTTGAACTGGGTCAAACAGTGACATTATATTAGATTCGTTAGAGTTCATCACTGTGTGTGTGTGTTTCTTTTTTTTATGTTTTTATTTGTTTTAAAATAAAATAAAAATTGGAAAACCCACTGAGGCACTCGTTTCTTCCCCGGCCACAACGCCAAAATTTGACGTGCGTCCTCGTCGCGAGGATGGTCAAGTTTACATTTATAAAGACCCAAAATATAGCACAGTGGCTAACCTCGGGGTCGCTCTCAAGGAAGCAATGTCGAGATCCCTAGTGGTTTGTTCCAAAAATCTTTTTGTATTTTTAAATATTTTTAAAACAATAGAATAATAACTCTAAGGTAGCACTAAACAGTGTTGAAGAGCATAGTGGATGTGGAACAATGATGAATAGATGAGAAACAGAGATGGAGAAGTTAAAAAATAAGGAGACACAGGAAAAAAACAAGAAAAGAAAACAGACGCAGACACAACACAAGACACGGAACAAACAAAGAAAAAGACACCAAGACACAGAAGACAAAAGTTAGCGAGAACAAGGCCGAACCCAGGTTAATCCACCCCCTACTCACCTTCCTAAATCAACACGAACAATTCTAAAATTTGCACAGTGCATGATTGATGTCTCAAATCACGCACCAGTTTCGCCTAGAAATTAAACACTCAAACATATAATTTCGTCCATGCTCAAGAATTCCTCCAGTCTTCAAGGTGATTCACCAAGAAAAGTCATTCTGGAATGAATTTCTCACAATCCAGAATGATTCCACTAAGATCGTCACATTGAACAACTGATCTTGATTCTCAGTTCGAGAAATCAAGATAGGAAGGGGAGAAGAAATAAAACAAGAAAGTATAAAATCATCCTACGAAGATCTTTCTCTAGCTAACTCTAACTCGTAGACGCGATCTACCTAGGCAAATAAAAATAAAGTGATCGCATTAGTGTGCGGATCTCCAGATTGTGGTGGGTTTCATAAACTGGATCTCGCCGCGCAAATTAGATCTCCATTTCTGGAGATTCGATATCAGAGCGCAAAATGAGAAAGAAGAAACGACACACACAATTAAACATTACTAACATCACAATTAAATTAACTAAACAGAACACAAGTATTTACAGACACAATTAAAAACACCAGAAACAGAGCAGTGGAGGAGAGGCGGAGAATGGAGGAGCAGGTCCCGTCTCCAGGTCGAAGATGATCCCTGTATGTGAGAAGTGGATGATATGGGTGGTGAATCGGGAATGGAGTGTCCTCCTCCCGCCGTGGAATGATGCCCTCCCCTGGGTACTCTGCTATGCCCTACGACCTTCCTTCCTTCCTCCCTTCCTATCCGAGAGGAGTTGAGAGAGTCCTGCTATTCAGGGATGTAAATAGAAAACCAAAACTAACAGGCAATGTCAATCCACATGGCACCTCTTTGAGAGCGCGCCACCAGATTTTAAGTGAACTCTCAGTGAGTGTACCATCCCTTGCAATGAACTCAAGAATCTTCCGTGCCTTTCCCGTGAACAATTTCTTTTATCACCGCTTTAATGAATAGCTCCCCCTGCACGAAGAAACGCACGTGAGTCAAAATAGAAAAACTAAAATAAAACTATTAAATATCATATATTATAACACAACTAAAAAAATACTTATTAATATATATATATATAATACCTAATATTATTATTACTAATATATGTAAATATAATTATTATATTTATTAATAACGTATTTTATTATAACATATTGATACTATATATAAGTTTTTATAATTTTTTCTAATATACCTTTAATTATTATAGTATTGTATAAGATATATAATACATAATATATGTTGTATTATATGTGATATATATATTATATAATATATTATGTTTATATTATATGTTATTATAAAAAACTAAAAGAAAAAGAAAATAAAATAAAAAAAAGAAAAGTGGAGGGTGCGGGTCTGGATAGGAGGAGGAGAGGGTTTCGTGCGGCGGA
Source organism: Viscum album (assembly GCA_963277665.1). Lineage (NCBI taxonomy): Eukaryota > Viridiplantae > Streptophyta > Magnoliopsida > Santalales > Viscaceae > Viscum > Viscum album. The sequence goes on from OY728137.1 coordinate 1,110,915,586, forward strand.
GGAGAGGGAAAGGGGGGCGACGACAGGGCAGGCTTCGGGTGGGTACGGTGAGGCTTGGTCTGGCGGTGGTGCGTCGGTGGCGGTCAAAGGTGGGGGTCTGCAGAAGAGGGCAGGCGGCGACCGTGCGGGTTCGAGCTCGGAGCAGGCAGGCGGCAACTCGAGTGGAGGGATTCGGCTTGAGGGAGAGGCCGGCTTCACTGTGTAGGTGTTCCGGGGAGATGGCGGTTCGAGTTGATGTTCAGTTTTGAGCAGGGGGCGATGGCACACAGCAGGGGCGCCGGTGGCTTCGAGTGAGGTTCAGCTGGTTCTACAGCCTCAAGACCGACGATACAGGTTTTAGTTTTCTATGAAAATAGGTTAATCGATTTTCTTGTTTATCCAAATTGGTTTGTGCCCAGAGTCTGGTCAAGATTAGCTGGTGTTGAATCTACAATTGTTATGCGCTTTGATTTGGTTTTGATCTGATGTTGCGAATTTGCTGCGGTGGATATAATTTTCTTGAATGTGTTGCTGGATGGAGGAGTGGTGAAGAAATAAGGGTGCAGGGGAGGAGCTCATACGAGATCATCCAGCGGAACGGGCTTCGAGTGGCTCTGCATATCAGTGAGGATAGTATTTGTGAGAATTTGCGGAAAAGGCTGTAACTGTGAGGAAGGGTGGAGGTGTAACAGTGAGGAGATAGGTATCGGTAAGGATAGAAATAATTGGGTGTATTAGTAGCTGGAATAGTGTATCAGTAGACTGGACATAACGGTAGACTTTAAAGTAGTAACAGTGAGGTATATCAGTAGTGGTGAGGAAATATAACAGTGGACTGGAGCAGAAATGGGGTAACAGTGAGGTTGAGCAAAATAGGGTAACAGTGAGGTTTAGTGGGGGCGGTAAAGGTGAGGTCATGTAACGGTGGACTTAGCCTAGTAGTGAGAAAAAATGGAAATGGTGAGGTGTGGAGTAGCGGTGAGGTAATAAAAGGGTTAATGGTGGGGTTGGTATAACAGTGAGGTAGGCTGGGCTAACATCGAGGAGTAGCGGTGAGGGATGTGCAGGTTGGGTAACGGTGAGGTCACCGCTACCGGTGAGGTTTTTGTGTATCGGTAGCAAGGTCAGCGCTACGGGTCGGTCCGTACGACTGCAACACCTGCGAAAAAAACAAAAAATAAAATTAAATAAATAAATAAATAAATAAATAAATAAAATTAAATAGAATAAAATTGGAAGACTCAAAGTTAAGTAAAATAAAATTAATGGAACTTTATTTACACAATTGAATTAATTTGGGTTAAAAATTTATGAACATACATAATTAAAGAACAAATTAAAATATTTATAATTAATTTCTTAAATTAACTAACCAATTAATTAAAAAACTAATTAAATTAAAGAATTAACATATTAAACGAATAAAATTAAATTATTGAAACTAATTAAATTATTAAAAGATTAAAAACAAAAAGAGTTATTTATTCACGATTTAAAGGATAAGGCAATAATTAACTTAATTAATGAATTAAGTAAACTAACTGGAATAAAAAATTGTAAAAATAAAAGAATAAATAAATAAAAGTCTAATTGGAAAGACTAAGTTAATTTAAGACTTATTTAAAATGACACTAATGTACATTAAAACACATGTTTTAAACTAAAATTGATTATTTCGCACAGCAAAGTGAAAAAACACAAAAATTATCAATTATTTAATAAAAACAACATTTTAATATAAAAATGTCAAGAAAATATACACAAAAGATGTGTAAAAGAGTGCAAAAACATGGCCACATCATCTATCTCATCATTAATGTCTTACCACTCAAAGGAAAATAGAATACATTGTTTCGTGATGAAATCATTTCCATGAATACACCGTTTATAGACATACTGTGACACCATTATTTAATTTATTTTTTCATTTTCAATTTAATTTATAAAGGTAATATTTGAGTCATTTAAAGGAACTAACAAAATTAATGTTTCTTTGTAGACATGTAACATGACAGTATGAGGTATGTGGTGTATAATACATGCATCCTGTCAGCTCCAACGTCTGAAATTGCAATTAAAAAGGAAGATAAAACGGGTTGAAAAAACATATACATGAAAGAAGAGCAGATGCATGAGAATTTTTTAAGAGGGAACTGATACATGTAATAAGATACAACTGAGGAACACACAAATCACTCTCAAATCCAAAGGTTGGACTATAATACATCAGAATCAAAATCATCATCGTAGTACCAACTCCACAAAGAACACGAGCTAGATCTAACTGGAAACTAGTGCACCGGAGTTGTGATACTCTTTTTTTCACAAGAGGACTCGATACTTGCATCTATTTCATCCTAAAATTCCATATCTGCATATAATAACACTCAAGGGACTTCTAACCTTATCTCATCATCTTTTCTCTCTTGTGTACTATTTTTAGCTTTTGAGTAGTGTGTGTGTGTGTTTTTATTAAAACACACATTGTCTCCTACACTTAACTGGAAGATACAAGATAGCCTTCCTCTCATATCTTTTTACAGTGTTTTACTCCTATAGATATGTGTTGAAGAGGTCCTTGTGTGACATGGTAGTCTATACCAATGAAGAGCTGTGGAAGAGGTCGTGTGACCTGGATAGTCTAGTGCACTGTTGTTTACCCTGATCTAGGGTGTGGATCATGTTTATTAATATAGAATTCTTTGTGGAAGGTGATCACCAAGTGGAGTGAATTACGTCTCAGCTTGAGATTGAACCACTTGTTTTATCCACTGTGTTTTATAATTTAGTTTTTCTCTGCTTTATTGTATATTTCAGATAACACTATATTTTACATTGAATGTTAATCTTGGATAGAAGTTATAAATGTTTTTGTCTTATTATAATAGATTCAAAAGTAGTATCAATAACTCATATTGGCATTACTAACAATTAATCAATCTTCCGAGCGGTTATTTGTATAGTCAAACCTTTTATAACCATATTAACTTGATTAACTGTGTTGTATTCATTTTTTTATTGAGGATCCCTTTTAAGAAAAATTATTAACGAAAATTTTAATAGATGCTCACTTCACCCCACCCCCTCTTGAGTCCTCTAATTCAAACAACAACATTCATTGAGCTTCTTTTGATATCATGAAAAATGATTCAGGGTCAAACCTCTTTTTTGAGCTTATCTTTTTATATCATTTACCTACTTTCCCTAAAGCATCAGAGTAATTTGAACCTTAATAGTGAATCCCTCAAGATTAATTGTGATTATTTATTTATGTAGTGTATATATAATATACATTTCAAGCATATATAAAGTTACATGTTCTTGAGGTATGTGTAGAATTCTATTTACAATTGTACCCTTATGATGAGAAAAAAAATTCATGTGAGGTAAATTTAAAGTGGTATGCATATAGATAATGAATTGAAAAATGAAAATGATGAATGAAAAGATTTTATTTTTTCAAATAATAAAATTAAAATACTTGGTTCTCTTTTTTCCTTGAAAAGTGAGGCCTTAATGAATTTTCCTATGTGATGCTACAAAAATTGATTTTCCATTTGATCAATTTATTTTATTGAAATTGAATTTGATGCATATTAAGGTGAAAATACTTTATAGTATGTTGAGATTCCATTCTTGAGGATAAGGTTTAAATAAAGTGTATGGGTATTTGTTAAGTGTATTTAAAGTATATATTTTTAAGTGTTTTATTGTATTAATTTGTGTATTTATTAGATTAATCTTCCCAATTTGTGAGTGTTTTACTTGTTTAGGTTTTATGGTATGAAACATTGAATATTTAAAAAATTAATGAAAAGCGGTGGAAGTGGAGCTAAAATACAGCTCACGCCATGAACAGAGCAAAGCGATGTGACATTGTATTTTTGAGAGAGAAGGAAGATGAAAATTCTATAGCAGAACTAGTAAATATTGTGTACTGAGAGTACACGATGTGTAGTTTTAGTTCGTGTCATGCCGTTGGACAGGTCGTGACTTGCATACATGATGTGAATGACATTTACACATTGTGTACCATTAGTACATGATGTAATGTTAGTAAAAATTCAAATTTATAAATGAGATTTGTGAAAGATTCTTGCAGATGTGGAGGAAACACAGATAAGGAGTAAAAGATGTGTAAACCAAGTATATGTCATGTAAGGGGTCAGAATTCCAAACATCTCAGCCGAGATCCATGCATACATCACACCGACTCATAAAAAAGGATGGGAATTACACGATGTGTAGTTAAAGTCCATGTGGTGACTGAGGATGGAAATAACTCAATTGAATCCTATAAATTGGGGGCATTGGATGCTACTTTGAGACATTCAGATTCAGCTAGAGTTCAAGGCTTGGAGTGATGATGTTGTAGCCTTTTTGAGTCTTTCATTATTTCCTTTATGAATTTATTTTATTATCCCCTTCCCTCTTATTATCTCACCACTAGGATGAAGGGGTAAACCCATATTGTTCTAGGGTGATGTAACCAGAGGGAGGAAGGTACCGTTGGATTTAATTACTTTCATAATTCATTTCTTTGCAGTGAAAAATTTAATTCTTCAACTTTAAATCCCTTTCTTTTTTATCATAACCACTGATATTAAAATAAAAAATGATCATTTACATTGTTCAAATGAATACCCCAAATATGGCATGGAAATTTTCAATTTTAGGGGAAATCAAGTTTAAACATGGTATCAAGATAAACTTTATTCTTGAGTTCCCTAAATTACTGGACTAAGGGAAATAGTTTATCGTCGTGTTATGGAGAAGATACCATGATCATTGTACCTTCCTCATCTGGACTCTGACACCAATCATTAATTAATTAATCTATTTTATTAAATTTAATTTCATCTAAACCTAGAAATTAAAAAACATCAGAATGACTCTTAAAATTGTTTTCAAACCAACAAATCAATCTTCTTTAATTTCATAATATGTTTTCAAAAACCAATATATCTACATTTTTAATTTCACTTTTCTTTATTCAAACAAATTAAAAAATTATTTTCTCATTTATTTCTTCAAGATAATAAAATTAAATCTTTTGAAATTATAATTAAACTAAATTCACTATCTTTGTGGGTTCGATCCTAAACATACAAATACTACATTTTAATTAATTGGGTAGTATAGTTTGGGTATAATAATTTTTTTTTATAGTACCATAGGGAATCAATGATGCCATGTGGGGATATCATCCATCAAGGTGTATTTTGAATAAATTGGAAATTTTTTGGTATTCAACTTGTGTTATTTTCCAAAAAACACAAAAGATATAAATTTTAATCCATATTATTTAGTAAATTTGGATATAGTAAAAATATCCATTACTAACTGATGATAATGTAAATCAAATTCTTGCTATTAAACACAGAGAGATACTCATTCATGGAAACCTATAACTAATTTTATTATAAATCCATACTTTTCATCATAATATTTTTCTATCAAGAACTCTTTGAATAGAATCATGTTAAAGTAGTTTCTAGAAAAACCCATCTGATTGAGAAATTATACCGACCAATCAGAAAAACCAAAAAAAAACTATTAAATAGTGAAAAACTTATATTCAATAGCTATTCATAGAATGAAGAAGTGAATAATTAGAGGTGGACCACTACTCATTATATAGGTTGATGAAAAGTGATGTTTCATCTTCCTCAAATCCAACTGTTAAGATTTTATTGATATCAAATGATCAAAAAATTCCCTAGAGGATGTGATAGAAAAATAGTTATCTCTGGAAAAAATTATAAACTATTTATATAGTTTTTATAAGCCAAATATTTTATTCGATAAAAACTAGTAGTTTTTTTAAAAGTGGTATAGAGAATAAATTGTGTAAAAATATTATAACAACATAAAGAATATAAATATTTATAGTCTACCAGTTGGAGGACAAAATTCATAAAATTTATTTTAAATTTTTGATCCAGGATATGAAATTCTTGGATTCTAAAAAAAATTGAAATATTAAGTATTTTTTAATTTAAAAAAAAATCCCAAATAATTTTTACAAAAATTGTTTCCAAATATTTTTCATGAAATTTTTTTCTTATGATTTTAAAATGATAAATTTGTTTGAAGATTATATAATAAAGATTTTGTATGAAAAAATTTTTAATGATTAATTTTTCAAATAATAAGTAAAATGTATTACAACTATTTTAAGGAGTTGATTACTGTAAGAAGAGCAGTAAATAAGAATTAGATCGAATGATAATTTTATATTGTCCATTCTGAGAATTTGTTTAGTATATTCATATCTATCATAATTGGGGTGTTTTATAAAAATATTAATAAGTTGTTCTTATATTCTGATAAATAGTAAAATTATATCTTTTTTGTTCTTGAATCTGATGGAAATGATGTCTTATATATATTGGAAAAAATTGTATTATTCCAAAATATATTAATTTTTTTATGTGTTTTGTTGATTCAAACAATCCCTGATTTTATTCTAATAAGTTTATTTTAATTTTTTCAGATTCAATATTCTTATAAGAAGTTATTTATTAAAGGAATTAATTGTAAAATAATATAATGTCATCTATTCTGTGTAATTTTAGATATCTAATTTATCTTATGCTAAGTGATTATAATATGCATAAATTATTAATATTATGTAATAAAATAAATATCTTCTTTGAAAATATTTTTCTGTGGAAAAATATTTTTATTGTAGTGATGAAGAAAGTTATCTTCTTTCTATTCAATATTAGGAAGATCATTCCAAATAAATTTATGATAATTATATTATCTCAGGAATATGAAATTTATAAAATTATTATATTACAATAATAAAAGAAAGTCATTGAAATAAATTAACTTATTCTAGTAAGAAATTTTCTTATGAAGAAGAATTATCTAACAATCATCCAGTGAGTTATCTTATGAATAATTCATCTTACACAATAGTAAAATCATTTTATTACACTATGTGTAAGATATGAAGTGTTTGATCTTATAAAACTACTCAAGAATCTATACTATAAGAATAGTTCAATTAGATTTTCATCTAATAATGTATAAGATATTATGAGTATATTCCTAATTAATTTTTTTATTGTTACCATAATCTCTTGATAAGTAATTCAATGATTGTAAGCATATATGAAAATGATATTTATAAATAATTAATGATTGATTTAGAAAGAGTGTCATTTTCCAAGAATAGAAATATCTAAAAATGAATAATTTTTTTAACATCATCGTTGTAGATTTTTATACAATATTTTGAAAATAAGGACACGTTCCATTAAGAACTTATCTTATTATATTTTTAAATGATTTTTCATTTGAATATTGTGATTATCCAGTATTCTAAAGTTCAAAATCAAATAGGATATGTAAATAATAATTTTTCTCCAACATGAAAGGTGATAAATGTGCACATACATATGAACACTATGATAATACAAAAAAAACACAAGTATGGAGAATATATCTCATACAACACTTTCGTGACGTGATTACAAGTTTATCTATTGTAATTGAAGAACCTATAATGTTTTTACATGAATATAATCATCTTCTTGGGACATGTCTTTATTTAGGGTCAGTTTCTACATGCAACTGTATGATGAAACATTTACTTAAATTTCATTTGTCTCTATTCCATATGAATTCATTGAAATAAAGTGTGTTAAGGTCATGGATAAGTCTTATAAATAGAGATATTGGTTAAAATCTCTTGGAAGTTTTTAAAAAGTAACTACAACATTAAATTGTCTCGGAGCCTCCAAAAGAAGGGTATGCATAGTGATATCATCAAAATGATGGAGTAGAGTGTTGATGAAGTGTAACATGGATTTTTTGTTCCCCGAACCACTACAAATATCATATGTTTGATCTTTTTTCCACTAATATTTTATATTTACACTAATTTATTTTATTAAGGAAATGATTTGATCCTTAATACCTTAAAGATGGTGGTTTAAATGTAAATTCATCATCAAGAACTAAATTCACCCCCTCTTGAGTATTTAATTAGCCATTCTCTAAGATAAGTATTGGTATTAGAGCTTGTAACTCTTTAGTTCATAGTTGTCAAAAGTTGAAGTCCAAATATATTCTTTCAAATTTTATCAATGGAGGATTATAGGGAAGGAATTAAAATTTTTATATATATCTATTATAATGATGAAAATTATGGTTTTTAGAAGTTGATAATGATATTATATTTAAATAAACTTGTCTTAATGGTTTATAATAAAGCTATAAAGTTATATGAAATTCAAAAAAAAACAACTAAAAATATAATATGTTAATACTAAAGCAATATGTGCACTGAATTCTTAAAAAATAATGTTATAATATGTGGAATAATCCCAAATGATTTTTAATTGAGTTTCTAAATATTAATCAACCCACAAAATGTAGACCACTATAGTGGTTTCTTATGAAGGTATTGATAGTGTTAAAGCCCTTATATAATATAATTCTGAAATAATGTTCATTATCGTCGAATGGATAAAGGGTAAAACATTACTTAGTTGAATGAAAGACTCATTGATATTGTGAATAATTTTACAACTCTAGGAACACCAATTTTTGAGCTTGACCAGGATTTGAAATGTTTACATGTCTTCCAATTAAGTAGAGTGAAATCTTAGCTACCATTAGAAAATATAAAGAGGTAAATAATGTCAAAAACAATGATCTAATTAGATCTTTAATGATGTATGAGGCACAAAAGGAAGCTAATGTTATATAATATAAAATGGTCAAGAGAGAAAATTCTTCTTTGATGGTTTGTAATTCATAATATTACAATAATAATAAGGAAACATAGATATCCAAATCATATGAAGAAAAATATTCCACATGTAATTCAAGATTAGATAATGAACATGTACAATTTTCTTGAATGATCAAGAAGTTTTATTATAATAGAAATTTTTTAAAAAGACTATTCAACAAGTACCATAATCATGGTGGAAATAATAAATATGTGAGATTCTACGAGGACACAAATCATGGAAACATGAATTCGGACTATCCTTAAATGAAAGAAAATAAAATTATGATAACATGTTTTTCAATAAGGTTGGGTATAGAAATAAATCCAAATGGCTATGAAAGTCACATGAATTCCTTCTAAAGAATCTAGTGATTATTCATCTTTAAAATAAAAATATGAAATATATAATAAAAAATACAACATGTGTTTCATGAAATATTTGGATTAGGTACACTCTTATTATTCTTTTGGGCATCGGTTTAAGTTCGATGATTAAAATTGTTCATATGAAGAATTAAATAAGTAATGTACCATGTTATAAACTAATTATGATAACATGAAAAAGAAATATAAAGATATTAGAAACTCCTTTAAAAAATTATTAATAAAGAGGAGGACATAAATAAAAACATTTATTTTCAAAACTTGTTGGAGAAGTCTATTACATCATTTATAGAAACAACTATCACAATTGAGAGCCTATAAAAAAAATTTCAAAAATTTCAGGATTCTGCTTGTTTTTTACTAAGGGTATAATTACATAAACAAAATTCTTGGTCAAAACCATCTTAAAATTTAAAATATTAGAATAGTATGTCAAGGTTAGAGGCCTAAATTTTATAAAAACTATTTTTTCCTAGTTATAAAAACATAAATTTCACTAAAGTTAAGCGTTTTAACTGTGGATAGGTAAAAAACTATTCCAATATCTATAATCTGAAAAAAATTATATTTGTTGAATTAAAAATGATTTTCTTAGATTTTTTTTCAATGTTCACTATGAGATTTTTTGGAAAACACTAAAAAATATGGGTTTCCAAGTGTTGTGTATCTAAAATATACAAACCCAAGAGTATTTGGGTATCAAAAAGTCATGTTATTTGATTTTTCATTGTATATAACTAGTCACATAAACAAAAATGGAAAATGGTTCATGGATACCAGTTTCTCAAGAAACTTGAGTTGATATTTCTCTAACTTCCACTAATAATCCAAGATTGATGGAGGTTATGTCATATTTGGAGACAACGAATATGGAAATATTGTTCGAATTGTATTTATTGGAAATCTACATTCTATCCTCATCAAAAAATTATGTTATATTAAAGGATAGTAGTAAAACATGATAATTATTTCAAATGTATTTTAAGATGGTTATTTAGTTTATTTTTCTAATAATTTATACTATGTTTTCAAATAAAAATTTCTCAGGTGTAGTGCACAAAGAAAATATAATGTCTACACATATGATATTAATTATTTATATAGAGAAAATGTAAATTCGTTGAATAATGTAGTAAATGAATCATGGATTTAGAATATAAGGAATGGTCATTGTAAAGTTTATTCTTTAAAAAATTTATCCAAGATAAATATTATTTTTTATTTTATTAGACCTAAATTGGATAAAAATAAACAATGTGATGCATGAAAAATGAGAAAGAAACTCAAGTATTTTTTTAAAGCAATTAAATATGTTTCTAATTATAGACCACTAGATCGTAACAATATGGATCTGTTCAAGCTTAATAGAACATAATTCCTAACTGTAAAATCATTTTTTATTTGTTGGTTATTCATTTTTTGAGATTTACCTAGGTTTATTTATTGAAATCTAAGACTGAATAATTTTATGTCTTTCTGAATTTTTTTGATCCTTGTGAAAAATGAAATGGTTTTAAAAATTATTTCTTTAATAAGTGATAATGGAAGGGAACTTTAAAGTATTTATTTTAGTTCATTATGTTCAAAATATTTCATTAAACACACATTTTCCCCCCATGAAACCTCAATATAATGGTTTTGTTGAAAGGAGGAATATGACCTTGCAAGAAATTTACAAAAAAATGTCATATGAATATAAAATACTGATTTTTTTTTTGGGTTAAATAAATTAACATAGAATGTTTTGTCCTTAATAGAGTTCAAATAAGTCATATCATAAATAAAATACCTTATGAGTTATGAACTAATAGAAAATTAATGGTAATATTCTACAATGTTTTTAGATATAAGTTTTATATTATAATCACCAAGGAAAATCTTGGTAATTTTAATCCACAAGATGATGATGGTATCTTCCTAGTATATTATACTATTTTCAAAGCATATATAATTTTTAATAAAAGGACAAAGATTATTGAAGATTCAAATCATGTGAATTTTGATGAAAGTGGTCATTTTTATCAAAAAAATTACTTGATCTTGTGAGTTGAGTAATTATCCTAAGGACATGATATATAAACCACTATCTAATAATGAAATTGTTGTTGATTTAGAATTTTGGTTTAGTGAACCAAAAATTGTAAGATTTGATATTAGTGAGCCAAAAAAATTCACTTAGACAACCTATAAACAACAGGAACATCCTCTAGAGAAAATTATAGTAATTTTAGAGGTAGGAGTTAGGACCAGAATAACTGTATCAAAACATTTATAATTATCTCCTTTTTATACTAGAAAGAACATAAAACACTATAATAATGTTTCTATTATTATAGTTGGGTTTTATCAATTCACAAATAATTAAACGTGTTCAAGATGAAAAAGGTGTGGGAATTAGCCAATGGATCCTCTGAGTATCTTGTCATTGGAAGTAACTAGATATTTAGGAACAAAAAATACAATTATGGAGAGATCATTAGAAATAAAGATAGATTATTTGAAAAAGGTTATAATCAAGAAGAATAAATAGACTTCGAAGATACCTTTTCCCTTGTATCTAGGTTAAAATATATTATAATCATTCTAGCATATAGGTCTTATATAAATTTTAAATTATATTGCATGGATATTAAATATTCATTTCTAAATAGATTTATAATGGAAAAATATTATCTTGGAAAAAATCTATAGGATCATAATTATTTTCTCATATGGATATATTTATAGTAGGGGGTTGGTTAATTGAAGTTTAAAATTTTGATTCAAAATAATTAAACTAATTAACCAAAGCCCTTTTAATGTAAGTTATCAGACTCATCCCTCAATCCTATTAACAATGAAATAGATTTTGAATCATAGTATGTTTGATTATATTAGAGTAAAAATTATAATCAATATGGATCCAATTTTTCAAAGTATGCTAATTATTTTAATCTTAATAGTAATGATAAAACAAAATAAGTATAAATTTGAATACAATCATCAAAATACTATAACATGAAGTGTAATTGAAACTTGTAAAAACAAGCAATATAATAGTTATCTAAAAGTAAAAATAACGTAAAATCTATTATTAAAAAGATAAAACTTTTAAACATAAGACAAATGTAGTCAATAACCTTGAATAAAGGTATCCAATATTTTATACTTACAGTAAAGCATATCATTCCTTATTATGAAATCCCTTTATACGATGAATGAACTTTTTCTATCATCATATCCTCAAAATCACTAAATAATATTATCATCTCTGTCTTACAATTTTTGTAATACCTCAATCCAATTGTTAAAATCTCAGTCTTCCTATCACTGGAAGCCCCAGATCATTACTATGATTAGATGCGATTTAAAATAAAAAAATTTCTTAATGATACAACCCTTATAATGATTCCATAGAATAAAAACTTACTAATGAAAAACACTAACTAATAACGAGATGTTTATGCAGAGATCTCTTTATAAGAGAGTAATCAAATAACCCCAAACTCTTAAAATGACTCGGTATTTATAGAAAATCCTCCAATGGCCACATAAAAATCATATTTTAAATTTTGTTGAAATGGCCTAAGACACATGGCACTTGATATCTCATCGTAATTGAATGTACAACATCATATTAATTAACACCATTTTAGTTTTAATTTTTTACTTTATGATAAAAAAGTCTTTCATATTCCGATTATAAACATAAGTCTGTTTAATGGACTTGATTAAGATTTTAAATATGATAACTTTTCTGAGGGATTGTCTGATTATATCAATACTAATATCATTATGATTTTCAAGAATTTATTAGTACGAAATACATGACTGATTTCTAACTTCTAGTCTGATAAAGGTGAGTCTGATAATCATACTTGTTGAACTCACCTATTTTGATAATCCCAATTATGCTTTCATATACTTTGATAATCACAATTAATGTGTATTTATCTATTAATTATTTCAAATCTATGATATTCTATGATCAAGATGATAATAATATTAAAATAATCTCTGGAATATGTTAATCATTTTTTATCCATGTTTATATGAGTTATGAAGTAATTCTATCCCAATCAGATGTGTTTTGTATAAAAACAGATAACTGTAAGTCACTGATCTGCGTATAGCTACTGATAAAGAGCTACTGGTACTCAGTCTACCGATAGACTTAGTCTACCGATATATAGAGTCACCTATACACAAAGGTCACCGATATGTATAGAGCTACCAATGTGCATGTCTACCAATAGTTACCTATAGAGTAAGTCTACTGATATGAGCACATACAATAACCAATAACTAGAGCTACCGACTGACAAACCAGAGCTACCGACAGATAAGAGCTACCGATAGACAGAAGTCTACCGATAGAGCCAGTTCATAGATAGTTACCGACAGAGTAAGTCTACCGATACAAGTACAGTCACCGATACATCGAGCTACTGATAGTCCAAGAGCTACTGATGGAACTAAAGAAACCGAAGGAATGAAGTCATTTGTATATAGAGAAACTGATGCAAGATCAAAGAGCTACCGATGGAAGGACCTATTACACAATCCACCATACACATTTGCCAACACAAGCTACTAATTGACCAACCATTCAAAATCTATACTCTCAATACTATTTATTTATTAAGCGAATGGTTACATTTGTTGGTTTTAATGCAGTTAATTTTATTTAATGAATTCTGTTGCCATATCAGGGAACTTTACCTAGTACCCATGCAAAAAGTAATCATTCTTTTTTGTCGGAGCTGAAGGATATAAAGGGAAGGAAATAGAACACTTCAAAAGTACATTTGAAAAGATAGAAGTGTGTCGAAGTAATGAAACAGAGAGAATCAAGGAACTAAGAAGGCACACCAAGGTTAAAAAGGAAAAATCTCAACAAGCATTTAGTCGTGGATCATTCACACAAGGATACATCTATACTCCAAGAACTTTGAACATACTTGAGGCTAATCATTCTGAAGAAAACCACAAGCTTCATCTTGAGTGAAGAACTACAACAATCACTTCATGCACTCAAGATGACAAGCTGGACCAAGAACCAAAATAAGAAAATGACACTCTATTTTCTGAGCAGAAACCAGAGAAGGACTCAAAATCCTTTCTGACCAACCAAACAAGTCCAGAGCTACACTACCAATCACTAAAGCTCTTCTAAACTCATTCTTACTTACTTTAGTGATTACTTCTTCTTACATTTCAAACATTGTGTGTACCCTGTTTATTTTACACACACACTGTCTCCTGAGCTAAACTGGAGGATTCTTAAATCCTCACTCAAACTCCATAATTGTTTTTTTCACACTATGGATAGTGGTAGAGGTCGAGTAAGACCTGGACAGCTGTGAGCTATTTTTTTTCCCACATAGAACTGTGGTAGAGGTCTTTTGACCTGGACAATATTGCACTACTATTTACCCCGATCTAGGGTGTGGATCAATTTATATAAATTGTTGAGAGGACTAAGTCTCATCTTGAGACTGAACCTCTTGGATAACTTTTCTATCCTTTTTTTAGTTTAATTCATAAGTATACTATTTATATATATCTTATTCCACTGCTTATTACATTGAAATAAAAACTATTTTAAAGTTTCTTTGATAGTTAAATTAGCAAGTGTTTATAATCATTTTAAACCAGTAAGTTAGTTTCAAAGGTTAATCTAATCATCAGGTTAATTTAACTGAGACTTAATGAATCATAGAGAAATTAATTAAACATTCATAATCTGTATAAATTCACTACAGTTTAACTTTGTTTTTAATTTGGGGGATATTAAGAGAAATATTTTTAACGGAAATTTTAATTGGAACTCAATTAACCCCCCCCCCCCTCTTGAGTATCCACTCCGACCAACATTTGGTATCAGAGGATTGTTTTTGTTAAAGGATTATTGACATACTCTGTTTTTCAACTGTGATTTTATTTGCATCTTTAAAGATATTAAATTTCTGTTAGTTCAAAATTTTATCTCTTTAAAATTTCTTTTCTAAAATGTAGTTATGGACAATAGACTAGAGGGTGCTGCTACTAACTGACCACCTTTCTTCAATGGAACCAATTATGCCCAGTGGAAGCTAAAAATGAAAATTCATTTAGAGAGTATGGGTTTTGATATCTGGATGTCTATAGAGTCTCAATATAAAATTCCAGAAACCGAAAGAACAGCTTGGGATGAACCTATAAATACTACTTACAATAATAACTATAAAGCTATGAATGCTCTGTATTGTTCTTTAAGAGATGAAGTGTTTAATAGAATATCTGCATGAAAAACTACTTATGAAATATGGGATAATTTAGTTGTTTCTCATGAAGGAACAAGCAATGTTAAAGAAATGAGATTGAATACTTATACTATTAAATATGAAAATTTTAAAATGAAGATTGATGAACCTATTTTTGATATGTATATCAGGTTTAATGAGATAGTCAATAAAATGAGCTCACTTGGAAAGGTTTTTCCACCAAAGGAACAAATTATGAGGATACTGAGATGTTTTCCAGACCGATAGAGAGGCACTTCTGTTTCAATCACAGAGTCATGTGACATTGGAGCACTGCCTGTAAAAGAGCTTATTGGTAAGCTTATGATGTATAAGGAAGAAATCAAGGTGAACAAGGAGGAAGATGATGAACCTAAGAGAAAATATGTAGCTTTCAAGTCTATTGCCTCTAAGAGAAAAGACAAGAAGAAAATGTAAATATAAACTGAATGTTAAACAAGTGAATATTCAGACTCTAATAGTGATTCTAAGATGGATCAAATATCCAGGAGATTCAAGAAGTTTTATAGGAATAAGAAATTCTACATGAAATATAACTACAAAAGAATGTATGACAACAAGAGAAAATGGAAAAAGGATTGGAAGAAAGCTGACAAGGATGAGGAAATAGTCTGCTATGAGTGCAAAAGGAAAGGACACATCAAGGATGATTGTCCAAAATTAAAAGTAAAAAATAAATATAACTATAAGGACAAGAAGTACAAGAAATATATTAAAGAAACCTGGAGTTCTTCGGAGGACAACACAAGTGAATCTTAAATTTCTGACTCTGAGAAGAATCGTGCCAACATGTGCTTCATGACCAACACATCCAAGGTACCTGTTTCCCCTGTTCTAAATGATTATTATTCTATTAATATAGTGATTTAGACAATGATGGAAATATTTATAAAGATGAAATATTTGAATACTGTAACATGCTGGAAAAAACATGTAATGAACTTAAAGACAAATATATGTCATTAAAGAAACATGATGCTCTCACTATCACTGCTAAATCTGCCTTTGATATAGAAAAAGAAAAGAATGATCAATTGTTAAAGGAAAATACTGAACTGAAATGTCTAATGAGAAACTTATAAAGGACTTAGAAAAGTTCACAAAGGGAAAAGATACTCTAACTCAAATTTTAGGTAAGAAAGTTTCACCTAAATATACTACTGGTTTGGGATACTAACTTGGACAGAGACAGTTCACTAAAACTCTATTTATCTCTAAGTCTGGACAAAATTCTGCTTATTCCAGTTCTGGAAATTCCTATGCATCAATTAGTTATTCATATGGTTATAGGTAAAATAAAGTTTATATTTCAAAATATATTGATTATGTAAAGTATATGAAACCCATAAGACAAATATGGGTACCTAAATCTTTGATTTCTAACCTTTTTGGACCCAAGAAGATCTGGGTACCAAAATCATTTTCTGTGTAAATCTGTTTTATAGGAAACCTGATTGAAGAATTCTCGCAAGAAGGTATGGTACATGGACAGTGGCTGTTCAAGGCATATGTCTGGAGATTATTCATTCTTCAAAATTTTAATAAAGTTTGATAGAGGCCATGTCACCTTTGGTGATAATTCTAAAGGAAAAATCATCGGCCTTGGCCAGATTGGTAACTCTAATTCAGTTTTAATTTCTAAAGTTTTATTTTTTGATGTACTTAAGTATAACCTATTAAGTATTTCTCAATTATGTGATGATGAAATTGATGTTAAGTTTGAAAATGATTCTTGTAATGTTTTTAACTCTAATAATGTTTTAGAATTTTTCTGCTTTAAGAAATTACAATGTTTATGCTGTTAATTTAAATTCTTTAGCCAAACAAAATGTTACTTGTTTAAATTATTTTCATAAAGAATCTTGGCTTTAGCACAGAAGATTAGGACACAACAACATTTATTCACTTAGATAATTGACTAGGAATAACTTAGTTAGAGATCTACCTAAATTTGAATTCCCAAATGATAAAGTTTGTAATCCCTGCCAAAAGGGAAAGCAACATAAAGTTTCTTTTAAATCAAAGAAAGAAGTTTCTACTTATCAACCTCTCGAGTTGGTTCACATGGACTTGTTTGGACCATCAAGAGTTTCTAGTTTAAATGGTAAGCACTATGTTTATGTCATAGTAGATGAATTTTCTAGATATAATTGGTTATACTTCTTAGCTCACAAAAGTAAAGCTTGTTATTACTTTGTAAAATACTCCAAATCTGTAGAAAATCTTAGTGGACTTAAGATTAAAACCCTGAGAAGTGATCATGGACGTGAGTTTAAAAATCAAGAGTTTGAATCCTATTGCTCACACAATATCTATAGTCACAACTTTTCTGCTCCTAGGACACCTCAGCAGAATGGTGTGGTAGAAAGAAGAAATAGAACCCTTCAAGAAATAGCTAGAACCATGTTTAATGAATATGATATGCCTATTCACTTTTGGGATGAAGCTGTGAATATAGCTTGTTATATTATTAATAGAGTCTTAATTAGACCAGTTATTAAGAAGACCCCATATGAGTTATGGAATAATAGAAAACCTAAAGTTAGTTACTTTATATTATTTGGTTGCAAAGTTTTTCTTCTTAATACAAAGGATAATATGGACAAGTTTGCTTCTAAAAGTGATGAAAGAATCTTTCATGGTTATTCTTTAACTAGAAAAGCCAATAGAGTATTTAATAAAAGAACCAAATGTGTGGAAGAATCTATTCACATCAAGTTTGATGAAACTGATCCACACGAGCCTAAAACCTCTCTTGAAAATCTTGAAGAGGATTTGAGTGTTTTGGACCTTAATGATAAGTCTAAAGAACCTGGTGTAAAAACATCCAGTTCTGAACATATTCAAGAATCTGCTGCTATAGAATCTGAACCTATAGATGAAACTGAAATTTCTAGTCCTACCTTTACTAGATCAACAAGGATTCTAAAGAATCATCCTTTAGATGTTGTTGTTGGTAATCTTGATAGAGGGACAGAGACTAGAGATTCTCTAAGAAACCAGGTTGAACATCAAGCCTTTCTTTCACAGCTAGAACCTAAAAATTTCAATGATGATATCAATGATGAATTTTGGGTAATGGATATGCAAGAAGAGTAAAATCAATTTGAAAGAAACAAAGTCTGGGAATTAGTAGATATACCTAAGGACACTATGACAATAGGAACTAAATGGGTTTTTAGAAACAAAGTTGATGATTATGGAAGCGTAGTTAGAAACAAATCTAGACTAGTTGCACAAGGATATAGTCAAGAAGAAGGTATAGACTATGAGGAAACCTTTGCACCTGTAACCAGATTAGAAGCCGTTAGGATCTTACTTGCCTATGCTACTCATCTGAATTTCAAGTTATATCAAATGGATGTCAAAAGTGATTTTATAAATGGTTTTATAATTGAAGATGTTTTTGTTGGAAAAAAACCTAGATTTACTAATACCCATTTTCTAAATCATGTTTTTAAACTTTATAAAGCTTTATATGGTTTAAAACAAGCTTCAAGAGCTTGGTATGATAGACTTAGTAATTTTCTTATTTCAAAAAGTTTTACTAAAGGGATTGTTGATCCAACACTTTTTATTAAAAGAGTTTCTAAAGATGTTTTGATAGTACAAATCTATGTTGATTATATTATTTTTGGATCTTCTAAACATTCCTTATGTACTGATTTTTCGAAGAGTATTCAAAATGAATTTGAAATGAGTTTAATGGGTGAACTCACATATTTTCTTGGATTTCAAGTTTTTCAAAATGAAAATGGCATTATTTTGAATCAATGTAAATATACAAAGGATCTTTTAAAACGTTTTGGTTTAGATAGTATTAAGGAGAGTGAAACTCCCATGAGTACAGTCTATAAATTGGATGCAGATGAAACTGGGAAACCAGTGGATCAAACCAATTACAGAGGTATGATTGGAAGCTTACTTTACATTACTACTAGTTGACCATATATTATGTTTAGTTTGTATATGTGTGCAATATTTCAAGCTAACCCAAAATAATCTCATTTACTTGCTGTTAAAAGAATTTTTAAGTATCTTAAACATACTATAAACATAGGTTTTTTTTACCCAAAAGGACAGTCCTTTTGAATTAATGAGTTATTCAGATGCTGACTTTGTTGGTTGCAAGTTGGATAGAAAAAGAACATCTAGAAAATGTCATTTATTAGGAAAGTACTTAGTATCATGGTGCAGTAAGAATCATAATTCTGTTGCATTATCCACTGCTGAAGCAGAGTATATAGCTACTGGTAGTTGCTGTGCACAAATTCTATGGATGAAACACACTCTTTTGGACTATAAATATGACTTTAATCATGTTTCTATCAACTGTGATAATACTAGTGTAATAAATATCTCGAAGAACCCTGTGTCTCACTCTAGGACCAAACACATTGATGTAAGGCACCATTTCCTGAGAGATCGTTACCAAAAGGGTGATATTATTCTTGAGTTTATAGGTACTGAACATCAATTAGATGACATCTTCAATAAACCTTTGAGTTCAGATAGGTTAAGTTACATTAGACATGAATTAGGTATGTTTAAACTTGATCATTAGCTAACCTCACCGATGTAAAATTCTCATCGATGTAACATTCACACAGATGTAAAATTCTCACCGATGTAAATTTCTCACCGATGTAAAATTCTCACCGATGTCAAATTCTCCTCGATGTAAAATTCTCACCGATGTAGCCTCACTGATAGGAATTCTCACCGATGAGTGAGCTGTTTTAAAACTTCTGTCTGGTGCTAGAATATGAATCGTTTTTAATTTATTTTATTTTGTTTATTTATTTTATGATCCGTAAATGATAAAAACTAAGTCCTAGATACTTTTCAATCCACCAAGCCTCAAACCTTGACCCTCAAACATTATCTCCCGAATATCTTGAGAACCTTAAATCCCTCGAACCAGTGATGGAAAAAACCAAACTTCTTACTATCAGAGATGACACTATTGAGCCGAAAACAAAGAAGCAGAAGTCCGATCAAGAAGCAAGTGGTAGTGTTACTAAAACTAGGTCGGGGAGATAACCGGTGAATCCTCATCTACAGAATAGAGTAATTGTGATTGAAAAGGAGCTGTTTATAGAATGGTTACGGCCTATCAAGTCTTTAGTGCTCAAAGTTCTTGAAGATCAAAAATGGGTGGAGTGTTTTTTGAATAACAATGGTCTTTACTTTCCAAAGTTAGTGAAACAGTTTTACAAGTTTTTAACCTTTGAGAAATCTGAGAATGAAAACCAAGTGACTAAATTTGTGAATGGAAAGGAAATGTCGTTTTCATCTGTGGAATGGGTTGAATGTCTGAAATTTCCACATGATGGTGTATCTGGATATGTTTCAAGAGATATGCCTTCTACTAGTGACATTTTCGATTATGAGACTACTTTGGAAGAGCTGACTAGTGATGGAAATCAAAGACAAGTAGTTGCTGCAGAAATGGATGGAGAGAACAGATTGCTGTTCAAATTTGTTCAACATGTCTTGAT
This sequence comes from Viscum album, assembly GCA_963277665.1. Taxonomy (NCBI): domain Eukaryota; kingdom Viridiplantae; phylum Streptophyta; class Magnoliopsida; order Santalales; family Viscaceae; genus Viscum; species Viscum album. The sequence continues at coordinate 1,110,936,486 of OY728137.1, forward strand.
ACCGAGGAGAGGAGACATTGAAAATTTGAGATATCAGGATATCTATATTTTTCACCTCTTAAGACATTGTGTAAAGGTGAATTTGTGAAGATTGATGATGATCCAAATGGAAGACATGACAAAGCTGAAATCAAAGACAAATGCCCTATTCTTTGCTATGTTAATTTCTGTGATGATCAAGGTAAAAGGGTTAGCTGATTCTCAATATGAGACAGTAGTAGTAAAGAATAAATTTTGTATCACATCCATAGTTTGCAAGAACATTAGGATAAACTGGAACCCTTGGAGAGGAGAATGGGTCAATGATGACCAGAAGGTGTATGAAAAACTTAATCCTGCGAATCATCCTTTAAGACCTAAGGATGTGAGGGATCTAGGTCTGGGACCTGATGAAGAGGAGCCAGAATATAGTGATGATTCAGAAGAAGAAGAGTCCTCTGCTGATAAAGGAGGAGACCCTAACTTACCTCCTAGCCCAGATCCTGAAAATCTAGATCAACATAAATCAGATAAAGATGGAGATTCTTTAGAGGCTGTTGAAGAGGATTCTGTAGAGAATGAAGAAGATTTTCATGAGAGTGAAGCATATCTGTCATCTGATTTGAGCCTTAGTCCAGGGATTGGACAATATTTAGTGTCTGCTAAGGATGCAAATGAAGTTGATATACCCTTGCCTTCTTTGGAAGACCCTCATTCTACTGCAGATATGGAAATGATAGTAGAATATTCTCCTCAGGATGAAAGACCTACTGAGAATGCTTCTAAGAATGTTGTTGTTTTATTTGGGGATGCACCAGTTGATGGGGAGAATCAAACCAAGTTTGGAAGTATTATAGTGGCTGTTAATGTTGAAGATTGGGCAGAAGACCCAGGTTTTGTTGTTTGTGGTTTAGAATATCTTGATTCTGACAATGAAGCATCTCTAAAAAGACAAAAAAATTGTTTATGATGTTGAGACTAAATTGATACATGAATATGTGGTCAGAATGCATGACCTGGATACTTTAAACAAAAATCTTAAGGACAGTTTTGTGTAAGAGGTAAAGAATATGGAAGTTTCTCTGGTATCTTCAATTCAATCGATTATGACTGACTCTGTGGTCAGTTTAGCCTCTAAAGAGCATATGTTTCTATTTCACCTGCTGATTTAATTACCAAGACAGATCTTGAATCCTTAAAGGTTGATTTTAAAGAGTCTTTTAGTGCCTCAGTTACTGAGATGAAGCACAGTTTTGCTGAGGAGATAAGTATGTTGGAAATATATTTTGAACTTTATCTTGCTTGTAATTTGTCAACCTTTATGAGTGAGATAGAGGAAGAAGTTAAAAACTGTCAGGCTCAAGTTTCTAGACTTAAAGCAGATCTTAAAGCTCTAAAGGAATCTTTTGTTTCTTTAGGCTCTTACATGAGCACAAAATCCCAAGCAGATAAGGACTTATCTTATGTGAAACATGTTGTAAGCCAGATGGTTTCAGTGTTTAAAATTTTTAAAACTTCCATGAAGGATCATGTTAAAACCCAGGATTCTCAAGTTCAAAATATTATCAGTGGGTTGACAAAGAACTTCATGGAAACAGTAACATTATCTGTTAGTTCTATTGCTTCTAAACCTTCAGTAGATTTGAATCAAATTCGAGCTATGATGAAGGAGGAGCTTGGTTCAACTTCAAATAGTGGCTCTGTAGACTCATCTGAGATGAGCAGATTTGTGCTTTCTACCAGAGATTCAGCTAGAGAAATAATTAAGATAGTCCAAGACTACATGAGAGAAGCTTGTGCCTCTCAAAAAGAAGTAAAAGATAAAGTGGAGTCCTATTTCCTAAAGATTTACACAAAAAATAAAATGACTAGTCACTTCAAGCTTCTGATAGAAAATATGAAGCTGCCTCTTATCAATCAAGCCTTCAGAGAACAAGTTAGAAAGCTAAGAGAATTGACTCCAGTGTTGGAAAAATTTATAGAGAACAAGGATGACTTCATATCTGCTATGGAGAGAGGAGGAATTATTATGGACTTCAGAAATCTGTTGCTGCCTTTTCTACATGTTGATGATAGGCCGGTGATTGTCCCTCCTTCTTTGCCTGCCTCAACATATTTTGCTTCTCCAGTTCAGATGACTCCTATCCAAGAAATTCGATGCCTCACTCCTATGATCACTCAACGCTCTCTTAGGTACTGACCAGGAATAGTTTCTGTGGCTCAGCCTCCAATGATCATATCCAGAATTCCTAAGCCTTCACCAACATACTCACCACCTGAATCCCCTTCTGAACCAAAAGTTAAATCTCACATTGAGGATGTGGATTAAACAAGTGGCTAAATTTTTTGATAGGAATCCATTGTATTTTGTTTTATTCTTGTGTACCTTATTTGGAACATTAAATAAAACTAGTTTTTATCTCTTCTATTTTTCTTATTTTATTCCTCTTCTCTTTGGTTTCCAACTTTTTGATTATCACAAAGGGGGAGAAATATTTTACCAAGATTCTACAAAGAGGGAGAAATATTCACCCAGGAGGAGAAGTCTTAAAGGGAGAATAAATAATGGGGAGAAAGTATCAAAGGGAGAAAAAAGTTTCTCTAAGGAAGAGCTATCATGCTTTTCCCCTCTAATACAAGTTCTTTTACTTTTATCTATGATACAATTTCATTTATTTCTCTGATACCACTAAATTTTACCGATGACAAATTATATTCTATAACATACTGTTTTCTCTAATAAAATTTAATTTAATTATATATCCTCTGATACAATTTCTTACTATTTTAAAATTATAATATTATAAATTGTGATTATCAAAAAGGGGGAGATTGTTGACCTCACCTATATTGATAATCCCAATTATGCTTTCATATACTTTGATAATCCCAATTAATTTTTATTTATCTATTAATTATTTCAATTTTATGATATTCTATGATCAAGATGATATTAATATTAAAATAATCTCTGTAATATGTTAATAATTGTTTATCCATGTTTATATGAGTTCTGATGTAATTCTAACCCAATCAGATGTGTTTTGCATAAAAACATATAAGTGTAAGTCACTGATCTGCATATAGCTACTGATAAAGAGCTATCAGTACTTAGTCTACCAATAGACATAGTCTACCAATAGACAGAGTCACCGATACACAAAGTTCGCCGATATGTATAGAGCTTCTGATGTGCATGTATACCAGTAGTTACAGATAGAGTAAGTCTACTGATACGAGCACAGACAATCACCAATAACCAGAGCTACCGACTAACAAACTAGAGCTACTGACAAACCAGAGCTACTAATAGATATAAGTCTACCGATAGAGCCAGTTCACAAATAGGTACCGATAGAGTAAGTCTACCGATACAAGTACAGTAACTAATACATCGAGCTACCGATAGTTCAAGAGCTACCGAACGAACTAGAGCAACTGATGGAACGAAGTCACAGGTATATAGAGCAACCAATGCAAGATCAAAGAGCTACCGATGGAAGGACCTGTTACACAGTCCACCGTACACATTTACCAACATGAGCGACTAATTGACCAACCGGTCAAACTCTATACTCTCAATACTATTTATTTATTAAGCTAACAGTTACATTTGTTGGTTTTAATGCAGTTAATGTTATTTAATGAATTATGTTTCCATATCAGGGAACAATACCTAGTACCCATGCAAAAAGTAATCATTCATTTTTTCTAGAGCTGAAACCTATAAAGGGAAGGAAAGAGAAAACTGCAAAAGTACATACGAAAAGATAGAAGTGTGTCGAAGTAATGAAACAGACAGAATCAAGGAACTAAAAAGGCACACCAATGTGAAAACGGAAAAATCTCAACAAGCATTGAAACTTAGATAATTCACGCAAGGCTACATCTATACTCCAAGAACACTGGACATACTTGAGTTTGATCATTCTGAAGAAAACCACAAGCTGTATCTTGAGTGAAGAACTACAATAATCACTTCATGCACTCAAGCTGACAAGATGGACCAAGAACCAAAAGAAGAAAACGACACTCTATTTTCTGAGCAGTAACCAGAGAAGGACTCAGAAGCCTTTCTGACCAACCAATCAGGTCCAGAGCTGCACTGGAAATCACTAAAGCTCTTCTAAACTAATTCTTACTTACTTTAGTGATTACTTCTTCTTACATTTTGAGAAGTGTGTGTACACTATTATTTTACACACACACTATCTCCTGAGCTAAACTGGAGGATTCGTAAATCCTCACTCAAACTCCATAATTGTTTGTTTCCCACTGGAGATAGTGGTAGAGGTCGAGTAAGACCTGGATAGCTGTGAGCTATTGTTTGTTTCCCACGTAGAACTGTGGTAGAGGTCTTTTGACCTGGACAGTATTGCACAGTTGTTTACCCTGATCCAGGGTGTGGATTAATATATATAAATTGTTGAGAGGACTAAGTCTCGGCTTGAGACTGAACCTCTTGGATAACTTTTCTGTCCTTTTTTAGTTTAAGTCATAAGTATACTATTTATATATATCTTATTTCGCTTCTTATTACTTTGAAATACAAAACTATTTTAAATCTTTTTTGATAGTTAAATTAGCAAGTGTTTACACTTATTGTAAAACAGTAAGTTATATTCAAAGGTTAATCTAATCTTCAAGTTAAGTTAACTGAGACGTAATAAATCTTAGAGAAATTAATTGAACATTTATAATCTGTATAAATTCACTACAGTTTAACTTTGTTTTTAATTTGGGGGATATTAAGAGAAATATTTTTTAACATAAATTTTAATTGGAACTCAATTCACCCCCTCTCTTGATTATCCACTCCAAAAAACAATACTCATAATCAATATGTTAATTGTAATGAATAATGTATTGATTATATTCAAAATACATAAATCTTTTTATAAGTATGGTAAAAATTATTGTTTCATACAAAAACATAAAAAAACACTGGTAACATAAAAAGTTATTAAACATGTTTTAAGTAATAATTTTTTATTTCCAAAACTAAAGGAAAGGAAAAGTAAGAATTATAAAATCTAACTCAACAACTACTTCCATTTTAGAAAGCATAAACCCCAAATCTTAAAAGAAAAATTAACTTAAAAAACTCAGATCCCACTTGTTCTTTTAATTAATTCTTACTTACTGTTAATATTTAAACCTTAACTCCCATAATTCTATAACTCTTCTAATTATGATGGGGAGTACAATGTTGAATACAATGGAATCCTCCTTATGATAATATCTTCCCCTAAGGATAATATTGTCCCCCTAAATATAATATTATACCCTTTTATTATATATCCCTTTTTATAAAATCTTCTCCCCATTTATGAATTTATCCTCCACATAGTGATCTCTCCCCTTTTTTATTTATTAAAAAGAAGGGGTAAGTATCCGAAGTTCCTAAAATGATAGAAGATTAAAAAAATGATACAATATTGAACTACCTTATCATCCAAAGTATATTAAACAACATATAACCAATCATAATTGGAAAACATTTTTACAAATAATATTTGGATGAAAAGATAATTATATTGATCAAAAAACTAAATTTTTAATAAAAAAATACATCGAGTTCAAAAGATAAAGTAATTATTTATTCATTAGGGGTATGTAAAATAATCATTCATCTTCTTGGATTCCCTTCATTCATTCAAGATATTCTCAAATCTTTCCTCCTGAATCCAAATGTTCATAGAAAAAGATTTGTTTTATTCATTTAATATAATAACTTAATTCTAACAACACTTCAGTGTAGTAAACTCCAACTCCATATCTTGGATCTTCCCTTTCAAAATAATAACCTCATTAGTATGATCATCAGTTTCATCCCTAAATTCATCATCAAACATCAATCATTCATCAATATCTTATATCTTTTGTCAAATAATTGAAATAACATTCTAGATCTACCATAAACTTCATAACTTTACAAAATTGTTCATCTTGGATTTTAATATTGGCATTAAATTGGTTTGATCACTTACCATATGATTACACACTTTTTTTGAGTCCTATACTTTTCATGAAAAACATTTAAATAGTCTTCAATTTGGATCACCATCTCTATTAAAACCTTTATTTATTCTAATTTATGATTGATAAATTCATGAATAATATGGAACCAAGAATCATGATTCTAGAAATATAGAATTATTCCATTTTAACTTTTCAAAGCATGGACAATTTAATCAACACCTTCTCAAAAAATGGTTCCAGTATAGTCTAATTGATCTTGCTAAACATTAATAATATTTATTCTTATTGTTCCAACATAAACTTCCTTAGCTTTCATAAAAAATTTATTTCATACTTTCTTTTAAAATTCCATAGATAATTTCTTATCATATGATAACTCCATAATATCCACATTATTAGTGTCTACATTTTCAGATACTTTCTTTTGAATTTTGAACTTGTTCCTATTTCTTAGATGATTACTATGTGTTTTCTTCTAATAAGGATTATTCTTCTTATGAAGTACTAGATTTAATTTCCTTATTAAATTTTAAGGTATATTTTACTATTATGGTGATGATGATGAATCCGATTATTTCTTATCCAAGTGAGATTCTTCCTCATTAGCATTTTAATTTTCTTCCTCTTCATAATCTCCATCCTTGTCCTCCTTTTCTTCTCCCACCACTTCTTCAATCTATTATTAAAACTATTTATATTATTCTCCTTATTATTCTTCATTTTATAATTTTCATTATCATTTTTTTCATCAAAATATTTATCAATTTATTTATGAAGATCTTCTTTTCGTTTCCTAGTGGTTATATGAACTCCCTAACTAGATGGATCCAGTTTTGATTATTTTTCATGAACTATTGGAACCAATTATTTTTCAAAAAAAATCAATTCCTTTATCCACTATATAATTAAATTCATCCTAAAATATAGATGTTTCTTCAAACACTAAACCACCCTCTAATATCACTTGATCTAAATGATATGAGGGAAGAACTAGCTTCTCCAAATATCTCCCAACTATTTTCAAAATATTTTCACAATGTTTGGATTCTATAAACATTTTATTTTGTTTATTTTTCTTGTATTATTCTTCTAATGTTTTATTAGTCATAATATGTAAGGATATAGACTCTATGGGTCTATGTCTGATTTTTAGATACCTATATTTTTCTCTACTTTATCTTTCATCCACTTTTCAAAAACATCATCTACTGCATTCTTTTGATTCTTTTGATTCTTTAGAGGGGAGGTCTCTACCTTCTTATTCTTATTCTTATAAAACTTTTATAACTTCATTGATGGTTGAGCCTCAGAGTTATCCCCATCATTTTTATATAAAAAATTCTTGGTATTTTCATCAAAAACCCACATCATTATATTTATCATATCATCACTGATAAATTAAATATTTTCCCTCTTAAGATAGGATTTTTTTCTATATTAATAAACTCCATGCAATTTTACACCATCTTTATTATAATGGTAAGAAACATAATGATTTTATACTGGATGAAATAAGTCTTGATATTCTCCATATTGATAAGGACAAACTAAACCAAATATATCTTTCTCATATTTACTAAAAAGTCCAAAACAAAAAAATATGATACCTTTAATGTATCTCAATCCCTTATTATTAGAATTAAATATCCTTATATCCATAGATCAACAACTCTATTATCTGGAGTACGATGTGAATTTTTTTTAATTTTTCATAATGAGAAAATAACGATTCTTTGTCTTTGATCTAATTAAAAGAACCGAGATTAGTCGACAACTTGTGTGAGGGACAATACACTTAACCTTCTATTGTTACTCATACTAAATCCAAATATTTTTTATAATACATAATATACTGCTTCCCATGAATATTAATAGAAATATTTTCTTTTCCATATTCCTTATGATATTTAATTGAGGAATAAAACTCATGAATTATATCTAGATAGTGTAAATCATTGTCATTATCATGCTTTTATACATGAACCGATTCACATCCTTGAAAAGAAATAATCATTTTCATAGCTGATTAATACTTATTATATAAGGATATATCAACCAATATTTATATAAAAATTTACCACATTGATTTTTTTTATTTTTCTATCAGATCTAGAACCTGTGCCGAGAATCCGATGAAAATGAAAACTTTTGGACTGCGACCTTTTAGGGGTGAAACAAGTTAAAAGAAAATTCTTTGGAGAAATTATGTGAGAAAATAGGGGTGATTTATTTTATATAAGAATCGATAATGATGTTTAAAATTCCATAAGATATCTAATGGTTGAGATTGGAACCATTATTATCTTATGGTTGAGATTGATCCGAATAAAGGTATAATGACTTTTTAACTCTCAATATTTTAAATAGTTTTATCCAAATATGGATGAATCTGATTTGAAATGTTTTAAAAAAATTTGATTTTTTTTATAAATTAAATAAATAATTAAAACAAAAATTAAAGAACTAGTGTAATTATATAGTTCAAAAACATAAAAGAATAGAATAATATAATTTATAGTGGAATGATCTTTCAGTATGATAACGTTTTATTCTTGGATTTTATAAACTAACAGATTATGATAGTTTTCAAAGTACAGAATATAAAATTTTCTATATAAAAACAAATTATGATATTTCTTATCTGAAGACTAATTATTATAGTTTTAGTAATAAAACTAAATATATTGGTTATAAAACAAAAATAATAAGTATGGAAACTTTTTAAATTCGAAAAGTTTTTAAGAAATTTTGATTCTGAAAATTTTATAACATTTTTAGAGTCTAAGAATAATTTTGAGAATTATGACTCCAAATATTTTATAAAAGGGTCTATGTCTGAAAAAAACTCATTATAGTGAACTTTTGTTTTAAAATTAAATGTTTTCATGAAAAACTATTTTTTAAAAAAAAATTTAAAACATATGTACTGTCCTTATGAAAAGCAGTAACTTAATGTACCAAGATGGGTAAACTAAAATTATATATGAATGATTACTTTATGTTGACCATTCATAGATTCTATTTGATTTATTAACGTATATCAAAAGGTAGGGGTTTCGTAAAAATATAGGTAATTTGGTCTTCCTTCAGATAAATTGTAAAATGATATCTCATTTAAGTGTCTAATAAATAAATAAATGGTGTCTTATATCTATGTAATTATCACATGAGTGATTTTTTTTGTTTTTTTCATGTATATGGTACATTTATGATAAAAAACTATTTGAGTTTTAGTAAAACTCCTGCTATAGTTAATGAGTGTGTGTTTAATCCACAACACTTGGGAACAACAAATTCCAGTTGAAACATATTTTTCATCAATAATGGAAATTGATACTAAGTGTTGTTTACTATAAGAACAAGAAACTAATTAATCTATTAAGAAATGATAAGTTCTGGATGTGCTTTTCTTATCCATTATATAAGCACCAAAGTCAACTTTTAAAAACCGTTTTTATTCAAAAAAAATTTCCAAAAGAATAGACAATTCTTAAATCCATTGTTCTCTTTAGATAATAGAAAATTCTTTTCAATGATTTTCAAGGGGATTATTTTAGATTTTATTGATATGTTTCAAATAATCATAAAAAAATGTTTAAATATGGATGAGTAACACTTATGTAAAGTAAAATTCCTATCATACCTCTAAAAGTCTTCTGATCAATTGGTTTCCCATCCTCTACAATATCTAAAGTATTTGAAGTACTAATATGAGTACTAATACATATAGTATTCTAATATCCAAATTTAATAATAAGAACTTTTATATAATTTTATTGTGATATAGTTTCTCTTTTTATTTTTTTTTATATTTGAAAGCTATGTAAATATGTTAACTCACTCATCATACACACTTAAAACACTTATTTCATAATATCTTCAAAGGAATATTTTAAGGATTGTTATAATAAACCAAATATAATTTCAAAAAACATAAATTTATACAATCATAATATTTTATTTTCTAATTTTATAAAAAGATATGGATTTGCAGCTCATTTAACAAAATTATTTTGTAACAAAAATCCTATTAACCAATCATAACAAGTTATAGGGGATTATTTGAGTCCAAAAAAATATTCTTAATATTTATAAACATATTCAGAACTTTTCTTATTTTGAAAACTAGGGGATTGTTCAACATAAACTTCTCTAAAACTTATCTATTAAGAAAAGAACACTTAAAAACCTTTTGGAAATGATCAAAATTAAAGAATGCTAAAAAGGTTAAAAGTTTTAAAATAGCTTCAAGTCTATCAACCGATGAATATGTTTCTTCATAATAAAATTCCTCTTGTTTATTATAACCTTTTTCAAAAAGTTTAGATTTATTTCTAACAAATATTCCATTTTCAACACATTTGTTCCAAAAAACCCATTTTACTCAAATTATAGAAGTTTCTATAAATTTTTCAAATAATGTCCATACTTTTGTATTTTTGAACTCATTGAGATCATCGTGAATTGACATAATATGATACTCATCACATTAAGCCTCATTAATATTATTAGTTATAAAATCGGATAATAAAGAAAGATGTTCAATTTCATTTGTTAAGGAACTTCTTGTTCTAACCAGTTAATCTTCATCGCCAATGATACTTTCACTGGGATGATTTCTATAAACAAAACTAACTTACTAATAATTGAAAAGTGTGTTCTTCAACTAAATTTATAAAATATTCCTATATAATAACATCATAAACATTTTCATGACTTATACCCTTATGAGAATAAATTTCTAACAAAGGTGGATAAATGTTATAGAAATAACATATGAGGATGTGGGATGATTTTGTTTGAAAAAAAATGATATATTTCATCAATCACAACATAAAATTTTATATTAATAGTAAAATAATTTTCATTAAAAACTCTATATGACTTAGAAGTAGTGGAATAACCTAAAAATATTCCTTCATCAAATTTGGGGAAAAAATTCTGTAAATTATATTTAGTATTCAAGATGAAAACTTTGCAACCAAAATCACTGAAGTAAGAATCATTTGGTTTTCTTCCTATCCAAAACTCATAATAACTTTTATTTTGAACAAGTCAAATTAAAACTCTATTTTTATTATAACAGGAATAACTAACAACTTCATCCTAAAAAAATTTATCAACTGAGTATCCAATAATCATGGTTCTAGTCATTTCTTAAATAATTCTATTTCTCCTTTGAACTACACCATTTTGCTGGGAGTTCTAGGTGATGAAATATTTTTTATACCTTTCATACTATAAATAGTTTTAAAATCATACTTTTCAAATTCTCCACCATGATCACTATGAATAGTAATCAAGGAGGTGTTTTCTCTTTTTTAACCCAGGATACAATTTTTTTGAAATAACTAAAGTCTTCATATTGCATAGTGAGAATATAAAACCAAGTATATCTAGTGTAATCATAAAAAAAGATACATAATTCTTATTTTCCATCTATAATGTTGGTTTTTGTAAGACCAAATAAGTCCATGTTCACAAACGGTAAATAAATATAATTTGAGACTTCAATAATAGATTTAAAGCATGACTTATGTTGCTTACAGTATTTAAAAGGGTCACATACTTTTGAAGTATTAAACTTATGTTTCAATTGATACTTAAAATGTCCATTCTTAGTCAACATAGTTAATTTTCAAAGGTTATAGTTTCCTAAACATCTATTTCAGAACCAGGATTGATCTTCATTTCACTATGGAATGTTAAGTCTTGGCTCCTAAGGTCTTCTAAGTTAAGTGTATAAAAATTCTAATGCTGATTGATATAAATAACGAATCCATCCCTGGAAATATATATAAAACATTTCTCAATCCTAAATATCTGAAGGTAAAATTCATCACATAATTGAATTGTGCTTATAAAGTTGTGGTTAAGTCCTTTAATAGTAATAACATTTGAAATAAGTTCTTTTACAAGAATAATAATTTCAACTATTTCAATAATATCTCCTAAAGAATTATCCCAATAAGTTACATTACCACCATTAATATTAATCATATTCTTGAAAAAGTATTTGTTTCCTATCATGTGTCTTGATCACCCACTATTCATGTACCATATATTTTTATAGTTTATATAAATTTATTTTTCCTGAAAACAAAAATATTAGACTTTTAGAACCCAAACCTTTTTGGGTCTGGTAATGTGAGAAAATAAGGAATCCACATTCTTTAGAAAAAACATGTTCTCTGGAAACCTATGGATTTAAATTTATTAAATGAACAATAATTTTTCCAATGGCCACCTCTTTGACACTTGGTGTAAAAAAGGGAACATTTAATAATAAAAAATTTGTTACTAGAAACTAGTTTATTATTTTAAATTCTCATTCCAGGACTACTCCCATGAGGATGAATTTGTTTATACATTTAATTAAAGCTTTCGTTACTGTTGGTAAAGATTGATAAATTTTTCTTCAAAAAATAATTTTCATATTTTTGTTTTACAACTAAATTATTATCTTCATCAGTAATAGTTCTAGAACAAATATTTTTAAAACTAGTTGTTAAAATATTTTTATTAGAAAGAACTTTTTAAGTCATTAAAAATAGTATCTTATTAAGAATTAGTTTGATCAATATATTTTGAATGATTTGATATTTAATTTGTTAAAATATTTATTCTTGCATAAGACTTAACTAGTTTATCTTTATAATTATTAATATTTTTATGTTTTACAATCCCCATTTTCTAAAAGTTTTTCAAAATGACATACTTCATCTTAAGAAGGTAATGAATTATCTTCAATGGCTGATAAATATTCTTCATCAGATGATGTTGAAATTTTCTCATTTGGATAATTATCATTTAAAGACATGTTGATGGGGGATTCAGTTGTGTGTACCTTAACCATGAATCATTCATTAACTATTAGTATATTAGATAAAATTTCTATTTTTCCTCTATCCGAAACATTCATTTTCAAAAGAATTTCCACTACTGGTACTCCATGTTTCAGAATATTTCATAAATTTCTTTCTTTTTGATTTCTAATACTTTTTAGCAATCCATTATGAATTTATTTCCTTTATGTCTTTCCTTTTCATCTTTATAAAATCTGGTCTTAAATTTCCAACATTATTACAGTCATGACATATGAATTCATCTTTCTTGTCTCCTTTACCCCTATTACTCTTTTTGTAACAATATTGAAAATTATTCTTAACTAATATTTTATTCATTCTTCTAGAAATATTAGTAAACTTGTTCTCAGAATGTACAGAAGTACTTGAATCAAATTAAATAATAACTTTACAATTCCATGATGATTTAACAACTATCTCATCTAATTTCACTTTAAGAGGTAAGGTAGATGATGTCGCAAAGGAAACACCAGTATTATTCTTTTTCTATTTCTTTGCATGTCATTTGATTCTAACCTCTCACTACATAATAGTTTGAATTAGATCCTCTTGGGTAAGATTATTATGTTTCCTTACTTCATAAACAATAATTATTTTTGATTCCCACTCGTTGGTCATAATATCTATAAAATTTTCCATAATGATTTCATTATAAAGTCCCTTTTAACTAATATATTTTAAACTTTTTATAATTTTTATGAAACTCTCATGAATATTTGATACTTATTATCTAGGTAAGAAATCAAAGTCCTAATGGTTTTCTCAATGCATTTTCCTCATGGTCTCAACAACTATAGAAGTTCCAAAATGTGCGACATAAATCTGTTTTATGATAATATTTTCTTCTTCACATGAATATATCTATCTATATATACTTTTTGTCATGTAATGTAACAAATTATTCCCTACTCTATAATTAAACTGATATTCTTTCTTTTCATGATATATAAAACTAGTAACTTCTTTATCAGGAATCTTATAGTCCCCATTTAGTATAAACAAATTATCAAATCCTGTGTTAATAAAAAATGTATTTATCTTATATTTATAATACTCAGAATCAGCACCATCAAATATAGGTGGTATATTTGGATTACAATTTTCTATTGTACCAACATTAAGACCTTCCATATTAAAAAAATAGAAACTGATTTTTGTAACACAACAAGAATTTACAAATAAATTTAATATACCCTGTAATGCATGAAACACTCAGTCTCTATGAAATAAAACATTTTTATTATAATTATTTAATTGATATTTTTATAATGTAGACATTAAACATAGTAATATGAATCATAATTCCTACAATAAAATTTTATTTATAATGGTTTAACATAAATAAAATACATTTTATATGAAACGTATAACTTTTGGTAAAATAAACATCGTTTTTGAGTTTGCAATGTCACAATATATCAATTATAAAAATAGTAATCCAATGTAGATCATTAGAATCATTTTTATATTGAAATTAAATATAAAAACTTATTGAAATTTTGAACTTTCATTTTACCCGCCTTCTCACCACACTTGTGGGATTATCATTAAATGTAACTTTGTCACTCCTGTGAATTGAATTATCACGAACCAACCCAGGTTGACCTTGAACTGGTCACCCGAGCTAGTCCGCGGCATGGCCTGAGGGGAATTCTCGATCCCTATGGGTTGTAAACCAGTTTTTGGCATCAATATTCAATCGTTGGGAACAATTTGGCCCATAAAAGATAAATAAAGAAACCAGAATAAACAAAACAATAAAACTAAACTCTAGTAGTGGAAAAGAAATAAATAGAACAACTAAACATACCTCTAGGTGACCTTATAGGTCACCTCCAAACCAAAGACCAACCTTTCTCCAATAATGAGCAACTCATCCAAGAAAACCTAGGTAAAGGAAACCAACAACTGAAGTGGTAAAATAGGCATGAGTATTAAAGATTCTCAGTAGGTTTTCCAAGATAAGCCACAGAATCCAACATCTTCTTTCCCAAAACTATCCAGTAACACAAGTTTTAAATAGAAATATAAAATATTGGTTTTCAAATTTTATAATAAGAAACATGATTTTCTCATTTAAAAACCCAACAAACACTACATACCCTTTCCAAAATCATTTTTCATTTTATAACCAACACAAAACCAAATATACCAAACATGGGTAAAAGTAAAATAGGCATACAATGCATGTTGTAAATAATATAGTATAATGGAAAGTAAACAAGCAATGAAAATAATTAAGTGACCATGGGCAATCCTAAACATCCCTAAAAGACCCCTAGACATACTCGGTTCGAAACTACCTATTTTTGTATGGTGAAGCTTTTAAGTCTATAACCAAATGGCCGTCCTCACGGCAAATGAAACTATCAGCACTCCCCATCTGACCTCTATACCTACCAATTGGTACCATGCTGTCTAATCACGGATGATAAGAAACCATCACTCGATCAACTAAAATAAAACGAGGATCCCATGGTTGTTATAATAATAATGTAAGAGTTGGTGTCCTGAGAACCAACTGTTTTGTACTTTGATTACATGAATGTTCACTTATTATATATTCTTCATTGTTCTGCATGACTATAATATAATAATGTCCTGGAATATTTGTTGCATTAATAAGGTCATAGCAGATCCCCGCTATGATGAGAACCTTGAAATTCTATGACAATATTCATAATTAAAGTTCTGCGGTTGGATGACATACTATGATAGGACAAATAGTATACAGACCGTCATGTGCGAGTACTCGTAAGAAGACGAGACTCTCTCTCATGAACTTTGCACTTGGTAATCTCCAAGATAGGAGATTATGAGAACAGACCCACCTGTAGTAATTCTGCATGTCTTGGTGTCATCGGATATTGCTATCTGCGAGCGTGTGTAATGGTCCTTAGACTGGAAGATTATTATTAACTCGTGTCATGACTCACACACTTAGATTTACTGACAAAAACCGTCACGCAGACAGTTGGCGGGAAGTAGGGTATGTTGGGTGCGTCATGAGTGACATGTTGTTAATGGATAAGTCAAGGAAGGATTTGTCCCTTACATTTATGGAAGTTGATATCTTGGACCATTGATTGAAATAGAACTAGCACATTAAATTCCATGGCCATGGTGTAAATGACAAGTTTATTTCAGGTAGTCAAAGAACAACATATCAATAATATAGGTTTATGACACTGCCATGAAACCTGCTTGATGAGATATCGAGACAAAGGGATTAAATTAGACAGTAAGCGTTTGTATGAGGTGATATGTCAATGCGGCGTCAACTTCTTTCTCTTGGGTGCCTTGACCCGTTGCTAGACAGTAATCTTGGACTTTAGGCAAGCCTACCTAATGCCAATGAGAAAGAGGCCTAGTGGGTCACACACTAAGTGTATCCAAGTATCTCAAGTTGAATAAAGATTATTCCCGTATGTGGTTTAATAATTATTCAAGGAAGCCTAAGTTGTTTTTAGTGATGGAGGAAAAATAAAATAAAACAAGTACACGCCGGGTATTATTATTACACGCCCTGTAGTTTTATTTTGGAAAGGAAATGAATAAATGAAAACAAGATATACACGCCGTGTACATTTAATGTACACTCCATGTAGTTTTCAATGAAAAACATGTACATTACGTGTATTTATTATTACACGCCGTGTAGTTTTTCCAGTTGGGGTTTTGAGGATATAATATTGTTTTAAATGATATTTATTATAATCAGTGTGGGTGCATGTCAAGGAATTATTTATTCGACATGGGGGTTTTAAATAAAGATTCAATGAAATAAATAAAATGCGTAAAATGTTTATTTATTTTCATAACTCTATAACCCCACACACCCGATTATAAATATCCTCACAACCCCAACTCTTTTCCGATACACAAGAGAATTGTTGTGCAAAACATCTCTGGAGAATTATTTCAAGGCTGAAAGAACCTCTTCCTCCAAGAATGCTCTCAAGACCAAGAGAGATCCACTTCAATCGGATCAAGACGATCTAAGGTGGACAACACAAGCAAAGGCTTCTCCACGCTAGCACCCGGAGAATCCTTTGGCGACGTCCAGAGATACGAGGTACACGTGTGGATCACCGCTAGAGGGAGTCTACACTTGGATTCTGCGACGCAACGACGGATCACATCGAAAACGTGATCGAGAACATCAATGAAGAAAGAACACCCAAAAGGTATTTCTTTATAATTAATTAAATTAATTATAATCAACCTGTAAAGATCCTTGTTTGTGGTTCCGGGAAAAACCATCTTCTTTGTCCTTTTCTGTGATTCGATCCGTGGAGACTGGCGTTTATCGTCGTATTGATCCCAGATTGATCATTACTAATGACAAAAAGCCAAGTGGGCACATCCACCCACGTGCTTCCGCTGCGCCCAGAACCTTCAAATGGTATCAAAGGGAGGTTACAATGTTTATTATAGTTATTTAATTTTCGTTGATAATTTACGCTTTCATATTTGATTCAATTCGAAATAAATCGTTCTATAAATCTGAATTAACAAGATCTATTCTTCCTCCTTCGTTTCTCAGTTCATATCACAGAAACGACCTTTTAATTTTAATTTTGATTAAAATAAAAATGAGTAACTCATCCGGAGGAGCCGCTCTTTCTGTCTGTACAACACGGGATTACACGACGTGTAATTAAAACTACACATCGTGTACTTAGGTTCAACGAACCGACACTGGTCCGCCAAACCACGCCATGTGAATTGATTATGCCTAAGTTTTAATCACATCATGTTGACCAGAATTGAACGGCACCTGGAAACCAGAATACACGACGTGTATGTTGGAACAACACTCTGTGTAGTCCGTTCTGACCCAGGTGAAACCGTGTACAAATATAAGCCGCGTACCGCGTACACGGGATCTCCAGGCCGGTTACCGCGCTACAAGGAAGTACACACCGTGTATGATTCATCTACATGCCATGTACTCTGAAATTTCCAAAGTACAGAAAAACACGCCAAATTCCCGACGTGTACTTTGGATAAAGGGTGAAAAGAAAAATACACGTTGTGTAATTATAAACTACACGTCGTGTACTTTCCAGAAATGGAATTTCACCAGGTTTCCTCCAATGTAAAAAGACCCGTACAAGGAATATGGATGAGAAGAATCTCAAGGAAATTCAGAAAGGAATTTAAGATAAATAATTGATTAATTATAAGATCATAAATAATAGAATTTGAGCCCGTCTTATCTTAAATAAAAGAATGATTAAAAGAATTTGAATTCTAAATATGCGTAAATGTCATTGCATACTATGGATGATCATGAGCTAGACCAAAGACCCTTTGTATGTGTACGGTTTCATTTAAATTTATTTAATTTAAATTTGATGGCCTACGAGCCTTCTTCCAATAAAATGTTGGGCATGCGTGCCCATGGTTTCTTTAATGTAAACCCATGTAATGGAGGATCTCCCAAGCCAGAGGAGATGGTTCAAATCCCGAAGCTGAGGCGAAACCGATGCAATAAGATACAAAGGTGGACAGGTGGGAGCTGCAAAACATGAACCATCAGGTTCAAGGTGTTTTCCCTAGGTCAGGGTTAGCTTATCAAAACTGTTAGATAAGCTAACCAAATAGAAGCTCATGATCATTCCATCTTATTTTATTTCTGTCTGATTGCATGGTTTATTTATTATGTATGTGTTGTCGCGATCACATAATTAATAAAATGAAAAAGTATGCAAAGATGGAATAAAATAAAAACCGGACAATGTGTAAACATTATCGGAACATGGTTAATCACTTAATCAAGCATCAATTAATATTAACAAGCATGTGATACTGCAAAATATACGCATAAAGAATAAAATCCCTCAAATACCATATTAAGTCAGACCAAGCCTTCCGTTACTTGATTAAGGGAAAGACTCAATAAAACTATGTGTTTGACCAACCCTTGTTGGAACACTTACTTTTATAAAGGAAGCCCTTATGAAAGGTTTCAGGTTGACTTAACCATATTAAATCAAGAGAAGTAGCCCTTGCTAGAATTGGTGTAATATTGGAGGCAAGAGTTGAGGAAATCCAAGTTAGGATTTCAGGATTGGGGAGTCTACTCAATAGATCAAGGAAATGTAAGCTCACAGTTGGCAAAGACCTGCCTACCTAAATACCTTCAAATATCTTGACCAACCCTTGTTGGGGTTATGATAAGGGAAATATAGATCTTTGCCACTAGAATTTCAAATCAACTGGACATTCCGAGTTCAATGGTGAGGGCCATTGAGACTTGATAAAATAGTGTGATACTTAATTAATTTATTATTATTTCTCATAAAAATGTAATAAAGAAAGTACCAATAAATCTGCTCTTTTAAAATTGTAGAATCAAGATGGAAGACTCGCCAACCACTTTTTCTCTGCGATCAATACTGGATAAAGACAATATCCTCACTGGCAGTAACTTTCAGGAATGGTTTAGGTCCCTTCGGGTTATCCTACGCCATGAACAGAGGTTTTACGTGCGGGAGTCCTCACTTCCTAATTCCCCTTCCCCAGGGCAGAGTGATGAATATTTCCTAGTCTATGATCAACATTTGAACGACTCTCTCGACGTTCAATGTTTGATGATGTCATCTATATCTAGTGAGCTCATGAAGTCTCATGAAGACATGGATGCCTACAACATGATCGAGCACCTCCGTGGTCTATACCAGGAGAGAGCAAGACAGGAAAGGTTTGAGATATCCAAGGCTCTATTTCAGAGCAAGCTTGGAGAGGGTGCCCCAGCTGGGCCTCATGTATTCAAGCTCATTGGATACATTGAGCGCTTGGAGGTTCTAGGGTTTAAACTCCCTTAAGAACTAGGTACTGATCTACATCTCGCATCACTCCCCCAAAGCTTCTCAAACTTTTTTGTTAATTTTAACATGAACAATATTGAGAAGTCTCTATCTGATCTTCTTATCCATATTCGCCAAGTGGACAATGACATGAAGCATGAAAAGCCTTCCATCATTATGGTGAATAAAAGGAAAGGGAAGGCGAAGAGATTTAAGCCCAAAGCTTCTTAAATGCCTTCCAAGAAAAGGAAGATCAAAGGGGAGGCAAAGGAACAAGATGTTGTTTGTTTCGCATGTGGCAAGAAGGGCCACTGGAAGAAAAACTGCACCCAGCCAAGGAAGCAAGGGGAAGCTTCAGGTGCATTTGTTATCAAATGCAATCTATTTGTTTCTACTAATTGGGTATTAGATACTGCATGTGGTGCTCATATCTGTATACAAATACAGGAACCAAGTAGATTCAGGAAGATTGATCGAGGGGAGGTAGATCTACGAGCAACCAACGGACCCAGACTCGCTGCTGTAGCTGTTAGAGACTACCACCTCACATTGCCTACTAGGATGGTCTTGGTTTTGAAAGGTTGTTATTATGTGCCTTCTGTTACTAAAAACATTATTTCAGTATCCAGATTAGATACTGATGGATTCATATTCATGTTTGGAAATGAATGTTTCTACTTTTATAAAGATAGAATTTGTTTTGGTAGGCCACATTTATATAACGGCCTTTATGTGTTAGACTACACAAACCAAGTAATGGCAATCGATAACAAAGTTAATTCACATGACTCATACCACACAGAACTTTGGCATCACCGGCTTGGTCATGTCAATGAGAAACGTTTGACAAAATTACATCAAGATGGGTATTTAGATTCTTTCGAACTAAAACCACTTGGTGTATGTCATGCATGTCTACAAGGCAAAAATGAACAAAGCCCTATTTAGTGGGAAAGGTGAAGGAGCTAAAGAGTTTCTAGAATTAGTTCACACAGATGTGTGTGGACCGTTTCCAATTGAAGCAAGGTGTGGGTTATCGTACTTCATAACTTTTACTGATGATTTTAGTAGATATGGATATATCTATTTAATGAGTTATAAGTCAGATTCTTTTGATCGGTTCAAAGAATACAAGAATGAAGTTGAGAATCAGCTTGGTAAGAATATTAAGAAACTCCGCTCAGACAGAGGAGGAGAATATCTTAATCAAGACTTCATTGATTTCTTACGGGAGTTTGGGATTCTATCTCAACTCACTCCTCCTTACACACCGCAGTGGAATGGTGTAAGTGAAAGGAGGAACCGCACCCTGTTGGACATGGTGAGATCAATGATGAGTCATGCGAGTCTTCCATTATCCTTTTGGGGATATGCATTACAAACAGAAACACACATATTAAACCAAGTACCAACTAAATCGATAAATTGTATTCCATACGAATTATGGAGTGGACGCAAAGCCATGTTATCGAATTTACATGTCTGGGGTAGTGCATCATTTTCTAAGGCCTCTTCAGGTAACAAACTTGCACCTCGAGGCACAAAGTGTATCTTTATAGGATATCCCAAGGAAATAAGGGGATATTACCTATACAACCCCTCAGACAAAAAGGTTACAGTGGCAAGACATGCCATATTCCTTGAGAGGGAGCACATCTCCAAAAGAGATAGTGGGAGCGAGATAGACTTCGATGAAGTCAAGGATCAAGATACACATGAGTTGGTACAAGAACGGATTCCACAAAGCCCCGTGGAAGAACAATCTGTTCCATAGACACAAGAACTGCGTAGGAGCACGAGAGAGGTGAGAGAACCAGAACAATATAGTTTTCTTGTAACCGAGGATGGTGACTCATTATTGGTTGACAATGATGATCCTCTTACCTAAAAGGAAGCAGTTGAAGGCACAGACATTGCTATGTGGCAAGAAGCCATGAATTCTGAAATGGATTCCATGTACCAAAACCAAGTCTAGATTTTGGTAGATCCTCCAGTTGATGTAAAGCCTATTGTTAATAAATGGGTATTCAAGAAGAAACTGGACATGGAAGGGCAAGTCAGCACCTACAAGGCACGACTGGTTGCAAAATGTTCTAGACAGCGTCAAGGAATTGACTATGTTGAAACCTTTTCACCGGTTGCAATGCTAAAGTCCATCAGAATCCTATTGTCCATTGCTGCTTACCATGACTATGAAATTTGGAAAATGGATGTCAAAACAGCTTTCCTTAATGGGAACCTCTAGGAAGATTTCTACATGACACAACTTGAAGGGTTTGTGGCTCCAAAGGATGCCAACAAGGTATGCAAGTTGTAGAAATCCATTTATGGATTAAAGAAAGCATCAAGGTCATGGAACATTCGTTTTGATGAAGTTGTTATAGAATTTGGCTTTGTTAAGAATGAATGTGATCCTTGTGTCTACAAAAGGTTTAGTGGAAGTGTAGTCGTTTTCCTAATATTATATGTTGATGACATATTTCTAATTGGAAACGAAGTACCTATCTTACAGTCAGTTAAGGCATGGTTGCATAAATGTTTCTCCATGAAATACTTGGGCGAGGCGGCATATATTATTGGGATCAGGATCCATCGTGATAGATCCAAGAGAATGCTGGGCCTGAGTCAAAGTACATACATTGACAAGATACTGAAGATATTCTGTATGGAACAGTCCAAGAAGGGATTGTTGCCAGTGTCACATGGCATTCATCTTTCCAAGAATATGTGTCCTTAGAAACATGAGGAAAGAAAGAGGATGTCGAGGATCCCTTACGCATCCGCGATTGGGTCAGTCATGTATGCTATACTATGTACGAGGCTAGATGTTTCTTATGCATTAAGTGTGTTAGGCAGATATCAAGCTGATCTAGGAGACCGCCATTGGAAGGCAGTCAAGACTATCCTTAAGTATCTGAGGCGTACTAAGGATATGTTCCTGGTTTATGGAGGAGATGAGAAACTAGTCATCAGAGGAAATTTAGATGCTAGTTTCTAGACTGATCAAGATGAAATGAAGTCGCAGACTGGATACATCTTCAGTATGAATGGAGGTGCAGTGAGCTGGAAGAGCTCAAAACAATGTGTGGTGGCAGATTCTACAGAAGAGTCCGAGTATATCGCAGCCTCTGAGGTAGCTAAAGAAGCAGTATGGATGCGAAGCTTCATCCAAGAGCTGGATGTTGTACTGAGCAGTAAAGATCATATCACACTCTATTGTGATAATACTGCAGCGGCGACACTTGCAAAAGAGCCAAGGTCACATCAGTGGACAAAGCACATACTTCGGAAGTATCATCTCTTGAGGGATTTTTCTCAGAGAGGTGAAGTCGCAGTGAGCAGTATTTCCACGGAAGGCAACATGGCGGACCCATTGAATAAAACCTTGACTCAGCAGAAACATGATCATCATGTGAGGTCTAGCGGACTAAAAGTCATAGGCCGTTGGCTCTAGTCCAAGTGGGAGTTTGTAAGGGTTGGTGTCTTGAGAACCAACTATTTTGTACTTTGATTACATGAATGTTCACTTATTATATATTGTTCATTGTTCTGCATGACTATAATATAATAATGTCCTGGAATATTTGTTGCATTAATAAGGTCATAGCAGATCCCCGCTATGATGAGAACCTTGAAATGCTATAACAATATTCTTAAATAAAGTTCTACGGTTGGATGACATACTCTAATAGGACACATAGTATATAGGCCGTCATGTGCGAGTACTCGTAAGAAGACGAGACTCTCTCTCATGGAGTTCGCAATTGGTAATCTCCAAGATAGGAGATTATGAGAACAGACCCGCCTGTATTAATTCCGCATGTCTTGGTGTCATCAGATATTGCTATCTTCGAGCGTGTGTAATGGTCATTAGACTGAATGATTATCATTAACTCATGTCATGACTCGCGCACTTAGATTTACTGACGAAAACCGTCACGCAGACATTTGGCGAGAAGTAGGGTACGTTGGGTGCATCATGAGTGACATGTTGTTAATGGATAAGTTGAGGAAGGATTTGTCCCTTCCATTTATGGAAGTTGATATCTCGGCCCTTTGATTGAAATAGAACTGTCGCATTAAATTCCATGGCCATGGTGCAAACGACGAGTTTATTTCAGGTATTCAAAGAACGACATATCAATCATATAGGTTTATGACACTGCCATGAAACCTGCTTGATGAGATATAGAGACAAAGGGATTAAATTACACAGTAAGCCTTCGTATGAGGTGATACGTCAATGCGAAGTCAACTTCTTTCTCTTGGGTGCCTTGACCTGTTGCTAGAAAGTAATCTTGGACTTTAGGCAAGCCTACCTAATGCCAACAAGAAAGTGGCCTAGAGGGTCACACACTAAGTGTATCCAAGTATCTCATGTTGTATAAAGATTATTCCCATACGTGGTTTAATAATTATTCAAGGAAGACTAAGTTGTTTTTAATGATGGAGGAAAAATAAAATAAAACAAGTACATGCCGTGTATTATTATTACACGCTGTGTAGTTTTATTTTGGAAAGGAAATGAATAAATGAAAACAAGATATACAGACCGTGTATATTTAATGTACACACCGTGTAGTTTTCAATGAAAAAAAATTACACGCTATGTATTTATTATTACACACCGTGTAGTTTTTCCAGACGGGATTTTGAGGATATAATATTGTTTTAAATGATATTTATTATATTCAGTGTGGGCGCATGTCAAGGAATTATTTATTCGACATGGGGGTTTTAAATAAAGAGTCAATGAAATAAATAAAATGCGTAACACGTTATTGATTGTCATAACACTATAACCCCACACACCCGATTATAAATATCCTCACAACCCCAACTCTTTTCCGACACACAAGAGAATTGTTGGGCACAAGGTCTCTGGAGAATTTTTTCAAGGCCGAAAGAACCTCTTCCTCCAAGAACGCTCTCAAGACCGAGAGATATCCTCTTCCATCGGATCAAGATGATCTAAGGCGGACAACACAAGAAAAGTCTTCTCTACGCTAGCACCTGGAGAATCCTTTGGCGACGTCCAAAGATACGAGGTACACGTGTGGATCACCTCTAGAGGTAGTCTACACTTGGCTTCTGCGACGCAACGACGGATCACATCGACAACGTGATCGAGAACATCAACAAAGAAAGAACACCCAAAAGGTATTTATTTATAATTAATTAAATTAATTATAATCAACCTGTAACGATCCTTGTTTGTGGTTCTGGTACAAACCATATTCTTTGTCCTTTTCTGTGATTCGATCTGTGGAGACTAGCATTTATCGTCGTATTGATCCTGGATTGATCATTGCTAATGACAAAAAAGCCAAGTGGGCACATCCACCCATGCGCTTCCGCTGTGCCTGGAACCTTCAAATAATGTGTAAGTAGGAGTCCCTCACACACGTGACTCATCCCACCGCACTTTCCTACGCCAAACACAGACACTTCCTATGAATTCACACATAAAGGGTTTCCCTATATAGGAGTGCCCCCAAATACAAAATCAATCATTTCACATTAAACAATGTTTTAACTAGGCTATCATGTCACATCCATGTTGAAACCATTTTTTTAAAATCATTTAATACTTTTTACAAAATAATAGAGTTTCCAAATGGGAACACAGTTATCAAGCACCATCCTTTCGAGGAATCAACACAAACATTACACTAAAACTAAAAGTTCCAAATGGACCATTAACATGATATGTCCAAAATTGTTACCCCAAATATCACACAAACACTGTTTCATATTTACAAAGACAAACATGACCTTAATTTCTAAAATGCACACCAAAACATTGCATAACTACAAAATGATCCTTTATCATTTTCAAACTCACATCAAAACACATTTCAAAGGATATGACCATGCTTTAAATAACACATTTTATGATTTCCTTAGAAGTCTCCTAAGGGAAACCAAATTTATTTGAAAACCAAAAACCATTTAAGTCACCAAGTTTTAAAGAGAAAATAATTTTTCAAGTGCCATATTTATTGAAAACACATCCAGGGTTACACCAAACACCTAAGAGAATATTTGAAAACCCTTTCCAAAAAGTCAACACTTTATTTAAAAACAAAAAAAACTATACAACACATTTGAAATAAATATAAAAAATAACCCCAAAGAGACCATAAAACCTTTTTTTAGAAAATAACATATCACCACCATTCCATAATATGACCCAATCAAACATACACCAATCTTATTTCTAGACATGATTTGCAATAACTTACACATTTTTAATAAATCACATGATAAATAAAAAACACTTCTATGTATAACAATAAGGATTT
This sequence comes from Viscum album, assembly GCA_963277665.1. Taxonomy (NCBI): domain Eukaryota; kingdom Viridiplantae; phylum Streptophyta; class Magnoliopsida; order Santalales; family Viscaceae; genus Viscum; species Viscum album. The sequence goes on from OY728137.1 coordinate 1,110,962,433, forward strand.
TTACCAAATATGGAATCAAAATGCTTTTTTGGAAGAGGACACACACCAAGGACATACCAAAATAAGTTTCAAAAACATCCACACAATTTGATAAACCGACAATACAATTTATGGAATTCTATCAAGAGACTCAACCAGTTTAGTAGAAATTCACCAATATTAAGACATCATACATATCACAAGACTTATATCATTTAAATTCCAAACTAGAATTTAGTCAAAAACATAAAAGAAACTTTCAACCCACAAACATGATTCCAAAACTAATTCTAACAAATTTAATCAACAGGAATACACTACCCAAAAACTAGTTGTAAGAATATTTAATGTGTGAAATATATTCAAAAATTAATTGAAAGAAAGAAAGAATTAATGGAATGATTTGGAAACAAAAACACATGAATTAAGCTACCTCAAATCAAGTGAAGACATGATAGAACTTTGATGGAAGGAAGAAAAATCCCTCACAGGCCAACCACGCACGCTAAACAGTGAGAAAAACACACGACACACAACAACAAATGGTATTAGTATTTAGATAAACTAAATAAAAACACCAAAGATGAAATCAAAGGAAAACATGAATATATAAATAAATTAATAAATAAATAAATAAATATACCGGATCAGGGGGTTTGGCACGCTAAAGGGGAAGGTGGTTAGAGAATGGTGGTGCAGGTTCACCAGTTTGAGTCACAGGGGAGAGTAGGGGGGTCCAGGTGCATCATTGGCTGGAGCAAGGGAGGGAAGGGCAGTAGTCAGCCGGTTATAGCGGCAAGGAGAGAGGGTGGACCAACAGGGGGTGTACATGCTGCCTGTGTGGAGGGTAAGGCCTCAGTGATCGGCTAGAGCGCAGTTGGCACTGGGGAGTCGAGGGCGGCAGTCAGATGCCCGCTAGAGCAGAGGGTGAGAGAGGGTTGACTAGCTGGGACCTGAACGGAGTGTGAGAGGTAGAGGGTTGGAGGCGGAGTCCTACAAGGGTTAAGAGGTGGATGTGGTTGGAGGGGCTAGAGACTAGAGTGCAGACGGGATGTCGGGAGTTGGCTGCTGGGTGGTGTGATGAACATACATGACGAGGGGGATGGGGACAACACTCCGTGAGGAGGGAACCCCACACCACCGTTGGAAGGAGGAGAAGTCGAGGAGGGTAGCTGGAGAAGTTGCTACCGAGGAGAGCAGAGAGGTCGGAAGTAGACTAGGGGGTGAGCTCCAGAGGGTGAGGGGACCAGGATGGTGGACGGTGGAGGGCCGGTGCATAGAGCCCAATGCTTGGAAGAGCAGCTAGGAGAGGTTATCTATCTACTAGAGGGTGAGAGGGTGAGGATGTGCTAGGGAAAGGGCGAGAGATGAGCTGGGAGAATGATTCAATGGCTCGTGTAGATGGGAGGAGGAATCTATGAGATGTGAAAAGGGATAGGGGGCCGGGACGTAGGGTCCTGGTGCACCGAACACGGCAACAAAGGGGGAGGGGAGGCTATTTGAGTAGATTATGGTTAGGGTTTCTTATTTTTTCTACATTATATAATAATGATAATAATAAAAATAATAATAATAATAAAACCAAAAATGATTATAATAAAAATTACAACAACAAAAATAAAAATAATAATAATAATAATAACTATAAGAGTTATAATAATAATAATAAAAAATAAAAAAAATAAAAAAAAAATAAAAATAAAAAAATAAAAAAATGTCAAAATTATCACCTTAACAAAAATAATATTATTAATTACGTAATAACCTTATTATTATTACAATTTAAACATTTAACTCACTTTATTTACATAAAAATTTATTTATTTTAACTGTTAAACTTTTGTGCGGGCACCCGGGTTGACCGCGCGGCTACCGCCCACTGTGTGATGACCGCATATGAGTCTTAAACCCACTATAATTATTAGACTACAATAAATTTAATTCGTGACCCAATACAGACGTTGGAACGAGAACCCATAACAAGAAATTATAAAATAACAATAACTTAAAATTCATGGTGTGACAATTCTCCCCACCACAGACACTTTCTACCCCTAGAAATTCTCCCAGCCAAACAATAGACAAAAAAAAATCAACACCCAATTGAAACTGAAAGAAACCACAATATAATAGAATAGGAGAACATGAGAGGGTTCTCCCCACCATAAGAACTCAACTAGAGAAGAAAGTTTAACACCAAAACATATCACCCCGAGAGTTGGGCCGACATGGAAACTCCGAACCGATCCAAACTAACTTCTATAGGATGAGCGAACAACACCTCCGATGAAACATAGAACACTTGACCCAGACCAAAAACCCACAACATTATAGAAAAACCTCTAACCAGAACTTATTCCAAACAATAAACCTGAGCGTAACTATAAACATTGATTTGTCCCTAGTAACATACATATCCAAATGAATGTAGCTAAACCAAGATCAACCCAGACAAGGTCCAAATGCCCTTTTAAGAAAAAAAAATGATTCAGAAAACTACATCCACACAAACAGGACTACTTGGATTATAATTGAATGATTTCATCATAACTTCACCGAAAAACAATGAACTTAAAACAACATAGAGACTTTAATAGTTGAAAAACTAGAATAGAAAGACTTCAAATATTCTACTGCCAATACAAAACACAAAACCCAAACTGAGGCTTTACACCCCTAGAAACTCCTAACATTTGTGCGAGTATCTCCCCAAGACCTATGGATAGGGATTTGATGGATAAAGCATATCCATCATCACAGTCAGGCACTGGAATTCCATTGGTCATAGTGACTTCTTCAGGTGATGCTTCATATAAGACTTCTCTAAATGACCTAGACATCCGCAACGATGACATGTCTTCGAAGGGATGCGACATAGCGACTTGACTTGCCCGAACAGGCCACACTGTTGGCACACCATTGAACGGTCTGACAAACTAGAATTTAGAACCACTATAGAAGAGTCCTTAGAAACATGTCCATCTGGAACACTCTGCTCACTAGATGGGGAACCTTCGGAAGCAACTGGATAAAGAGGATTTTCAACCATCTATGCTCCGAAGACCAACTTAGCTAGGAACTCCTCATCCACCAGCTTCTCGAAACGATGGTCCTTAGAAGGGTGGAGATACACCTTGATCTCTGGATGTAGACCCCCAATGAAGAGATAAGTCTTCATCAAATTATGTGACACTACCTATGAAGAAAAGGACACATGTTCCTTGAAATGGTCATCATATTTTTTCACTATCCATTGGCTTTATTGAATACACATGAGCTCTTCCCTTGTCTTCATCTTCACTTCCTCAGGTATGAACCATCAGACAAAGACAGATTTAAATACATCCCACATAATCCCAAATTGCAGCATTGAAGGGGAGAATAACTACCATTCATCTAGTTATGGACCTTCAAACAGACACAAAATGGCATGCACTCTGATATCTTTGAGATTTATTAATACCCTAAAGACGTGCTCGAATTCTTCAAGCCACTCCGCTGCCTCTAATGGAACCCTATCACCATAAAGGATAGGAGATATCTGAGAAGGACCAAATACTGGGCATGGCTTATCAGAAACCATAGGGACCTTTCTGGGTACCATTTTCTAAAAAATATATAAATCACAAAGCCGAAAATGATATCAAATAAAGTTAAAATTAAAAGTATCATCTTGAGCCAAAATGACCAGTTCAAAAACAAAAAAAAAATCCAAACACAACCCAAAATTTCTTTTTAAAAAACCCCTTTTCATTTTAGATTTCAAAACTACCTTCATTCAAGGCCACTTTCTAAATACCAATCCCCATTTTAAAACCAAAATCAATTTCCAAAATCATTTACCCTTTTAAAATCGCTTTAGAAAAACAAGGTCACGCCTTTATTTCCAAGTACACACCCTAGAAATCCCATGAACCGTTTCACATTTCTTCATCTAATTTCATCCATACGCACCAACAAGAACTTCCAATGCATCCCCTCACATGTGTAAATGTACATAAAGAGTACTGAAGGTTCCACAAAAACAATTTCTCTACTAGTTCTATGAAAGAACCAATTTTTTAGACCAAGACCATTCAGTTTTAAAACCCATTTCACAAATTTAAATCCATATAAAACAAATAATTCTCATTTCAAAACCCCTTTATCATTTTCAAAAGTGCACTTACAACAACCAGAACCAAGACAACACTGAACTTGCAAAAAACTAATGGATTCAATTACTAGTAGTCATTCTTAACCTCGTGACATGTTAGTAGGTCGTGCCCCAAGTAAGCGTCAATAACCAGGTGGAACAAAAACAATGTACTCAGACACCACATGGGTCACTACTCCATGTGAAATCACAACGTAAAATCATCCTGCCTCCGTTGTCATCCCTCAGTCTAAAACAATCCAGAACGAGACGAGGAATCAATTCCTGGATTACCCCTGGAAACTCGAGGTTTGGAACGGGTGAGGGTTCATGAATTTTTTCCTATAATTATCTATAGATTCCTTAAAATCCTAATATTCATCTACCGAATACCCAAAATAACACGAGCCTCTTATGATACCATTTTTTCATGAACCAACCCGGGTTGACTGTGAACCGGTCACCCGAGCCAGTCCGCAACATTGCCCGAGGGTCATTACCAATCCCCACAGGCTGGAAACCAGTGTAGGGAATAAAATTTTAACCATTGGGAATGATTTGGACCATAAAAGATAAATAAAGAAACAAGAATAAACAAAACAATAAAACCAAACTCTAGTAACATAAAAGAAATAAACAGAACAGCTCAACGTACCTCTACGCGACCTTCTAGGTCACATCCCAACCAAAGACTAAACATTCTCCAATAATGAAAAACTCAGACAAGAAAACCTAAGAAAATGAAACCTGAAACTGAAATGATAAAATAGGCTTGAGTAGTAATGTAATGCCTCGGACCTCTCTGGTCCATTACTCTGTAAGAATTTGATGTGGTCAAACACGACACATATTATAATAATAAATTTTGATAATAAAAATTGATAATGGTGGCGTGAAAATATTTGGTGTTAATTAGATTAAATGGTTTTAATATAATCATTATGAAATAAAAGAAATAAAATTTAATGTATTTAATTCAATGAGAGGAGGTGCATGGTTTCATTTGGATTTATTTAAATTTTTAATAAATAATAAATTATGTGTATAATGGGAGGCTGCTCGGCGTTGACGTAATGGTGGTCAGACTTGGTCAAAACAACGAACATCAATAATAATAATTATTATTAATAATAATTGGTGACGAGTTAATAAATTTTAATAGGAGATTTGTTATTATCATTATACTAAATAATTATAATAATAATCTTGTCTTAAATTTTGAATGATCCGTTAATAAAGATTTAATGAGATTTAAATTTTGAATTCAATGCAATGATATTTGAGATGTGAGGATAGATGAGAGATGTTATTATTTATGATAATTGTGTAAACAAAATAATGATAAAGGTTTAAAATGGAGGTTGGGGCATGCCACATGGAGTAAAGGAAGGGGAGGCACCACTTTTGGGGAGTGAGTGAAAATCGTCGAAGAATTTATGAGATTGGAGAGAGGGAGGTATTATATGATAATAACGAAAATAGATGAATAAATATCAAAGGATGAGTGATTTGAGGCATGTGCGATGTGAAATTCAATGTTTCATGCATGGAATGAGTTTGTAGATATGAAATAAATAAACAATTAATAATAATAATAATATAATATTGTTATTATTAATTTTGTTGATAAAACACTATTTTCACTATAACTCCTTCGTGCGACCTCGGTTTTACAAAATGTCAGCGGCAGTGCAACCCTGACTTAGAGATGGAAATTATGAGTCCAATATTGGATTTATTTTTTGGGTTTTCGGATCGGGTACCAAAAATGATCATGAATTAATAGATTTAATATTTTTATTAAATCTTCAACCCACCATAACTCCCGCATGCGACGTCTGATTGACTTTCCATCAGTGGAGATGTGATCCTGCAAATAATTTTGTCGATTCAAGTCCAATTTTTGATATTAAATTATGGTTCGTGGCTTGGGTCCATGAAACACACTATAATAATAATATCATTATTATTACGGGATCTTGTATCCAACATATCTCCCTTATACTGTATCAGATTGATGAACCGTCAGCGGCAGCGTAACCCTGAAATTATGATGGTCATTTTAAGACCAATGATGAATAACTTTTCTTGACTCATATCTCAGGTCAATAAAAAAACTATTATTAATTTAATTTTTTATTATCATTAAACACATGGAAACCATGTGACATGTCATGTTTTGACCAGTCAAACAACGTAATAGTTGTACAGTCACGTCATGTATTCATTAATACACACTGCATACCATTTTAACTTTTCGTTGCCTATATAAGAGAGGTTCACGTGTTATTTATGGAACTATCTTCTTCTCCACACGGCGATGCTCCCAGATGACCCAGAAGCCTTCCAATTATCATCTTCATCCGGACTTCGATCGTTGATTTGTTAATGGCTGTGGAATCGTGTCGATGAGGTGAACATCATGCACCTCGTTCCTTTACCTCTTCTTCGACTTCATCTTCACAGTTTCCTACCGAGGATATTGCTGATATTTGACGGGAATGAAGCTCTTTGAGGAATGTCATCTTAACTGTACGTTCTACCCCGTTCTTATTCCTTCCTCTATCTCCTCTTTCTGTTCCTCCATGCCATGCTATGACAAGTGAAACCTTAACCATTAATGGAGTCTCTCTTGGTTGATAGTGTGGTTGTTCCACAACGTCCATGAGAGGATGTAGTATTCGGGAGGATTGATCAAAATCCTCATGGTGGTTGTTCTCACATAAGGACATCAAAACCTGTTTAGGTAGGGACCTTACCTTCATCTCTCTCTCTTTTGTGCATCATGCGGGGTGGGTATTCTCTTGTTTTTGTGAGATACTGTTGAACTAGTAAATAATGGTAATAACTAGTAAAAGAATGAGTTTGGGGAAATTTTGTTGATATTGTTGTTTTATTTCCATCAATTCTTATCTTTTGATTATTTTGTGAATTGAATATGCTTATGCCTACTAAAAATCACGGTCATTGGGGGCCTTTTCTTGCACAATCAAATTTTTCCCAGTTTTTCTGGATTGTTTTGTGGATGGAATTTCATGGAATGTGGATATTGGTTAATCCTATAAATTTGGCTAATTAAATGAATACCTGGAACCCTTGTATGATCACACTGGTTAAACTAAATTAAATAATGAATTTGTGGGTGATGGTTGGGGTTTAATTATGTGAAGGGGTGTTTCGTGGGTTGTTGTAGAATGGGTGAGCAGCAGGGCTACGATTGGCTTGGTTGTGGGTGGGAATGTATGATATGGTTGTGATGGTCAGCAGAGATGCGGTAAAAGGTATAAAAGGGATGATGATGTGGTACAGGTATTGTTTTCGATGTTTTTGTGGTTATGGTGGTTGGCAGTAGGGCTGTAGGGATGGGTTTTCCATATGAATAAAAGTGGAAGAGTTAACTAATGAATTTTGGGGCATGGTAGTTGATTAAATATAGAAAATAAATTGAATTTATTGGGTGATAAAATAAAATGGTATTGTGTTGCTTGGGTTTTCCCTAGCTTTATTTGTGGTTGGAAAGGATTTGTTTTACAAACGATTGATCTGGTTTGGTTGTTGTCAGTTTCTCAAAAGTTATGGAACTAATAAACTAAAACTGTTGAAACATTAACAGCTTAATGGGGTTTGGGGATATTTGTTATGTCCATACTTTCGAGGTAGTAGTTCTAAGGCATGTGCTCAGATCTTTTGTGTAGAATCCTTAGGATGGGTTGAGTGGTTGATATAATTATATAAATCTGTACATTTTATGTTTCTTTTCGCATCCCACCCATGTTGAGAACTACGTGTCGAACACCCTTGGGACAGGAGGGTGAGATTATTAAACATCTAAAGGATGGATGGTTACTGTTCTTCCCTGTGCTCCCTCTTCCAGGTTCTATAGCCCAAGATCCTTTGGGCAAGTTACGACAGATGTTTCCCAAGAGACTTCGGGATGAGGATGTGATATGTTCCCAGGTGTCTTTGGGATGAGATGTGATGTGATTCCCAGGTGTCTTCAGGATAAGATGTGGTTATGGACGAGGATTGAGTGTTGGTGGGATACTATGATGGACGAGGATTGAGTGCCGGTTGGATACTATGAGCTTCGTATGGCCATGTTGCGACACTGGCTCAGGAAGAGGGAGAAGCATCAGAGCGTTAGGCCTGAGGGCTAGATCCTTATTCAGTGGGAAGGTGGTACGGGGTACCCATAATTTGATAATATTACTATACTACTCTATTGAATTGTGATATTTAGTGAGTGTGTCTTGTACGGTTGGGTCGATTGATTCTTTTCTAGGTTTTGGTTCCTTCTGTTTTCTCACAGGGCATTAGGATGTCTCCCCACCTGTGCACGAGAGCATTAGGTTTTCCTACTAAGTATACTTGTATGCTCACCCTACGTTTACTTTAAGGTTTTAAAGAGGACTTTAGGGACCATGCAGGACCTTGCTAGTTGGGCGTTGGAGTTTTGTTGGTTTCAGTTTTTGCTTTCTTTTTTTTGGTATCGTACTTTGGAGCTTTTCTTGTACTTGTAATTTTGTTTCAGTATTGTATAAAACATGCATATGGGTTTGGTTTTGGGTTCATTTTCATTTACTTGTTCCTTTTTCTTTTGGTGTTTAACTCATCCTATTTCTTGATCTTAAAAAATAAAATGGGGAATTCCTCCCATATTTGTGAAAACTCATACCCTTGGTGCTAGTCGCCACTCCGAGTCCTACTGGAGGCGGGACTCGGGGGTCATTATCTCCCTTTCACCATTGCCAGCTCAGGAGGGGCATCTTTGGTGGGAGGGGGTCGTAACAAAATGGTATCAGAGATGATGGTTGAGATTTAGGATGGAGTCTGTAGTTAGGCATAGTGATGATTGCATGGGATGGTAGGGAAACAATGTTGGTTGATCTTGGTGTGTGACATAAGCCAGGGAAGACCATCTAGGACACGGGATTTTAGGGCCCCTCGTGATCTGATGCAAGGAATCTGAGCTTACCGAACGACCAAGTAAGACTAAATTGACTGCAGGGTAGAGACCCTAGGAAAGGTACATGCGTCATCATGATTTTTGTTTTACTTGATTTGGGTGTTCTGGGAATGAAATCAAAATTAAATTATAAAATGAAACATTGAGAAAATTTCCTTGCTACTTGGTCTTATGTGTTCTTTATTTATCGTACAGCTATGGTACCCATACGTCATTCTCGGGTGACATGGGAAGTCGAGGCTCTGCAGATTCAGATGGTCGATCATCTAAGAATTGACCGAGAGGAGGAAGAAGACTTGTGGCAGTGCACGTTTCATGATTTCCAGTGATAGAGCTTGAAGAAGAATGAAGGAAGCACTTCAGATATAGAATTAGAGAGTTCGTTGGAGGAATTTGAGATCACCTTTGGGATGATCAGGGCTCCATCAGAGTACTGGGTTCCACTAGCAGTAAGCCAACTACGAGGAGCGGCACGTCGGTGGTGGATGATTTACATTGGGGAGGGGAAGGAGACAGAAGTTCTATGGGCCAACTTCAAGAAGGATTTCCACGAGGAATTTCTTTCCTCGATGAGGAAGGCTAAGAAGAGGTAGGAGTTGTTGTCTCTCCGACATGGAAGTATATCAGTGTGGGAACTAGGGGTCAATTTCAAGGATATCCTCCATTTTTTCCCAAATCTCTTTTCGGATGAGGATTCTCGAGACAAACATTTAGAGGAGGCACTTCACCCCTCTATTAAGTGCGTGGTGACCCATTTAACCTTACCAATGTACCTGGAAGTACAGAGGAAGGAGAAGATAATCAAGAGGAAGCACTTGAAAGTAGGTCAACCACGACAGAGGAGTCACCCAAGTTCATCCAAGAAGGAGGCGGTCAGCAGTAGATCCCCAGCAACAGGACCTTCCATGTTTCGACCGGTAGGGAGAAGACTTCAGCAGGTCCCATAACAATCTCACAATTTCCGCCCATTTTCTATGGGCCAGGGACTGAGGTGCTTTGAATGTGGGAATTTTGGGAATATTGGAAGACATTTCCCTTTTGAGACTCAGTTTGGAGGGACTGGGCAGGTTTAGTCCCAGCCCCAGCAGCAGTTCCCAGCCTGACCCTTCTACAAGCAACAGGCTCCAATCCCTCCAATGGGAGCTGGAGTAGGTGGTGGCCAACCACAGGGAGTTCCTCAAGGACCCCAACCAAGACATGGTCAAGGAGGAGTACATCAACAGATATGAAGAGGGGTGAGATTCAGACAGTTGCATGCAACAAAAGAGGCAACCCTATAAAGGCCAGAGATCGAGAGAGGTGTTTTCGGTTTTACTTAAATTCTCTTGTTTATGTTTTGTTTAAATTCAAGAGCATCACAATCCTTTTTTGAAACTCATTATCACCCATTCTTTCATCATGGACCTTATTTTTCATGATTCTATAATGCTATGATTTTCTCCACTTTCCTTTAAATGAGTGTGAAGAGTCCAAACATATGGGGAGAGGAGGACCAGATCCCTAATGAAGACATATTAATGTGGATGTGATTAAACCCATGCGGGCAAGTGAGTACCTCCCAAAGAGGATAGTATCTTGACATGAGAGAAGGAATTCCCCAATCCATGTGTTGGGGCAGCGTGTTTCTTGTTTTGTGCGGTTTTGGGGGCAATGTGTGTATGAGAAATCCTAAATTATGGGGGTGGGAGGACCTAATCCATAATCAAGATGCATTAATGTGGATGCGAGTAAACCCGTGCGGGCGAGTCAGTGCCGCCTAATGCGGATAATATCTCGACATGTGGGAAGGAATTACCTGACTCATATAATTAGGAGAGTGGTTGGATTCGTGTTATAACGAGAGCCCTAAGAGGTATCTTGTGGGGTGGTTGTTCGGACATTTCCCCTTTTATGGGTTGGTTTTTAATTCTCGAGGATGAGAATGTTTTGAGAGGTATATGATACAATGGACTGGACCTCTCTAGTCCATTACTTTTTAAAAATTTGATGTGGTCAAACACGACGCGTGTTGTAATAATAATTGATAATGGTGGGATGAAAATATTTTGTGTTAATTAGATTAAATGTTTTTAATTTAATAATTGTGAAATAAAATAAATAAAATACAATGTATTTAATTCAATGATAGGAGGTGCATGGTTTCATTTTGATTTATTTAAATTTTTAATAAATAATAAATTATGTGTGTAGTGGGAGGTTGCTCGGTGTTGACGTAATGGTGGTTGGACATGGTCAACGCGGTGAACATCAATAATAATAATAATTATTATTAATAATTGGTGAAGAGTTAATAAATTTTTATTGGGGATTTGTTATTATTATTATACTAAATAATTATAATAATAATGTTGGCTTAAATTTCGAAAGATCCATTAATAATGATTTAATGAGATTTAAATTTTGAATTCAATGCAATGAGATTTGAGATGTGAGGATAGATGAGAGATGTTATTATGATAATTATGTTAAAAAAATAATGATAAATGTTTAAAATGGAGGTTGTGGTGTGCCACATGAAGTACAGGAATGGGAGGCACCACTTTTGGGGAGTGAGTGAAAATCGTGGAAGTATTTATGAGATTGGAGAGAGGGAGGTATTATATGATAATAATGAAAATAGATAAATAAATATTAAGGGAAGAGGGATTTGCATCTTGTGTGTTGTGCACTTCAATGTTTCATTCCTGGAATGATTTTGGAGATACGAAATAAATAAACAATTAATAATAATAATAATATAATATTGTTATTATTAATTTTGTTGATAAAACACTGTCTTCACTATAACTCCTTCGTACGACCTCGGTTTTACAAACCGTCAGCGGCAGTGCGACCCTGACTTCAAGAAGAAAATTATGAGTCCAATATTGGATGTCTTTTTCAGGTTTTCGGATTGGGTACCCTAAACGCTCATGAATTAATAGATTTAACATTATTATTAAATCTTCAACCCGCCATAACTCCCGCGTGCGACGTCCGATTGACTTGCCGTCAGTGGTGATGTGATCATACCATTAATACGGTCGATTCAAGTCTAATGTTGGATATTAAATTATGGTTCGTGGCTTGGGTCCCAGAAACACCCAATAATAATAATATCATTATTATTACGGGATCTTGTATCCAACGTATCTCCCTCATACGATATCGAATTGACGAACCGTCAGTGGTAGAGTAACCCTGAAATTATGACATTCATTTTAAGACCAATGATGAATACCTTTTTATGAATCATGTCTCGGGTCAATAAAACACATATTATTAATTGAAGTTATTATTATCATTAAACACATGTAAACCGCGTGACGTGTCGTGTGTTGACCAGTCAAACAATGTAATAGTTGTACGGTCATGTCGTGTATTCATTAATACATTCTGCATACCGTTTTCACATTTCGTTTCCTATATAAGAGTGGGTCACGTGTTATTTATGGACCTCACTTTTTCTCCTCACGATGACGCTCCCAGATAACCCAGAATCCTTCCTCATATCTTCTTCATCCGGACTTCGATCATCAATCTGTCAGTGGCTGCAGGATCTTGTCGACGAGGTGAACATCATGCACCTCATTCCATTCCCTCTTCTTCGACTTCCTCTTCACATTTTCCTACCGATGATATTGCTGATATTTGACAGGAACGACGCTCTTCGACGAACGTCATCTTAATCATATGTTTTACCCCATTCATATTCCTTCCTCGATCTCCTATTTCTATTCCTCCTTGCCATTATATGACAAGTGACACCTTAAAACACAATGGAGTCTCTCTTGATTGTTAGTGCGGTTGTGCCACAACGTCCACGGGAAGATGTAGTCATCAGGAGGAGTGATCTAAATCCTCTTGGTGGTTATTCTCGTAGAAGGACATCAAAACATGTTCAAGTAGGGATCTTACCTTTGTCCCTCTGTCTTTTGTGCATCATGTAGGGTGGGTATCCTCTTGTCTTCATGAGATATGGTTGAACCAGTATATAAAGATAATAACTGGTTAAAGAACGGGTTTGGGGAAATTTTGTTGAGATTGTTGTTTTATTTCCATCAATGCATATCCTTTGATTATGTTGTGAATTGAATAGGCTTATGCCTACTGAAAATCATGGTTGTTGGGGGCCTTTTCTTGACCAATTAAATGTTGCCCTATTTTTCTGGATTGTTTTGTGGATGGAATTTCATGGAATGTAGAAATTGGTTAATTTTGTAAAGATGGCTGATTAAGTGAATACCTGAAACCCTTTAATGATTACCTCGGTTAAACTAAATTAAAGAATGAATTTGTGGGTACTGGTTGGGGTTTAATTATGTGAATGGGTGTTTTGTGGGTTGTTGTTGAATGGATGAGTAGCGGGGCTTAGGGTGGCTTGGATGTGGGTTTGCATGTATGATATGGTTGTGATGGGAAGCAGAGCTGCAGTAAAAGGTATCAAAGGGATGATGATGTGGTGCGGGTATTGTTTCTGATGTGTTTTTGGTTATGGTGGTTGGAAGCAGGGCTGTAAGGATGGGTTGTTCATATGAATAAATGTGGAAGAGTTAACTAATGAATTATGGGGCATGGTAGTTGATTAAATACAGAAAATCAATGGAATTGATTGGATGATAAAAGAAAATGGTATTGTGTTTCTTGTGTTTTCCCTAACTTTATTTGTGGTTGGTAGGGATATGTTTTATGAACAATTGATCTGGTTTGGTTGTTGTTAGTTGCTCTGTAGGTAAGTAACTGATAAACTAAAACTATTGAAACATGGAAAGTGTAATGGGGTTTGAGGCTATTTATTGTGTAATTACTTTCGAGGTAGTAGTGCCGAGGAATGTGCTTAGATCTTTTGTATAGAAGCCTTAGGATGGGTTGAGTGGTTGATATAATTATATAAATCTGTTCATTTTATGTTTCTTTACGCACCTCACCCATGTTGAGCACTACGTGCTGAACACCTGTGGGATGGGAGGGTTAGTTTCTCAAACATCTAAAGGATTAATAGTTACTGTTCTTCCATGTTCTCCCTCTTCCAGGTTCTATAACCCAAGATCCTTCAGGCAGGTTATGACAGATGTTTCCTAAGAGTCTTCAGGATAAGGATGTGATATGTTCGTAGGTGTCTTCGGGATGAGATGTGATGTGGTTACCAGGTGTCTTCGGGATGAGATGTGGATATGGCCGATGATTGAGTGCCAGTGAGATACTATGAAGGCCGAGGATTGAGTGTCGTCGACATACTATGAGCTTCGTATGGCCAGGTTGTGGCACTATATCAGGAAGAGGGGGAAGCATCATATCGTTAGGCGTGAGGGATTGAGCAGTATTCTGTGGGAAGGTGGTACGAGGTACCCATACTTTGATAATATTACTATACTACTCTATTGACTTGTGATATTTAGTGAGTGTGGCTTATAAGGTTGGGTGGATAGATTCCTTGCTAGGCTTTGGTTCGTTCTGTTTTCTCACGGGGCATTAGGATGTCTCCCCACCTGTGCATGAGAGATTTAGGTTATCCTACTGAGTATACTTGTATTCTCACCCTATGGTTACTTTTAGGTTTTAAGGAGGAATTTAGGGACCGTGCATGACCTTGATATTTGGGCGTTGGAGTTTTTCTAGTTGCAGTTTTTGCTCTCTTTTTCTTAGTATCGTACTTTGGATCTTTTCTTGTACTTGTACTTTTGTTTCCATATTGTATAAAACAGGCATATGGGTTTGGTTTTGGGTTTATTTTCATTTACTTGTTCCTTTTCCATTTGGTGTTTGACTCATCTTATTTCTTGATATTAAATAATAAAAAGGGTAATGCCTCCCATATTTGTGAAAACTCATACCCTTGGTGCTAGTCGCCACTTCGGGTCCTACTAGAGGTGAGACTCGGGGGTCATTATCTCCCTTTCACCATTTCCAGCATAGGAGGGGCATCATTGGTGGGAGGGGGTCATGAAAAGTAAAAATTCTTAGTAGGTTTGTAAGGATAATCCATAGAATCCAACATCTTCTTTCCTGAAACAATCCACTAACATAAGTTAGAAATACAAATATAAAAGTTGGGTTTTCACATTTTTAAACAAGAAACATGTTTTTATCATTTAAAAACCCAACACACACTATATACCATTTATAAAATCATTTTTCATTTTATAAAAAACCCAATACAAAATATAAAAAAGAAGGGATAAAGTAAAATAGTTATACAGTGAAAGATGTAAATAAACTAGTACAATAGAAAGTAAACAAGAAAATGAAAATATTTAAGTAAACATGGGTGATCCTAAACATCCCTAGAAGACCCCTAGACATACTCGGTTTGGAAGCAATTGTCATTTTATGTTAAAGATCCTAAGTCAATAACCAATTGGATTCCCTCACGACAAATGAAACCAGAGGAATTACCCATCTGGCCTCTATACCTACCAGTGGGTACCAACCCGCCTTATCGACGTTGATAAAAAACCATCACTCGATCAACTAAAAGACACCTAGGAACCCATAGTGGTTATAATAATACTGTGTGAGTAGGAGGCACTCACACGTGTGACTCATCTCACCGCACTTTCCTACCCCAAACACGGACGCTTTTTATGCATTCACCCATAAAGGGTTACCTTGGATAGGAGCACCCCCCAAATACACATTCAATCATTTCACATTAAACAAATTTCTAACCGATCCATCATGTCACATCCATGTTGAAACCATTTTTCCAAAAACATTTAAAACTTTTTACCAACTAATAGTGTTTCCAAATGGGCACACAGTTATCAATGCTATCCTTTCAAGGAATCAACACAAACATTACACTAAAACTAAGAGTACCAAATGGTCCTTTAACTTGACATGTCCCAAAGTATTACGAAAAACCTCACCCAAACACTGTTTCATATTTACAAAGCCAAATGGACCATTAATTTCCAAAAATCACACCAAATTTTTTTTCACCAACCAAATGAGCCTTTTTCATTTCAGACTCATCCAAAACACATTTCAAAGGAAAAAAAACTGTGCTTTAAAGAAACCATTTCAATTCTTCCATAGAAGTCACCCAAGGGGAACCAACATTATTTGAAAACCAAAGACCATTTAATTCACCAAGTTTTAAATTGAAAAAAATATTACAAGTTCCATCTTTATTCAAAAAACACATCGAGTGGTAAACCAAACACCCATGAGAATATTTCAAAACCCTTTCCACAAAGTCATCGCTTGATTTAAAAACAAAACAAAACCATCCAACACATTTGAAAAATATAAAAAACAACCCCAACAATACCATAAAACCATTTTTCAACATTTCTATATGACCACCAAGCCATAAGATGACCCAATTAAACACACACCAATGTTATTTCAAGACATGATTGGAAACCACTTACACATTTTTAATAAATTTCTTGAAGAATAAAAAAACAATTCTAAGTAGCACAATAAATATTTTTACCAAATACGCAATCAAAATAATATTTTTAACGAAAACATACACCAAGGACCTACAATTATAAGTTTCACAAACTTTTACACAATTTAATAAACTTAATGCAAAATTTATAGAATTCTATCAAGAGACACAACCAGTTTACCAGAAATTCACAAAGAGTAAGACACCATTCAAATCACCAGACATCTATCTTTTAAATGATAAAATGCAATTTAATCGTCAATGTGAAAGAAAATACCAACCCATAATCATGATTAGAAAACTAGTTCTAACAAATTTCATCAACAGGAATACAATACCCTAAAACTATTCGTAAGCATATTTAAGGTGTGAAATATATTTAAAAATTAATTGAAAGAAATCAGGAAATAATAGAATGATTAAAATATAAAAACAAAAAAATTCACCTACCTCAAATTAAGCACAGATGTGATAGAAATCTGATAGAAGGAAGAACAATCCCTCACGGGACAACCACGTACTCTAAATAGCAAGAAAAATGCACGAAAGACAACTCGAGGCGGTATTAGGATTTATACAAAAGAAATAAAAATACCAAAGATGAAATGAGTGGGAAACATGAAGAAATAAATAAATAAATGAATAATTATACTACATTCTGGGGTTTGGATCTCACACGGGGAAGGTGGTTAGAGTAGGACATAATAGGTTCACTAGTGTGAGTCGCAAGGGAGAGCAGCGGGATATGGGTGTGTCACTGGATGAAGAACGAGAGGGTAAGGCAGTGGTTGGCTAGTTGTAGCAGTGAGGAATGTGGGAGGAATAGTTGGGGGTGCAGTTGCTACCGGAGTGGAGGGTGAGACCAGAGCGATCGGCTGGAGCGTAGTTAACATTGTGGAGTTGAGGGTGGTGGTCGGAAGCCTGCTGGAGCGGAGGGTGAGAGGGGGCAGGCCATATGGGACCTTAACAGAGTGCAGGAGGTTGAGGGCTGGAGGCGGGGTCCTGTAGGGCGTAAGAGGCAGAGGAGGATAGAGTGGATGGAGGCTGTAGTGTGGATGGGAGGTCGGGAGTCAACTGCTGCGTGGTGTTCCGAACAAAGAAAATGAGGGAGGGATGGAGACAGTGTCGCAGAAG
Source organism: Viscum album (assembly GCA_963277665.1). Taxonomy (NCBI): domain Eukaryota; kingdom Viridiplantae; phylum Streptophyta; class Magnoliopsida; order Santalales; family Viscaceae; genus Viscum; species Viscum album. Next base: position 1,110,980,025 of record OY728137.1, read on the forward strand.
GAGGATGCCTCATGCCACTGCAGGAAGGAGGAGAACTTGATGAGGGTGGATAGAGTAGCTGCTTCCAGAGTGAAAAGCGCGGTTGGGAGAGGACCAGGGGGAGAGCGCCAGAGGGTGAGGGGACCAGGAGGGAAGATGGCAGAGGGTCGGTGTGCCAAGGCTGGCACTGGGAAGAATGGTTGGGTGAGGTTTGCTGTTTGCTAGAGCGTGAGAGGGTGATGTGGTGCTGGGGAAAGGGCGTGAGGTGAGCTAGGAGCATGAGGAAATAGCTCGTGTAGTTGGGAGGAGGAATCCAGGAGGTATTTTAGTGGGATCCTGGGTTGACCACGCATCTACCTCCCACTGTGTCGTCATTGCGAATGAGTTCGAAACCCCCTAAAATTGTTAGACTACATAATTTTTAAGCTGGGACCCATCCCGAACCTTGGCGCGAGAACCTAGAGCCAAGAAATATTAAAATAAAAATAAACATAAAATTCAGGGTGGGACATGAATTTAGAAAAACCGATATACACGATTTTTATTAGTAAGATATTTAAAGTATGATTGGGTCAACATAATTATTTGTTGAATAGTAACTTGCTATTTGGAATAGTATTGTTACCATTACGAATAGTAATATGAAAATTATGAACAAAAAACCATCAAAATGAATAGTAACCTCACCCATGAAAGTATAAATAAAATTTAGGTATCTTATAATTGAATGTATGATATAGTTATATCATAGTATAAGTAAATAAATATTTTAACTTATTAAGTGTTGGTATTTTTTGTATGCAATAAATATTTAATTATTATATTATAATTAAGTTAATAATTAAAAAGAAAATTATTTTTTATAAAATTAGATTCATATATTAATATTTTTTTATCTTATGGTTGTAGGATATTTTTTAGACATTAGTTATTTTTTGAAAATGTCATTAAAAAGTTATAATATTAAAATTGGTATTTTTCGAGTAAATGATGATTTTATTTAAAAAATTAAATTTCTCATATTTAAGAAATTATTTTCTTAAAATAGTTTTCATTTTTGAAGTCAATGCATCAAAGTATTTTTGGGGTGAATTTTTTGGATTTTTCTGAAATACATGATTTTTTTGTGAATAGTAAAATACGATAATTTAAAATAATGTTAAATACATGAATTACAAATTCATAGATGAGGTATGGGTGAATTAATCTCATAATATCAAAATATAATTCATTTTTGTAATATATTTAGTGATATTTCTTAATCTATTCACAGTCTTGAGCCAAAATAATAAAAAAATGAAAAAAATATTCAAAAAACACACTTCTCCTCCACTATAAATACCACCCTCACCACCACTTCTGCTCACGCCTCTAATACATGAATATTTTTAAATTTATACCAAAATAATCCTTCAAATACTATTCACCACGTCCAAGGCCTAATGGTATCACAAAAATACCATACTAAGGTGCCATAAAGACGTTCTCAAAGAGGAGAATTCAAGAGGCAAATCCTTTTTCTTTTTATTTTAATTTCATTTCAATTTCCCTTTTCATTTATATTCTCTCCTCAACTTATCTATCCAAATATTCATGAAAACTCCAGTATCATCTATATACTATAATTATATCATTTTTGTGGAATTACCTTCATCAAAATCATTTCTCTCTCTATTTTATTTTAAAAATGAAGTCATCATCTGTGTGGTATCGATTTACAACCTTCTTGGATGACAAATTTTTGTTCTTAAATTTCTACTTCAAGGATGGACATGAAACCATTATTATAGTTAAAACATACTGTAATATATGTATTAAAACTTATTTAATGTTCTATAACTAATATATATACACAATATTAATTCATACGACAAATATAATTTTTATTGATCAAAAACTCCCAAAATAATCTAAATGATTATCACCAACGTCTTTTCAAATAATTCATTCTTACCCCATATAAAAAAATTAATTATATAACCATTTTATATTATATATATTCATTAATAACATATAACATCAATTTTGGATATCCATATTCATATTAAATTAACTTTTATACTCATATACAAGTAAAGAAATCATAAAAACATAGGAAACAAATGCTCCCAAACAATAAAATTGTATTTTATAACTCATCAAAAAGACAATAAATGAACTTAATAAACAAAAATCAGATATATGTGTAAATGGATATTAATTAATTAATTAGTGTATTTAATTTTATTATCCTTGACATTAAGGTCAAATTCTAACCACTTTCAGACATAAGGTAAGGGATTCTACCCAAACCTTCATTTTTTCCTTTAGGTTATTATTTCACTATATTTACCCCAATGTAATGATTATTTATTTTTTTACTTATTATATATTATGTTTATATGTTCCAAACTCATATATCCATATTATTTCATCTTTCATTTTTGGTAATTTCATGTTTTACAAGGTTTCACACTTAATTCTTCCCGATACGCCAACCTAATTAAAGGGAATGTCTCGATTTTTTAACCATTTTCAAGTACCATCATTAATATATTTTATAAAACCATTATTTTTTCAAAATCACTAATTTTGTTATAAAAACTATACATGTTCATTACTAGTTTTATATAAACAATCATGACAAATAAAAATGAATTTTATGAAAGAACTCTTCTTTTCAAAGTAAAAAATGGTATTGCTCTCAAGAATTCTTTAATGATTTTATTTGAGTATTTTCATATATTTAAAATCCTATGTTTAATATTGTTATTTATTGAGACTGGTATCTTATTATTATCTTCTACCATATTTTATAAAATGGTTTATGATTAGTTTGAATGTGTATGTTTTATCTTGATACAATTCACCAAACTACTCATAATGGTTAGTGATTATGTTTACATATTGGGGAATGTTATTTACATATCATATATATATTTTTTATATTTAAAATCATTCATATAAATAATTAGTTGGACTTATTATGTGACGTGTGGGTCCCTCTATATACCCTCGATGAATCGATAGGTCTCATGAGACAACCTAGATATAGTTTTGGCTAAGGCCTTACCCATTTATTCAATTCCTGCCATGAATCCTTGACAATAATAGATTATTGTAATCAGGCCCTAAAAATTATAGATTCTTGGCATGAATCATTGATGTTATGTTTTATATATCAATATATATGAATTTACCTAATTTTTATTCAAGTAATTGATATTCTATGTGGTTATTTGACTAGTAGGATATACATGGTTATGTTTTATTATGGTATTATTTTATCAGCTTTTATTACTACCATATTATGCTCAAAATGTTGTTTTAATGGAATTTGTTTTTTATTTTTTTTACCATTATTTATTGTTTATGTTTATGATAGCATCATCTGTATTTCATACCCTTACTGAGTATCTGATATCACCCATTTCTTGGGTTTTATTTTTCCCCGGGATGAAGGATATTTATTATGAATGACCTGTAGGGTTAATCAAAGAGTTTTTGGGTGTTACCAATGTATTTTCTATGATTTTGTTCCTTTCGTGTTGAAATTAAGTGTTCATTATGTAATCTGGTTTCTAAAACTACTAAAATTATTCCATCCTTCGGGATATGATTCCTTATAATCATACCAAAGTAATAAAGTAAGGCACCAATTTTGGACTACTGGGGTTGGGGTCTTTACAGTTGGTATCAGTTTATTTTTTTAGAAACCTTAGAAACTAGATTTAGAAAACATGTATTAGGGAATATAACCCTAATATAGAATTTAAATATAATAATAAAAGATCATACTATAATATTTTAAGGTATATATTATGTGGATATTCCTAGAAATACATCTCTTTCTAGATGCTATAAGTGGACGTGGTTCTGGAACAGATGTACCTAGGGGTAAAAAATCCGACAAGGTGTCCCAGGCCAGACTTAGGGTAACCTGGTACATGGAAACAGGCCTTACAATTCACTTGGTTTTACACTGCTGGGGTGTATGATTGGGATAATTTACATTTTTTTACAAACTATTATGAATAATTTAAAAGTAAATATGTCCCCACAGAAAATGTGTTTATGATTATGATATTAGCTATGCCTTAAGTATTTTTATAGTTCAAAATTATGAATTATGATTCATAAACTAATTTATTGTATTCAATTTTCTAGGGATAATGCCCAGTGGATGAAATGGAAATTGTATCAACACACGTAATCCTTGTAGGGATTTCCCTTATATACAAGACAATAATGTTTTAGAATGATCTAAAAATTTTATTTGGAATATTATAACTATATTGGGATATTTGACTCAAATTATTAATAATAACCACACCGTTATAGAGCATCCTTATCCAAACATGTATGAACAGTGTTAGACGACTTCATGCGATGACAACCTTCATTATTCAATGGGACTACAAACCCATTTGTAACAGAACAATGGATAAGTTATTTAGAGAATATATTTCTAGATTTTAGATGTACTGAATGAGAGATGGTTATCATGGAATTATATCATCTCTCAGAAGATTTAGAACAATTTTGGTCATTAATTCAAAACACATGGGAGGAAGAATAAATTGAAAATATATAATGGAAGGATTTTATAGAAATTTTATTGGGGAAATATTTCCCTCATGAACAATGAGAAAATATGGAGATGCAATTCTTGAGTTTGGGAGAGAAAGAGGATAAAAATGTTTCTAATTATGAATCCAACTGTATAAGGTTAACAAGGCATGAAACAGACTACATACGTAATCCAAGGTGTATGATTGGCTATTTCATTAATGGTATTAAGAAAATTATATGATGAGAATTAGTCTCCCAAACATACTTATCATATGAGGATATAGTATCTAATGCTATTGAGAAAGAGAAATAATTGTGCAAGACTTATGGTTCTGAAGGAAAACAAGAGAAAATGATGATGGTAAAGAAAAATTTTGATAATGGGGAGAATGGAAAGATTTATTTCCCAATATGTGATACTTATATAAGGAAACTCCTTAATACCAGATTAAAAATAAAATTAGTTTTCTTCAAGTGTGGAGAAAAAGACCACTATGCTCAAGATTTCAAGGGGATGAAATAATTTTCAAATATCCAACTCTTCAACTATAAGGATACGAGGAACTATGAAAATGAATTCCATAAGAACCAAGGTAATATAATCTAAATGAAGAAAAGGGATCAAGGCCACACTTATACTATTACTATAGTTGAAGTGGAATAATTAAAGTATATGGGTTTTAGATTCATTAATAATGTTTTACTACAGTACATCTTTGAGGAATTGGAATAATGCATGTTTTATAAAGGTTTAATGGTGGTCAAGGTATTTATATGTTTACTATGTGAAAATAATAGATACATTATATTGTTTTGGAGAAAATATGATGTTTCTTCTAAATATTTGGGCTTTAAATTTTAGAAAGACATAATTTGAATGAGTCTTATGTTTAACTGCTTATGGAATGGATTTAGACTAAAGTATGATTTTGGATAACCTATTCTAGCCTTATTGATTTTAGTAAACATTTAAAGGATAATGGAATGACTTATGGATCAATTGAATAATGTCATTCAGGTATAAATAATCATCTTGAATATCCATATTATGGTTTAAGAAATGAAGTAGAGATAGATCAAATTATAACCAATGGATGATATTATAACATCAAGTATGTTTATTTCTTGAAGTAATCCTCTAGATAGTAAAATAAAACCTCAACTTTAGGAAAATAATTTTAGAATAAAAACATCAAATGATTACATTTCTTTCTATGAATTCAATAGTCTTTTAACCGATTTTAGAACTTGGTGGTTAGATTTTTCTTCTATATCTATGTTTTTACTTTATGCTAATGTAATTATATTTGAAATCCTAATTTTGTGGTGACCTTCACATTTATATTTCCTCATTATTAAGAGGATGATTTATTAACCCCATTTCAGATGTGGGTTTCCCTAAATATAATTTTCAAGTATTAACCTTTAACATCCGAAGGAAAAATTAAAATTGTGAGGAACAAATTTATTGAAATAGGGGAGAATGTAACACCACATAAATTTACAAATAATTTTAATATAGCTTATAATCCACATGGTACCAAGTCTATGCGAAACATCAATTTATTATTATATTATTTAAATGAGATAGTTTTAACCTAGACGTTAAACATTACAATATGATTAGTAATAACTAATATTAGTTTTTATTTTTTTTTCACATAAATGAAACATATTTATAATGAAACATGAAATTTTTGGTAAAATAAAAATCATTTTTGAATTGGGAATGTCATAATATATCAATTATACATATATTAATCCAATACAGATCATTAGATTAATTTCAATAATGGAATTAGAAGTAAAAATTTAATGGACATTTGAATGTTATTTTTATGAACCCTCTCACCACACTTATGGGATTCACATTAAATTTACTTTTTTCACTCCTATGAATTGAATTTAGAAAAATGAATATACATGGTTGGGATCATTAAGATATTTAGAGTCTGATAGGATCAAACAATTTTTTTGGTAAATAATAAATTTTTCATTTGGAATAGTCATGCTACCCTTATGAATAGTAATACGACCATAATGAATAGTAAGCTGGACTAATGAATAGTATCCTCACCCATTAAAGTATAAATAAAATTTAGTAATCTTATAAATGAAATTATGATGCAATTATATCATAGTATAAGAAAATAAATATTTAAATTATTAAGTGTAAGAATTTTTGTATACAATAAATATTTAATTTCAATTTTATATTTAATTTAATAATTTAAAAGAAAATGTATTTTCACAAAATATATTCATATATTAATATTTTGTTATCTTATTATTATATGATAATTTAATGATACATTTGTTTTTGAAAGTGTCATAAAAACGGTTATAATATTAAAATTGAAATTTTTCGAGTAAATGGTGATTTTATTTAAAAAATAAATCTCTGATATATAAAAAATTAGTTACATAAAATTGAGTTCATTTGTTTTAATTCTACATGTTAAAAAATGGTTGTGTTTAATTTTTTGGATTTTTATGAAATAATTGAATTTTTTGGTGAATAATAACATATGATAATTTTTTATAAATGCTAAATACTTCAATTATGTTGTCATAGATGATGTATGGATGAGGTAATATCTTTATATTATTCTATAATTCATTAATTTAATACATATTTTTAATAATTCCCAAAATATTCATAGTCTTGAGAAAAAATAATAAACAAATGAATAAAATATAAAAAAAACACCCCTCCCCTCTACTATAAATACCACCCTCACCACCACTTCTCCTTACACATAAAATACATAAATATTCACCAAATTCTACCAAAATAAAATTCCAAAGACTATTACCCATTCACAAGACCTATTGGTATCACCAAAAGATCAAACCAATGTGTTTTATGGAGGTTATCAAAGAATAAAATTCAAGAGGTAGATCCTTTTTCCTTTTTATTTTAATTTCCATTCAATTTCCCTTTTCATTTATTATAATATTCTCAACTCCTCTATCCAAATGATTATGATAACTCTCATATAATATATATACTATAATTATATCATGTTAATGGAATTACATTCATCAAACTTTTTTCTCCCTCTCTCTTTTATTTTAAAAATGAAATCATCATCGCTGATTTACAACCTTCATGGATGAACGATTTTTGTTCTTCAATTTTTCCTTAATGGATGGTCATGAAACCATTTTTATGGTTAAAACAGACTATTATATATGTATTAAAGCCTATTTAATGATTTTGAACCATTATATATAAATAATATTAATTCCAACGACAAAAATACTTTGTGATGATCATAAACTGCCAAAATAATCTAAACGATTATCACTACCATCTTGTATAACAATTTATCCTCACCCCATGTAACCAAATTAATTATATAAACATTTTATTTTACCGATTTTAATTAATAACATATAACTTCAATTCTATATATCCATTTCCATATTAAATGAATTGCAATACTCGCATACAAGTAAAGCAATCCTGAAAACCAAGGAAACGAACGCTCCCAAACGATAAAATTGTATTTTATAACTAATCAAAAAGACCATAAATAAACTTAAAAAACTATACTAAATAATATATATGTAGAAAGGGTTCTGAATTAATTATTTAAAGGATTTAATATTATTATCTATGACATTAAGGTTTAGTGCAGAACACTTTTGGATATAAGGTATGGGATTTTACCAAAATATTCATTTTTCTTTCTGGTTATTCTTTCACTATCTTTAACCCAGTGAAATTATTATTTTTTTAACTTATTTTTTATTTTTTTCTATGTTCCAAACTCATATATAGAGATTATTTTATCTTTAATTTATGGTAAATACATGTTTTAAAAGGCTCCCTTCTTAATTCTTCTCGATACGCAAACACAATTAAAGGGAACGTCCGGATTTCTTACCCATTTTCAAGTACCATCCATATTATATTTTAAAACACCATTATTTTTATAAAATCATTAACTTTTTCATGATTTTTTTTCATTACTAGTTTTATCCAAACAATTATGAAAAATATAAATGATTTTTACAAAAGAGATCTTCTTTGGAAAAGAAAAAGTGTATTTCTCTCAAGAATTCATCAATGATTTTATTATAGTATTTTTATATATTTAAAATCCTATGTTTAATATTATGCTTTATTTAGATTGGTATATTATGATTATCATCTACTATATTTTATTCTGTGGTTTATTATTAGTTTGATTGTGGATGTGCTATCTTGATATCATTCACCATACTACTCGGAATGGTTAGAGATTATGTTAACAGATTGGGGAATTATATTTACCTCTCATATATATATGTTTCTTATGTTTAACCCTATTTATATGATGAATTCATTGATATTAGTAAGTGATAGGAGGGGCCTGTTATAGCTCATCGATTCATCAGTAGGTCTCATGAGAAAAACTAGATATGGGTTTGGCTAAGGCCTTACCCATTTATTAGATTCTTGGCATGAAGCCTTAATAATAATTGATTATTTGTATGATGTATTGAAAATAATAGATTCTTTGAATGAATCCTTGACGATATTAGATATCCGTCATTATGAATTTATCTCATTATGATTCTAGTAAATGATATCCCACATTATTATTTGACTAGTAGGATATCAATGGTTAATTTTTATTATGGAATTATTTTTTAGCTTTTATTCCTTCTATATTATTCCCAAATGTATGTTTTGATTACTTTTATATTTTTTTTTTTCACCATGAATTATTGTCTATGTTTATTATATCTTCCTCTATATTTCTTACCCTTACTGATCATCTAATCTCACCCTTTCTTATATTTTATTTTTCCACAGGATGTGAATTTGTTTCTTATAAAGGAACTGTAGGGTTAATCAAAGAGTTTTTGGGTGTTACCAATGGATTTTCTATGATTTATTCATTTCAATTTGTAATTAGAAGTTCATATATGTAATATGGTTTCCAAAACTACTAAACTATTTTGTCCTTTGGGATATGATTCTAAGTAATCATACCAATGTAATAATGTAATGCACTGACTCCAGACTACTAGGTTCAACGTCATTACAATTTCCACTAATACATGTGAGTGTAACAAGATTATAAAAATAAAAAATTTATATAAAAAACATAACAAACTCAAAATAAGTAAAAAAATGTAAAAAATCAGCAAGTATTTGAGCAGTAGAATCATTGTCTGATATTATTAATAAGAATGTAAGAATATGCTCTAATGTCTGTATTTATAATAGGTTTGATAATTTTAGTTTAAATGCATAGTATAATATAATGAAACTAAATAACCTAATTCATCTTAAATTAGGTTATCAGGATCATCCCTTAGTCCTATTAAAAAATCCATAGAATCGAAATCATGGTATGTCCAATTATATCAGAGTAAAAACAATAATAACTATGGATCTGATTTTTCAAATTTTGTTTATTATCATAATAAAAAGGTAACAATAAAATAAAACATTGTAGGTAGTTTAATATGATGATCAAATTTATATAACATTTAGAAAAATTGAAACTTATAAAAATAATAATAGAATAGATATGTAAATGTAAGAGTAAATTACAAGATATTTTTAAAAAGACAACTCTTTTAACCTTAAGATAAAGTTAGTCAATAACCCTGACTAAAGGTATCCATTATTTTATATTTATAGTAAAGTATTTCTTTCCTTACCAAGAGGGCCCTTCATATGATGATAATATTTTTTCTATCTTTATATCACCAAAATCCCACAATATGATGATCGACTCTATATTACTATCCCCGTAATCCCTCAATCCGAAGATTAGAATCTTTTTCTTACTATCCTAAGAAACCCTCAATCATTACAATGATTGGATTCTAGTTTCAATTAAAAAATTTCGTATAGAGACAACCCTTTTTAGGATTCATTATATCAAAAACATTCAAAATAAAATCAATGACTATGAATTACCAGCTCATGTAGAGATCTTTTCAAATTTTTTTAATATAACATCCCCAAAATCATTAAATTACTTAGTATTTATAAGCAGTATACCAACGGTCACATACATGTCACATTTCCAAATTTATTACAATGCCCTCAGGCACCTGGCACTTGACATGTCATCGTAACTGAATGTTAGATGTTTTAATAATTAACACCATTATAGTATTTAATTTTTTCCATATGATAGAAAAAATTCATTTATATTATAATTATAAGCATAAGTCAGTCTGGTGGAATTTTATAATATATTCAATATGATAAAACCCCTGAGGGTCAGTCTGATTGTATCGGTTCATGTATTAGTCTGATGGTCAATACATTTTTTACTATGATAAAAATGACTAAATTCTGACTTCTAGTTTGATAAAGTTAATTTTGATAATCATACTCATACTAAATATGATAATTCTAATTAAAAATGTATTGTTTATATTTCTAATACTTAAAAACATTTTCTATGTATTGTAAAAATTAATGTTTTCATTAAAAACATGCTAAACTCTTGGAACATAAAAGTTATTAAACATGTTTCATGTATGTTTTTGTGGTTTCCAAAACTAATGTAATGGAAAAGAAAGAAGTAGAACTTCTAATTAAACTACATCCTAGATTTAAAGATTCCAATTTTCATTATTTGATTGTTAAACATACCAAAGCTCTCTGTAGTCATAAATAATCACTTAAAACATGGTTTGAAATATTATGTTATTTTGTTTTTTTCAAATGGTTTTAATGTAGTATTTTCATATCCCACTCTTTTTACACAAACATCATATAAATTATATTTTCTTGTGAAATTAAATATCTATTATGTGATTTTTGGATAAACTAACAAAAAATTGTGTAATGGCTTCTCACAAATTATGAAAAAATATTTTTAAACGATTATGATTGGAATGATAAACTATTTCCATAGACTTCAAATTTATCAAAAATGTTTTAAAAATTATTTAAACAAAAGTAAATATATTCTTGATTTATATAAAAGATTAATAATATAAAATATTTAGACATATTAGACTCCTATAAGATCTAATATTAAATATGACATGGATGAAGTTGTAAAACCAGTTGACCACAAGCTATATAGAAGAATCATTGGAACATTACATTATCTTATTTAATGTATGACATAAAATATGATTTTATTATGTCGTTGTATAAGTTTTTAATACAATCCAATATAATCTCATTTAAATGATGATAAAATTATTTTAAGATATTTAAAAGGAATTATTTCACTTTCTATACTTTTTTCAAAAAACTATAATTTTAATTCAAGTTCATATTCATATACTGATTTTTGTGGGTTTAGACAACATAAGAAGACAACCTTATGAATATATCAATTTTATAGTAAATCCTTAGTATTATGGTCTAGTAATAAATAACACTCTATAGAACATTCTAATATTAAGGATAAATATATAATAGTAATAATTAATTGTGCATAGGTTCTTTGGGAAAACCATAATGGAATTTTGATTCAATTTTAACCATGTTTCAATCAAATGTCAAAAACAAAAGTTCTATAATCATTTCAAAAAATACAATAAATCATTCTAGAGTGAAGCACATTGATTTATAGCATCATTTCCTAAGATATCAAAAACAAAAAGTTGATATATCTTTAGAATTTGCTTTCATATAAAAAACTATATGAATTTTTTTTAAATAATTTCCTACTAACATATTTGATTTTATCAAATCCGAATTTAGATTATTTAATTTTAATTATTTGTATTTCTACTTTACTTATTTTACAATGATAATTTATATTTAGTATATAATTTATTTTCATTATTTAATTTGATATTTAGAATTATCATTTTGAGTGTTATTCACATCTAAATAGGACACATAGGTTATTCATTCATGATTATCTTTCATGTCATTCTGAACGACCCTTTCGGTTATTAAAAAAAAGTATGCTTGTTTTATTCGTTAAACCAATGAAATCAAATGAATCTTCTTATCCATTATATCTAAACCATTCCTCCATAATTCATCAATATTTTGAAACTATTTTAAAAATGGAAAAATCTAATATAATAGATGAAGCTACTTTTTAAATATACAAGTTCTCAAGGACTAAAAGAAAAGTATTTAGTGGAAGATATATAGGTTTCATCTAGCTAGATGTTAATAATATTTTTATTAAGAAATTTGTAAACTTTTAAGGATGAGAGTTCATAATGGATGAGAAAAGAACAATTTTTTCTATGAAAAAGAAGCAAGAGAGTTATATGGAATGCCTTTAATTCATTTTGGTGATAATAATAATCTAGTTACAACAATAGTTAACAAGATAATTTTTTTGATATCATCTTTATCAATGGTTGAAGTCTTTTGAATCCCTTATGATGGAAATTCTGATTTAAACACCTCATTAAAATCAATCAATTATGTCATTACTATGTGAATAATGAATTACATTTCTTTAAAACCTGACATGGAGAAGAAACCTATAAAAGACCTAGAACCAGACATAAAGGTTCCTATAAATTTTAATCAGTCTATCATTGCTCGATGAAACAATGAGTTTGAAAGGATATTTTTAAATATTTTTTTATTATACCTATTTAGGATAGAGAAACTCACGAATTGGAATGATATTTTAGGAAGTATATCTTCCATATTAAAAAAATTATTTAATTGTTGTCCTTTTAGAAGGTTTTTAACAATTGTTTTTTTGTAAATCACGTGTTTGTTTTGATGAAACCGTTGCCACACGTTTTTATGGATTAAAAAAAGTAAGTTCTATTGTGTTTAATTGAAGTGTATTATTATAGAATTTATCTTTGAATAAATTGATTTCATTTAGTTTAGATAAAGAATTTAAAGTAGACCCTACTAATAATTTTGGGGAGATATCTCATACTATTAATAATGATGAGGTTTCTTCTCAGGTTATTTCTCCCACATATGAACCAGTTGAGAGTATGTATGTAAGATATATTCTAGAGAATGAAACTCTTAAGAATATAAGAATAAGAGTTAATTTTTCTTCTAAATAAATTTGAGACAGGGATGTGGCTATCCAATAAGTTCACATAGAATCATATCAAGTAGTTGATGCACTTACTAATGTTATATTTTATCCACCTATTTTCTCTGTAAATGAAAATTTGAAATTATAAATTACTAGGATAGTTATAATTGGTCAAGATAAATCCATTTTTAATTCATTAAGTAAAATTACAATCTTTGTAATATCTTCATCTGGGGAGACTGGTAGAAAAATCAAAAGACAATTAGAATTCTTTATCAATATAAATGATACTGATAGAGAAGAGAAATAAGACACTGAAGATAGAACTCAACATATTGAAAATAGAAGAGAATGATAATAACTAATAGAACCATATTATATTGATTATATACCCCATTTTGATGAAAATAACAAAGTTAATGGGGATCATAGTGTTGAATTTCAAGAAGTATTTTTTTACATATTCATTTTCACTATACTATTTTTGAAATTCCTTTAGCCTAATTGGATGTTACAAATAAAATAGATCGAGAGATCTCTTTCAATATAATGATTGAAGTTGATTCTTTGAGGAATCAGTTAATTGAATCTAGATCTAAGATAGGGGCTCTTCGAGAACAATATGTATAAAACGAATATGTTGGTGAGTTTAATATTTTTTTTAAAATACATTTCAGAAAAAGTGTCTCAATATTATACTAGAGGTGAATCAGGATAATTCTATGGATTATTTTTCTATAGATTCAATGTTAAAAGTATTTTCTCTTACTATAGATATGATGACTTCTAAAGTGGATTCTCTGCAAAGTGAGATTATATCTAAAGATATTTTACAAGATCATCATATATATGTGGTTGATGAAATTATGAGAATACCTTTAATTCGATAAATCATTACTTTTAATATCGATCAATCTCAGAAGGAAATTCATTCCATACTGAAGGATTGAGTACTTTTTTTTCAAGAAGTTTTAGTTCAAGTAGAAAAGGACTCTAGTTTATTATCATTGGCTTAAAAAAATGGTTGGATCGTTGACCAATAATTTTATGTGATGTAAGATTAATTTGAAAATTTTATCTAGTTAGTTATAAATTTTTTCATATTATAATATTTAGAAGAATAATTATAATAAGTTTCACTTTGTTATCCTTACGAATGTATTATCTATTCATAATGAAAAGAGATATACATTCCTTCTCATACTGGTAGTTTAGTTGGTTTTTCAGATAAAAAGTTTTATGTTTTAAATAATTTATTCAAAACTATCCCCAGAAGGAATATCTACCAACCATTTTTTTAAATTTCCCGTAGAGAGTACAAAATAGCTTCATGAATTTTTTAGGATTATAAAATGAAAGAAATTGTGATGTGACTTGATATATGTGAAGATAATTTATACTATTTTATAGGTAGATACTCTATTAGACGTGAAATATCATATCATTATGTCATAACCTGTCAAATATTTAAATAAATTTCAGATAATTCTAATATTTATTCTAGGGAGAACCCCTAGTTTTCTGAAAAGGTTTATTTAAATATACTTAAACCTTATTATATGTTATCCTTGGTACCTATATACCACTTTTATCAAGAATGGGATCATAAAACTATTCTCATAATTCATTCCACTTTAGTCAATATACCTTGATATAATAATTCTATACTTAGAGGTTATTTACTTACATTGCTCGATATTTTTGGATAAATTATTGTTGCTATTATGACGAAATCTTCATTACTACTTTTATTATTTCAGTATTTTACAATTCCACCACCAAAACATCTAACAACACCATAGAACTATCTTATTTTCTTAATTTCATTTCTTTAGTGAATGATGACTCTTAAACATTTGAATGGTTTTTAAAAAAATTTAATGGTTTTTTAATTTTAGTTTTATTGAATGCGATTAATTTATTTTCTTTCTTATTAGTTGTTTATTTTTAAAAAATAGTTCATTTTTTATCATGTTTATGGATGTTTCATAACTTTTTAATTACTATTGTAACATGTTTCTTTACTCTTCATTTTTTTAATTTATTATTTACTCTCTAATTTTTAATTTTTTTTAATTTATCATTGTTTTAATTTATTTATAAATGTTTCTCTAATTATATGAATATTTCAATTGTAATTTTCTATATCCTATCAATACTATTTTCAATTCAAGTTCATTAAAAATTCTATTCATATTTTTTATAATCAATTAGACAATTTATACTTATTGTTATGTTACATTCATTGAAATATATTTATTATTATACTTCATTTTTATATCACAAAAAGGGGAATTCGAAAAAAAGATAATACAATAATTAAAATCTCTTTGAATTTTTTCCATCAAATTTTTTTATCATTCAATGGGTTTTATGATCATTAAAAATGGGGATAGACTTATTTTGTTCCAATATATCTTAGTTTTTTATGTGGTTTGATAAAAAAAATCCCTATTTTTATTCAAATATGTTTATTTTAAGTGTTTTACATTATATATTCTCAAAAGAATTGAGTTATTAAAGGAATTTATTATATGTGAATATAAATTCATACATTATTATAGATTTTAGTAGTTTAATTTATTTTATGCTATGTGACTATATCATGTGTCACAAAATTATCATACGGTGGGAAATCATTATCTATTTTGAAGATATTACTATCTGGGAAAGTAATTTATCACACAAATGATGAAACTTATCTCTTGTTTGTTCTAAGTTAGGATTATCAATAAGAAGGAAGTAATGATAAGTCTTTTGTCATATGAAAAGAACATTTTAAGAATTTTTATCTTAAAATAATCATTGTAGTCCATATAAATAAATTATCATTTGATCAAAAGAAATTAACATATAAAGAATAATAATCTTGTGATCATCCAATGTGTTCTCTCAGAAAGAATTCATCTTACGCAATAGTGAAATCTTGTTATGCTACATAGTTAAAGATATGAAGTATTTTATATTTTAAATCTTGTTATATTTTTAATCTAAATTTCAGGTGTCTTATTTAATTATTGAAAATATTTTTCATGATCCTTTATTATTTTGGTTTTGTTTTTTAATTGATCTTTATTGACATTCATGAATTTATCCAATGAATGAAACTTTTCATTTAAAACATGATTGATATTAAATTTCTCATCAAATCCCCTTTGAAAAACTTCTTTAGCCAAAGAATATTTTTCTTTTCAAAACTAAAAGATTTATTCCTCGGCTCCCTCATATTTTATTAAAGTGTTTCACTTTTAATTTATTTTCAGTTCCTTTTCTATTGAATAATATTCCAATTCAAACTATATTATTTTATCCTATAGACACATGATAAAGTCAAATGTATATATGAAAACATAAATTGGAATATTTTTCAAATAACCCTTTATTTCAAAGTTAAATATCATTGAGTGTTTTAATAAGACCATATTTATCACCTCTAGATATTGATTTTTCAAGAGGATGATTAATAATATATCTAATATATAAATTAAGACATTTGATTCCATTAATTATAAGGGTAACTTATTTCTCCTTTATCATTTATTATATATTTTTAAATTTATTATCCTCTTTAATAAATCTGTTTTTCACGGTTTTTGTTAAAACCTCCATGTCCATGCTGATATGGATGGAAACTGGATTATATATTTTGGAAAACTATAATCCTACTTAAAATTTTCACTTTATAGCTAACACATAAAAACAAAAAGAAGAAAATATATGATCCAATAAGTGGTATAAATAATGCAATTACTGATTAAAGTAACCAATGATTAGTGTAGTCGCACTAAGGGGGGGGGGTGATTAAAAGTTGTCTTGTTTTACTGAATTATTTTTTTATTTTTATTATATCTCATAATATTTGAACATATTAACTAACTATTTTTTAATGATATTATTTTAAATTACTAACACTCAACACCTAATTATAATTAGTAAATAAACAAGAGTGGAAACACATGATATTTTTACTTCATTCTCCCACAACATGGGGAACTATATACTTACTATGTTCTGGTTGAATTTCAAACATATATGTCTAATAATAAAATCAATAATAAATAATATTGGGAATGTATAATCCATTACCCATATGGATATCACCCAAAAGGGTTTACTATATACTGATTGAAAATTTATACAGGCTCTTTCCATTTTATAATGGTTCATCACAACTAACTAAATAAACATGAAATTCTTCTTAACATCAGGATATCACTATATAAAATAATGATATCTTTATCTTCAATTTCAGGACATCAACTACCAGTAGATATTCAGTATCACCACATGAATATTTTCCTACCACTAAATATTTATAATGATTAACATAAGGATATACCAAGATTATTCAAGTTTCCTTCTTTATCTTCAATCAAGAACATTGAAGGGTAATAGATATTTTAGTAAAAACATCAAATTTATCCAATCAAAATAATTTTATTATTCTTCCTTCTCTTTTTTACTTTATGATACAAGGGTATCTTAAGTAGTAATTTTTGAATCCTTTGACGATGATTAGATATATAGTAGTAACACCTCTTCGACACAATTTTTCTATTTTTCTTACTTCTTATTACTTGATACATGTGATCAATATAAAACTATCATATCGGTTTTTATTCTCACATTTCTCACTCATTTTATTCTATTTTTCTTCTCTTTTATAATCTCAAAATAATGTGAATATTATTTCGATAATTTTAATATAGTTCCATGATATTTTGAACCCTGATCTTATAAATATTTTTTTTGAATATGATTCTATGGGTCTACTCCCCATGATCCATGGATTCTTTCTTTCTCTCAATGATTTAGGAAAATAACTTTAATTCAAAACAAAATGTCTCAATTGAATTTCTAAAAATTCTCATATTCTTCATTTAAATTGGCTAATAATAATTCTCAGTAATTATCCCATCTTTGATACCCATTTGTGATTTTCAAAAAATTGTATTTGAACATCCCAGAATTATAGTACCATGATTATATCATTAATTATTCCTTCAATATTTTATTAAATCACTACTAATTACCAATATCATCGTGATATTTAAATTACAGAATAATTTACCAACAAAAAAAATAATCTGATTTTATTTTGATATTATTTATCAATAAAATACTCATCCATATTGTAATAATATCATCATTAAATATCCTTATAGAAAATAATATTCCTAATAATTCTTCATGAAATTACTTTTTTGAATATTCTATTTAATCCTATGTGATATTCATTGTTTTTTATTTTGTTTTAGTTGAGACTCATCTCATATTCAATAGATAAAACATAAAATTTAACTTCAAAACATCTAAAAAATATTACATGATCTCTAAATATGAAAAATCATTCATATATTACACTAAGATAAAATATAATTGAATTTTTAGAAATTAGATTAATATATTGTGTCCTTTGAAACACTTAAGTTAATCGTATACAACACCAACACAATGCATCACTGCATCTTTTGAATTTCATCTTCCATTGTCGCTATTTTTAAAAACTGATTCTTCTATATCCATGAATGTCCCAAAGAAACTCTTACATAACACTGATAATTTTTGGGTAATTCTGTTATTTGTAGTGTAAAATCCCAGGATTTGTATGTATTCCCCCAGTGAACCTAACAAATTATTTAAAACCTAGTGGTTACCCTTTCTTATCTCAGTAAATGTCAATACTTTTACAAATTTTCAATCTATATATCATAAAGACTCTAACATATGAGTGTATTACTCTTACACATCTTTTAGTATTTCATGGTGAATCTTATGTACAAAATAAAATTTTAGAGCGATTTTTAAAAACTCAATGAACATTAATAATGAATCTTACATACAGAGTAATTTGTCAAATTCTTTAATAACTTTCAACTCTGAATTTATCCTGCCAACTCAACTCGACTCTAAACCTCTTCACACATTTCAAACTACTTCAAATAAATTTGGTATATATTCAAGAAAATATAAGTCACATAAGAAGGATTCAAAGATGTCTTGTTCCAGATCCATTTCTCTAAACCACATCCAAATGTAGTAATCATGCCTTATTAATTATATGGATTGATAATCACCTATGTTAACCTAATTCTTACAACCACCTTTGTTCTTACTAAATAATTAATAACATATAAAAATCATATGAAACCTATATTATATGGTTCTTACATCAACCATTATCACCTGTCATTGAATCACATTAATCTTTTCTCTATAGTCATTAGATGTATATTTACTAATTTAAATCTAGGTTTTAAAAAACATTAAGTAATAGTAGTATTCAAATTTACTTCTTTAATTAAAATTTTTCAACATATTAATGGGTTTCTAATATAAAATGTTAGTGAAAATTATATTATATATAGGAAATCTAATATTTATCTCAAATATTAAACCTATTCATTCATTGGTCCCTTCATCATCACAAAACTTAAACATATATTGGCTTTACTTTTCATTAAAACATTGAAAACAAATAAAACACACTTAATAACAATTCATTTGGGTGCTTCAATAAACAAATTTTTATTTTTTTTCAATACAGGTTTCAATTATAAATTCAATTCCATTATCCCCCTTATATATAATAAATGGAAATGTGCCAGGGTAATGGAAATCCCAACTAATCTCATTTTCTAATGATGAAAATATATTCATATTATCCCTATAATTAAAAATAACACCTAATTCACTCAATATAATTATAATATAAATTTAATATAATTTATAATCTATAAATCAATCAACAATAAGTCTAAATGTGCTATATTTTCTTAGAAAAACTATTGATTAATCTATACATCATAGTTATCCTTAAAAAATTTAATATATGATACCATATCAAGAATTCTATTACATGGAATTTTTCAAGAAGTTTATTATATTTACTATAATCAACTATAAAAACACTTAAAAAACATTACAATACATGTGGTCATATCCCCCTTCATATTGATTTCGAGTTCAAAAAAATATATGCCTTAATAATCAAAATTGATTCAACATAAATAGGGATGTGAAAGTGTATTAATAATACCTCAACTTAATTTTTTCAACAACTTCTTAGATTTCTATATTTATATGAAATGATATTATCTAAAATCATTCTATTTTTAACTCCTTCTCAAGGAATAGGCTCCAATAATTCTTCATCATGGCCGGTATTCTTTAAAATAAACTCTAAAGATTTTTTTCTAATACCAATTTAAGTGTTGTGAATAGAAATAGTGATACTAGTTAAATAACTCTATGAAAGATAATAATCCATGTTTAACACTTTCCTAGAATTCACCATGTTCTCCCCAATATTCGACACCTTTAATTCCCTAAAAAACATCAATAAAAAATACATGGGATTATGTTGGGTTCATATTTTCTTATTAATGATAGAAAAGGGGATATGATTTGATTTTCAATCAAAAATCTATTTTTTTTTCTATTATGACCAATTTGGTGAGAACTATTCATTCTTACCTATCCTTAGATTTTATAGATTTTGGAGTTTCATGGTAGTATGATCTTATTTATTTTCATAGTCGTATTTTCATATATAATTGAATTTTTTACACCATCTAGTAATGTACATTCTTCATTTTTCACTTTAACTATATTTCATGAATTATTTATTTGGGATATACATGTTTTTTGGAATTATTATTAAACCTTTACAACTTTCTTAGTTTTCCCATATGAATTTTCAATAAATATTATGCGAACCATCATTGGAAACCTCTTATGTTCTTTTTCATTGATGTTTCCCCCAAAAAAATCAATTTATTTATTTCATGGATTGATTCTTTCATTTTTTTTCCCACTTTCTTCCTCTAATGGTTTTGGGACATAGTTGAAATGTTTGGGCCTATTGTCAACAATGATTTTTTATCAACTCTTTGATATTTCCCTATAGAACTAGATGAAATATTAACACTGGAATCCTTGAAATAGGATAATCACATATAATTTATAATTAATATCACTCAAGATAAATAATTACCACTAATTGGTATTATTTCATCATCAATGATTCAGTTGAGTCCTCTTGTGATGTCGTCATTGCATCGGAGGAATCAAGGGTGAATTCCATCTAGTAGTGATCTACACATGTTCCAAAAACCTTAAAACATCACCATATGATTATTATAGTGGTATAATGGATGGTTCTACCACATTCATTGTTCAATATTAATGAAAATAAAATCCATATTATGTGAGAATGAATTAATATGATTTTGTCTAGACTCAAGAGGGTAATGGTGAGGAGCACTCTCCATTATTGAGAGTGTTCTAGGAGATGATGTATCTATGGATTGAGAGAATTATCTTCATAAAGTGAGGTGAACATCAATTTCTAGGACTGGATATTTAGGAAAATGATATAACATGGAATTTATATAACTAAGTTTAGGGAATAATTAATTTCACATGCACCCTTATAATTCTCATAATCCCTAAAAATCACCATCCCTAAATAATAATCATATTATCGTTATTAACTTTATGTGTGCTAAAATTGAGGAAAATAGAATATAATTTTCTTTAATAAATAAATTAATATTTACTAAAATAATATTTAATGTATCATTTCTCACCAAAACATTAATCTAGATCCATCAATCATCCTTAACATTTATCAGACTCTAAATAATTTCTATTTTTTTAAAATGAATAAATCTCACTACATTATTTTATGATAAATTAATAAATACTCTCTTCACTAAAACAGAAAATTAATACTGATTAATTATTTGTGTAACCAAATAAATAAATATACTTTTACCATGTGAATATACCCAATAAAAATAAATATTATTTATTTTGTAACCAAATAAATAATTACACAATGAAAAAATGTTTATTTAATATTGAATTCATATAATATTGTTTTCAATAACTAGTGACTGAAGATAGTCAGACAATAAAATATAAATAATTATGAATCCATGTATTGGAATAATATTTATTCAGAATATTAAATTCATAAAAAAATTTAACAAAGGTTCTCGACACATTTAGTGTGTGCCCATCTATGCCCCTTTCTAAGGCATTAGGTTACATGACCTAAAGTCTAAGGATAGAATATAACAACCCACCAATGATCCCATAGAGAAATAATTTAATATCACAATGACATAAAAACTCATACGGTATCACACTTTTTAATATAATACTTTTATCTTTATATCTATAATCTAGTGGGTTGAAAACTGGTGTCATAATCCTATGTGAATAATGTATCTTTCTTTGACATTAACGAAATGAACTTGCCTATAGAACACCATGTCCTGGGATTTAACTAGGAAGTTCCATTACTATCAAAGGTACAAATATATCAAATTCAATTAATCAATTTAGGGGAAAAGTTACTTCTATAAATATTCATTAATGAAAATTTTGTCACCATGTACCCAACACACCCAGCTTTTCCATTAACATATTTTCTCAGGTTTATGATAATATATCAAAATATTTGACTCATGATATTAATTAATAATAATATTAAACTCTAAGGACCATTACACATGACTGAAAAGAGGAATATACAATAACATATATAAATGTAATTTCCTACCAGTGGGTTATGTTCTCATAACCTCTTTATCTTAGAGATTACCAAAGAAGAACTTCCTAAAAAGAAACCTTAATATATTATGATCCCCCTAACCCAGATAGCATATATCATATGTGTCTCGTCAGATAAGTTTATCCATCCACATAACATTTATTTAATAATACATTCAGGGTACTTCTAGGTTCTCATCATAATAGGTAACTGCTATGATATTTCAGTGCGACATATACCCTTTGAAAATTATCCAATAAATTTTTGAAATAAGAAAAATCATCATAGGATAAGATATAAAAATAATATTAAAAACAATGAATATTACTCTAATTAAATAGTGGTTGATTTTAGGTAACCATATCTGAAAAACTCCCACATGAACTAGATCCAATTGCAAACTATTGAACTCAACAACTTCAAATGATAAATGTAGAGCCATATACCCACACTCCCAAATCAAGTTCCAAAAACACATACTTTATATACTATAATTTATACCAACTGAAAATTCATATATATAACTATCCCATAATTACACGGATTAATAAAAAAATCTCATTAAATACATTCCCAAAACCTTTTAGGTTTATAGATTTATAGAATTAGGAAAAAACCCAAAATAATAAATAAAAAATCATTATCAAATAAAGGAAAATATTAAATTATAGTAATCCACATAATCAATAAAATTTATTCAATATATCCCATAAGATATCTTATTAAACATATCGTGTTTATTAATTATCTTTATAACCGTCGTAAATGGTAATGTAATGCCGTTACCCCATAAGCCCTCATCCAGTGCATTATTTTTTTACATTGGCATAATTACAAGGAATAAAATCCTAAAGCACAATTCAGTTTATCAGTATTAGAAACCTATATTATACATGATTCCCATAGTACATTGTGAAATGGGAAATAAAAACTTGATACATAATAAAATTAAGTAAATTGCATCCTTGAATTCTTATTCAAAGATGACTTCTTCATAACATGGGGAAAAAATAAACAAGGGTGATCTCAGATGCACATTAGGGGTAAGTAATGTGAAATAAATAATGAATCAATAGAATTAAATTAGCATGGTAAGGTAAGTAACTGATAACACATTCCATTCAAAAAACTAGAAACAGAAATATCAATATGGAAAGCTAAGAAATTGAAACTCCTGCCATCTAAAACAATAAAATGATAATGAAATGTATCCATAGATATGTCGATGAAAAATCTCATGGATGAATAATATCTGAATCTAAATGAGGGAAATTATTTATTTATGTATTTCATGTATGAGTCACATGAAAACCTTTTACCATCAATACCTTTCACAAGATTCTTTAAAACTACTGATAGAATCCCATTTAATTTGGCCAAATAATTTATCTCGTGAGAACCTGTCGATGCATTAAGGAGCTATATAAAGCCTGGGATCCACCCATCATTCCCAATCTAAAAAATTCTTCATATTTAATAAACAAAATAACATATATGACTTATCAAATAACATTATTTAATGAAAAATATATATTTTATTAATAATTCCCCAAATGATCAAATATCTATAAATGTAAACACCGTATGAAAAATTGTATATAGTTTAAAAAATCATAATATCCATTGTACAAGAATATGGTTATTCAAGTTAATTTATAATGAGTAATTATTACAGTAAATTTATTGTTTCAAAATAAATTTAACAATCCCAAAAGGAAGTGAGATTGTAAAGATAATCATTAAGAACATTCTTGAGGAGAATAATCCTTAAACATTCAAAATTTCCCCATGCCACTATGAAACATTTAAATCATAATACCTGGAAAGGTATGACATTAAATTAAACTTATAATATCACGATATTAATGGGATTCATGATATAACATGAAAAAAGGTAGTATGTACACAAAATAAAAGTAAATTGGTGCATAATAACAAGTAAGTGTCAATTAAATGTAAATTGGGACGAAATTACCTTACATATGAATCAAAAGACTCAAAATTAACAACCATGAAATTTATAATCTAAATACCATGAAGATAAAATTATTTATTATAATATATCAAAAGGTAGATAAGGTACAATACAAAAAATAATTACATGGTGAATATGACATTTATTTTAGAGATGTAAAAAGGGAGTTATAAATACTTACCTTATCCTTCATTTTTTCTTGTGTTATTTATCCTCCTGTATAGTATTTTAAAATATGTTATTAACTCATAAAAAAACTATTATAATTTTTATAAATTCATATATTAACTTCTTATAATATTTTATTACCCTTTTGTTAATAGTCTTTCATTATTTTAACAATTTCAAGTGTTAATTTCATAGTTTTATGAAGTATGATTTGACTTGATACTTGATATTACTATATATTAGATCAGGATTTAATCATCCCTAAAATGTAAAAAATGACTAAATTATCTTATATATTCATTAAATACATATTTAAATTATAATATAGTATTTTTATATTAGAAATGAAGTGCATTGTTCATGTAGATGGTAGGTCGTACGTACGTATGTCCGCTATTTTAATTTCTTTTTCATATTAAAATAATGAAATATAAATGATACATATGTATTTTATAACTAAATTATAATATGTATGTTACATAGTTTTATTAAAACAATCCTTTATAAGTTACATGTGTGGCATGGACAAGTCATATCGCTTTGAGGGGGCGATTGTCCACACCTCCTCAAACGAAATTATTGTGATGTAAAGCACAAAGGTATGTACTAAATAAAAACTAAAGAAGCATAGATAAATTATAAATATAAAATATAATACATATATAAACAAAGTTTCTATCATAATATTCTCCATTATATGGGGTAATGAAAAAATGAACAATCAATGTTTTGTGAGGCAGTAGTTCGTCGTACACATAAATAATATGTTTGTTACCCATTAGATGGAAGTTTGTGTAAGTATAGGATGAAATATTAACATAACAACATTATAGTATATTGAGGATTATTTTTATTTATATTTAACCAAATATTCATAATCTTTTATGGGTCTTATAATGGAAATTATATAAATAAACTATAGAAAAGACGTTATATCTTAATCGGGTAACTTCTTTTGGTTAATACCAAAAGTATTCCTTCAAAATATTTATGACCAAAAGCATTATTCTAGATATAGGGGAGATATGTTGGTAAACTATTTGGGCATTTATTGGACAATCTTAATATGTTTTAGAGTTGTTAATGAGTGGGATATGTAGTGGCCTTCTATAGGTAATGAAAAGGACTCACATGGAATTTTTGAAAATAAGTTAGGTATACACATGTTCTTACCCAATGAAAAGTCATAAAAACCCATAAAAACTAAATAATTAAAGTTTTATGGTTTATATATGGCCATAAAATGGGTTTCGTCCAAGTTTAGAGGTCATTTGGGCCCCTAAGATTAAGGTTTAGTCCCTAATTAAGATTAATTTGACTTTAATCGCTGTGATTAATTTTAATCACTGTTACAAATCTTTTTAGTAAAAACTTAACTTAGTATTATTAGACTATAAATATTATACTGATAAAAATTATTAATTTTTTATTTTATAAATTAAAATCATATAAGGGGGAAAATTAATATTAATGATAATCTCACAGATGGAAGAATTAACTGGTTTTTGTAGAAAAATATTCAAAATATTTTTAAGCTTTTATATTAAATTTCAATGTAAAATTGATTATAATAAAATAAATTTTATTAATAGATATATAATTGATCTAATATTACTTTCTGAAAATTTTAAATATAATTTACCAGAAATATTTATTTAAATTAAAAGACAATTTTAAATTAAAACGTAGTATTTTCACTATTCATCAAAAATGATGTTTCTCAGAAAAATCCAAAAAATTAACCCTAAGATAATTTTGATATTATAAATTAAAAAAATGAAGTTTATTTTATAAAATTAAATTCATAAATTTATCAAAAATAATATTTAAAATAGGTTGGGCATTAAAAGGTGGTAAAAATGCCTTAATAAAAATATAGCATTTTATGTGTAATATTAGGTTTGTTCTTATCTTTTGGTTATAAAATCTATTGGATGAATATAAAAAATATTTTATTGAATATAATATATATATATATATTTCATTAAAATCATTAACTAATTGTAATTATTTATGTTTATTAAGATAAAACCCATTTGTACGCATAAAAATAATAATATTTCTTTTCATATCCAATTGGTTATTATTTTAATTTTTCATTAATTGGTAACCAAGGAATTAATTTTTTGTTTATATAAACCATATATTTTTATAATATAGTTAAAAATATTAAAAATAAATAGTTTATATCTTATTAAATTAAATAATAATATTTTAATAATATATTATTGTTTGGTAAAACTCGGTCTTGCATATATTGCAAGCTATCAAGGAAGATATATCTTGCGTGTAACACAAGATAACTCGATGTGGTGTGCATCAAAAAATATAGAATATATCAAATTTATATAAAATTCTAAAAATATTTGAAGGTATTAGGTTATTATATTTCCATACATGCTTGGTGTCACGTGTCATATATGATATCAAATACAATATTCATACTCTATAATATCAGGGTATTACATTATCCGCACCTTAATTAAATTAATTCTTCACAAGTTAAACTTGATCTCAGTAATCTAGGTATTGAAAATAAACAATTTTTGAAATACCCATATCGTAAAATGGTTAATATATCATATTCTTAATAAGTTATAAAAGGAAAGTACAATGGTCACGTAACTAGGTTCCCTAGTTGGATAACATTAGTGGGAAATGGAAACCTAGATATAGTGGAAAAATATAACAATCAAGTTTTGAGGGAGAGTGATAGAGATCTTGTTTAGCTGGAAGTTGTAGACCACAAAACCATAATCCAGATGCATGAATAAAGGCCATTTATATCACAGAAAATGATTATAATATGAAGAAATTTGTTTTAAAAACCTTATTTATAGTTAAATATTTCTTTCACTACATAAGAATATAAGTAAATATACGTTTCTATAAAAATAATCTATTCCTTTAATTATGGCTTGAACTATTTGTACTTAATCTCTTAGAACATGATTCAATATATGGTGAAGTAATAGAGTACCCTCTAACATCTCATCATCTTAAACCATTTTATAAATAGTTAACGTTTCTAACAGATTATGATCCAACACTTTAGAAAGAATATCATTGAGTTTCCAAGATGAATTAACCTTTAACCTTTAATAAACATGAAGCAGCTCTAAATTTTCACATTCCAAACATGTGAATAACTTCATTGTGTATCCTCTTGAAATTTCGTAATAACATGAATTACCATAAAACCGTAATGGAAACATGAATTATTCCTTATTCATTAAGTAATACACATGTTATTATATATATTCCTTATATAAAAATGTGTTGTAAACTCCACTAATGATAAAATGTACCACTTGTCGATAAGTTATTAATTGGTTGAGAGGTAGTCATCACTTATCTAAATAAATCATTTCTTCATCAATATCTTAACATCATGAACATATTAAGAGTTTTTCTTCCCTCAATAATAATTTTTTAAAAATGTTTAACTTTATACTGAATAACTTTTTTTGGTACCATTAAATATACTATCTAAAATCCTTAACGAAAAAAATACCATATAGTCCTTACATAATTTATAAATCATATGATGTGAACATCATAAATAAAATACTTTTACAACATATTTATTAAATTCACAATCAAATGTAAATTAATCATTCCACATTGGTTGTGTCAATAACATATTCTTGACCTTGATACCTTAGCTTATTTATGGGTATTTTACATTTAGACTTGGGACATTAATTTTTATAATTCCCCATCTCCTTGCAGTTGTAGCACGGAACATCATTGATAATATTGTTACCCTTTCATTCTTTTTATGGTGACCCTTTTCTCCACACTTATAAAAAAGTATCTATCCATTCTAAAATTTACCCAGGTGATTGTTTTCACAGTAATATAAATTTTGAAAATTATTATTTCAATTCATCTTCCTTGACTTGTTACCTTTTTCATGGTGTTTATAAGTCCTCTTATTCTCTTGGATTCCCTTGAGTCCATAGGTCTTGATGAGTTATTTCTCTATCTTGATAGAACATTACATTATTTCATTATATGAAGAAACATTTTAAGGCACATGTTCCCTTTGGAGTCATAGCTTAGTTCCTTCAAAGAAATTATCAATACTGCATTTTGTGTTGCGTATATTATATGTAACATACCTGGATGACCTTGTAAAGGTATCTTAATAATCCAAAACACTCTCTTCTTCCTTTTTCTTTAAGATATTAATAATTCGCTTCAACTCAATTTGTTGATCATGGGGGAAGAATTTATTGAGTAATGTATCCTTAAGTTCTATCAATTCAATGATTTCTAATTATTCTTCCTCCTAAGTATTATAGTTCCAGGACCACCATTGATATGCATGAATTTAGAGACAATAGACCACAATTTTATCCTTTCCTTTTCACTGCATTCCAATGCCATAAATATCTTCTCTATAGACTTAATCCATTGCTCAACTACAATTGTATTAGTAGTTCCACTAAAGAGTGGGGGATTCTATCATATAAAGCGATCAATCATAGGATATTCTCTCCTCGGAATCAGTTTCCCCGTTAGGGAATGGTTATTCATCATAACCTGACAATGTTTTCCCAATATATCCCTAAATTGCTCAGTTCAAATACCAAATACATTGACTTCCTAAGTAGGTAAATCTCTATATTTTCTACGAGTGTTGACACACTTCTTCGTTCAAAGATACATTTCTAGAAAATGAAATATACTAGATTATCTCATAAAATTATGAACTTTGTATAACTATAAATACAGTATAACACATAACATAAATTTATGCATCACGAATCCTAGAATCATAACCCTCAGTTACTTCAAGAAAAACATAATTTTAAATCCTTCATAATTGTAGGTAACAAAGATGTGACCTGTCACAATAATATTCCATGGGAGTGTCAAACCCAGTGTATAGTAAGGCACTATTTCATGTATCAGGTAACCCTGAGTCAGACCCAGAACACCGTTTCATAGTTATTACTCCTATTAACATCTCTGATAGAACTAGGTTCACTTTTAGTATCCAGATAGGGATATATTGTGAGTAATACCAACATAATATATACCATACCATAATTTTAGGATGTTCTACTATACTCATATTCAAATTATATCTTAGGGTAATGCTACCTAATCTATGTTTTCTAATTCTATCTTCCAAGGTTATTTCCAAAATTAATTTGATACCAATTGAAATGCCCCAACCCTAGAAGCCCGAAGTTGGTGCATTATTTTATTACATTGGCATTATTAAAAGAAATCAAATAACATGGGAGAGTTCAGTTTATCTATCTTAGAAATCCATATTACATACATTATTTCCATAATACATTGGAAAATAGGAAATAAAAACATGATATATAATAAAATTAAATAAATGGAATCCTTGAATCCTTATCCAAATATTTCATCTTCCTAATATTGGGAAAGAAACATAATAAGGGTGAGATCAAATTCTTAGTAAGGGTAAGTAAAGAGGAAAAATAATGAATAAATAGAAATAAATTAACCTGGAAGGGTAAGTAATCAATAACAAATTCCATTCAAAAAACCAGATAAGGAAATATTAATATGGAAAGGTATGAAACTGATACTGATACTATCAAAATCAATAAACAGAGAATGAAATGAACCCATAGATATGTCAATGGAAAATATAATGGATGAATAACAATTGAATATAATATGTAAAATTATTTATTTTATAGATGTCATGTCTAAGTCACATTAAAACCTACTACTATCACAACCTTTCACTAGATAGTTTAAACCTACTGATAAAAACCTGTTTAAATTGGACAACTAATTTGTCTCAGGAGAACCTATTGATGCATCGAGGAGCTATATAATGTTCAGTCTCAACCCTTCATTGGCATAATGAAACATTAATCATATTGAATATTAAAAACAACTTATATGACTTATCAAATAATAGTATTGAATGGGAAATATTTATTTTATCAATAATTCCCCAGTTAATTAAATAAGTATCAATGTAAACACTATATGAAAAATTATATATGGTTTAGGAAATACTAATATACATTGTATGATAATATTTATATTCAATTAAATTTATAATTAATAATGATTAAAATAATGTTATTTCTTCAAAATAAAGTAAAAAATAACAAAATCAAGTGAGATTGTAAAGATAATCATTAAGAACATTATTGAGGATAATAGTCTTTAAACCTTCTAAAGTGTCCAATACCACTTTGGAACGTTTAAATCATAATTAAAAAAAAGGTATGGAATTAAATTAAACATATAATATCTTTATAATACTGACATTCATTATATAATATGAAAAAGGTAGTGTATCCAACAAATAAAAGTGAATTGGTGCATTAAAATAATTAAGTCTCAATGAAATGTAAATTGAGATGAAATTCCCATACATATGAATTGAAAGGTTAAAAAGTAATAACCATAAAATTAAGCATATAAATACCCTGAACATAACAGAATTAATGATAACATATCAAAAGGTGAAGTAGGTACACTATACAAAATAAGTATGTGGTGAATATGACATTTATATCACAGATGTAGAAAGTGAGATTGAAATCCATTACCGTATCCTTAATTTTGTTTTTTTGTATTTATCCTCCTGTATAGTGGTTTAAAATATGTTACTAAATAATATTATATATTCATTACTTATGTATTTATAATAGTCTATAATATTTATAGATTAGAAATTAAGTGCACCGTTCATGGAGATGGTAGGTCATACGTACGCATGAATGCTACTTTTATTTCTCTATTGTATTAAAGTAATGAAAGATAAAAGATATATATATATATTATAATTATATTAGAATATATATTTTATATATTTTTATTCAAAACATCCTTTATAAGTTCTATTTATGGCATGAATGAGTCATATCGCTTTGAGGGGGAAGTAGTCTACACTTCCTCAAATGAAATTGTCATATTTACACGCGATAGAAAGCATAAAGGTATTTAATAAATAAAAATTTAAAAAAATAAATTAATTATATATATAATATATAATACACATATAAAAAAATTTCCATCATAATTTCCACAATGAGAGGTGGTAATAGAAAAATTAATATTCATTATTTCGTGAGGGAGTAGTTCTTCGTACGAAGAAACAGTATGTTTGTTACCCATTAGAGGGAAGTGTGTGTAAGTGTAGGTATAAATATTTATATAAAAACATACTAATATTTTTAGGATATTTTTATTATTATTTAAACGTAGCAAAATAAGTTTTTAGTGGATTGATAATGGAAATGAATCGAATAAACTAGAGAGAATACGTTACCTCTTAATCGGGTAACTTATTTTGGTTCATACCAAAAGGCTTCCTTGGAATGGTTATACCAAATGAAATTTTTATAGATATAGAGGAGGTATGTTGGGAGACAATTTGGTTAGGTATTGGACGAAACTAAGATGTTTTAGTGGGGTGAAGATGTGGGAGAGGTTGTGGCCTTTATTATGGAAAAAAGCACTCACTTGGAATTTTTGGAAAGAAGTTAAATATACACTTGTTATTGACTAAAAAAGTCATAAATAACTATAAAAACTCAATAATTTAAGGTTTATGGTCTATATATTTCCATACAATTGGTTTTGGAGAATTTCATAGGTAATTTGGGTCCCTAAGATTAAAGTTTAGTCCCTAGTTATCATTATTTCACTACTGGAAAAACTACATATACCCACAGTTTTGGGAACTGTGGGGCTGAGAGGCGTCACAATAGGGGTCATTGCCTATACCCATGGTTTGGAAAAACTATGGGTATAAAGGTGTCACAACATGGAACACTGGTGTAGAGTTGTAACAACACTACCCCCACAGTTTGAAAACCATGGGGATTTATATTAAAAAATAATGGACATCGGGATTCGAATACGGGACGCACCAGACGCTGGCCACCATCTCTAACCAACTGAGCCACTGCGATGTTCAATATATATAGATATATATATATATATTGATATAGGTGATTATCCAAAAAATATGATGGTGGGAATCGATCACGCGACCGGTGCGAGGATGATATGTCGCCTGACCAAATGAGATATCATACTTTGTTAACATAATTATACATCTTTTTTACTTATATTATTTAAACTAATTTAAAATAGAAAATAAATTCACCAAGATTAAAACAACATACCATTTTAAACAAGACGGACGGCCTGACCAACTAACCTACATATACTAGTTGTATCTATATTTGTATCATTGAAGTTATACCCACAGTTCTCTAAAACCGTGGGTATATATCTTCAAAAAAAACCCCAATACCCACGGTTTTGAAAAACCGTGGGTATAGGTCTTTTGAAAAAACTCTATACCCATATTTTGGCCAAAACCGTGGGTATACGTCTTGAAAAAAACACCTATACCCATGGTTTTGCTAAACTGTGGGTATTGGTCTTTATAAATAATCTATACCCACAGTTTTGTCCAAAACCATAGGTATAGGTGACCTATACCCACGGTTTTCTGAAACTATGGGTATAGGTCCTTATATTATACCTATACCCAGAGTTTTATAAAACCGTGGGTATAGGGGTACCCTATACCCATGGTTGTTTGCAAAACCGTGGGTATAGAACCGTTTTCTAGTAGTGTTTTGACCTTAATCATTGTGATTAATTTTAATCACTTTTAATAATATTTTTGGTAAAAAATTAACATGGTATTATTTGAACCTAAATATTATACTAATTAAAATGATTTATGTACTATTTGATAAATTCAAATCATAGAATCTGGAAAATTAAGATTAATGATAATCTTGTAGACAGA
The DNA here is from genome assembly GCA_963277665.1 of Viscum album. Classification (NCBI taxonomy): domain Eukaryota; kingdom Viridiplantae; phylum Streptophyta; class Magnoliopsida; order Santalales; family Viscaceae; genus Viscum; species Viscum album. The sequence goes on from OY728137.1 coordinate 1,111,013,996, forward strand.
CGAATAAACTGGTTTTCTTTAGAAAAATAATCAAAAGATTGTTATGTTTTTATATTCAATTTCAAAGTGAAATTGATTTTAGTAAAATAAATTGTATTAATATATGTTTAATTTATCTAATATGATATTATAACAATTTAAAATATAATTTATCATTAATAAATAATTAAATAAACAAATATTTTTAAACTAAAACGCGGTATTTTCACAATTCATCAAAAAATGATGTTTCTCAGAAAAATCCCAAAAAATAACCCTAAAATAATTTTGATATTATGAATTCAAAAATAAAGTTTATTTTATCAAATTAAATTCATAAATTTATAGAAATGTAGATTTAAAATATGTTCTCTATTAAAAAGGTGATAAAAATACCTTAATAAAAATGTATTATTTTATGTGTAATATTGGGTTTATTGTTATATTGTGCCTATTAAATCTATTTGGTGAATATAAAAAAAATATTGAATAATATATATATATATTATTCAAATCATTTACTAATTGTAATTAGCTATGTTTATTAAAATAAAATCCCTTTGGAAGCATAAAAATAATAATATTTATTTTCATATTCTATTTGTTATTATATTCATTTTTCATTAATTGGTAACCCATGACTTAATTTTATATTTATATGAAATGTAATTTTTCATAATATGGTTAATAATATTCCAAAAAAATAGTTTATATCTTATTATATTAAATAACAATATTTAATAATATATTTGTGTTTGGTTAAACTTGGTCTTGCATGTAACGCAAGCTATCAAGGAAGGTCTCTCTTACGTGTAAGGAAAGCTAACACAGTGGGGGATACATTAAAAAATATATAATTAATAAAATAAAATTAAAACATTAGATATATTTTATGGTATGAGGGTATTATATTTCCTTACGTGCTTTGTGTCGGGTGTCATACACGCTATCGAATACTATATTCATACTCTAGAATTTTCAGGTGTTACAAGTAACATAAGAAGGGGTGAGATCAAAAAATCAATAAGGAAAAATATATAATTCAAGAAATTATTGTATTAACATGGAATAAAAATTATGTTAGGAATAATTAATTCAAATTATTACATAATTAACTATAACTGAGATCATAATATATCCATGGGTAGAAATGAAAATAAATAGATCACATGGATAAAAATAATTGATTTCATGGTGACTAGATGTGTAATTTCGGACATTTTGATTTTTTCCATCAAGTAATCATCCAAAAAATAATTGTGGTTATAAAATATAAATAAAACACATCATTATATTCATTAATATTGAAGTCTATATATCATGATAAATTAATTATTCATGCACCAAATACCCAAACATGTTTGTCCCATGGGTGCGACTGATACATCGTTGGGCTATATAATTATGGGCTGCATCCGTCACATCTTTAAGTCCAATGAATTAACCATAGGAGAAAATAATTAAACAGTACATAATTAACTTTCCCAATAATAATCTTTATTGAAACTATAATAAATAAAATACTAATACTTTCCCTTATTTTAATAAAATTAATAACATGATCATAACTCATCTGGAGAAAAAAGGCGAGTGGTTAAAAAATAAATGGAAAATTTCCCAATAAACAACCATATTGGAAAACTAATATAGGTAATGAAAATTATTTTACCCAAGCCAATAAGTGGGATAAAATGACATTAACCCATCCAGATAAATATTTTTCATTGGTTATAAAATACATAATTAAATTTCTAATAATCATCTATATTATAATAACAACATATAGGATACCAATACTTTTCCCCATGTCAATAAAATGGATAACATGATAATAACCCATATATAGAAATTAGGTGAATATTTTTAAAATAACTTATCCCTAGTATAATAAAATTAACATAAAAGGATTTCAATATAGATGGAAAACACCCTTGGAAAAGATTATTTCAAACAATACCACACAAAAAAGGTTCAATAATTGGATTGTTTGATACCAAGAGTTAAATTACCAAAAAAATAAATAATTTATAAAATAGGGTATATCATGAACAAAATTACCATTAGGGTAAATGTTTTTAATATGAAAAGGAAAATTTATGTGAAAATATAATAGATATTTTATAAAACATTTTTTACATTATCATAAAGACAAAGTTACTCGTCATTTACAAAAAACATTTTTTTGAAAGGTGAAGTGAATCTATTGAAAACATATAAATTTGAAAATAATCTTTAATAATAGATACTTTAAATATAAAAAAAGTTATCCAAGGAAATGATCTCTATAAAACAAAATATTTTATCATTTAAATAAAACCCTTTTGATATTTTTAAAGCATAGTTGTTAAAAAAACCACATAATAAAAAGTGTAACAACACTTAATTTCTAAAATAGTAGAAGGGAAATATAGTTCTCACCTGGTATAACATAAAATTAGGTTTAAAATTATAAAGGATAACATCAGTGGGAAATGAAAATATGGACAAGGAGGGAAAACTGTCATTAAAGAGGATGTGAATTTTTCTTAACAATGATATACTTTATAAGAATATATTCATCAAGTAAAATATTTAAAATAAAAATTAATTTTCCAAATAGGTAATTTTAATGTAAAATAAAATAAAATATTATTATGGTAGTACATAAAGATGTAAATTTAATGTTCAAGGTGAAACATTATAACTCATGGAAAATAGAATAGATTTACCAAATCCCTTTGTGAAACATATCCATGAGTAAAAAAATATTTGAATAGGGTATTATTTTTTAGAAATGAAAACAGTGATAGATAAAATTTATTAAAATAAAAGGGTATAATGAAACCAACTTATATGACACAATCTTCAAATAATGATCATAACTCAATGAATAAAAATTGAGTTACTAAAAATGCTTACAACTGGGGTGACACAAAATAAAATTTAAGTAAATAATTTTATTTAAATTAGTATATATTAATAATTATATGGAAATAAATTAAAGAATATTCATGGGATTATAAATCTATATACCACCATAAAAATGAAAATATGGTTCTCAAAATATATTTTTCCTTATGTTATTAGAATCAAGAACAAGAAAACCCTTACAACCTTAGAAACTTTCAAGTCAAACCCCCTTGAAGGATATGATTTAAAATGAAAAAATAATTACCATGAATAATGAGATGATCATGGTAAAAAATATTAAAGGGGTGGTATATCCACCCTTCAAACTAAAACCTGGTGTATAATAAGATGTATGTCTCATGGAATTGATAATATTGAAATGAAACCCTTACCTGGTTCATGGTACAAAATGTGAATGTGATTAAATTCATAAATAGTAATATTAAGATTATTAGATACATTATTTGGAACATTATTAAACTATATTTCATTTAATATAAACCATTTATTATCATATTACATTTATTTATTATATATTGTTTTCTTAGTTTTGCAAGAAAGATGAATTAGTGTAGTCTTATTTTAGAGATTTTTGTGATCAATGATAATATGTTAATAATTAGTTAAATAATTAATATGACCATTAAAAACCAAAAAATAATCATTATTTTATTATTAAATTATAATAACATCATTATTTAAGCTCACATAGTCATTGATGATAAATTTTTATATCATTGTTCAAGTTGGTGGACAAACCAACCAAAAACATAGACACACTATGTCTTGATGGGTATGTATGGTTAATGACATGTATAATATCAATATAACATAATAATAATTATATTATTAATATTCATTTAAGTTTTTTATTAATATTTTTATTGGTTTTTAGAAATAATGAAAATAAAAAAAATATAAAAATATTACTTTATGGAGGCAGTTGTCTGTACGATGGACGATTAACATTATTTTATTTTTATAAGTAGACAGAAAGGGGTAAATAATGGTTTTAACATTAATATAATAAAACTTCAGTATAATAAATATATTTATCTAATTATATAACTATGTTTATAATATTTCTGGCATATAAAGATTATGAAGGAATGATAAGCAGTAAGTAATACATTCTTTGGTACCTTGAACATTAACTTAAATGACACCTTAAAAATAAAGGGTTTCTGATAAGTTATTGGGAGAAAAGGAATATAATATTCTAATATAATTATCATAGTATTAATATGAAAAATTTAAAATAATTAATATTAAGTAATGGGTATGACATGATGGGGTGGAAGTGTCCCCTTTCATAAGTGAAGGAAAGTGAAATTTTCTGAATACCTCTTTTCTTTTCAATGATATCATTACACTTTTCAATGGTAAAAGACTTAAAAAGTTATAAAAATAGAGTTTAAAGTATCATATGGTTGATTATTTATAATACAATAATTTTCACACATGTTTTAAACATGTTTCATTCCTTTTAACAATTAATTATTACATTTACCATTTTGGTTTTATCTTAGTAACTAGTTTTTACCCTAGTGGATTATATGTTATTAAAAATATAAGTTAACAATTATAACCAAATTTTTATTTTATAAAAATAAATTAAGGGTCAATATATTCTAATTAAATTTATATATTTAGAAAAAAACATTGAAAATAAATCTTTTATATAAAGAAAAACATTTTTTGTTGAAAAATGCAGTTTTAAATATTATGTGTTTTTAATATTATTTAGAATTGGTTGAAAATTAAATTTGTGTTAATATAATTATATTTTTTTTTTAAAATAATATTAGAGTCATAATTTAAAATGGATAAATTTAATTTATTAGATGAAAATTACATATTATTAATAATATAATTCATTGAAAATACAAATTTTATCATCATTAGGGCCATTAACATTAATCTTATAAATCATACTTTTATTCCCAAAAATTAAATTAACATTATCAAATAATATGATCATATTGATATAAAATATGAAATACAATTTTTTATATTTAATTCATACATGCGATAAAAATTATTTTTTAATATAATATAATAAAAACAGATTTTTATAATAATATATTTCTTCTGTTTCCAAAATGATATACATGGTTTTTATAAGAAACATAGAAATTTTAAATGGTTTATTTTAATTATATATATATTAATATAAAATTTTCCAAAATATTTAACTCATTATTGTGTTATGATAATATCATAAAAGTGATTTTTAACAAAATTATTAATTTTTCACTATTCACATAAAACCCAATTACTTCATAAAAATTATCAAAATCCATCTTAAGATAATATTTTTATTATAAATACAAAAATTATATTCATTTTTTCAAATGAAATTTCTAAAATTTAAAAATTATTTTTAAATAAAATCCTAAAACATAATGAAAAACTAATTTTATTAGAAAATGTCATCTTCAAATGTTAACTATTTTTATCATTATTCACTATCATTGTTTAAATAAATTATTGATAGAAAATTATTAATAAAAATCATAATTTATCTTCATCAATCAAACATTTCTTGAAATATAAAGGCATATTGCATCAAAAGGCAATTTTTAGCGAAATAATTCTCTAAACAATAATAGAAATTTTTATACATTTTACATACAATAATAATATTTAATAAATATTTAAAGTATAGTTTATTTTATTTATAAATTTATTCATAAAGAAGTTAATATTATTAATTATTGATAATTTAATGGAAATATTTAAATAGTTATACTTAAATATTTATATTTTAACAAAATATATTGCAGTTTAATTTTTGTTTGGTGTTGAATATAAAAAAAAATAAGTCTAACAAATTGACTTATTTAAAGGTAATAATATATTAAAATTTGAGAGTATTAAACTCTACACCCTTAAATAAATTATTTCATTATTATTTTAATTTTTATTCACTGATTAAAATAGGTGATAAAATTCTTTACATATCCATAATTCTTGATATAACTTCTAGTATGACATCTACCTTATTCTCTTAGGCTATACCATGTCACATGTATTTCCTAAAATAGAATTAATCATTCATAATTTTTTTTTCCATTTATATATATACCATAATCATATATTCACTATTATATAAAATTCCCAAAACTTTTTGAATCTCCAAGACATTAAAACATATAGAAATCATATACTCTTTCAAAAAGTAAATCATATCTTCAATGACTAGTTTTTAATTCACAAAATACTATATATATATCATGATCAAAATAGTTCTATAATATTCACACAAAAATATCATGGATAACATTGTCATTAAATCGGTAATAAATTCTATGCCTATAAACTCTATCTAAATCACTTTTATCAAAATCATTAAACCCTTTATTACCTCCACATAAATAATATGTTAAACATAAGAGTTAGTTATATCTCAATAAATATTATTATTATTAAATATATTGTTGTTTAAAAACCCATTCAATGATATTTATTTTGAGGGGATAATGTTTCAGAAGTTACCAAATCAGTAAGACCATTTTGTCTCAATTTTCCTTCATTGAGACACATATTTTGTTATGAACCAATTTTTTTTCAAGGTGTATTTACTTCCATTTCACATATTATATAATTAATATCCTTATTTTTATTATATTTTATGCTTTATTTAATTTTATTTACTTACATGGGGAGTATTATTCAATGTTACCAAGTGGTAAGAGTCTATTGAAATAGTCTCATCATTTATCAAGATTATTTATGATTATGATTTAATTAAAGATATATTATGATACATATCTCCAGAACTATCAAAAACAAATTACCCTAGGTTTATTAATGTTATATCCAAGTAATGGTTCCATTTTTCCACTTTTTGGTACATAATATGGTAAAGAAAGGGTTTTAAAAAAAGCCTGAATTTACCTCTCTCTTCAGTCGTAAATCTGTGTTCTGTCAAAACCATGTTTAATAAAAGGTTTCCAAAAATATTATACTATTATTATATGATATTTAAAAGATATTTTCCCCATGTTTTACCTTCTAGAAAAGATTTTATTTAAAAAAATGAATCTTCTTATCATTTTTGGGTTGAGGCACTTTTATATCCTTTTTAGGGTACAAAAGGAATGTAAACATGTATTAACTTACCCACCATCATGACCAACATTTCCTTGTAGCTTCCTTTACAAGATTTAAAATTTATTATTTTTAAAAGAAAATCCATTCCTAATATTTCTTAAATTGATTGTTTTACTTTTATTTAAAAAAAATATTTTCAAAAATGTTTTACGGTTAAAAAATTTATTTTATGCGCTTTTAAGCTCCCTTTATATGTTGTCAAAGTATTTTTAAAGAAAAAGGTTATAATTTTTTTCAATATTATTTAATAAGTTTTAATGTAAAAATGTTTTCAATGTTTTTTTAGGATTTTAAGCCTTATTTATAAGTCTTCAAATTATTTACAATCAAATTGTTTTAAAAAAAAATTCAATCATTTATTATAATTTTTCAATATGTTTTGAAAGGAAAAGGTTTTAAAAATGATTTCAATGATTCCATTATAATTTATCAAGTTTATTTTCATGAAAATGGTTACTAAAAGGTTTTATGTTTTAAAATTAATTTCCTAAATATGAGAGGTTATTATCCTAATGAAATGTTTTTAAAATATCTTTGAAAATTATTTCCCATATAAGATGACATCTTTTGGTGTTACCCATGCCTTTATGGGGGAATGATTCAATGTTATAATTCATATTATTTATCTAAATGTTTTATGTATTTTTTTCCTAATTTTTATCAAACCCATTTCTCTTACATGGGTTATATTCTTTTGAAACATGTTTATTTTTATGATTTTTGTTTTTTTATGAAATGACTAGAAAACCCATATCTTTTTTCATAGGTTATGATATGATTACATGTTTATGATACCCATTTCATTTCACGGGTTATGATATTATTGTTTATGATTTTGTGAACATATATGTATGATTTCATTATGAAATGTGTGGGGCCTATATCTCCCTCCAATTCATTGGGTAAAGATGTAACACCCCAAGATTTCATAGTATGTTATCACTTTAAAGAAATTCAATAACTTTCATTACACGCAACACTGAGTTCGAGTGCACCGTGACTTACCAAACTACCCATTCAAAAAGAAGTTATGAGTAGTATTAAATAAATTTTGAATTTTCTATACTCCACATAATTTTAGAATCCATATTATGTGTTTCTTAGACATAATATAATAACAAATTCATTTTATTCAGACAAAAGAAGTATTTTTTAAAAAATGTAATTTTACCACCTTTTAATGGAGAACCATTTTTAAAACCAATATTTGACACTATTATATATTAAATTTAATGAAATTAAATTATTATTTAGAATCAGGACATAAAAATTTAGTTTGGATAATTTTTTGGTACTTTTCTGATAACTTTCATATTTTGATGAATAGTGAAAAATAGTAAATTTTCATTAAAAACAACTTTTTTAATTGAAATAATTTATAGTGTTAAATTATACATTTTCATGGTTTTAAAAAATAATTAGATTATATTTTTATCATTTAATATAATTTTGGTCATTGGATGTAATTTTAAATTTAAACTAGACATAAACAAGTGTCAATCATTTGATAGTTATTATTTCTTAAAAACACACTTTTTTGTTTTGACAACGGGAATTAATTTTAAATTAATTTCTGATACTTATGTGTTTTGAATTTTGAAAAATAAATTCCATATTTGGCATCAGGAGGTCCAAATTGTGAAAATATGGTACTTGTATTTTTATACATTATGAATATTTACTTCAGGAAATATTTTATTTACCATGGTTAAATGGTAAATCTGGTAAATAAGGGTAATAAAATATTATTATAATAATATTAAATTACCCTTAACGTGTTTCCTATTCCTATTTTTTGATACATGTCCGGCCATGGGCATCCTTGGGTTGATTTTGGGACCCCATAGAGCCACTTGAGAGTGATAATGAGACTTTATAGTAATTTATTTAAAGTAAAGACAAAAATGACATAAACATATATATTTTAGTAAAATATTTTTTACAAGGGGTTATATAAGTTATATTTTTGACTATAAATATTCATTTAAAATATGAAAATATTTTCTACATCATTTTTTTTTATAATTTTTAGAGATCAAATAAATAAAATTATTTATGACACAATAATTATGCAGTGTTTACCTCATTAAATAATGATTTAAATAAATGAGATTATAAAAACTAAAAAAATATCCAGAACCTATACAATTATTATTGGATGATTTAATTTAGAACTTGATTCAAATTATCTTCTACTTTAATGAGTTTTGGACATTTAGAAACCGAATATTATTATATAATATAATAATATTTTCAAAAATTACTAAAGAGCCCCTGCTCCACCTTATAAAAATCCCTCACCTCTAACCCATTTCTAACACCTCTAAAGCCTCTTGGCTCATCCAACCTCTACCCAATTAATCTTCATACATCCCTATATTCATCTTAGAAGCCTTAACTTAGGCATAAGGTACTTCATGGAAGCCTTTTGGTTCCATCCAAAGGGACTTTCCCGATTTTCAGGTAACATATCCTCTTAAGTTATTTTATTTTATTTTACTTCTCCATCCCCCTAAAATAACTTTATTACTTTATTTTATAATGACAATAGTATTATAAATATACTAGGTTGTTTTTATGAGATTTAGTTTAACTACACTTACACAAAACTCCATCTAATGGATATAGAACATAATGTTTCTGTGGATGGATAACTACTGCCTCATGAAACGATGATTGTTCAATACTCTACTACCACCTATTATAGTGGCCATTACGATGTCACTATAATAATATATGATATTTATGATATTTATTTTATCAATAATATTATTTAATTCTCTTTTATAGAATACTTTTTTTCTTTTCATGTTTTATATATACGATAATTTATTTGAGGAAGTGCGGACTACTGCCCCCTCAAAGTGACATGATTCATTCACACCATACATGGAGAGTTTAAAGTATGGTGTTAATGAAAATACATAAAATATGTAAAATATTATATTATAGTGTAATAATAATATACTTATTTATCATTTGGTTTTCTTTCCTTACAAAATAAAAAAAATAAAATGGAAGTAGCATTCGTGTATACGTAGGGATTACCATCTCTATAAACACGATGAGATTCATTCCCCATTAAAAACATTCAAGAATAATTTTTATTTGATTATTAAAAATAATAATTAATAACATAATATCATTCTATATATGAATCAAATACATATTATCCATAACAAATATGACTTACGTAACACCACATATATAGGAAAATGAATCAGTTAACACCCAAAACAATGATACTACTAAAATTTTATCAACAAAGAAATATTAGAAGATCATATATGATATAATATTTATGTATGTAGTTCTTTTATAATTTAATAACAATGATTTATCTATTATACATGAAGTTAAAGTACCCTCGATAAAGGAAAAATACAAGGTAACAGTTAATTTCTCAATCCCATTATTATCTGAGATTATTTATATGTAAGTATTTACTGGGATATATTTATCTTCCATGTCTATGTTTCATAAAATAATTTTCAAAGGATTATTCTAAAGGGACACTTTAACAAAAAACATCATTTTAAATGTTTTGAATAGTTATTCTTCTAAACCGTTCTCATTAATGTCCATGTTTTCAAAAATGGTTTTAAGGATTTATTTATATGAACATGATTGTTTTAAAATGATAATTCCTTTCAAAATTTTCAATGTGTAATGGGAAAAATTGATTAAAAAATATCATTTAAATGAATTCCTTTATAAATTGGTAACTTTTAAATGAATTAACAGAAAGTTATATTTCTTTCAATGAGTTCTACTCATCATTTTCAACTATTTCAACATCCTTTAATGGATATTATTCTTGATTGAGGTTAATTTGTTATAAAAAAATATTCCATATTGTATTGTATGAGTTATGATATGCTTGACTCTATATATTCTATTTTTATACCATTCATGGTTCATGGTTAATGTATTAACATTTCATATGCTAGTTTTAATAAGAATTCTTATGTTATGTTTCAACATTTTTATATGAGGAATGAATTGGACTTAGTAAGTGATAGGTGGACCTGCTATCGCTCCTCGATGCATTGGTAGGTCTCAAGAGACAAACTAGTTTCTTGGCACAAGGCTTTGACAAAATTTTATTTGTAGTCTTGGCACGAGGCCTTGAATATGTGGTTATGATGTCTGGTATTATGCATTCCATCATTATGAAATTAGCTATTGATATTACATGTGATTATTCGACCAGTAGAATATCCATGTGACTTAGTAAATGGAATTATTTGATTTATATTTTCCATATTATGCTGAACTTTATGTTTAAAAGGCCTTTGTTTTATTTTTATACTTTTCCTTAAATGTTTATGCCTATTTATGATAGTTTTGGCTATATTATTATCCTTACTAAGCATTTGATCTCACCCCTTTCTTATGTTTTCTTATTCTGAGGATATGAAGAAGTAAATTATGATTAACCTGTAGGGATATGCCAAGGACTTGAGTGTGTTCAAAGGGGAAAAATGTATTATTTTCGTTATTAAATGTTGTAATATAAAGCTTATGTATGCATCTAGTAGTTCCAAGGCTACTAAACTGATTAGTCATTAGGGACATGATTCCTTGTATCATGCTAATGTTATGTAATAATGCACCGAATCTAGGTAACTGGGGTCAGGGTGTTATAGTTGGTATCAGAGGAAGTTTAGTACAAACCTTGGAAACTAGATTTAGGTAAACTTTTATTAGAGAACTTTACCCTAAGATAGACTTTGAGTATTTGTATAGAATAACTTCCAATAATTTTTGTAATGTATAGATTTTATGAGTTTTCCATGAAATACATCCCTGTCTGCATATGAGTAGGTAGAGGCGTCTCTAGAATAGATGTACTTAGGACTGAAAACTCTAACATAGAGTTTTGGGCTTAACCTAAGGTATCCTGGTACATGACAATGTTTCTTGCTTCACTCTTGGTTACGACACTCCCGGGGAATATTCACATGATAATTCAAATTTTCATTATAAACCATTATGAAGGATTTATGAGTATATACCTTCTCAAAGAAAACATTTTTATGATTATAGGTTATATCTATAAATTTTTCAATTTAATTTAAGTGTTTTTCAATATTAGAATTACGTATTGAGAATCATAAACTAATCTAGTGTTTTCCATTGTTTAGAAATGGTGCCCAGTAGAAGGAATGAGAACTCTGGCAATACGCATGATCCAAAGTGTAAGAAGGATCATATATTATCATCATATAAAGAAATAGTATCACTTGTTAATAAGATAAGTGACAAATTCTCTGAGTTCTATGGATTTGAATGGATGCCAGAGAATAAAAGCATGGTTGAGAGAAAGATGGATAAAGGGAATAAGGGAAATAAGGAGTTTCCCATATGTGACAACTGTGGAAAAAATCACCTTGGTAAATGCATGAATGGAATGGGTGTTTTTTATAAGTGTGGAGAAAATGGAAACCAAGTACGTGATTGCAAGGGTAAGAAAATGGTTTCAAATGTACAATGCTTCATATGCAAGGAGTTGGTACACTACGCGAATCAATGTCCCAATCATCAGAGTATACCGCAAATAATGATGTTGGATAATAATAAAGTTATGATATTACCACAAATTGAGAGTAATGACAAGTTTTCTTATGTTGATATTAAATAATTGTGTCATATGAGTGTTGTATAAATGGTTTACTGGTTATAATAATTATGGAGTATATAAGGATTGTTTTACAGTACTATTTCATTAAAGATTGGAGATTGTGTGGGACCAAGAAAAGTGACTCAATAGAAAGTTAATATTTTTGGAAAATACATGGTTGAAGGAAAGATAAACTTTAATATGGTTTGGATACAGTGGTATTAATTTAGGAATAAGAGATGATTTATTTGGATAAAATATATTGGATATTATTGACTACATTGAATGTAATTAATGGTTTTTTTATTCCACAATTTTTGGTGATTACAACATTTTTGGATTTTAGGAGTACATCCAATATTCTATGATTTAAAGAAGGAATAATGAAGTACATACCTATTAAAATATGGTTTTCTAGAAGTTTATTTTATTACTACATTTTAAGAGAATACACAATGAAGGTATTCACATGTATATTATGTGATCTTCCTTATAAATTTTGGATTGTGAGTTCAGACAGAACTATTGATGATAAATCTAATGGTTGGAATAGATTATGTTTTATATTGGATACTATTGTTAAGGTTAAATCATTTCTTGACATTATCTTTGGATTTTCATAAAAAGGACAACCCATAGGTCGGGGGAGAACCCATCACGTCTGACAAGGCCGTAAGACTTGAACCCGCAACTGAATGGCAACAAGGGTAATCACCTACCACTGGCATATGTGATGTCCTAGTTTGTATAATGTAGTTTTTTAAATAGTATGACAAATGAATTATAATATATAGAATAATCCAAAATGATTTTTAATTGAGTTTCTAAATATTAATCAACCCAGAAAATGTAGACCACTATAGTGGTTTCTTATGAAGGTATTGATAGTGTTAAAGCCCTTATATAAGATAATTCTGAAATAATGTTCATCATTGTCGAATGGATAAAGGGTAAAGCATTAATTAGTTGAATGAAAAACTCATTAATATTGTGAATAATGTTACAACTCTAGAAACACCAATTTTTGAGCTTGACCAGGATTCGAAATGTTTACATGTTTTTCCAATTAAGTAGAGTGAAATTTTAGCTACCATTAGAAAATATAAAAAGTTAAATAATGTCAAAAACAATGATCTCATTAGATCTTGAATGATGTATGAGGCACAAAAGGAAGCTAATTTTACATAATATAAAATGGTCAAGAGAGAAAATTATTCATTGAAGGTTTTTAATTCCTAATATTACAATAATAATAAGGAAACATAGATATCCAAATCATCTAAAGAAAAATATTCCACATGTAATTCAAGATCAGATAATGAACATGCACAATTTTCTTGAATGGTCAATAAGTTTTATTATAATAGAAAATTTTTAAAAATAACATTCAATAAGTACCAGAATCGTGGTGGAAATAATAAATATGTTAGATTCTATGAGGACACAAATCATGGAAACATGAATTTGGACTATCCTTAAATGAAAGGAAATAAAATTATGATAACATGTTTTTCAATAAGGTTGGGTATAGAAATAAATCCAAATAGCTATGAAAGTCACATGAAGTTCTTCTAAAGACTCTAATGATTATTCATCTTTAAAATCAAAATATGAAATATATAATAAAAAATACAACATGTGTTTCATGAAATATTTGGATTAGGTACACTCTTATTATTCTTTTGGGCATCGGTTTGAGTTCGATGATGAAAATTGTTCATATGAAGAATTAAATAAGTAATATACCATGTTATAAACTAATTATGATAACATGAAAAAGAAATATAAAGATATTAGAAACTCCTTTAAAAAATTATTAATAAAGAGGAGGATATAAATAAAAAAATAGATTTGGAAAACTAGTTGGAAAATTCTATTACATCATTTATAGAAACAACTATCACAATTGAGAGCCTATAAAAATAATTTTAAAATTTTCAATATTCTGCTTATTTTTTTACTAATGGGGATAATTACATAAACAAAATTCTTGGTCAAAACCATCTTAAAATTTAAAATAGTGGAATAGTATGTCAAGGTGAGAGGCCTAAATTCTATAGAACCTATTTTTTCCTAGTTATAAAAACATAAATTTCACTAAATTTAAGCATTTTAACTGTGGACTAGTAAAACATTATTCCAATATCTATAATCTGAAAAAAAATTAGTTTTGTTGAATAAAAAATGATTTTCTTAGATTTTTTTTCAATGTTCATTGTGAGATTTTCAGGAAAACACTAACAAATTTGGTTTTCCAAGTATTGTGTATCTAAAATATACAAACCCAAGAGTATTTGGGTATCAAAAAATCATGTTATTTTATTTTTCATTGTATATAACTAGTCACATAAACAAAAATGGAAAATGGTTCATGGATACTAGTTTCTCAAGAAACCTGAGTTGACATTTCTCTAGCTTTCACTAATAATCCCAGATTGATGGAGGTTATGTCATATTTGAAGACAACGAATATGGAAATATTGTTCGAATTGTATTTATTGGAAGTCTACATTCTATCATCATCAAAAAATTATGTTATATTGAAGGATAGTAGTAAAACCTGATAATTATTTCTAATGTATTTTAAGATGGTTATTTAGTTTATTTTTCTAATAATTTATACTATGTTTTCAATTAAAAATTTCTCTGGTGTAGAGCACAAAGAACACATAATGTCTATACATATGATATTAATTATTTATATAGAGAAAATTTAAATTATTTGAATAATGTAGTAAATGAATCATGGATTTAGAATAGAAGGAATGGTCATTATAATGTTTATTCTTTAAAAAATTTATCCAAGATAATTTTTTTTATTTTTTTAGACCTAAATTGGATAAAAATAAACTATCTCATGCATGAAAAATGAGAAAGAAACTCAAGTATTTTTTTAAAACCAATTAAAGATGTTTCTAATTTTAAACCACTAGATCATAACAATATGGATCTGTTCATGATTAATAGAACATAATTACTTACTGGAAAATCATTTTTTATTTGTTGGTTATTCGTTTTTTGAGATTTACCTATGTTTATTTATTGAAATTTAAGACTGAATAATTTTATGTCTTTCTGAATTTTTTGATCCTTGTGAAAAATTAAATGGTTATCAAAATTATTTCTTTAAGAAGTGATCATGGACGGGAACTTTGATATATTTATTTTAATTCATTATGTTCAAAATATTTCATTAAACACACATTTCCCCCCCATGAAACCTCAATATAATGGTGTTATTGAAAGGACGAATATGACCTTGCAAGAAATTTACAAAACAATGTCATGTGAATATAAAATACTGATTTTTTTTTGGGTTAAATATATCAACATATAATGTTTTGTCCTTAATATAGTTCATATAAGTCATATCATAAATAAAATACCTTATGAGTTATGAACTAACGAAAATGAATGGTAATATTCTTCAATGTTTTTAGATATAAGGTTTACATTCTAATCACCAAGGAAAATCATGGTAATTTTAATCCACAAGATGATGATGGTATCTTTCTAGGTTATTATACTATTTTCAAATAATATATAATTTTTAATAAAAGGACAAGGATTACTGAAGATTCAAATCATGTGAATTTTGATGAAAGTGGTCCTTTTTATCAAAAAATTACTTGATCTTGTGATTTGAGTAATTATCTTAAGGACATGATATATAAACCACTATCTGATAATTATATGGTTGTTGATTTAGAATTTTGGTTTAGTGAACCAAAAATTGTAAGAGTTGATATTAGTGAGCCAAAAAAAAATTCACTTAGACAACCTATAAACAACAGGAACATACTCTAGAGACAGTTATAGTAATTTTAGAGGAAGGAGTTAGGACCAAAATAAATGTATCAAAACATTTATAATTATCTCATTTTTATACTAGAAAGAACATAAAACACTAGAATAATGTTTCTATTATTATAGGTGGGTTTTATCAATTCACCAACAATTAAACATGTTCAAGATGAAAAAGGTGTGGGAATTAGCCGATGGATCCTCTGAGTATCATGTTATTGGAAGTAACTAGATATTTAGGAACAAAAAATAAAATTATGGTGAGATCATTACAAATAATGATAGATTAGTTGAAAAAGGTTATAATCAAGAAGAATGAATAGACTTCGAAGATACCTTTTCCCTTGTAGCTAGGTTAGAATAAATTAGAATCATTCTATCATCTAGGTCTTTTATAAATTTTAAATTATATTATATGGATGTTAAATATTCTATTCTAAATAGATTTATAATGGAAAAATATTATCTTGAAAAAAATTCATAGGATCATAATTATTTTCTCATATGGATATATTTATAATAGGGGGTTGGTTAATTGAAGTTTAAAAATTTGATTCAAAATAATTAAACTAATTAACCTAATCCCTTTTAAGGTAAGTTACGAGACTCATCCCTCAATCCTATTAACAATGACATAGATTCTGATTCATAGTATGTCTGATTATATTAGAGTAAAAATTATAATCACTATGGATCCACTTTTTCAAAGTATGATAATTATTTTAATCATAATAGTAATGATAAAACAAAATAATTATAAATTTGAATAAAATCATCGAAATCATATAAAATGAAGTGTAATTGAAACTTGTAAAAACAAGCAATATAATAGTTATCTAAAAGTAAAAATAACTTAAAATCTATTATTAAAAAGTTAAAACTTTTAAACATAAGATAAATGTAGTCAATAACCTTGAATAAAGGTATCCACTATTTTATACTTACAGTAAAGCCTATCTTTCCTTACTATGAAATCCCTTTATATGATGAATGAATTTTTTCTATCTTCATATCATCAAAATCCCTAAATACTATGATCATCTCTGTCTTACAATCGCTGTAATACCTCAACCCAATTTTTGAAATCTCAGTCTTCCTATCACCGGAAGCCCCAGATCGTTACTATGATTAGATGCGAGTTAAAATAAAAACATTTCCTAAGGAGACAACCCTTATAATGATTCCATAGAACAAAAAATTACTAAAGAAAAACACTAACTAATTACAAGAAGTTTATGCAGATCTCTCTTTATAAGAGAGTAATCAAATAACCCCAAACTCTTAAAATGACTCGGTATTTATAGACAATCTTCAAATGGCCACATAAAAATCATATTTTAAATTTTGTAGAAATGGACTAAGACACATGGAACTTGATATCTCATCATAAATGAATATACAACATCATATTAATTAACACCATTTTAGTTTTAATTTTTTTCTTTATGATAAAAAAGTCTTTCATATTCCGATTATAAATATAGGTCTATTTGATGGAATTCATTAAGATTTTAAATATGATAAACCTTATGAGGGATAGTTTGATTATATCAATACTAAAATCATTATGATTTTCAAGAATTTTTTAGTATAAAATACATGACTGATTTCTTACTTCTAGTCTGATAAAGGTGAGTCTGATAATCATACTTATTGACCTCACCTATTTTGATAATCCCAATTATGCTTTCATATACTTTGATAATCCAAATTAATGTTTATTTATCTATTAATTCTTTCAAATCTATGATATTCTATGATCAATATGATAATAAAATTAAAATAATCTCTAGAATATGTTAATAATTGTTTATCCATGTTTATATGAGTTCTGAAGTAATTCTAACCTAATCAGATGTGTTTTGTATAAAAACAGATAAGTGTAAGTCACTGATCTACGTATAGCTACTGATAAAGAGAAACTGTTACTCGGTATACCGATAGACTTAGTCTACCGATAGACAAATTCACCGATACACAAAGGTCACTGATATGTATAGAGCTACCAATGTGCATGTCTACCAGTAGTTACAGATAGAGTAAGTCTACTGATACGAGCACCGACAATCACCATTAACAAGAGCTACCGACTGACAAACCAGAGCTACCGACAGACAAGAGCTACCGATAGACAGATGTCTACCGATAGAGCCAGTTCAAAGATAGTTACCGATAGAGTAAGTCTACCGATACAAGTACAGTCACTGATACATCGAGCTACTGATAGTTCAAGATCTACTGATGGAACTAGAGAAACCGATGGAATGAAGTCATTGATATATAGAGCAACCGATGCAAGATCAAAGAGCTACTGATGGAAGGACCTATTACACAGTCCACCGTACACATTTACCAACACGAGCTACTAATTTACCAACCATTTAAACTCTATACTCTCAATACTATTTATTTATTAAGATAATGGTTACATTTGTTGGTTTTAATGTAGTTAATGTTATTTAATGAAGTATATTTCCATATCAGGGAACCGTACCTAGTACCCATGCAAAAAGTAATCATTCTTTTTTTTCATAGCTGAAGTCTATAAAGGGAAGGAAAGAGAATACTACAAAATTACATATGAAAATATAGAAGTGTGTCGAAGTAATGAAATAGAGAGAATCAAGGAACTAAGAAGGCACACGAAGGTTAAAAAGGAAAAGGCTCAACAAGAATTCAAATGTGGAGAATTCGCGCAAGGATACATCAATACTCCAAGAACTCTAAACATACTTGAGGCCGATCATTCTGAAGAAAACCACAAGCTTCATCTTGAGTGAAGAACTACAACAATCACTCCATGCACTCAAGTTGACAAGCTGGACCAAGAACCAAAAGAAGAAAACGACACTCTGTAACACCCGAGACTTTTATGTTATATAAATCATCAAAGGAATCTTTTTCCACACAACACTTGCTTGGCTTGCTTTACACGCAATCACGACCTTCCTCGATAGCTTGCGTCGTACGCAATACCGAGTTTCACTAAACAACAATATGCTATTAAAACTAGCCGTTATGAATAGTAATAACCACTTTTTGAAATTTTATAAATTTTATTTTTCAAAATGGATTTCATTTTTGGACTCAGAATATCGAAATTAGCCTAGGGTGAAATTTTGGTATTTTTCTGAAAACTTTCAATTTTTGATGAATAGTGAAACCACTAAGTGGTAGGTTAAAAACTGAATTCTGCATAAAACTTAATTTTACCGCTTCTGTGAATGGAATTTCAAAAATCCGACAGACACGGTTGATATAAGTAAGTAAAATGTGGTTCAATGAGATAAAAATAATTTTTTGGTGAATAGTAACTTTTACTTTTTTTTACCGCGGTTAATAGTAAATAGGGTAACTAAGGGTAAATATGATATTAATATTACCCTAACACATTTCCTAATTCTATTGGACAAGTGTAATTCGACCAAAAACAAACTTAGGAATAAAATATGACCATTTAGGCCCACTTGGATTAGATTAGGACATTTATTATTAATTTATTTAAAGAAGGGTTAAAATAGTTAAAATCAATGTTTAATAAGTAAATAATTTTTAATATGGTGTTATACATAAGGTAAATTCAATTGTAAATATTAATTAGAAATCTAAAAAGATTTCCTACATGATGATATTTTATTTGTAATTTTTAGACATCAAATATTTTAATTTATTTATGACACAAAGATGATGCAGTAATTATCTTATTAATGAAATATTGACATAATTGAAAATATAAATACCAAAATAAATGTAATTTAAGACTTTTTATGAATTCCACTAATTTTCTAGGTTACTATGATATATTAGTGTTGATTTAATCAACTTGGTTCGAACATATAATTCTGTTATGACTTTCACAAAAATCATATATCAAATAGTGTCAAAATTGACACAAAATAGTTTTTAAATAAAATATTATATTACTAATTGTTATTTTATTCCTAAAAATCTAAGGTTCGGCCAAATGACTTAGATAAGGATATATATATTAATAATAAACAATTTGGGGTTCTTTTGTCATGTTATAGTAAGTGTATTAACCATATAGTGAAAAAAACAAAAAGACACGGTAAAAGTTAAATTAATTAACTTAGAGTTAAATCTAATTGATAAGGTTAAAATAATACCCTAAACTTATATAAATCCTATTGGATGATAGTATTTCGACCCATCCCCACTTTAGCTTCGAAATAAGACCCTTTGGAACCATTATAAACCGATTTTGACTTTAATATAAAATAATATTTTGAGATATTCCTAAGGTGCCCCTCTCCTCCCTTATAAAAGGGCACCTCCTCCCCCTCCTCCTCACACCAATTTGAGCACTCAAGCTCGGCCAACCCCTGCCATTTTCTCCTCTCCACTTCCCTAGAATAATCCTAGAGGTCCTGGTCTTCTCCAAAGAGCAGTCTTAGTGGAGGATTCAAAGAGGCGTTCCAAAGAAGAGGTAATATCCATTACCGATCTTTTCAATTTCTTTCTTCTTCAACTTCTTCTTCTTTAGTAGTTTCATGATAAAGTAATAACATCAGTATTAATTACATACTGATATGTTATTATAAATATGAAACAACCCTAATTCACCTTCTATCCATCCTATGGAAAAATGAAATCACCGCGCGTGCGTACGTACGGAATACTGTCTCCACACCGTGGTGTAATCTATTTTCCACCATCACCTTACAAGGATGGGTATAATGGTGTAATGAGTAACTATATATGATTATTATGAAGTAATATTGATACTGAAATAATATATATATACTCCAATACAATTCCACAATCATAGGAACGATATCATCACTCGTGCGTACGTACGGAATACCGTCTCCACGATGTGATGCGACTCGTTCTACATGATCTTCATTTCATAATGATTATATAAATGAATTGAATGAATGAATATGGTATATAATACACTAATACCATTATGTAAATGAATTATCTATAACCTAAAGATAAGAATAAGAATTTATTCGACAAAACACGCATAAGAACAAAAAGTTATAAAGACCCGAGTAACAAGTAACAATGAAATATTACTAACAAGAAGCTAATAATATGACCATATATGATATCATATCAATATGTATGATTCTGGAATAAGTCAATAACATTATTTAAACCATTATACAGGAGCTTCGGACACGAACAAAGCAAATCGGACCTAAGGTAAGGGAAATATCACAATCTCATTTTTATCCGAGATTGATTATTCGTAAGTATTTACTGGGGTGTATTTTATCATCCACATCCATGTTTCATCAATATGTAATATTATTTCCATCCACCTACAATTGTTTAAATCCATTTTTACCCTTCGGTGAGTTTTTAGGAATCTTTTGTCGTACGAGGTACTTTTTGAATTTTCCGACAAAAGTACGAAGAGTGTTTTTTTTAACTTATACGGCATGAATGGATTTTTAAAACATTATTTCCAAGAAGCTTCCTTTACATGTTTTCAAGTTTATTTTTAATCAACTTTTTTTAGTTTTAAATTGTAAGACATGTTAAGAAAGGAAAATATTTTTGAAGTAGAAAGGATATTTTCCTCAAGAATGGATTTCAAGTGTTTTATCCAAAATTATTTTCCATCTAAGATAATAAAGGGTTCTATTTATATCCCTATTATTACATGGATTGGATTATGTTGTGATGGAAATATTTTTATGAATTCCTTTATCTTATATGAATTGTTTTATGATGTCATGTTGTTTAAGAATCCCATTTTTATTACATGGGTTATGCGATAATGTATGATTTATGATTATGTGGCACACATAAGGATTCATTATAAGATGGGTGGGACCTATATCTCCCTCCAATGCATTGGGTAAAGATTTTATATCTCATGAGATAGACATGGCTGGAACGGAAGGTTACTTCGGTTCAGTGATACAGGACTGAAACGAGGAGTGAACTCGCTTCAGAAAGGGACTTTGTCCACTAAGATAGTCTTGGAAATGAGTCATGACTAACAAGAAATGATTTTCCATGATTATGTGTGCATGCCAAAAAGTTTCAAGTCTTATGTTATGATTATGGGGATCTCATTTTCACTTCTATGATTTATTCCATGATAAGATATTATTATCTCTTTTGCAGGTTTTTGATTTTCAAAAAGATATGATATGATTTTTATTTCCTTTATTTGCCCTTGCTGAGCATTTGAGCTCACCCTTTTATGTTTTCTTTTCCCCAGGTTAGGAAGATGGATATTAAGTAGAATATGCTAAAAGGGACCCTAGATATGATGAAATAAATGGGAGACACTATTGAAGATTTATGAACCAGTTGTTTATGTTTCCCAGTTTCTAAAGACACTATACCTATACGGTCCTTTGTGGTTTTGTCATATGTTGTAATAAGTGTGCTTCAATTTTGAAGTATTAACAATGTATGTAAAGTATGGGTCATTATAGTTGGTATCAGAGGCAAAGGAGGTAGGAATGTATCCGATCCTTGGGAACTCTCACATGTGAGCGTTGGACGAAGCATGGCTCTCCGCCCAAGGGCTTCATGTGGAAATGGCTGCCACTGGGGATGGTGGTGTGTCCCGCCCAGGGGGTGTAGCCGCCCATGGAGTGCCCTGATAGGTATCAATTATAGTCCACTGGAAGTAATTCCAGACCGCTATAGTTGGTATCAGAGGAAAGGTATAGTCAACCTTTGGAAACTAGGATGTGAAAGCCTTAGTAAGAACCCTAAGGATAAGTCTAAGCATAGAACACAATCTTAGTGTTTTAGAAATGGCCTTGAATAACCTAGGATAAGACCTTAAGCATGAAAATTTTATTCTTGAATTATGTGGTTTCTTATTATAATTAGTGTTGCTCACACTATTCTTCTTGGTTTTAGTCAATGGCTGGAACCCGAAGGAACCATGTTAATGCGGAATGCGATGGGCAATGCAATGATTGTCCCCCTGAGCAACCAAACGATATGGGAGCTGGAATGCAAAATCTTGTAGCCATGCTCACACAACTTTCTCAAGCTATGAATCATGCAGGATTTCCAAACGAGCAAAGGAGGGAGCAACATTCTGTTGAATCCTTCATGAGGCAGCGTCCACCTTCTTTCAGCGGGTCTACTGATCCATTAGTTGCTGAACAATGGATTAGTACCACTAAAAAGATATTTTCAGTTCTTCAATGTTCTGAACATGATAAAGTCATCCTAGCAGTGTATCGTTTGGAAGGAGATGCTGATCAATGGTGGAATCTTGTTAAGAATACGAGGCAAAGGGATGAAATTGAGTCTATGGAATGGGACGAGTTCAAGAACTTATTTTTCAATAAGTACTTCCCTCGTATTCTCCGAACAAAGATGGAGAAAGAGTTTCTTGAACTGAAGCAAAGGGATGATGAATCTGTTGGTACCTATGAAGCAAATTTTACAAGACTTGCAAGGTACGCTTCTGGTATTATTATCCAACCTGAGAGTAAGATCGATCGATTCTTTAGTGGCTTAAAACCAAGTCTTCGAAGGGCGTTAGCCATAAGGGACTTCAATAGCTATGAGGAAATCATTCGATGTGCTCTCAAAGTCGAGATGGAGATTGGAGTAACCCATCAGTCACATGGGTTTGATAAGAAGAGGAAGATGGAATTCAAAGAAAAATCTAAAGAGCACACGGAAAAGAAGATGAGCTTTTCCTTATGCTCAAAGTGTGGAAAGAAACATGAAGGGAGTTGTCATAAAGGGACAAGTAAATGTTTTAAATGTGGAAAAGAAGGTCATCGGGCATTTGAATGCTGTGATAATGGGAAGAAGATGTCTAATGACGCAAAAAAAGGAAGGGATACACAGAATGAACCTACTACACTTCAATGTTTCAAGTGCAAGGAGATGGGGCATTATGCCAATCAATGCCCAAATCCAAGGGTTGATGATGATGGTCGACGTCAACAAACTCTTAAGGCTAAAGACAAAGGAAAGTCACATGCAATTTCTATCAGCGATGTGGAGTACGATAACGATGTGGTGAAAGGTACACTTACCATCCACTCTAAAGTAGCAAATGTTTTATTTGATTCTGGATCCACCCACTCTTTTATTTCTGAAGACTTTTCTAAGGGTATCACCATATTACCTTAACAATTAGATGTTGAGTTAGCTGTGACAACACCTAATGGCACATCAATCGCATCAAAAGTTTATAATTCTTCTCTGATCGAAGTTTGTGGGAAAGTGCTTCCTGGAAATCTTGTGATCCTTCCTTTAGTGGAATTTGATGTGATTCTTGGCATGGATTGGCTTTCTCTACATGGAGCTCATATCAATTGCCAAAGAAGGGAAGTAACATTTCATATTCCAGATCAATCTACGATCGTATACCAATGCAAGGATGAACATAACCTTCCAGTGGAAATTTCTTCCATCTTATGGGTATTGATTCCACTAAATGAAGGTTATTTATCTCAAATGGTTGGTGAGAAACTAACGATTAAGAATATGCCCTTTGTACGGGAGTTTGATGATGTCTTTCCGGAGGAATTGCCGGGTCTTCCACCAAATCGTGAAGTTGAGTTTTCAATAGAACTCGTAGCGGGTGCTTTGCCTATTTCAAAGACACCTTATAGAATGGCCCCAATTGAGTTGCAGGAATTGAAGAAGAAACTCCAAGAGAATCTTGATAAGGGATTCATACGCCCTAGTGCGTCACCTTGGGGAGCACCTGTTCTATTTGTTAAGAAGAAAGATGGATCAATGAGACTCTGCATTGATTATCGAGAACTTAACAAGATCACTATCAAGAACAAATATCCTCTCCCTCGCATTGATGACTTATTTGAACAACTACGCGGAGCTCAATACTTTTCCAAGATTGATCTTCGTTCAGGGTATCATCAATTAAGGGTCAAAAGGGAGGATATACCAAAGATGGCTTTCCGTACAAGGTATGGACACTATGAATTTATAGTGATGCCATTTGGTCTTACTAATTCCCCTACTATCTTCATGGATCTAATGAATAGAGTCTTTAGAGACTATCTTGATCAATTTGTGGTAGTCTTTATAGACGATATTCTTGTCTATTCAAAGAGCAAGGAAGAGCATGAAGATCACTTGAGAATTATATTGAAGACCCTGAGAAAGGAGAAGCTTTATGCCAAATTTACCAAGTGTGAATTTTGGCTTCAAAAAGTTGCATTTTTGGGTCATATAATCTCAAAAGAGGGGATATCTGTGGATCCAGCAAAAACAGAGGTTATCGAAATATGGTCAAGACCAACAATAGTAACTGAGATCCGAAGTTTTCTTGGTTTGGCTGGATATTATCGACGTTTTGTAAAAGATTTTTCACGATTATGTAATCCAATCACCAAGTTGACTCGGAAGGGAGTTAAGTTTGTATGGACAGAGGAATGTGAAGAGAATTTCAAGGAGTTGAAAAGAAGGTTATCCAGTGCACCTGTGCTCACACTGCCTTGTAGTGGAGAAAGGTTTGTGATCTACAGTGATGCATCCAAGAAGGGATTGGGGTGTGTTCTTATGAAAAATGATATGGTGATAGCTTATGCCTCACGATAGTTGAAAATCCATGAGCAAAATTACCCAACACATGATTTGGAGTTGGCTGAGGTAATCTTTGGATTAAAGATTTGGAGGCATTACCTTTATGGTGAAAGGTGTGATATTTATACTGATCATAAAAGTTTAAAGTATATTTTCACACAAAAGGAGTTGAATATGCGTCAAAGAAGATGGTTGGAGCTGATTAAGGATTATGACTGCTCAATCCATTACCACCCTGGGAAACCAAACAAGGTGGAATATGCATTAAGTCAACAAGACCATGCTAGTTTATCCATGATGAGGATCACAAAAGATCCAATATTTATGGATTTACAAAGGATGGATCTTGGAATTATAATGGAAGGGGAAAAATCTTATCTTTCTCAAATGAATGTTCAACCATCTATACATGTGAAGATTAAAGAGGCACAAAAAGAAGATGTCGAGTTACAAAAGAAGGTGAGAAATGTTCCTGAATTCAACCTTGATTGTGATGGGATAATAAAGTTCAGGAATCGGGTTTGCGTTCCTCCCTTCCTGGAATTAAAGAATGAGCTGCTGGATGAGGCTCATAGTTCATCATTCTCTATTCATCCTGGAAGCACGAAGATGTATAGGGACCTGAAAGATTACTTCTGGTGGGATGGAATGAAAAGAGAAGTTGCTGAATATGTCTCTCGATGCTTGGTTTGTCAACAAGTTAAAGCTGAGAGACAGAAGTCTAAGGGGATGTTACAACCATTACCCATACCCGAATGGAAATGGGAAAACATCACTATGGACTTTCTCACAGGACTTCCTAAAACATCCAAAGGCAATAATGCTATCTGGGTCATAGTTGATCATCTTACAAAGTCTGCACACTTCATTGCTATTAGAGAGGATTTCTCTCTAGATCAGCTTGCCAGGATATATGTAAAGGAAGTGGTAAGATTGCATGGAGTACCACTTTCTATTATATCTGATCGAGATCCGAGATTTACCTCGAAGTTCTGGCGAAGTCTTCAGCATACTCTGGATACAGAGTTGAGTTTCAGCACTGCTTATCATCCCCAAACAGATGGTCAGTCTGAGAGAACAATTCAAACCCTAGAAGATATGTTGAGAGCTTGCTCTATGGATTTCAAAGGGGGTTGGGATCAACACCTACCTTTGGTGGAATTTTCTTATAATAATAGCTTTCACTCCAGTATTCAGATGGATCCTTATGAAGCTCTCTATGGAAAGAAATGCAGGACTCCAACTTGCTGGGATGAAGTTGGGGAAAGAAAGCTATTAGGACCTGATCTCGTTGATGAAATGGCAGAAAAGGTCAGATCTATTCAACAACACATAAGAGCAGCTCAGAGTCGACAGAAAAGTTATGCCGACAACCGAAGAAAAGACCTAGAGTTTGAAGTGGGCGATAAAGTGTTCTTACGAATATCTCCCTGGAAGAGGGTTATGAGATTTGGAAAGAAGGGGAAGTTGAGCCCTAGATATATCGGTCCTTTCGAAATACTGGATCGTGTTGGGAAGGTAGATTACCGATTGGCGCTTCCACCGAATCTCTCTCAAGTTCACGATGTGTTCCATGTATCTCTCCTGAGAAAGTACATACCAGATCCTTCACATGTACTCAGCTCAGAAGTTGTACCGCTAGAGCAAGATCTTTCTTATGAAGAACAGCCGATAGAGATTCTGGATCGTAGCGAAAAAGTCCTACGAAACAAGACCACTCGCTTGGTGAAAGTTTTATGGAGAAACCACCAACTTGAAGAAGCTACATGGGAGCTTGAGGATATGATGAGGGAGAAGTATCCTCATCTGTTTTTTGCAAAGTGACGAATTTTGAGGGAGAAATTCTTTTTAAGGGGGGTAGAATGTAACACCCGAGACTTTTATGTTATATAAATCATCAAAGGAATCTTTTTCTACACAACACTTGCTTGGCTTGCTTTACACGCAATCACGACCTTCCTCGATAGCTTGCGTCGTACGCAATACCGAGTTTCACTAAACAACAATATGCTATTAAAACTAGCCGTTATGAATAGTAATAACCACTTTTTGAAATTTTAGAAATTTTATTTTTCAAAATGGATTTCATTTTTGGACTCAGAATATCGAAATTATCCTAGGGTAAAATTTTGGTATTTTTCTGAAAACTTTCAATTTTTGATGAATAGTGAAACCACTAAGTGTTAGGTTAAAAACTGAATTATGCATAAAACTTAATTTTACCGCTTCTGTGAATGGAATTTCGAAAATCCGACAGACACGGTTGATATCAGTAAGTAAAATGTGGTTCAATGAGATAAAAATAATTTTTTGGTGAATAGTAACTTTTTACTTTTTTTTACCGCGGTTAATAGTAAATAGGGTAACTAAGGGTAAATATGATATTAATATTACCCTAACACATGTCCTAATTCTATTGGACAAGTGTAATTCGACCAAAAACAAACTTAGGAATAAAATATAACCATTTAGGCCCACTTGGATTAGATTAGGACATTTATTATTAATTTATTTAAAGAAGGGTTAAAATAGTTAAAATCAAAGTTTAATAAGTAAATCATTTTTAATATGGTGTTATACATAAGATAAATTCAATTGTAAATATTCATTAGAAATCTAAAAATATTTCCTACATGATGATATTTTATTTGTAATTTTTAGACATCAAATAATTTAATTTATTTATGACACAAAGATGATGCAGTAATTATCTTATTAATGAAATATTGACATAATTGATAATATAAATACCAAAATAAATGTAATTTAAGACTTTTTATGAATTCTACTAATTTTCTAGATTACTATGATATATTAGTGTTGATTTAATCAACTTGGTTCAAACATATAATTCTGTTATGACTTTCACAAAAATCATATATCAAATAGTGTCAAAATTGACACAAAATAGTTTTTAAATAAAATATTATATTACTAATTGTTATTTTATTCCTAAAAATCTAAGGTTCGGCCAAATAACTTAGATAAGGATATATATATTAATAATAAACAATTTGGGGTTCTTTTGGCATGTTATAGTAAGTGTATTAACCATATAGTGAAAGAAAACAAAAAGACACGGTAAAAGTTAAATTAATTAACTTAGAGTTAAATCTAATTGATAAGGTTAAAATAATACCCTAAACTTGTCTAAATCCTATTGGTTGATAGGATTTCGACCCATCCCCACTTTAGCTTCTAAATAAGACCCTTTGGAACCATTATAAACCGATTTTGACTTTAATATAAAATAATATTTTGAGATATTCCTAAGGTGCCCCTCTCCTCCCTTATAAAAGGGCACCTCCTCCCCCTCCTCCTAACACCAATTTGAGCACTCAAGCTCGGCCAACCCCTGCCATTTTCTCCTCTCCACTTCCCTAGAATAATCCTAGAGGTCCTTGTCTTCTCCAAAGACCAGTATTAGTGGAGGATTCAAAGAGGCGTTTCAAAGAAGAGGTAATATCCATTACCGATCTTTTCAATTTCTTTCTTCTTCAACTTCTTCTTCTTTAGTTATTTCATGATAAAGTAATAAAATCAGTATTACTTACATACTGATATGTTATTATAAATATGAAACAACCCTAATTCACCTTCTATCCATCCTACGGAAAAATGAAATCACCGCACGTGCGTACGTACGGAATACCGTCTCCACGCCGTGGTGTAATCTATTTTCCACCATCACCTTACAAGGATGGGTATAATGGTGTAATGAGTAACTATATATGATTATTATGAAGTAATATTGATACTGAAATAATATATATATACTCCAATACAATTCCACGATCATAGGAACGATATCATCACTCGTGCGTACGTACGGAATACCGTCTCCACGATGTGATGCGACTCGTTCTACATGATCTTCATTTCATAATGATTATATAAATGAATTGAATGAATGAATATGGTATATACTACACTAATACCATTCTGTAAATGAATTATCTATAACCTAAAGATAAGAATAAGAATTTATTCGACAAAACACGCATAAGAACAAAAAGTTATAAAGACCCGAGTAAAAAGTAACAATGAAATATTACTAATAAGAAGCTAATAATATGACCATATATGATATCATATCAATATGTATGATTCTGGAATAAGTCAATAACATTATTTAAACCATTATACAGGAGCTTCGGACACGAACAAAGCAAATCAGACCTAAGGTAAGGGAAATATCACAATCTCATTTTTATCCGAGATTGATTATTCGTAAGTATTTACTGGGGTGTATTTTATCATCCACATCCATGTTTCATCAATATGTAATATTATTTCCATCCACCTACAATTGTTTAAATCCATTTTTACCCTTCGGTGAGTTTTTAGGAATCTTTTGTCGTACGAGGTACTTTTTGAATTTTCCGACAAAAGTACGAAGAGTGTTTTTTTAACTTATACGGCATGAATGGATTTTTAAAACATTATTTCCAAGAAGCTTCCTTTACATGTTTTCAAGTTTATTTTTAATCAACTTCTTTTAGTTTTAAATTGTAAGACATGTTAAGAAAGGAAAATATTTTTGAAGTAGAAAGGATATTTTCCTCAAGAATGGATTTCAAGTGTTTTATCCAAAATTATTTTCCATCTAAGATAATAAAGGGTTCTATTTCTATCCCTATTATTACATGGATTTTATTATGTTGTGATGGAAATATTTTTATGAATTCCTTTATCTTATATGAATTGTTTTATGATGTCATGTTGTTTAAGAATCCCATTTTTATTACATGGGTTATGCGATGATGTATGATTTATGATTATGTGGCACACATAAGGATTCATTATAAGATGGGTGGGACCTATATCTCCCTCCAATGCATTGGGTAAAGATTTTATATCTCATGAGATAGACATGGCTGGAACGAAAGGTTATTTCGGTTCAGTGATACAGGACTGAAACGAGGAGTGAACTCGGTTCAGAAAGGAACTTTGTCCACTAAGATAGTCTTGGCAATGAGTCATGACTAACAAGAAATGATTTTCCATGATTATGTGTGCATGCCACAAAGTTTCAAGTCTTATGTTATGATTATGGGGATCTCATTTTCACTTCTATGATTTATTCCATGATAAGATATTATGATCTCTTTTGCGGGTTTTTGATTTTCAAAAAGATATGATATGATTTTTATTTCCTTTATTTGCCCTTGCTGAGTATTTGAGCTCACCCTTTTATGTTTTCTTTTCCCCAGGTCAGGAAGATGGATATTAAGTAGAATATGCTAAAAGGGACCCTAGATATGATGAAATAAATGGGAGACACTATAGAAGATTTATGAACCAGTTGTTTATGTTTCCCAGTTTCTAAAGACACTATACCTATACGGTACTTTGTGGTTTTTTCATATGTTGTAATAAGTGTGCTTCAATTTCGAAGTATTAACGATGTATGTAAAGTATGGGTCGTTATACACTCTGTTTTCTGAGAAGAAACCAGAGAAGGACTCAAAAGCCTTTCTGACCAACCAAACAAGTCCAGAGCTACACTGCCAATCACTAAAGCTCTTATAAACTCATTCTTACTTACTTTAGTGATTACTTCTTCTTACATTTCGAGCATTGTGTGTACCCTGTTTATTTTACACACACACGGTCTCCTGAGCTAAACTGGAGGATTCTTAAATCCTCACTCAAACTCCATAATTGTTTGTTTCACACTGTGGATAGAGGTAGAGGTCGAGTAAGACCTGGACAGCTGTGGGCTGTTTTTTGTTTCCCACATAGAACTGTGGTAGATGTCTTTTGACCTGGACAGTATTGCACTGTTGTTTACCCTGATCTAGGGTGTGGATCAATTTATATAAATTTTTGAGAGGACTAAGTCTCAGAATAAGACTGAACCTCTTGGAAAACTTTGATATCCTTTTTTTAGTTTAATTAATAAGTATACTATTTATATATATCTTATTCCGCTACTTATTACTTTGAAATACAAAACTATTTTAAAGCTTCTTTGATAGTTAAATTAGCAAGTGTTTATACTTATTGTAAACCAGTAAGTTAGTTTCAAAGGTTAATCTAATCTTCAGGTTAAGTTAACTGAGACCTAATCAATCATAGAGAAATTAATTGAACATTTATAATCTGTATAAATTCACTACAGTTTAACTTTTTTTTATTTGGGGGATATTAAGAGAAATATTTTTAATAGAAATTTTAATTGGAA
Organism: Viscum album; assembly: GCA_963277665.1. Classification (NCBI taxonomy): domain Eukaryota; kingdom Viridiplantae; phylum Streptophyta; class Magnoliopsida; order Santalales; family Viscaceae; genus Viscum; species Viscum album. Next base: position 1,111,046,113 of record OY728137.1, read on the forward strand.
CTCAATTCACTCCCCCTGTTGTGTATCCAATTCAACCAACATTTGGTATCAGAAGATTGTTTTTGTTATTGGATTTTTGACATACTCTATTTTTCAACTGTGATTTTAGTTGCATCTTTAAAGATCTTAAATTTCTGTTAGTTCAAAATTTTATCTCTTTAAAATTTCTTTTCTAAAAACTAGTTATGGACAATAGACTAGAGGGTGCTGCTACTAACCGGCCACCTTTCTACAATGGAACCAACAATGCCCAGTGGAAACAAAAAATGAAAATTCATTTAGAGAGTATGGGTTTTGATATCTGGACTTCTATAGAGTCTCAATATAAAATTCCAGAAATTGAAAGAACAACTTGGGATGAACCTATAAAGACTACTTAAAATAATAACTATAAAGATATGAATGCTCTGTATTTTTTTAGGAGATGAAGTGTTTAATAGAATATCTGCATGAAAAGCTGCTTATGAAATATGGGATACTTTGGGTGTTCCTCATGAAGGAACAACCAATGTTAAAGAAATGATATTGAATACTTATACTATTAAATATGAAAATTTTAAAATGAAGATTGATGAACCTATTTCTGATATGTATATCAGGTTTAATGAGATAGTCAATAGAGTGAGCTCACATAGAAAGGTTTTTCCACCTAAGGAACAAATTATGAGGATACTGAGATGTTTCCCAGACCGATGGAGAGGGACTTCTGTTTCAATCACAGAGTCATGTGACATTGGAGCACTGCCTGTAAAAGAGCTTTTTGGTAAGATTATGATGCATGAGGAAGAACTCAAGGTGAACAAGGAGGAAGATGATGAACCTAAGAGAAAATCCGTAGCTTTCAAGTCTACTGCCTCTCAGAGAAAAGACAAGGAGAAAATGGAAATACAAACTGAATGTTAAACAAGTGAAGATTCAGAATCTGATAGTGATGCTAAGATGGCTCAAATAGCCAGGAGATTCAAGAAGTTTTATAGGAAGAATTAATTCTTCATGAAATCTAACTACAAAGGAAAGTATAACTACAAGGGACACTGGAAAAAGGATTGGAATAAAGCTGACAAGGATGATGAAATAGTCTGCTATGAGGGAAAAGGGAAAGGACACATCAAGGATGATTGTCCAAAATTAAAAGTCAAAAAGAAATATAACTATAAGGACAAGAAGTACAAGAAATCTATGAAAGAAACCTGGAGTGCTTCAGAGGACAGCACAAGTGAATCTGAAATTTCTGAGTCTGAGAAGAATTGTGCCAACATGTGCTGCATGACCAACACATCTGAGGTACCTATTTCCCCTGTTCTAAATGATTATTATTCTGGAAATAATAGTGATTCAGACAATGATGGAAATATGTCTAAGGATGAAATGTTTGAATATTGTAACATGCTAGAAGAAACATGTAATGAACTTAAAGACAAATATAATTTATTAAAGAAACAACATGCTCTCACTATCACTGCTAAATATACGTTTGATATAGAAAAAGAAAAGAATGATCAATTGTTAAAGGAAAATACTGAACTGAAATGTCTAATAAGAAACTTTGAAAGGACTTAGAAAAGTTTACATAGGGAAAAGATACTATAACTAAAATGTTAGGTAAGAAAGTTGCACCTAAATACACTACTGGTTTGGGATACCAACCTGGACAGAGACAGTTCACTAAAAGTCGATTTATCTCTAAGTCTGGAAAAAATTATGCTTATTCCAGTTCTGGAAATTGCTATGCATCAATTAGTTATTCATATGGTTATAGGTCAAATAAAGTTTATCTTTCAAAATCTATTGATTATATAAATTATATGAAACCCATAAGACAAATATGGGTACCTAAAGCTTTGATTTATAACCTTTCTGGACCCAAGAAGATCTGGGTACCAAAATCATTTTATGTGTAAATCGGTTTTGTAGGAAACCTGCTTGAAGAGTTCTTGCAAGAAGGAATGGTACATGGAAAATGGTTTTACAAGGCATATTTCTGGAGATTATTAATGCTTCAAAAGATTAATAAAGGTTGATGGAGGCCATTTCACCTTTGGTGATAATTCTAAAGGAAAAATCATCGTCCTAGGCTAGATTGGTAACTCTAATTCAATTTTAATTTCTAAAGTTTTTTTTGATGTACTTAAGTATAACATGTTAACTATTTCTCAATTTATTGATGATGGCATGAATGTTAAGTTTGAAAATGATTCTTGTAATGTTTTTAAATCTAATAATGTTTTATAATTTTTCTTCTTTAAGAAATGACAATGTTTATGATATTAATTTAAATTCTTTAGCCAAAAAAAATGTTACTTGTTTAAATTCTTTTCATAAAGAATCTTGGCTTTGGAACAGAAGATTAGGACACTACAAAATTTATTCACTTAGAAAATTGACTAGTAATAACTTACTTAGAGATCTACCTAATCTTGAATTCCCAAATGACAAAGTTTGTAGTCCCTGTCAAAAGGGAAAGCAACATAAAGTTTCTTTTAAATCAAATAAAGAAGTTTCTACTTCTCAACCTCTCGAGTTGGTTCACATGGACTTGTTTGGACCATCAAGAGTTTCTAGTTTAAATGGTAAGCACTATGTTTATTTCATAGTAGATGACTTTTCTAGATATAATTGGGTATACTTCTTAGCTCACAAAAGTAAATCTTGTTCTTACTTTGTTAAATACTCCAAATCTGTAGAAAATATTAGTGGACTTAAGATTAAAACCCTGAGAAGTGATCATGGACGTGAGTTTGAAAATCAAGAGTTTGAATCCTATTTCTCACACAATAGCTATAGTCACAACTTTTCAGCTCTTAGGACACCTTAGTCGAATGGTGTGGTAGAAAGAAGGAATAGAACCCTTCAAGAAATAGCTAGAACCATGCTTAATGAATATGATCTGCCTATTTACTTTTGGGTAGAAGTTGTGAATACATATTGTTATATTATTAATAGAGTCTTAATTAGACCAGTTATTATGAAGACCCCATATGAGTTATGGAATAATAGAAAACCTAAAGTTAGTTACTTTATAGTATTTGGCTGCAAAGTTTTTATTCTTAATACACAGGATAATCTGGATAAGTTTGCTTCTAAAAGTGATGAAGGAATATTTCATGGTTATTCTTTAACAAGAAAAGCCTATATAGTATTTAATAAAAGAACCAAATGTGTGGAATAATCTATTCACATCAAGTTTGATGAAACCGATCCACATGAGCCTAAAATCTCTCTTTAAAATCTTGAAGACGATTTGAGTGTTTTGGACCTTAATGATAAGTATAAAGAACCTATTGTAAAAACATCCAGTTCTGGACATATTCCAGAATCTGCTGCTATAGAATCTGAACCTATAGATGAACCTTAAATTTCTAGTTCAACCTTTACTAGAACAATAAGGATTCGAAAGAATCATCCTTTGGATGCTGTTGTTGGTAATCTTGATAGAGGGACACAGACTAGAGCTTCTCTAAGAAACTAGGTTGAACATCCGACCTTTCTTTCACAGCTAGAACCAAAAAAATGTCAATGATGCTATCAATGATAAATTTTGGGTAATGGCTATGCAAGAAGAGTTAAATCAATTTGAAAGAAACATTGTCTGAGAATTAGTAGATAGACCTAAAGAAATTATGACAATAGGAACTAAATGGGTTTTTAGAAACAAAGTTGATGAGTCTGGAAACATAGTTAGAAACAAAGCTATACTAGTTGCACAAGGATATAGTCAAGAGGAAGGTATAGACTCTGAGGAAACCTTTTCACCTGTAGCCAGATTAGAAGTCATTAGGATCTTACTTGCCTATGCTGCTCATCTGAATTTCAAGTTATATCAAATGGATGTCAAAAGTGATATTCTAAATGGTTTTATAATTGAAGATGTTTTTTTGAACAACCACCTATATTTACTAATCCTCAATTTTCCAAATCAACTTTTTAAACTTTATAAATATTTATATGGTTTAAAATAAGCTTCAAGAGGTTGGTATGATAGACTTAGTAATTTTCTTATTTCAAAAAGTTTTACTAAAGGGATTGCTGATCCAACTCTTTTTATTAAAATAGTTTTTAAAGATGTTTTGATAGTAAAAATCTATGTTGATGATATTATTTTCGGATCTTCTAAACAATCCTTATGTACTGATTTTTCGAAGAGTATGCAAAATGAATTTGAAATGAGTTTAATGGGTGAACTCAAATATTTTCTTGGATTTCAAGTTTTTCAAAATGAAAATGGTATTATTTTGAATAGAAGTAAATATACAAAGGATCTTTTAAAACGTTTTGTTTTGGATAGTATTAAGGAGAGTGAAACTCCCATGAGTACAGTCTGTAAATTGGATGTAGATGAAACTGGGAAACCAGTGGATCAAACCAATTACATAGGTATGATTGGAAGCTTACTTTACATTACTTCTAGTTGACCAGATATTATGTTTAGTGTGTATATGTGTGCAAGATTTAAATCTAACCCAAAAGAATCTCATTTAATTACTGTTAAAAGAATTTTTAAGTATCTTAAACATACTGTAAACTTAGGTTTGTTTTACCCAAAAGGATAGTCCTTTGAGTTAATGTGTTATTCAGATGTTGACTTCGTTGGTTGCAAGTTGGATAGAAAAATCACATTTGGAACATGTCATTTATTAGGAAAATACTTAGAATCATGGTGCAGTAAGAAGCAGAATTCTGTTCCATTATCCACTACTGAAGCAGAGTATATAGCTGCTGGTAGTTTCTGTGCACAAATTCTATGGATGAAACACACTATTTTGGACTATGGATATGAATTTAATCATGTTTCTATCAACTGTGATAATACTAGTGCAGTAAATATCTCGAAGAACCCTGTGTCTCACTCTAGGACCAAACACATTGATGTAAGGCACCATTTCTTGAGAGATCATTACCCAAAGGGTGATATTATTCTTGAGTTTATAGGTACTGAACATCAATTATCTGAAATCTTCACTAAACCTTTGAGTTAAGATAGGTTATGTTACATTAAACATGAATTAGGTATGTTTAACCTTGATCAGTATCTAACCTCACCGATGTTAAATTCTCACCAATGTAAAATTCTCACCGATGTAGCCTCACCGATAGGAATTCTCACTGATGACTGCGCTGTTTTAAAACTCTTGTCTAGTGCTATAATATTAATCGTTTTTACTTTATTTTATTTTGTTTATTTATTTTATGATCCCTAAATGATAAAAACTATGTCCTAGCTACTTCTCAATCCACTGAGCCTCACACCTTGACCCTCAAACTTTAGCTCCAGAATCTCTTGAGAACCCTAAATCCCTCGAACCAGCGATGGAAAAAACCAAGCTTCTTACTATCAGAGATGACACTATTGAGCCGAAAGCAAAGAAGCAGAAGTCCGAGCAAGAAGCAAGTGGTAGTGTTACTAAAACTAGGTCGGGGAGATGACTAGTGAATCCTCATCTGCAGAATAGAGTCATTGTGATTGAAAAGGATCTGTGCATAGAATGGTTACTACCTATCAAGTCCTTAGTGCTCAAAGTTCTTGAAGATCAAAAATGGGTGGAGTGTTTTTCAAACAAAAATGGTCCTTACTTTCCAAAGTTAGTGAAACAGTTTTACGAGTTTGTAACCTTTGAGAAATCTGAGAATGAAAACTGAGTGACTACATTTGTGAATGGAAAGGAAATGTCGTTTTCATCTGTGGAATGGGCTGAATGTCTGAAATTTACACATGATGGTGTATCTAGATATGTCTCGAGAGCTATGCCTCCAACTAGTGACATTATCGATTATGATACTGCTTTGGAAGAGCTGACTAGTGATGGAAATCAAAGACAAGTAGTTGCTGCAGAAATGGATGGAGAGAACAGATTGCTGTTCAAATTTGTTCAACATGTCTTGATACTGAGGAGAGGAGACTTTGAAAATTTGAGATATCAGGATATCTACCTTTTTCACCTCTCAAGACATTGTGTAAATGTCACGACCCGCCCTCGGGGTCCGTGCCGTGACTACCCCAAGCCCGCCTTCCATAGGCCAGGGGCTGGCGACTAGCACCAAGGCGTAATTCCCGGTAAAAGGGAAGGCATTGCCTTTGAAAAGTAAACACACACCACAGAGTAAACAAGCGGAAAGTAAACACTAAGCAAACAGAGTACGACTGAAAGTGCGGAAAAGTAAATGGGCCAGAATACAAACCCAAACTGAAAGTAAAGTACAACTCGAAAAGGAAAAAACAGCAACTGAAAAGTAAAGCCGCTACTCCGAGCTGTCCACTGGAAATCCCACCTGAAGGGTGGGTACAGATAGCTCCTCTGCTCCACGGGTCCCGCCGTCCGCTCCGAGCACGTCCCGCCCAGTGGTCCACCTCCGGGTACCGTCCCGCTCTGCAAGCCTCAGCTAAGGTCAACACTGTCCGTCGTCTGCAACCAACACAACGAAGTGCGGGCAAAGCCCGTGCAGGGGTGAGTATAAGCTACTCAGTAGGGACCCCGAGACCCCTGAAGGTCTCTCAAATCCACAAAGGATAAACCACGAAGAAAAGTACAATCACGAAGTAACAACCGACACTGCTTAGGTATATGCCCATACATATACCTAAGTCATCAATTCAAATACGCTCCAACCTCCGAGCCCAAGTACAACTCAGTCCACGCAGGAAAGTATACGTATTCCACATAGGAAAGCAAAATATAATCCACACAGGATTGCACAACACAATCCACACAGGAAAACAACAGGATTCAGCTCACACAGGTATACTTCTTCAAGGACGATAAAGATGATCACTGATCCATCTAAGTCGTCGGACCCACGAAGGATCGATAGGTAACTAACCCCCGCAGAAGACCCACACAGGATCGGGCTCACACAGAACCTGTAGGCGCTGGCTCACACAGAACCGCTGAGCGCAAGGACCCACACAGGATCGGGCTCACACAGAACCTGTAGCACTGATCCACGTAGGATCGCTGAGTGCTGTAGTCGTCGTCGTCAAATCCACACAGGATCTCTGTACTGTCGTCGTCAAATCCACACAGGATCTCTGTACTGTCGTCGTCAAATCCACACAGGATCTCTGTACTGTCGTCGTCAAATCCACACAGGATCTCTGTACTGTCGTCGTCAAATCCACACAGGATCTCTGTACTGTCGTCGTCAAATCCACACAGGATCTCTGTACTGTCGTCGTCAAAGTCACAGTAGCAGTCGTAGCAGTAGAACAGTCGCAGCCAGCACTAGGGTTCCCGCACACAGCAAGCTCGTACGGAGGGTCCGCTCCACGAGCCGAGAGGCTGATACATCAACTGTCACGAAGACCGAAGTTGATGTATCCAAAAGTTCCGTATCGTCAACAGGAACTCAACGCAACAGACGGCGCGTCGATCGGACGCCCGGTCTGAGAGTTATTTGCATTTTCGTCTCCGGGGCCCGGTTGGTTTTTAAGGCAAAACCAATCCGACCGTACTCCACCTGCGTCCAAACCTCGGGCGGAGTATGCCAAAAGATCCGTCTCACTAAGAGGAACACTACGCGACTGACGGCACGTCAATCGGACGTCCGTAGCTCAAGATATGAGCGTTTCCGCTCCGAAGGCCCGGTTGGTTTCGTGAACGAACCAACCCGGCCGAACTCAAAGTAAACCGAAACCTTGAGTGCGATATACCGAAACCACCGTCTCGATCCAAGGATCGCGTTGCCGCAGACGGTTCGTCATTCGGAGGTCCGAGGCTCAAGTTATGAGCCAAAAACTGAAACTGGTCCGAAACGGGGGGTCCGGGTCCGGGCCGACCCGGCCCGACCCCCCCCCCCCCCCTCTGGACGGCGCGGCGGACGGCGGCGGCGGACGGCGGCGGACGGCGGCGGCGGCTGGCCGCGTGGCGGCGGCGGCGGGCCGCGTGGCGGCGGCGGCGGCGGGCCGCGTGGCGGCGGCGGCGGGCCGCGCCCGGCGGCGGCGGCGGGCCGCGCTGGCGGCGGCGGGCGCCGCACGGGGTGGTCACGCGGGGGGCTTGATTGCCCCCGCGTTTTTCTTCAAGCGGCACGGCTCAAGGCCGTGCCTTTGCCAAAAAAAACGGCCCCCGCAAATGGGGGCCGGCTTGATAAACCGGGGGGCTGTTGCCCCCCCCCCTCTTAATTGAACCGCCCCCCCTCATTGAGAGGGGGGTTTATTGAACCGGCCGGGGGTTTTATTCCCCCGGTTTTTAAGATATCCGGCCGGCCAGCTGGCCGGCCGGTTTTTACCAACGGGACCGGAATTTCCGGTCCCGCCCTCGACTTCCGACGCCGGCGGCCCGGCCGCCGGTCTCCTCTTCCGCCGCGGCCCGGAACCGGCCGCGGTCTCCTTGTCCCGCCGCGGCCCGGAACCGGCCGCGGCGTTCGTCGTCCGGCGCGGTGCGACGGCACCGCGCCCCTTTCGCCGTGCCATGAATCCTCCCAACGCGGCGCGACGGCGTCGCGTTCTTGAAGTCTCTCCTCGGCGAAGCGCGACGGTGTTGCGGAAAAATTATAAGCATGTTCATCCGCGTGGTGCGACGGCACCACGCCTCTTGCTTCCACCCGCATGAATAAAACGAGAACTAAGGAGGGGGGGTTCGGCCGTGTTCATGCGGTCCGACCCCCCTCACGTTAATTAATAACATAACTAAAGAATATCCAAAAGTCTCACATTTAGTCATGCTAAAAATCCATGATTCAAGAATGGAATAAAAATAATCAATAAATAACATCCCCTACCTCTGGTTTCAAGAACGATGATCGTCAACGACCCGCGGAAGACGCGTCGCGGTGGTCGGCGTCACGGAAGAAGGACGTCGATGTCGTGAAGCGAGGATTCGAAGTTCTTTGACGACGATTTCGTCGTGGGAAATCGTCGCGGAAGAGATGACGCGGAAGAGACGTCGTCGGTGTCGCGGGTTATGGCGTCGCGGGTATGGCGTCGCGAAAGACGATTCCCGAGAACGTGGCGTTCTTCGTCGATGTTCGAAGGTTCTTCGCGTTCTTCGTCAAAGCTTGAAGAAGAAGAAGATGAAGGCTCCAAATTCTCTCAAGGTGGCTAGAGAATTCTAACCCAAATAAAATAAGCTAAAGACTTATTTTATTCACACAATTATCAATTTGAATTTCAAAGGTTTGAAATTCAAACAATTCAAACAATTCAACTCCATTAATTAACAAAGTTGTCATGTTATTAAAAGAGGAGTTTAAGGGGGAAGTTGAGAGGTTATTAATAGATTTAGGGGTTCGTGTGGGCCCCACCACACTTAATCCTCCCAAGGGAGGTTAAGTGGGTGTGGGTCCCACTTCCAACCCCCTTAGGTAGGTTTTTTAATAAGTTTAAATAAAATTTGTTTTACACAATTTTATTTAACTTAACTGAAAAACCCCAAAACGTAACTTTCAACCCGCAACAAACGCAACTCCCGAAAAGGTCTCATTAAGCGAATATCGGCGCTGCGAGTTCATCGGTGCCCTCGGATTTCAATTCCGAGCACCGGATCAAAAGTTAGGAATTCCCGCTCGTTCGTTCACTGAACGTACCCGAGCCAAACTTCGGAAATTAATTCCGGGCACTCCGGGCCTCGGAATCAGGTGCCGTCTGAAACCGCGCTCTTGTAAAATTCTAAAGAAAATTAAGAAAAAATTTTCCTTGAATTTTACGGGTCTTTACATTACTCCCACCTCAGGGCTTTACGTCCCCGTAAAGCTACATCAAAAACTAGGGAAACCAAAAGAGAGTACTGAGCACGCATCTGAGCCTCCCGCTCCCATGTTCTCTCCTGGAGATTCCCGTGCCGCCATCTGTTGCGCACAAGAGGAATCGATCGCCCATGTAGGACCCGCTCCTGGAGGACATGGACCTCCTCTGACGTGGCCCGGACCATCTCCGGTCCCACAAGAGCTGCAAGATTTCTTCTTTTCCGAAAAGAGAAACCTGGTCTCATCCCCTGGATGAACCACATTCTTTGCCTAAAACAGTCAATCCTAACATGGATGATACTAATCCATACTAAGGATGACGTCGTAAGGCCTCGACGCTACTACTAAGAGATTCAACCGTTACTCTCGCCTCCAAGGGTTGAGTCACACTGTCGGCATCAGTGTGTGGTAACTGGGTCTCCTCCAGTAGGTGTCTCACAAGTGAGGGTCAAGTCAACAGCCAAAACTGGAACCTCTTAGTAACATTACGATAGAGGACAGGAACGAAAACATCACACGGTATGCGTCTTTTATTATTACAGCTCGTAATACAAGACGCTACACAAAAGCAACAAGGAACCAGAAGTACAAAGGATGTAACCACTAGTTCTGCTCCTGTCCATCGGCTCCCAGAGCTCCATGATCGAAGGCCTCGGCTGCCTGAAGCTGAGCTCTCCCCTGCGGTCGGGGTGGACCTCCTGGTGGTGGTGGTGGTGGTAGAGCCTCAAAGCGTCGTCCACCACCTGCTGCTCGGCCTGCTCCTCTGCCTCGTCCGCCTCCTTCCTGCAGACCGCCACGGTCGAACCTCTGCCTCTGCCTAGGTGGTTCCTCAACCGTCTGCTGCTCCTCCGCATGGCGGGTCGGGCAGTCACGAGCCATGTGGCCTCGGCCGCCGCATGCATAGCACTGTCTTCCACTCGAAAGACTGGCTCCGCGTTGTGTGCCCTGCACTGCTGAGCCAGTGCCCTGAGGTCTGGTCTGTCTGAACCCCTGAGTCATTCGTCGACTGCCAGCTGCAGATGACTCTGCCATGTGCCGCCCTGCGGTGGGTCTCTGTGCTGGTGTAGACTCAGCAAGGAAGCTCTCGATCAGAAGAGCCCGCTCCAGTACTCCTGTCTGAGTCGGTATGCTGAGGGAGATCAGCGATGCCCTGATCTCGTGTCTCAAACCCTGCTCGAAGGTCCGGGCCCGGAAGAATGGGTCCCGTACCATGTCGGTCGAGTAGCGCGAGAGATCGGTAAATCTCGCCGAGTACTGAGCGACCGTCATGCTGCCCTGCCGCAGCTGTAGAAGCTCCTGGATGCGCACCGCTCGGAGGGTGGCCGGGACGAACTCAGAGCGGAAGAGGCTCTCGAAGTCCGTCCAGAGCAAGGATGCCTCATCGTGAACCTGGAGCATCAAGCTCCACCATCGTCCTGCTGCTGCGTGTAGTAGGCTCGCAGCGAGGATCACCATGAGGTCTGCTGGTGTCCTCACTAGCCTAAACACTCGAACCACTGCCTCCAGCCAGTCCTCTGCTGCCTGGGGATCCGTCTCCCCGCGAAACCTAGGCGGTCGCTGGCGCTGAAACTCATGCAGTGCGCTGAGGCGACGTGCATCGTCAGCGGCTGCTGCTGGAAGCATCGGGGGATCGGCGGGTAAAGCTACTGCCGGTGCCACTGCTGACAAAGGGCCCTGCACCGAAGCCTCGTCGCTCGGTGGGCTGTCGTCTCGCTCGACTCTCGGAACCCTAGCTGGCTGCCGTCGTGGGGCCATCCTGAAAAGGAAACAGGTGCGCCACGGTTAGAACAGTATACCTGGTGAGCTGATACAAGTAATCACAAGGAAAACTTGAGACTTTCATAAAGCAGATCAGTATACCCAGTGAGCTGACACAAGTAATCACAAAGAAAACTTGAAACACACACGCAATCAATGTTTTCGTGCATTAAGTCGGAAATCAGAAGTCAAGGTCCTGGTGTACGGATACGTCGGCCGCCGCACCAACACTGGACTCCCTGGACTGATAACCACACTCAATACGCTAAACATTATTGCTTCACATAGAAAAGATCAGAGTTCGTGGTAGAACCGAACTCCTCTGATACCAATTTGTCACGACCCGCCCTCGGGGTCCGTGCCGTGACTACCCCAAGCCCGCCTTCCATAGGCCAGGGGCTGGCGACTAGCACCAAGGCGTAATTCCCGGTAAAAGGGAAGGCATTGCCTTTGAAAAGTAAAGACACACCACAGAGTAAACAAGCGGAAAATAAACACTAAGCAAACAGAGTACGACTGAAAGTGCGGAAAAGTAAATGGGCCAGAATACAAACCCAAACTGAAAGTAAAGTACAACTCGAAAAGGAAAAAACAGCAACTGAAAAGTAAAGCCGCTACTCCGAGCTGTCCACTGGAAATCCCACCTGAAGGGTGGGTACAGATAGCTCCTCTGCTCCACGGGTCCCGCCGTCCGCTCCGAGCACGTCCCGCCCAGTGGTCCACCTCCGGGTACCGTCCCGCTCTGCAAGCCTCAGCTAAGGTCAACACTGTCCGTCGTCTGCAACCAACACAACGAAGTGCGGGCAAAGCCCGTGCAGGGGTGAGTATAAGCTACTCAGTAGGGACCCCGAGACCCCTGAAGGTCTCTCAAATCCACAAAGGATAAACCACGAAGAAAAGTACAATCACGAAGTAACAACCGACACTGCTTAGGTATATGCCCATACATATACCTAAGTCATCAATTCAAATACGCTCCAACCTCCGAGCCCAAGTACAACTCAGTCCACGCAGGAAAGTATACGTATTCCACATAGGAAAGCAAAATATAATCCACACAGGATTGCACAACACAATCCACACAGGAAAACAACAGGATTCAGCTCACACAGGTATACTTCTTCAAGGACGATAAAGATGATCACTGATCCATCTAAGTCGTCGGACCCACGAAGGATCGATAGGTAACTAACCCCCGCAGAAGACCCACACAGGATCGGGCTCACACAGAACCTGTAGGCGCTGGCTCACACAGAACCGCTGAGCGCAAGGACCCACACAGGATCGGGCTCACACAGAACCTGTAGCACTGATCCACGTAGGATCGCTGAGTGCTGTAGTCGTCGTCGTCAAATCCACACAGGATCTCTGTACTGTCGTCGTCAAATCCACACAGGATCTCTGTACTGTCGTCGTCAAATCCACACAGGATCTCTGTACTGTCGTCGTCAAATCCACACAGGATCTCTGTACTGTCGTCGTCAAATCCACACAGGATCTCTGTACTGTCGTCGTCAAATCCACACAGGATCTCTGTACTGTCGTCGTCAAAGTCACAGTAGCAGTCGTAGCAGTAGAACAGTTGCAGCCAGCACTAGGGTTCCCGCACACAGCAAGCTCGTACGGAGGGTCCGCTCCACGAGCCGAGAGGCTGATACATCAACTGTCACGAAGACCGAAGTTGATGTATCCAAAAGTTCCGTATCGTCAACAGGAACTCAACGCAACAGACGGCGCGTCGATCGGACGCCCGGTCTGAAAGTTATTGGCATTTTCGTCTCCGGGGCCCGGTTGGTTTTTAAGGCAAAACCAATCCGACCGTACTCCACCTGCGTCCAAACCTCGGGCGGAGTATGCCAAAAGATCCGTCTCACTAAGAGGAACACTACGCGACTGACGGCACGTCAATCGGACGTCCGTAGCTCAAGATATGAGCGTTTCCGCTCCGAAGGCCCGGTTGGTTTCGTGAACGAACCAACCCGGCCGAACTCAAAGTAAACCGAAACCTTGAGTGCGATATACCGAAACGACCGTCTCGATCCAAGGATCGCGTTGCCGCAGACGGTTCGTCATTCGGAGGTCCGAGGCTCAAGTTATGAGCCAAAAAATGAAACTGGTCCGAAACGGGGGGTCCGGGTCCGGGCCGACCCGGCCCGACCCCCCCCCCCCCTCTGGACGGCGCGGCGGACGGCGGCGGCGGACGGCGGCGGACGGCGGCGGCGGCAGGCCGCGTGGCGGCGGCGGCGGGCCGCGTGGCGGCGGCGGCGGCCGGCCGCGTGGCGGCGGCGGCGGGCCGCGCTGGCGGCGGCGGCGGGCCGCGCTGGCGGCGGCGGCGGGCCGCGCTGGCGGCGGCGGCGGGCCGCGCCGGCGGCGGCGGGCGCCGCACGGGGTGGTCACGCGGGGGGCTTGATTGCCCCCGCGTTTTTCTTCAAGCGGCACGGCTCAAGGTCGTGCCTTTGCCAAAAAAACGGCCCCCGCAAATGGGGGCCGGCTTGATAAACCGGGGGGCTGTTGCCCCCCCCTCTTAATTGAACCGCCCCCCCTCATTGAGAGGGGGGTTTATTGAACCGGCCGGGGGTTTTATTCCCCCGGTTTTTAAGATATCCGGCCGGCCAGCTGGCCGGCCGGTTTTTACCAACGGGACCGGAATTTCCGGTCCCGCCCTCGACTTCCGACGCCGGCGGCCCGGCCGCCGGTCTCCTCTTCCGCCGCGGCCTGGAACCGGCCGCGGTCTCCTCGTCCCGCCGCGGCCCGGAACCGGCCGCGGCGTTCGTCGTCCGGCGCGGTGCGACGGCACCGCGCCCCTTTCGCCGTGCCATGAATCCTCCCAACGCGGCGCGACGGCGTCGCGTTCTTGAAGTCTCTCCTCGGCGAAGCGCGACGGTGTTGCGGAAAAATTATAAGCATGTTCATCCGCGTGGTGCGACGGCACCACGCCTCTTGCTTCCACCCGCATGAATAAAACGAGAACTAAGGGGGGGGGGGGGGGGTTCGGCCGTGTTCATGCGGTCCGACCCCCCTCACGTTAATTAATAACATAACTAAAGAATATCCAAAAGTCTCACATTTAGTCATGCTAAAAATCCATGATTCAAGAATGGAATAAAAATAATCAATAAATAACATCCCCTACCTCTGGTTTCAAGAACGATGATCGTCAACGACCCGCGGAAGACGCGTCGCGGTGGTCGGCGTCACGGAAGAAGGACGTCGATGTCGTGAAGCGAGGATTCGAAGTTCTTTGACAGCGATTTCGTCGTGGGAAATCGTCGCGGAAGAGATGACGCGGAAGAAGACGTCGTCGGTGTCGCGGGTATGGCGTCGCGAAAGACGATTCCCGAGAACGTGGCGTTCTTCGTCGATGTTCGAAGGTTCTTCGCGTTCTTCGTCAAAGCTTGAAGAAGAAGAAGATGAAGGCTCCAAATTCTCTCAAGGTGGCTAGAGAATTCTAACCCAAATAAAATAAGCTAAAGACTTATTTTATTCACACAATTATCAATTTGAATTTCAAAGGTTTGAAATTCAAACAATTCAAACAATTCAACTCCATTAATTAACAAAGTTGTCATGTTATTAAAAGAGGAGTTTAAGGGGGAAGTTGAGAGGTTATTAAAAGATTTAGGGGTTCGTGTGGGCCCCACCACACTTAATCCTCCCAAGGGAGGTTAAGTGGGTGTGGGTCCCACTTCCAACCCCCTTAGGTAGGTTTTTTAATAAGTTTAAATAAAATTTGTTTTACACAATTTTATTTAACTTAACTGAAAAACCCCAAAACGTAACTTTCAACCCGCAACAAACGCAACTCCCGAAAAGGTCTCATTAAGCGAATATCGGCGCTGCGAGTTCATCGGTGCCCTCGGATTTCAATTCCGAGCACCGGATCAAAAGTTAGGAATTCCCGCTCGTTCGTTCACTGAACGTACCCGAGCCAAACTTCGGAAATTAATTCCGGGCACTCCGGGCCTCGGAATCAGGTGCCGTCTGAAACCGCGCTCTTGTAAAATTCTAAAGAAAATTAAGAAAAAATTTTCCTTGAATTTTACGGGTCTTTACAGTAAAGGTTAATTTGTGCATATTTCTGATGATCCAAATGGAAGACATGACAAAGAAGAAATGAAAGACAAATGCCCTATTCTTTGCTAAGTTAATTTCTATGATGATCAAGGTAAAAGGGGTAGCTGAGCCTCAAGATGAGACAGTAGTAGTAAAGAATAACTTTTTTATCACATCCATAGTTTGCAAGAACATGAGGATAAATTGGAACCCTTGGAGAAGAGAATGGGTCAATGATGACCAGAAGGTGTATGAAAAATTTAATCTTGCGAATCATCCTTCATGACCTAAGGATGTGAGGGATCCAGGTCTGGGACCTGATGAAGAGGAGCCAGAATAAAGTGATGATTCAGAAGAGGAAGAGTCCTCTGCTGATAAAGGAGGGGACCCTGACTTACCTCCTAGCCCAGCTCCTGAAAATCTAGATCAACATAAATCAGATAAGGATGAAGATGCTTTAGAGGCTGTTGAGGAGGTTGCTGTAGAGAATGAAGAAGATATTCATGAGAGTGAAGCATCTCTATCAGCTGATTTGAGCCTTAGTCCAGGGATTGGACAATCTTTAGTGTCTGATAAGGATTCAAATGAAGTTGATATACCTTTGACTTCTTTGGAAGACCCTCCTACTGCTGCAGAGATAAAAATGATAGTAGAAGATTCTCCTCAGTATGAAAGACCTGCTAAGAATGCTGATGAGAATGCTGTTGTTTTATTTGGGGATGCACCAGTTGAGGGGGAGCATCAAACCAAGTTTGGAAGTATTACAGTGGCTGTTAATGTTGAAGATTGGGTAGAAGACCCAGGTTTTGTTGTTTTTGGTTTAGACTATCCTCATTCTGACAATGAAGCATCTCCAAATAAACCAAAAATTATTTATGATGTTAAGACTGAATTGCTACCTGAAGATGTGGTCAGAATGCATGACCTGGATACTTTAAAGAAAAATATTAAGGACAATTTTTTAGAAGAGGTAAAGAAGATGTAAGTTTCTCTGGTATCTTCAATTCAATCGATTATGACTGACTATCTGGTCAGTTTAGACTCTCAAAGAGCATCTATTGCTATTGCACCTACTGACTTAATTACCAAGACAGATCTTGAATCCTTAATGGTTGAGTTTAAAGAGTCTTTTAGTGCCTCAGTTACTGAGATGAAGCACAGTTTTGCTGAGGAGATGAGTATGTTGGAAAGAGATTTTGAACTTTCTCTTGCTTGTAATTTGTCAACCTTTATGAGTGAGATAGTGGAAGAAGTTAAACACTACCAGGCTCAATTTTCTATACTTGAAGCAGATCTTGAAGCTCTAAAGGAATCTTTTGTTTCAATAGGCTCTTACATGAGCTCAAAATCCCTAGCAGATAAGGACTTATCTTATGTGAAAAGTTTTGTAAGCCAGATGGTTTCATTGTTTGAAATTTTTAAAACTTCCATGAAGGATCATGTTAAAACCCAGGATTCTCAAGTTCAAAATATTATCAGTGGGTTGACCAAAAACTTCATGGAAACAATAACATTCTCTATTAGTTCTATTGCTTCTAAACCCTCATTAGATTTGAATCAAATTCGAGCTATGATGAAGGAGGAGCTTGGTTCAACTTCAACCAGTGGCTCTGTGGACTCATCCAAGATGGGAAGATTTGTGCTCTCTACCATAGATTCAGCTAGATAAATAATGAAGATAGTCCAAGACTACATGAGAGAAGCTTCTGCCTCTCAAAAAGAAGTAAAAGATAAAGTGGAGTCCTATTTCCAAAAGATTTACA
Source organism: Viscum album (assembly GCA_963277665.1). Classification (NCBI taxonomy): domain Eukaryota; kingdom Viridiplantae; phylum Streptophyta; class Magnoliopsida; order Santalales; family Viscaceae; genus Viscum; species Viscum album. The sequence continues at coordinate 1,111,063,362 of OY728137.1, forward strand.
CAAAAAATAAAATGACCAGTCACTTCAAGCTTCTGATAGAAAATATGAAGCTGCATCCTGTCAATCAAGCCTTCAGAGAACAAGTTAGAAGTTAAGAGAATTGACTCCAGTGTTGGAAAAATTTATAGAGAACAAGGATGACTTCATATCTGCTATGGAGAGAGGAGGAATAATTATAGACTTCAGAAATCTATTGCTTCCTTTTCTACATGTTGATGCTAGGTCAGTGATTTTCCCTCCTTCTTTACCTGCCTATACCTATGCTGCTTCTCCAGTTCAGATGACTCCTGCCCAAGCAATTCGAAGCCTCACTCCTATGATCACTCAACGCTCTCCTAAGTACCGACCAGGAACAGTTTCTGTGGATCAACCTCCAGTGATCATTTCTAGAATTCCTAAGCCTTCACCAACATACTCACCACCCGAATCCTCTTCTGAACCAAAAGGAAAATCTCACATTGAGGATGTGGATTGAACAAGTGGCTAAACTATTTGATAGGAATCCATTGTATTTTGTTTTATTCATGTGTACCTTATTTGTAAAATTAAATAAAACTAGTTTTTATCTCTTCTCTTTTTCTTATTTTATTCCTCTTCTCTTTGGTTTCCAACTTTTTGATTATCACAAAGGGGGAGAAATATTTTACTATGATTCTACAAAGAGGGAGAAATATTCACCCAGGGGGAGAAGTCTTAAAGGGAGAATAAATAATGGGGAGAAAGTATCAAAGGGGGAAAAAGTTTCTCTAAGGAAGATCTATCATGCTTTTCCCCTCTAATAGAAGTTATTTTACTTTTATCTCTGATACCATTTCATTTAATTCTCTAATACCACTAAATTTTACCTCTGATAAATTATGTTCTAAAATATATTGTTTTCTATAAGAAAATTGAATTTAATTATATATCCTCTGATAAAATTTCTCACTATTTTAAAACTATAATATTATTAGTTGTGATTATCCAAAAGGGGGATATTGTTGACCTCACCAGTTTTGATAATCCCAATTATGCTTTCATATACTTTGATAAACCCAATTAATGTTTATTTATCTATTAATTATTTCAAATCTTTGATATTCTATGATCAAGATGATAATAATATTAAAATAATCTCTATAATATGTTAATCATTGTTTATCCATGTTTATATGAGTTATGAAGTAATTCTAACCCAATTGGATGTGTTTTGCATAAAAACAAATAAGTGCAAGTCACTGATCTGCGTATAGCTACTAATAAAGAGCTATCGGTACACAGACTACCGATAGACTTAGTCTACCAATAGGCAGAGTCATCGATACACAAAGGTCACCGATATGTATAGAGCTACCGATGTGCATGTCTACCAGTAGTTATAGATAGAGTAAGTCTACTGATATGAGCACAGACAATCACTAATAACCAGAGCTACCGACTGAAAAACCAGAGCTACTGACAAAGAAGAGCTACCGATAGATAGAAGTCTACTAATAGAGCCAGTTCACAAATAGTTACTGATAGGGTAAGTCTACCGATACAAGTACAGTCACCGATACATCGAGCTACCGATAGTTCAAGAGCTACCGATGGAACTGGAGCAAACGATGGAACGAAGTCACAGGTATATAGAGCAACCAATGCAAGATCAAAGAGCTACATATGGAAGGACCTGTTGCACAGTCCACCGTACACATTTACCATCATGAGATACTAATTGACCAACCAGTCAAACTCTATACTCTCAATACTATTTATTTTTTAAGCTAACAGTTACATTTGTTGGTTTTAATGAAGTTAATGTTATTTAATGAATTTTATTTCCATCTCAGGGAACAGTTCCTAGTACCCATGAAAAAAGTAATAATTCCTTTTTTCTAGAGCTGAAAGCTATAAAGGGAAGGAAAGAGAACACTGCAAAAGTACATATGAAAAGATAGAAGTGTGTCGAAGTAATGAAATAGAGAGAATCAAAGAACTAAGAAGGCACACCATTGTGAAAAAGGAAAAAGCTCAACAAGAATTCAAACATGAAGCATTCACGCAAGGCTACATCTATACTCCAAGAACTCTGAACATACTTTAGGCTAATCATTCTGAAGAAAACCACAAGCTGCATCTTGAGTGAAGAACTACAAAAATCACTTCATGCACTCAAGCTGACAAGCTAGACCAAGAACCAAAAGAAGAAAACGACACTCCATTTTCTGTGCAGAAACTAGAGAAGGACTCAGAAGCCTTTCTGACCAACCAAACAAGTCTAGAGATACATTGCCAATCACTAAATCTCTTCTAAACTCATTCTTACTTACTTTAGTGATTACTTTTTCTTACATTTCGAGCAGTGTGTGTACCCTGTTTATTTTACACACACATAGTTTCTCCTGAGATAAACTGGAGGATTCTTAAATCCTCACTCAAACTCCATAATTTTTTGTTTCCCACTGGGAATAGTGGTAGAGGTCGAGTAAGACCTGGAGAGCTATGAGCTGTTGTTTATTTCCCACATAGAACTGTGGTAGAGGACTTTTGACCTGGACAGTATTGCACTATTGTTTACCCCGATCCAGGGTGTGGATTAATTTATATAAATTGTTGAGAGGACTAAGTCTCGGCTTGAGACTGAACCTCTTGGATAACTTTGTTGTCCTTTTTTTAGTTTAAGTCATAACTATATTATTTATATATATCTTATTTCACTGCTTATTACTTTGAAATACAAAACTATTTTAAATCTTCTTTCATAGTTAAATTAGCAAGTGTTTATACTTATTGTAAACCAGTAAGTTAGATTCAAAGGTTAATATAATCTTCAAGTTAAGTTAACTGAGACGTAATCAATCTTATAGAAATTAATTAAACATTTATAATCTGTATAAATTCACTATAATTTAACATTGTTATTAATTTGTGGGATATTAAGAGAAATATTGTTTAACAGAAATTTTAATTGGAACTCAATTCACCCCCCCTCTTGAGTATCCACTCTGACCAAAAATACTCATAATCAATATGTTAATTGTAATGAATAATTTATTGATTATATTCAAAATACATTAAATCTTTTAATAAGTAAGGTAAAAAATATTGTTTCATACAAAAACATAAAAAACACTTATAACATAAAAAGTTATTAACACGTTTTAAGTAATCATTTTTTATTTCGAAAACTAAAGGAAATGAAAAGTAAGAATTAGAACATCTAACTCAACAACTTCTTCCCTTTTTGAAATCATAAACCCCAAATATTAAAAGAAAAATTAACTTAAAAACCTCAAATCCCACTTGTTCTTTTAATTAATTCTTACTTACTACTAATATTTAAACCTTAACTCCCATAATTCAATAACTCTTCTAATTATGACAGGGAGTACAATGTTTAATACAATGGAATCCTCTTTATGATAATATCTTCCTCTAAGGATAATATTGTCCCCCTAAATATAAAATTATACCCTTTTATTATATATCCCTTTTTATAAAATATTCTCCCCATTTATGAATTTATCCTCCACATAGTGATCTCTCCCCTTTTTATTTATTAAAAAGAAGGGGTAAGTATCCAAAGTTCCTAAAATGTTAGAATATTAAAAAATGATACAATATTGAACTAACTTAACATCCAAAGTATATTAAACAACATATAACCAATCATAATTGGAAAACATTTATACAAATAATACTTGGATGAAAAGATAATTCTATTGATCAAAAAATAAAATTTTTAATAAAATAAATACATCGAGTTCAAAAGAAAAAGTAATTCTTTATTCATTAGGGGTATGGAAAATAATCATTCATCTTCTTGGATTCACTTCATTCATTCACGATATTCTTAAATATTTCCTCCTGAATCCAAAATTTCATAGAAAAATATTTGTTTTATTTATTTAATATAATAACTTAATTCTAAAAACACTTCAGTGTAGTAAACTCCAGCTCCATATCCTGGATCTTCTGTTTCAAAATAATAACCTCCTTAGTATGATCATCAGTTACATCCCTAAATTCATCATCAATCATCAATCTTTCATCAATATCTTATATCATTTGTCAAATAATTGAAATAACATTCAAGATCTACCATAAACTTCTTAAATTTACAAAATTGTTAATCTTGCATTTTAATATTGGCATCAAACTGGTTCGATCACTTACAATATGATTACACACTTTTTTGAGTCCTATAATTTTCATGAAAAACATTTAATCCGGCTTCAATTTGGATCACCATCTCTATTAAAACCATTATTTATTATAATATATGATTGATAAATTCATGAATAAGCTGGAACTAAGACTCGTGATTCAAGAAATAAAGTATTATTCCATTTTAACTTTTCAAAGAATGGACAATTTAATCATCAACTTCTGAAAAAATAGTTCCAGTAGAGTCTAATTGATCTTTCTAATCATTAATAATATTTATTCTTATTGTTCCAACATAGACTTTCTCAGCTTTCATAAAAACTTTATTTCATACTTTCTTTTAAAATTCTATAGATAATTTCTTGTCATATGATAACTCCATAATATCTACATTATCAGTGTCTACATTTTCAGAGAATTTTTTTTTGAATTTTGAACTTGTTCCTATTTCTTATATGATTACTATGTGTTTTCTTCTAATAAGGATTATTCTTCTTAAGAAATACTAGATTTAGTTTCCTTATAAATTTTTAAGGTATATTTGATTATTATGTTGATGATGATGAATCCGATTATTTATTATCCAAGTGAGATTCTTCCTCATTAGCATTTTCATTTCCTTCCTCTTCATAATCTCCCTCCTTATCCTCCTTTTCTTCTCCCACCACTTCTCCCACCACTTCTTCAAACTATTTATATTATTCTCCTTATTCTTCTTCATTTTATAATTTTCATTATCATTTATTTTCATCAAAATATTTATCAATTTTTTTATGAAGATCTTATTTTCGTTTCCTAGTGGTTATATGAACTCCCTTACTAGATGGATCCAGTTTTATTATTTTTCATGAAATACTGGAACCAATTAATTTTGAAAAAAAAATTCATTTCCTTTATCCACCATATAATTAACTTCATCCTAAAATATAGATGTTTCTTCAAACACTAACCACCATCCAATATCACTTGATCTAAATGATATGAGGGAAGAACTAGCTTCTCCAATTATCTCCCAACTATTTTCAAAATATTTTCACTAAGTTTGGATTCTATAAACATTTTATTTTGTTTATTTTACTTGTATTATTATTCTAATGTTTTATTAGTCATAATCTTTAAGGATATAGACTCTATGGGTATATGTCTGATTTTCAGATACCTATATTTTTTCTCTACTTTATCTTTCATCCACTTTTCAAAAACTTCATCTACTACATTCTTTTGATTCTTTTGATTCTTTAGAGGGGAGGTATCTACATTACTATTCTTATTATTATAAAACTTTTACAAGTTCTTTGATGGTTGATCCTTAGAGTTATCCCCATCATTTTTATATAAAAAATTCTTTATATTTTCATCAAAAACCTACTTCATTATATTTATCATATCATCACTGATAAATTAAATATTTTCCCTATTAAGATAGGATTTTTTTTCTATATTTATAAACTCCATGAAATTTTCCACCATCATTCTTATAATGGTAAGAAACATAATGATTTTATACTGTATGAAATAAGTCTTGATATTCTCCATATTGATAAGGATGAACTAAACCAAATATATCCTTCTCATATTTACTAAAAAGTCCAAAACAAAAAAATATGATACCTTTAATGTATCTCAATCCCTTATTATTAGAATGAAATATCCCTATATCCATAGATCAAAAAATCTATTATCTGGAGTACGATGTGAATATTTTTGACTTTTTTATAATGAGAAAATAACGATTCTTTGTCTTTGATATAATTAATAGAAACAAGATTAGTCGACAACTTGTGTGAGGGACAATACACTTCACCTTCTATGGGTACTAATTCTAAATCCAAATATATTTTATAATACATAATATATCATTTCCCATGCATATTAAAAGAAATATTTTCTTTTCCATATTCCTTATGATATTTAATTATGGAATAAAACTCATGAATTAAATCAAGGTAGTTTAAATCATTGTCATTATCATGCTTTTATACATGAACTGATTCACATCCTGGAGAAGAAATAATCATTTTCATTGCTGATTAATACTTATTATATAAGGATATATCAACCAATATTTATATAAAAATATACCACATTGATTTTTTTATTTTTCCATCAAATATAGAACCAGTGCCGAGAATCCGATGTAAATGAAAACTTTTGGACTGCGTCCTTTTAGGGGTGAAGCAAGTTAAAAGAAACTTCTTTGGAGAAATGATGTGAGAAAATAGGGGTGATTTCTTTAATATAATAATCGAAAATGATGTTTAAAATTCCATAAGATATATAATGGTTGAGATTGGAACCATTATTATCTTATGGTTGAGATTGATCCGAATAAAGTTATAATGACTTTTTAACTCTCAATATTTTAAATAGTTTTATCGAAATATGGAAGAATCTGATTTGAAAAGTTTTAAAAAATTGGAATTTTTTTATAAATGAAATAATGAATGAAAACAAAAATTAAAGAACTAGTGTAATGAGATAGTTCAAAAACATAAAATAATAGAAAAGTATAATTTATAGTGGAATGATCTTTCAATATGATAACTTTTTCTTCTTGGTTTTTATAAACTAACAGATTATGATAGTTTTCAAAGTACAGAATATAAAATTTTCTATATAAAAACAAATTATGAGATTTCTTATCTGAAAACTAATTATTATAGTTTTAGTAATAAAACTAAATATATTGGTTATAAAACAAAAAATAATAAGTATGAATACTTTTTAAATTCGAAAAGTTTTTAAGAAATTTTGATTCTGAAAATTTTATAACATTTTTAGAGTCTTAGAATCATTTTGAGAATTCTGACTCCAAATTTTTTTATAAAATGGTCTATGTCTGAAAAAAAACTCATTATAGTGAACTTTTTTTAAAAAAATTAAAATTTTTAATGAAAAACTATTTTTTTAAAAAAAATTAAAACATATGTACTGTCCTTATGAAAAGAAATAACCTAACGTACCAAGATGGGAAAACTAAAATTATATATGAATGATTACTTTATTTTGACCATTCATAGATTCTATTTGATTTATTAATGTATATCAAAAGGAAGGGTTTTGTAAAAATATAGGTAATTTGGTCTTCCTTCAGATAAATTGTAAAATGATATCTCATTTAAGTGTCTAATCAATAAATAGATGGTGTCTTATATCTATGTAATTATCACATGAGTGGTGTTTTTGGTTTTTTTGCATGTATATGGTACATGTATTATAACAAACTATTTGAGTTTTAGTAAAACTCATGAAATAGTTAGTGAGTGTCTGTTTAATCCACAACACTTGGGAACAACAAAGTCCAGTTGCAACATATTTTTATTCAATAATGGAAAGTGATACTAAGTGTTGTTTATTATAAGAACAAGAAACTAATGAATCTATTAAGAAATGATAAGTTCTGGATGTGTTTTTCTTATCCATTATATAAGAACCAAAGTCAACTTCTAAAAACCATTTTTATTCAAAAACATTTTCCAAAAGAATAGACAATTCTTAAATCCATTGTTCTATTTAGATAATAGAAAATTCTTTTCAATGAATTTCAAGGGGATTATTTTAGATTTTATTGATATGTTTCAAATAATCATAAAAAAATGTTTAAATATGGATGAGTAACACTTATGTAAAGTAAAATTCCTATCATACCTCTAAAAGTATTCTGATCAATTGGTTTCCCATGCTCATCAATATCTAAAGTATTTGATGTACTAATTTGAGTACTAATACATATAGTATTTTAATATCCAAATTTAATAATAACATATTTTATATAATTTTATTGAGATATAATTGTTTTTTTTGTTTTTTTTATATTTGAAAACTATGTAAATATGTTAACTCACTCATCATACACACTTAAAACACTTATTTCATAATATCTACAAAGAAATATTTTAAGTATTATTATAATGAACCAAATATAATTTCAAAAAACATAAATTTATACAATTATAATATTTTATTTACTAATTTTATAAAAAGAGATGGATCTGCAGCTCAATTAACAAAATTATTTTCTAACAAAAATCTTATTAACCAATCATAACAAGTTATACGGGATTATTTGAGTCCAAATTAATATTCTTAATGTTTATTAACATATTCAGAACTTTTTTTATTTTTAAAACTAGGGGATTGTTCAACATAAACTTCTCCAAAACTTATCTATTAAGAAAAGAACACTTAAAATCCTTTTGGAAATGATCAAAATTAAATAATGCTAAAAAGGTTAAAAGTTTTCAAATAGCTTCAAGTCTATCTACCGAAGCATATGTTTCTTCATAATAAATTTCTTGTTGTTGATTATAACCTTTTTCAAAAAGTTTAGATTTATTTCTAACAAATATTCCATTTTCAACACATTTGTTCCAAAAAACCCATTTTACTCAAATTATAGAAGTTTCTATAATTTTTTCAAATAATGTCCATACTTTTGTATTTTCGAACTCATTGAGATCATCATGAATTGACATAATATAATCCTCATCACCTAAAGCCTCATTAATATTATTAGTTTTAAATTTGGATAATAAATCAAGATGTTCAATTTCATTTGTTAAGGAACTTCTATTTCTAACCAGTTAATCTTCATCGCCAATGATACTTTCACTGGGATTATTTCTATGAACAAAAATAACTTATTAATAATTGAAAATTGTGTTCTTCAACTAAATGTAGAAAATATTCCTATATAATAGCATCATAAATGGTTTCATGAGTTATACCCTTATGAGAATAAATTTCTAACAAAGGTGGATAAATGTTATAGAAATAACATATGAGGATGTGGGTTGAGTTTGTTTGAAAAAAAAAATGATATAGTTCATCAATCAAAACATAAAATTTTATATTAATAATAAAATAAAATTTATTAAAAACTCTATATGACTTAGAAGTAGTGGAATAACCTAAAAATATTCCTTCATCAAATTTGGGGAAAAATTTCTGTAAATTATATTTAGTATTCAAGATGAAAACTTTGCAACCAAAAACACTGAAGTAAGAAACATTTTGTTTTCTTCCTATCCAAAACTCATAATAACTTTTATTTTGAACAACTCAAATTAAAACTCTATTTGTATTATAACAGGAATAACTAACAACTTCATCTTAAAAAAATTTATCAACTGAGTGTCGACTAATCATGGTTCTAGTCATTTATTAAATAATTATATTTCTTCTTTTAACTACACCATTTTTCTGGGGGTTCTAGGTGATGAAATATTTTTTATACCTTTCATACTATAAATAGTTTTAAAATCATAATTTTCGAATTCTCCACCATGATCACTATTAATAGTTATCAAGGAGATGTTTTCTCATTTTTAACCCAGGATACAATCTTTTTTGAAATAACTAAAGTCTTCATATTGCATAGTGAGAATATAAAACCAAGTATATCTAGTGTAATCATCAAAAAAGATACTTAATTTATATTTTCCATCTATAATTTCGGTTTTTGTAGGACCAAATAAGTCCATGTTCACAAACTGTAAAGAAATATAATTTGAGACATCAATAATAGATTTAAAAGCATGACTTATGTTTCTTACAGTATTGAAAAGGGTCATATAGTTTTGAAGTATTAAACTTATGTTCCAATTGATCCTTAAAAATTCCTTTCTTATTCAACATAGTTAATTTTCTAAGGTTATAGTTTCCTAAACATCTATTTGAGAACCAGGATTGATCTTCATTTCACTATGGAATGTTAAGTCTTGGATCCTAAGGTCTTCTAAGATAAGTGTATAAAAATTCCAATTTCGATTGATATAAATAACGAATCCATCCATGGAAATATATATAAAACATTTCTAAATCTTAAATATCAGAAGGTAAAATTCATCACATAATTGAATTGTGCTTATAAGTTTGTGCATAAGTCCTTTAATAGTAATAACATTTGAAATAAGTTCTTTTACAAGAATAATAATGTTAAATATTTCAATAATATCTCCTCAACAATTATCCCAAGAAGTTACATTACCACCATTAATATTAATCATATTCATGAAAAAGTATTTGTTTCCTATCATGTGTCTTGAACACCCACTATTCATGTACCGTATATTTTTATAGTTTATATAAATTTAATTTTCCTGAAAAAAAGATTAGACTTTTGGAACCCAAACCTTTTTGGGTCTAGTAATGTGAGAAAATAAGGAATCCACTTTCTTTTTAAAAACATTCTCTCTGAAAACCTAGGGATTTAAATTTATTAAATGAACAATAATTTTTCCAATGGACACCTCTTTGACACTTGGTGTAAAAAGGGGAACATTTAATAACAAAAAATTTGTTACTAGAAACTAGTTTATTATTTGAAATTCTCATTCCAGGACTACTCCCATGAGGATGAATTTGTTTATACGTTTAATTAATGTTTTTGTTACTTTTGGTAAAGTTTGATAAATTTTACTTCAAAAAATAAATTTCATATTTTTGTTTTACAACTAAATTATTATCTTCATCAGTAATAGTTTTGTAACAAATATTTTTAAAACTAGTTATTAAAAAAAATTATTAGAAAGAACTTTTTAAATCATTAGAAATAGTATCTTATTAAGAATTAGTTTGATCAATATATTTTGAATGATTTGATATTTAATTTGTCAAAACATTTATTCTTGCATTAAACTTAACTAGTTTATCTTTATAATTATTAATATTTTTAAGTTTTACAATCCCCATTTTATAAAAGTTTTTCAAAATGACATACTTCATCATAAGAAGGTAATGAATTATCTTCAATGGATGAGAAATATTCTTCATTAGATGATGTTGAAATTTTCTCATTAGGATAATTATCATTTAAAGACATGTTGATGGGGGATTCGGTTGCGTGTACCTTAAACATGAAGCATTCATTAACTATTAGTATTTTAGATAAAATTCCTATTTTCCTCTATCCGAATCATTCATTTTCAAAAGAATTGCCACCGCTGGTACTCCATGTTTCAGAATATTTCATAAATTTCTTTCCTTTTAATTTCTAATAATTTTTAGCATTCCATTATGAATTTATTTCCTTTATGTCTTTCCTTTTCATCTTTGGAAAATCTGGTCTTATATTTCCAACATTATTACATTCATGACATCTGAATTCATTTTTCTTATCTCCTTTATCCTTATTACTCTTTTTGTAACAATGTTGAAAATTATTCTTTACTAATATTTTATTCATTCTTCTAGAAATATTAGTAAAATTTTTCTAAGAATGTACAAAAGTACTTGAATCAAATAAAATAATAACTTTGCAATTCCAGGATGATTTAACAACTATCTCATCTAATTTCACTTTAAGAGGTAAGGTAGATGATGTCGCAAAGGAAACACCAGTATTATTCTTTTTCTATTTCTTAGCATGTCATTTGATTCTAATCTCACACTACATAATAGTTTGAATTAGATCCTATATGGTAATATTATTATGTTTCCTTACTTCATAAACAAAAATTATTTTTGATTCCCACTCATTGGTCATAATATCTATAAAATTTTCCATAAGGATTTCATTATAAAATCCTTTTTAACTAATATATTTTAAACTTTTTATAATTTTTATGAAACTATCATGAATATTTGATACTTATTATCTAGGTAAGAAATCAAAGTCCTAATGGATTTCTCAATGCATTTTTCTCATGGTCTCAACAACTATAGAAGTTCGAAAATGTGTGACAGAAATCTTTTTTATGATAATATTTTCTTCTTCACATGAATATATCTAACTATATATACTTTTTGTCATGTAATATAACAAAGTATTACCTACTCTATAATTCAATTGATATTCTTTCTTTTCTTGATATATAAAACTAGTAACTTCTTTATTAGGAAGCTTATAGTCCCCATTTAGTATAACAAAATTATCAAATCCCGTGTTAATAAAAACGTCTTTATCTTATATTTACAATACTCATAATCATCACCATCAAATATAGGTGGTATATTTGGATTACGATTTTCTATTGTACCAACATTAAGACTATCCATATTAAAAAATATATAAACTCATTTTTGTAACACAACAAGAATTTACAAATAAATTTAATATACCCTGTAATGCATGAAACACTCAGTCTCAATAAAATAAAACATTTTTATTATAATTATTTAAATGATATTTTTATAATCTAGAAATTAAACATAGTAATATGAATCGTAATAAATACTATTAAATTTTATTTATAATGGTTTGACATAAATGAAATACATTTTATATGAAACGTATAACTTTTGGTAAAATAAACATCATTTTTGAGTTTGAAATGTCACAATATATCAATTATAAATATATTAATCCAATTTAGATCATTGGAATCATTTTTATATTGAAATTAGATGTAAAACTTATTGAAATTTTGAATGTTCATTTTACCCACCTTCTCGCCACACCTGTGGGATTATCATTAAATGTAACTTTGTCACTCCTGTGAATTGAATTGTCATGAACCAAACCAGGTTGACCTTGAACTGGTCACTTGAGCTGGTCCGCAGCATGGCCTGAGGGGAATTCTCGATCCCTATGGTTTATAAACCAGTTTTTGGCATCAAAATTTAATCATTGGAAACAATTTGGCCCATAAATGATAAATAAAGAAACCAGAATAAACAAAACAATAAAACTAAACTCTAGTAGTGGAAAATAAATAAATAGAACAACTAAACATACGTCCAGGTGACCTTCTAGGTCACCTCCAAACTAGAGACCAACCTTTCTCCAATAATGAGCAACTCAGCCAAGAAAACTTGAGTAAAGGAAACCTACAACTGAAGTAGTAAAATAGGCATGAGTATTAAAGATTCTCAGTAGGTTTTCCATGATAATCCACAAAATCCAAAATCGTCTTTCCCAAAACTATCCACTAACACAAGTTTGAAATACAAATATAAAATATTGGTATTCAAATTTTATAATAAGAAACATTATTTTCTCATTTAAAAACCCAAAAAACACTACATACCATTTCCAAAATCATTTTTCATTTTATAACCAACACAAAACCAAATATACCAAACATGGGTAAAAGTAAAATAGGCACATAGTGCATGTTGGAAATAATATAGTATAATGTAAAGTAAACAAGAAATGAATATAATTAAGTAACCATGGGCGATCCTAAACATCCCTAAAATACCCCTAGACATACTCGATTCGAAACCACCTATTTTTGTATGGTAAAGCTCCTAAGTCTATAACCAAATGGCCGCCCTCGTAGAAAAAGAAACTAGTAGCACTCCCCATCTGACCTCTATACCTAAAAATTGGCACCAAGCTGTCTAATCACGGATTATAAGATACCATTACTCAATCAACTAAAATAAAACCAGGATCCCATGGTTGTTATAATAATAATGTATAAGTAGGAGGCCCTCACACACGTGACTCATCTCACCGCACTCTCCTACCCCAAACACAGAACCTTCCTATGAATTCACCTATAAATGGTTTCCCTAGATAGGAGTGCCCCCAAATACAAATTCAATCATTTCACATTAAACAATGTTCTAACTAGGATATCATGTCACATCAATGTTGAAACCATTTTTTTAAATCATTCAATACTTTTTACAAAATAGTAGAGTTTCCTAATGGGCACACAGTTATCAAGCACCATCCTTTCAAGGAATCAACACAAACATTACACTAAAACTAAAAGTTCCAAATGGACCATTAACATGATATGTCCAAAATTGTTACCCAAAACATCACACAAACACTGTTTCATATTTACAAACACAAACATGACCTTAATTTCTAAAATGCACACTAAAACATTTCGTAACTAAAAAACGAGCCTTTATCATTTTCAAACTCACATCAAAACACATTTCAAAGTATATGACCATTCTTTAAATAACACATTTTATGTTTTCCTTAATAATCTCTTGAGGGAAACCAACTTTATTTGAAAACAAACAACCATTTAAGTCACCATGTTTTAAAGAGAAAATAATTTTTCAAGTGACATATTTATTTGAAAACACATCCAGGGTTACACCAAACACCTAATAGAATATTTGAAAACCCTTTCCAAAAATTCAACGCTTGATTTAAAAACCAAAAAAAACATACAACACATTTGAAAAAAAATATACAAAATAACCCCACCGAGACTATAAAACCTTTTTTAGAAAATGACATATCACCACCATTCCATAATATGACCCAGTCAAACATACACCAAACTTATTTCAAGACATGATTTGCAATAACTTACACATTTTTAATAAATCACTTGATCAATAAAAACACTTCTATGTATAACAATAAAGATTTTTACCAAATATGGAATCAAATTTCTCTTTTGGAAAAGGAAACACACCAAGGACCTACCAAAATATGTTTCAAAAACATCCACACAATTTAATAAACTGACAATACAATTTATGGAATTCTATCAAGAGACTCAACCGGTTTAGTAGAAATTCACCAATATTAAGACAGCATACATATCACAAGACTTTTATCATTTAAATTCCAAACTAGAATTTAGTCAAAAACATAAAAGAAACTTCCAACACATACATGATTCCAAAACTAATTCTAACAAATTTCATCAATAGGAATACACTACCCAAAAACTAGTTTTAAGAATATTTAATGTGTGAAATATATTTAAAAATTAATTGAAAGAAAGAAAGAATTAATGGAATGCTTCGGAAACAAAAACACATGAATTAAGCTACCTCAAATCAAGTGAAGACATGACAGAACTTTGATGGAAGGAAGAAAAATCCCTCACAGGCCAACCACGCATGCTAAACAGTGAGACAAAACACACGACACACAACCACAAATGGTATTAGGATTTAGCCAAACTAAATAAAAACCCCAAAGATGAAATGAATGGAAAATGTGAATAAATAAATAAATAAATAAATAAATAAATAAATAAATATACCGGATCAGGGTGTCTGGCATGCTAAAGGGGAAGGTGGTTAGAGAATGGTGGTGCAGGTTCATGAGTTTGAGTCACAAGGGAGAGTAGGGGGTCCAGGTGCATCATTGGCTGGAGCAAGGGAGGGAAGGGCAGTAGTTGGTCGGTCATAGCGGCGAGGAGAGAGGGTGGACCAACAGGGGGTGTAACTGCTACCGGTGTGGAGGGTAAGGCCTCAGCAATCGGCTAGAGTGCAGTTGGCACTGTGGAGTCGAGGGCGGCAGTCAGATGCCCGCTAGAGCATAGGGTGAGAGAGGGTTGACCAGCTGGGACCTGAACGGAGTGCGAGAGGTAGAGGGTTGGATGCGGAGTCCTACAAGGGGTAAGAGGTGGATGTGGTTGGAGGGGCTAGAGACTAGAGTGCAGACGGGATGTCGGGAGTCGGCTGCTGGGTGGTGTGACGAACATACATGATGAGGGGGATGGGGACAACACTCCGTGAGGAGGGCACCTCGCACCACCATTGGAAGGAGGAGAATTCGGGGAGGGCGGCTGGAGAAGTTTCTACCGAGGAGATAAGCGAGGTCGGAAGTAGACTAGGGGGTGAGCTCTAGAGGGTGAGGGGACCAGGATGGTGGACGGTGGAGGGCCGGTGCATAGAGGCCAATGATTGGGGGAGCAGCTAGGTGAGGTTATCTATCTACTAGAGGGTGAGAGGGTGAGGTTGTGCTAGGGAAAGGGTAAGAGGTGTGCTATGAGCATGAGTCAATGGCTCGTGTAGATGGGAGGAGGAATCTATGAGATGCGAAAAGGGAGAGGGGCCTGGACGTAGGGTCCTGGTGCACCGAACATGGCAACAAAGGGGGAGGGGAGGATTTTTTGGTAGATTAGGGTTAGGGTTTCTTATTTTTTATACATTATATAATAATGATAATAATAAAAATAATAATAATAATAATACCAAAAATGATTATAATAAAAATTACAACAACAACAATAAAAATAATAATAAAAATAATAACTATAAGAGTTATAATAATAATAATAATAATAATGATAAAAATAAAAATAAAAATAAAACAATAAAAAAATGACAAAATTATCACCTTATTAAAAATAATACTATTAACTACGTAATAACCTTATTATTATTACAATTTAAACATTTTACTCACTTTATTTACAAAAAAAATTATTTATTTTAACTATTAAAACATTATGTGGGCACCCGGGTTGACCGCACGGCTACCGCCCAATGTGTCATGACCGCACATGAGTATTAAACCCACTATAATTATTAGACTACAATAAATTTAAGTCATGACCCAATATAGACGTTGGCACGAGAACCCATAACAAGAAATTATAAAATAAAAATAACTTAAAAGTCATGGTCTGAAAATTATCCCCACCACAGACACTTTCTACCCCTAGAAATTCCCCCAGCCAAATAATAGACAAAACAAAAATCAACGCCCAATTTAAACCGAAAGAAACCACAATATAATAGAACATGAGAACATGAGAGGGTTCTCCCCACCACAAAGAACTCAACTAGAGAAGAAAATTTAACACCAAAACATATCACCCTGAGATTTGGGCCGATATGGGAACTCTGAACCGATCCAAACTAACTTCTCTAGCACGAGCGAACAACACCTCCGATGAAACATAGAACTCTTGACCCAGACCAAAAACCCACAACATTAGAGAAAAACCTCTGTCCAGAACTTATCCCAAACAATAGACCTGAGCATAACTATATACATTGATTTGTCCCTAGTATCTTACATATCCAAATGAATGTAGCTAAACCAAGATCAACCCAGACAAGGGCCAAATGCACTTTTAAGAAAGAACATGATTCAGAAAACTACATCCACACAAACAGGACTACTTGGATTATAATAGAATGATTCAATAATAACTTCACAGAAAAACAATGAACTTAAAACAACATAAAGACTTTAACAGTTGAAAAACTAGAATAGAAAGACTTTAAATGTTCTACAGCCTATACAAAACACAAAACCCAAACTAAGGCTTTACACCCCTAGCAACTCCTAACATTGTGCGAGCATCTCCCCAAGACCTATGGATAGGGATTTGATGGCTAAAGCATATCCATCATCACAGTCAGGCACTGGAATTCCTTTGGTCATAGTGTCTTCTTCAGGTGATGCTTCATACAGAACTTCTCCAAATGACCTAGACAGCCGCAACGATGACATGTATTCAAAGGGATGTGACATGGCGACTTGACTTGCCCGAACAGGCCACACTGGTGGCACACTATTGAACGGTCCAACAAACTAGAATCTAGAGCCACTATAGAGGAGTCCTTAGAAATACGTCCATCTAGAACACTCTGCTCACTAGATGGGGAACCTTCACAAGCAACTGGATATAGAGGATTTTCAACCATCTATGCTCTGAAGACCATCTTAACTAGGAACTCCTCATCCACCAGCTTCTCGAAACGATGGTCCTTAGAAGGGTGGAGATACACCTTGATCTCTGGACTTAGACCCCCAATGAAGAGATAAGTCTTCATCAAATTATGTGACACTACCTCTGAAGAAAATGACACATGTTCCTTGAAATGGTCATCATATTACTTCACTATCCATTGGCCATATTGAATACACATGATCTCTTCCCTTGTCTTCATCTCCACTTCCTCGGGTATGAACCATAAGACAAAGGCAGATTTAAATACATCCCACGTCATCCCAAATTGCAGCATTGAAGGGGATAATAACTCCCATTAATATAGTTATGGACCTTCAAACAGACGCAAAATGGCATGCACTCTGATATCTTTGAGATTTCTTAATACCCTAAAGATGTGATCGACTTCCTCAAGCCACTCCGCTGCCTCTAATGGAACCCAATCACCATAAAGGATAGGAGATATCTGAGAAGGACCAAATACTGGTCATGGCTTATCAGAAACCATGGGGACCTTTCTGGGTGGAATTTTCTAAAAAATATATAAATCACAAAGCCGAAAACGATATCTAAAAATGTTAAAATTAAAAGTATCATCTTGATCCAAAATGACTAGTTCAAAAACAAAAAAATCCAAACACAACCCAAAATTTCATTTTCAAAAACCCCTTTTCATTTTAGATTTCAGAACCACCTTCTTTCAAGGCCACTTTCTAAATACCAAGCCCCATTTTAAAACCAAACTCAATTTCCAAAATCATTTACCCTTTTAAAATCGCTTTAGAAAAACAGGGTCAAGTCTTTATTTCCAAGTACACACCCTAGAAATCCCATGAACCGTTCCACATTTCTTCATCTAATTTCATCCATACGCACCAACAAGAACTTCCAATGAATCCCCTCACATGTGAAAATGTACATAAAGAGTACTAAAGGTTCCACAAAAAAATTTCTCTACTAGTTCTAAGAAAGCACCAATTTTTTAGACCAAGACCATTCAGTTTTAAAGCCCATTTTACAAATTTAAATCCATCTAAAAGAAATAATTCTCATCTCAAAACCCCTTTATCATTTTCAAAAGTGCACTTACAACAACTAGAACCAAGACGATACTCCACTTGAAACAAACTACTGGATTCAAGTACTAGTAGTCATTCTTAACCTCGTGACATGGTAGTAGTCCATGCCCCAAGTAAGCGTAAATAACCAGGAGGAACTTAAACCATGTACTCGGACTCCACATGGGTCACTACTCCATGTGAAATCACAACGTAACATCATCCTACCTCCATTGTCATCCCTCAATCTAAAACAATATAGAACGAGACGAGGAATCAATTCCCGGATTACCCCTGGTGACTCGAGGTTTAGAACGGGCGAGGGTTCATGAATATTTTCCTGTAATTATCTATTGATTCCTTAAAATCCTAATCTCCATCTCCCGAATACACAAAAATAAAAAGGGCCTTTTATGATACCATTTTTTTAATGAACCAACCCGGGTTGACTGTGAAACAGTCACTCGAGCCGGTCCGCAGCATTGCCCGAGGGTCATTACCAATCCCCACAGGTTGGAAACCAGTGTAGGGCATCAAAATTTAACCATTGGGAATGATTTGTACCATAAAAGATAAATAAAGAAACAAGAATAAACAAAACAATAAAACCAAACTCTAGTAATATAAAAGAAATAAACAGAACAGCTCAACGTACCTCTACGTGACCTTCCAGGTCACCTCCCAACCAAAGACAAAACATTCTCCAATAATGAAAAACTCAGACAAGAAAACCTAAGAAAAGGAAACCGGAAAATGAAATGATAAAATAAGCATGAGCAGTAATGTAATGCCCTTGACCTCTTTGGTCCATTACTTTGTAAAAAATTTATGTGGTCAAACACGACACATGTTATAATAAGAATTTTTGATAATAATAATTGATAATGGTGGTGTGAAAATATTTGGTGTTAATTAGATTAAATAGTTTTAATTTAATCATTGTGAACTAAAAGAAATAAAATTTAATGTATTTAATTCAATGAGAGGAGGTGCATGGTTTAATTTTGATTTATTTAAATTTTTTAGAAATAATAAATTATGTGTATAATGGGAGGATTCTCGGCGTTGACGTAATGGTGGCCGGACATGGTCAACACAGCGAATGTCAATAATAATAATAATTTTTAATAATAATTGGCTAGGAGTTAATAAATTTTAGTCAGAGATTTGTTATTATCATTATACTAAATAATTTTAATAATAATGTTGTCTTAAATTTTGAAAGATCCGTTAATAAAGATTTAATGAGATTTAAATTTTAAATTCAATGCAATGAGATTTGCGATGTTAGGATAGATGAGAGATGTTATTATTTATGATAATTGTGTTAAAAAAATAATGATAAAGGTTTAAAATGGAGGTTGGGGCATGCCACATGGAGTAAAGGAAGTGGTGGCACCTCTTTTGGGGAGTGAGTGAAAATCGTCGAAGAATGTATGAGATTGGAGAGAGGGAGGTATTATATGATAATAATGAAAATAGACAAATAAATATCAAAGGATGATTGATTTCAGGCATGTGCGCTATGCACTTCAATGTTTCATGCATGGAATGATTTTGGAGATATGAAATAAATAAAAAATTAATAATAATAATAATAATATAATATTGTTATTTATTAATTTTGTTGATAAAACATTGTTTTCACTATAACTCCTTTGCGCGACCTCGGTTTTAAAAAATGTCAGTGACAGTACAACCCTGACTTCGAGATGGAAATTATGAGTCCAATATTGGATTTATTTTTCGGGTTTTCAGACCGGGTACCAAAAACGCTCATGAATTAATAGATTTAATATTATTATTAAATCTTCAACCCACCATAACTCCCGCGTGCGACGTCCGATTGACTTTCCATCAGTGGAGATGTGATCCTGCAGTTAATACGGTCGATTCAAGTCTAATTTTGGATATTAAATTATGGTTCATGGCTTGGGTCCATGAAACACCTGATAATAATAATATCATTATTATTACGGGATCTTGTATCCAACGTATCTCCCTTATACGGTATCGGATTGACGAACCGTCAGCGGCAGCGTAACCATGAAATTATGACGGTCATTTCAAGACCAATGATGAATACCTTTTCTTGACTCATATGTCGGGTCAATAAAACACATATTATTAATTGAATTTGTTATTATCATTAAACACATGGAAACTATGTGACATGTCATGTGTTGACCAGTCAAAAAACGTAACAGTTGTACGGTCATGTCAGGTATTTATTAATACACACTGCATACCGTTTTAACTTTTCATTACCTATATAAGATAGGGTCACGTGTTATTTATGGACCTCTCTTCTTCTCCACACGGCGATGCTCCCAGATAACCCAGAAGCCCTCCTCCTATCATCTTTATCCAGACTTCGATCGTCGATTTGTCAATGGCTGTGGGATCATGTCGACGAGGAGAACATAATGCACCTCGTTCCTTTCCATCTTCTTCAACTTCCTCTTCGTAGTTTTCTACCGAGGAGATTGCTGATATTTTATGGGAATGACGCTCTTTGACAAATGTCATCTTAATTGTATGTTCTACCCCGTTCTTATTCCTTTCTTGATCTCCTCTTTCTGTTCCTCCATGCCATGGTATGACAAGTGAAACCTTAAACATTAATGAAGTATCTCTTGGTTGTTAGTGTGGTTGTGCCACAACGTCCATGAGAGGATGTAGTCATTGGGAAGATTGATCGAAATTCTCATGCTGGTTGTTCTCACATAAGGACATCAAAACCTGTTCAGGTTGGGATCTTACCTTCATCTCTCTCTCTTTTGTGCATCATGCGGGGTGGGTATTCTCTTGTTTTTGTGAGATACGGTTGAACCAGTAAATAAAGGTAATAACTGGTTAAAGAATGGGTTTGGGGAAATTTTTTCATATTGTTGTTTTATTTCCATCAATTCTTATCTTTTGATTATGTTGTGAATTGAATAGGCTTATGCCTACTAAAAATCATGATCGATGGGGGCATTTTCTTGCGTAATTAAAATTTTCCCGGTTTTTCTGGATTGTTTTGTGGATGGAATTTCATGGAATGTGGAAATTGGTTAATCCTATAAAGTTAGATGATTAAATGAATACCTGGAACCCTTGTATGATCACCCTGGTTAAACTAAATTAATGAATGAATTTTTGGGAGATGGTTGGGGTTTAATTATGTGAAGGGGTGTTTCATGGTTTGTTATAGAATGGGTGAGCAGTAGGGATATGGTTGGCTTGGTTGTGGGTTGGCATGTATGATATGGTTGTGATGGTCATCGGAGTTGTGGTAAAAGGTATCAAAGGGATGATGATGTGGTACATGTATTGTTTCCAATGTTTTTGTGGTTATAGTGGTTGGCAGTAGGGCTGCAGGGATGGGTTGTGCATATGAATAAAAGTGGATGAGTTAACTAATGAATTGTGGGGCATGGTATTTGATTAAATACAAGAAAATCAATTGAATTGATTGGGTGATAAATGAAAATGGTATTGTGTTGCTTGGGTTTTCCCTAGCTTTATTTGTGGTTGGAAAGGATATGTTTTACGAACGATTGGTCTGCTTTGGTTGTTGTCAGTTGCTCAGTAGTTAAGGAACTGGTAAACTAAAACTGTTGAAACATGAACAACTTAATGGGGTTTGGGGCTGTTTGTTGTGTGCATACTTTTGAGGTAGTAGTGTCGAGGCATGTGCTCAGATCTTTTGTGTATAATCCTTGGGATGGGTTGAGTGGTTGATATAATTATATAAATCTGTACATTTTATGTTTCTTTACGCACCCCATCCATGTTGATACCTATGTGCTGAACACCTGTGGGATGGGAGGGTGAGATTCTTAAACATCTAAAGGATGGATGGTTACTGTTCTTCCCTGTGCTCCCTCTTCCAGGTTCTATAGCCTAGGATCCTTCGGGTAGGTTACGACAGATGTTTCCCAAGAGTCTTCGGGATGAGGATGTGATATGTTCCCATGTGTCTTTGGGATGAGATTTGATGTATTTCCCAGGTGTCTTCGGGATGATATGTGGTTATGGATGAGGATTGAGTGTCGGTGGGATACAATAATGGCCGAGGATTGAGTGCCGGTGGGATACTACGAGCTTTGTATGGCCAGGTTATGGCACTAGCTCAGGAAGAGGGGGGAGCATCAGAGCGTTAGGCCTGAGGGATTGATCAGTATTCTTTGGGAAGGTGGTGCTGGGTACCCATTCTTTGATAATATTACTATACTACTCTATTAACATGCGATATTTAGTTAGTGTGGCTTGTAATGTTGGGTGGACAGATTCCTTTCTAGGCTTTGGTTCCTTCTGTTTTCTCACGGGGCATTAGGATGTCTCGCCACCTATGCACAAGAGATTTAGGTTTTCCTACTGATTATACTTGTATGCTCACCCTACGTTTACTTTAAGGTTTTCAGGAGGACTTCAGGGACCATGAAGGACCTTGCTAGTAGGGCGTTGGAGTTTTGTTGGTTTCGGTTTTTTTTTTGGTATCATACTTTGGAGCTTTTCTTGTACTTGTAATTTTGTTTCCGTATTGTATAAAACATGCATATGTGTTTGGTTTTGGGTTTATTTTCATTTACTTGTTCCTTTTTCTTTTGGTGTTTAACTCATCCTATTTCATGATCTTAAAAAATAAAAAGGGGAATGCCTACCATATTTGTGAAAACTCATAACCTTTGTTCTAGTCGCCAATCCGGGTCCTACTGGAGGTTGGACTCGGGGGTCATTATCTCCCTTTCACCATTTCCAGCTCAGGAGGGGCATCTTTGGGGGGAGGGGGTCGTAATAGAATGGTATCAGAGCTGATGGTTGAGATTTCGGATGGAGTTTGGAGTTAGTCATAGTGATGATTTCATGGGATGGTAGGGAAACAATGTTGTCTGATCTTGGTGTGTGACATAAGCCAGGGAAGACCAGCGAGGACACCGGATTTTAGGGCCCCTTGTGATCTGATGCAAGGAATCTGAGCTTACCGAACGACCAAGTAAGACTACATTGATTATAGAGTAGAGACCCTAGGAAATGTACATGCATCATCATGATTTGTGTTTTACATGATTTGGGTGTTATGGGAAAGAAGTAAAATTAAATTATAAAATGAAACCTTGAGAAAATTTCCTTGCTACTTGGTCTTAGGCATTCTTTGTATACCGTACAGCTATGGAACCTAGACGTCGTTCTCGGGTGACTTGGGAAGTCGAGGATCAGCAGATTCAGATGTTCGATCAGCTAAGAATTGACCGAGAGGAGGAAGACGACTTGTTGCAACGCACGTTTCACGCTTTCCATTGACAGAGCTTGAAGAAGAATGATGGAAGCACTTCGGATACGGAATCCGAGAGTTGGTGGGAGGAACTCGAGATCACCTTTGGGATGATCGGGGCTCCATCATAGTACTGGGTTCCAGTAGCAGTAAGCCAACTGTGAGGAGCGGCGCGTCAATGGTGGATGATTTACCTTGGGGAGGGGAAGGAGATAGAAGTTCTATGGGCTAACTTCGATAAGGAGTTCCGCAAGGAATTTCTTTCCTCGACGAGGAAGGCTGAGAAGAGGAAGGAGTTGTCGTCTCTCCGACAAGGAATTATGTCAGTGTGGGAACTAGGGGTCAATTTCAAGGATCTCCTCCATTTTCCCCGAAACTCTTTTCGGATGAGGATTCCCGAGACAGACATTTAGAGAAGGCACTTCACCCCTCTATTCAGTGCGTGGTGACCCATTTAACCTTACCAATGTACCTAGAAATACAGAAGAAGGAGGAGATAATCAAGAGGATGCACTTGCAAGTAGGTCAACCACGAGAGAGGAGTCACCCAAGTTCATCCAAGAAGGAGGCGGTCAGCAGTAGATCCCCAGCAACAGGACCTTCCATGTTTCGACCGGTAGGGAGCAGACTTCAGCAGGTCTCATACCAATCTCACAATTTCTGCCCATTTTCTATGGTCCAGGGAATGAGGTGCTTTGCATGTGGGAATTGTGGGAATATTGGAAGACATTTCCCTTTTGAGACTCAGTATGGAGGGACTGGGCAGGTTCAGTCCCAGACCCATCAGCAGTTCCCAGGCCGACCCATCTAGCAGCAACAGGCTCCAATCCCTCCAACGAGAGCTGGAGCAGGTGGTGGCCAACCACATGGAGTTCCTCAAGGACCCCAACCAAGACATGTTCAAGGAGGAGGATGTCAACAGAGAGGCAGAGTAGTGAGATGCGGATAGTTTCACGTAACAGACGCGGCAACCCGAGCAAGGGTAGAGATCGAGAGAGATGTTTTCGGTTTTACTTAAATTCTCTCATTTATGTTTTGTTTAAATTCAAGAGCATCACAATCCTTTGTTGAAACTCATTCTCACCCATTATTTGGGCCTGGACCTTGTTTTTCATGAGTGTATAATGCTATGATTTTCTCCACTTTCCTTTAAATGTGTGTGAAGAGTCCTAATATATGGGGAGAAGAGGACCTGATCCCTAATCAAGACGCATTAATGTGGATGTGATCAAACCCATGCGGTCAAGTGATTACCGCCCAAAGCGGATAGTATCTTGACATGGGAGAAGGAATCCCCCAATCCATGTGTTGGGGTAGCGTGTTTCTTGTTTTGTGCGGTGTTGGGGGCAATGTGTGTATGAGAAATCCTAAATTATTGGGGTGGGAGGACATAATCCCTAATTGAGACGCATTAATGTGGATGTGAGTAAACCTTTGCGGGTGAGTCAGTGCCGCCTAATGCGAATAATATCTCAACATGTGGGAAGGAATTCCCTGACTCATATAATTAGGATAGTGGTTGGATTCGTGTTATGGCGAGAGCCCTGAGAGGTATCTTGTGGGGTGGTTGTTCGGACCTTTCCCCTTTTTATGGGTTGGTTTTTAATTATCGAGGATGATAATGTTTTGAGAGGTATCTGATGTAATGGACTGGACTTCTCCAGTCCATTAGTTTATAAAAATTTGATGTGGTCAAACACGACGCATGTTATAATAATAATTTTTTATAATAATAATTGATAATGGTGGGATGAAAATATTTTGTGTTAATTAGATTAAATGGTTTTAATTTAATAATTGTGAAATAAAATAAATAAAATAGAATGTATTTAATTCAATGATAGGAGGTTCATGGTTTCATTGAGATTTATTTAAATTTTTAATAAATAATAAATTATATGTGTAGTGGGAGGCTGCTCGGTGTTGACGTAATGGTGGTCGGACATGGTCAACGCGGTGAAAATCAATAATAATAATAATTATTATTATTATTAATTGGTGATGAGTTAATAAATTTTTATTGGGGATTTGTTATTATTATTATACTAAATAATTATAATAATAATGTTGGCTCAAATTTTGAAAGATCCATTAATAATGAATTAATGAGATTTAAATTTTGAATTCAATGCAATGAGATTTGAGATGTGAGGATAGATGAGAGATGATATTATGATAATTGTGATAAAAAAATAATGATAATGGTTTAAAATGGAGGTTGTGGTGTGCCACATGAAGTAATGGAATGGGAGGCACCACTTTTGGGGAGTGAGTGAAAATCGTGGAAGCATTTATGAGATTGGAGAGAGGGAGGTATTATATGATAATAATGAAAATAGATAAATAAAAATCAAAGGAAGAGGGATTTGCGTCTTGTGCACTGTACACTTCAATGTTTCATGCGTGGAATGAGTTTGGAGATTTGAAATAAATAAAAAATTAATAATAATAATAATATAATATTGTTATTATTAATTTTGTTGATAAAACACTGTTTTCACTATAACTCCTTCGTGCGACCTCGGTTTTACGAACCGTCAGCGGAAGTGCGACCCTGACTTCAAGAAGAAAATTATGAGTCCAATATTGGATGTCTTTTTTGGGTTTTTGGATTGGGTACCCTAAACGCTCGTGAATTAATAGATTTAACATTATTATTAAATCTTTGACCCGCCATAACTCCCGCGTGCGACGTCCGATTGACTTGCCGTCAGTGGCAATGTGATCCTACCGTTAATACGGCCGATTAAAGTCTAATGTTGGATATTAAATTATGGTTCGTGGCTCGGGTCCATGAAACACCCAATAATAATAATATCATTATTATTACGGGATCTTGTATCCAACGTATCTCCCTCATACGGTATCGAATTGACGAACAGTCAGCGGTAGCATAACCCTGAAATTTTGATGGTCATTTTAAGACCAATGATGAATATATTTTTATGACTCATGTCTCGGGTCAATAAAACACATATTATTAGTTGAAGTTATTATTATCATTAAATGCATGGAAATAGCGTGAAGTGTTGTGTGTTGACCAGTCAAACAACGTAAGAGTTGCACGGTCATGTCTTGTATTCATTAATACGTGTTGCATACGTTTTAACTTTTCGTTGCTTATATAAGAGAGGGTCATGTGTTATTTATTGACCTCTGTTGTTCTCCTCATGATGACACTCCCAAATAACCCAGAAGCCTTCCTACTATTTTTTTCATTCGGACACCAATCATCGATCTGTCGGTGGTTGTAGGATCGTGTCGACGAGGCGAACATCATGCACCTCATTCCTTTCCCTCTTCTTCAACTTCCTCTTCAAATTTTCCCATCGATGAGATTTCTAATATTTGACAGGAACAACGCTCTTTGAAGAACGTCATCTTAATCGAACGTTATACCCCATTCATATTCCTTCCTTAATCTCCTATTTCGGTTCCTCCTTGACATTCTATGAAAAGTGACACCTTAAAACATAATGGAGTCTCTCTTGATTGTTAGTGCGGTTGTTCCACAACGTCCACGGGAAGACGTAGTCATCGGGAGGAGTGATCGAAATCCTCGTGGGGGTTGTTCTCGTAGAAGGACATCAAAACTTGTTTAGGTAGGGATCTTACCTTAATATCTCTGTCTTTTGTGCATCATGCGGGGTGGGTATCCTCTTGTCTTCGTGAGATATGGTTGAACCAGTAAATAAAGATAATAACTGGTTAAAGAACAGGTTTGGGGAAATTTTGTTGAGATTGTTTTTTTATTTCCATCAATGCATATCCTTTGATTATGTTTTGAATTGAATAGGCTTATTCCTACTGAAATCATGGTTGTTGGGGGCCTTTTCTTGACCAATTAAATGTTTCCCTATTTTTCTGGATTGTTTTGTGGATGGAATTTCATGGAATGTGGAAATTTGTTAATTGTGTAAAGTTGGTTGATTAAGTGAATACCTGAAACCATTTAATGATTACCCCGGTTAAACTAAATTAAAGAATGGATTTGTGGGTGCTGGTTGGGGTTTAATTATGTAAATAGTTGTTTTGTGGGTTGTTGTGGAATGGGTGAGTATCGGGGATTCGGTTGTCTTGGATGTGGGTTGGAATGTATGATATGGTTGTGATGGGAAGTAGAGCTACAGTAAAAGGGATCAAAGGGATGATGATGTGGTACGAGTGTTGTTTCTGATGTGTTTGTGGTTATGGTGGTTGGAAGCATGGCTGCATGGATGGGTTGTTCATATAAATAAATGTGGAAGAGTTAACTAATGAATTGTGGGGCATGGTAGTTGATTAAATATGGAAAATCAATGTAATTTGATTGGCTGATAAAAGAAAATGGTATTGTGTTTCTTGTGTTTTCCCTAACTTTATTTATGGTTGGTAGGGATATGTTTTACGAACAATTGATCTGGTTTGGTTGTTGTTAGTTGCTCTGTAGTTAAGGAACTGATAAACTAAAACTATTGAAACATGAAAATCTTAATGGGGTTTGAGGCTGTTTATTGTGTAAATACTTTCGAGGTAGTAGTGTCGAGGCATGTGCGTAGATCTTTTGTATAGAAGCCTTAGGATGGGCTGAGTGGTTGATATAATTATATAAATCTGTTCATTTTATGTTTCTTTATGCACCCCACCCATGTTGAGCACTATGTGCCGAACACCTGTGGGTTGGGAGGGTTAGTTTCTCAAACATCTAAAGGATTGATAGATACTATTATTCCATGTGCTCCCTATTCTAGGTTCTATAGCCCAAGATCCTTCGGGCATGTTATGACAGATGCTTCCCAAGAGTCTTCGGGATGAGGATGTGATATGTTGCCAGGTGTCATCGGGATGAGATGTGATGTGGTTACCAGGTGTCTTCGGGATGATATGTGGTTATGGCCGATGATTGAGTTCCAGTGAGATACTATGATGGCCGAGGATTGAGTGCCGGTGAGATACTATGAGCTTATAATGGCCAGGTTGTGGCACTATCTCAGAAAGAGGGGGAAGCATCAGAGCGTTAGGCATGAGGGCTTGAGCAGTATTCAGTGGGAAGGTGGTACGGGGTACCCACACTTTGATAATATTAATGTAATACTCTATTGACTTGCGATATTTGGTGAGTGTGGATTATAAGGTTGGGTGGATAGATTCCTTGCTAGGCTTTGGTTCCTTCTGTTTTCTCACGGGGAATTAGGATGTCTCACCACCTATGCATGAGAGATTTAGGTTTTCCTACTGATTATACTTGTATTCTCACCCTATGTTTACTTTTAGGTTTTAAGGAGGACTTCAGGGACTGTGCATGACCTTTCTATTTGGGCGTTGGAGTTTTTCTAGTTGCAGTTTTTGCTCTTTGTTTTTTAGTATCGTACTTTGGAGATTTTCTTGTACTTGTAATTTTGTTTCCGTATTGTATAAAACATGCATATGGGTTTGGTTTTGGGTTTATGTTCATTTACTTGTTCCTTTTCCTTTTGGTGTTTGAGTCATCTTATTTCTCGATCTTAAATAATAAAAAGGGTAATTCCTCCCATATTTGTGAAAAATCATACCCTTGGTGCTAGTTTCCACTTTGAGTCCTACTAGAGGTGAGACTCGGGGGTCATTATCTCCCTTTCACCATCGCCAACATAGGAGGGGAATCTTTTGTGGGAGGGGGTCATGACAAGTAAAAATTCTCAGTAGGGTTGTAAAGATAAGCCATAGAATCCAACATCTTCTTTCCTGAAACAATCCACTAACATAAGTTATAAATACAAATATAAAAGTTGGGTTTTCACATTTTTAAACAAGAAACATGTTTTTATCATTTAAAAACCCAACACACACTACATTCCATTTCTAAAATCATTTTTCATTTTCGAACCAACCCAATAAAAAATATACAAAAGAAGGGATAAAGTAAAATAGTTATACAGTGAAAGATGTAAATAAACTAGTACAATGGAAAGTAAACAAGAAATGAAAATATTTAAGTAAACATGGGTGATCCTAAACATCCCTAGAAGAGCCCTAGACATACTCGGTTTGGAACTAATTGTCATTGTATGGTGGAGATCCTAAGTCTATAACCAATTGGATACCCTCACGACGAAAGAAACCATAGGAATTACCCATCTGGCCTCTATACCTACAAGTGGGTACCAACCCGCCTTATCGACGCTGATAAAAAACCATCACTCGATCAACTAAAAGACACCTAGGAACCCATAGTGGTTATAATAATATTGTGTGAGTAGGAGGCACTCACACGTGTGACTTATCTCACTACACTTTCCTACCCCAAACACGGACGCTTCCTATGCATTCACCCATAAAGGGTTACCTTGGATAGGAGCACCCCCAAATACAGATTCAATCATTTGAAATTAAACAAAGTGCTAACTGAGCGATCATGTTACATCCATGTTGAAACCATTTTTCCAAAACCATTTAAAACTTTTTACCAACTAATAGTGTTTCCAAATGGGCACACAGTTATCAATGCCATCATTTCAACGAATCAACACAAACATTACACTAAAACTAAGAGTACCAAATGTTCCTTTAACTTGACATGTCCCAAAGTATTATGAAAAACATCACCCAAACACTATTTCATATTTACAAAGCCAAATGGACCCTTAATTTCTAGAAATCACACCAAAAAAATTTGCAACTACCAAATGAGCATTTTTCATTTTCAGACTCACGGCAAAATACATTTCAAAGGAAAACCACCGTGCTTTAAAGAAACCATTTCAATTATTCCTTAGAAGTCACCCAAGGGGAACCAAATTTATTTTAAAAAGAAAGACCATTTAATTCACTATGTTTTAAATTGAAAAAAATATATCAAGTTCCATATTTATTCAAAAAACCCATCGAGTGGTAAACCAAACACCCAAGAGAATATTTCAAAACCCTTTCCACAAAGTCATCGCTTGATTTAAAAACCAAACACAACCATCCACCACATTTGAAAAAAATAAAAAAACAACCCCAACGATACCATAAAACCATTTTTTAAACATTTTCATATGACCACCAAGCCATTAGATGACCCAATTAAACACACACCAAAGTTATTTCAAGACATGATTGGCAACCACTTACACATTTTTAATAAATTTCTTGAACAATAAAAATAATTCTAAGTAGAACAATAAATATTTTTACCAAATACGCAATCAAAATAATATTTTTAAAGAAAACATACACCAATGACCTACAAATATAAGTTTCGAAAACTTTTACACAATTTAATAAACTGAATGCACAATTTATAGAATGCTATCAAGAGACTCAACTAGTTGACCATAAATTCACAAAGAGTAAGACACCATACAAATCACCAGACATATATGTTTTAAATGATAAAATGTAATTTAATCGTCAATGTAAAAGAAAATACCAACCAATAAACATGATTAGAAAACTAGTTCTAACAAATTTCATCAATAGGAATACAATACCCAAAAACTATTCATAAGCATATTTAAGGTGAGACATATATTTAAAAATTAATTGAATGAAGTTAGGAATTAATAGAATGATTCAAATAGAAAAACACACAAATTCGCCTACCTCAAATTAAGCACAGATGTGATAGAAATCTGATGGATGGAAGAACAATCCCTCATGGGACAACCACATACTCTAAATAGAAAGAAAAATGCACGAAAGGCAACTCGAGGCGGTATTAGGATTTATACAAAATAAATAAAAAAAACCAAAGATGAAATGAGTTGGAAACATGAAGAAATAAATATATAAATCAATAATTATACTGGATTATGGGGTTTGGATCTCACACGGGGAAGGTGGTTGGAGGAGGGCATAGTAGGTTCAATAGTGTGAGTCGCAAGGGAGAGCAGCGGGATATGGGTGCACCACTGGATGAAGAATGAGAGGGTAAGGCAGTGGTTGGCCAGTTGTAGCGGTGAGGAATGAGGGAGGAATAGTTGGGGGTGCGGTTGCTACCGGAGTGGAGGGTGAGACCAGAGCGATCTGCTGGAGTGTGGTTAACATTAGGGAGTTGAGGGTGGTGGTCGGAAGCCTGCCGAAGTGGAGGGTGAGAGGGGGCATGCCATATGGGACCAGAATAGAGTGCAAGAGGTGGAGGGATGGAGGCTGGGTCCTATAGGGCGTAAGAGGCAGAGGAGGATAGAGCGGCTGGAGGATGTAGTGTGGATGGGAGGTCGGGAGTCAGCTGCTGGGTGGTGCGCCGAACAAAGAAAATGAGGGAGGGATGGGGACAGCGTTGTAGAAGGAGGATGCCTCATGCCGCTACTGGAAGGAGGAGAACTTGATGAGGGTGGTTAGAGTAGCTACTTCCAGAGTGAAAAGAGTGGTTGGGAGAGGACCAAGGGGAGAGCACCAGAGGGTGAGGGGACCAGGAGGGAAGATGGAAGAGGGTCGGTGTGCAAAGGCTGGCACTAGGAAGAATGGTTGGGCGAGGTTTGTTGTTGGCTAGAGCGTGAGAGGGTGATGTGGTGCGGGGGAAAGGGCGTGAGGTGAGCTAGGATCATGAGGAAATTGCTCATGTAGTTGGGAGGAGGAATCCATGAGGTATTTTAGTGGGAACCTGGGTTGACCACGCATCTACCTCCCACTGTGTCATGACTGTGAATGAGTTTGAAACCCCATAAAATTGTTAGACTACAAAATTTTTAAGCTGGGACCCATCTCGAACCTTGTAGAGAGAACCTAGAGCCAAGAAATATTAAAATAAAAATAAACATAAAATTCAGGGTGTGACATGAATTTAGAAAAATCGATATACACGATTTTTATTAGTACGATATTTAAATTATGATTGGGTCAACGTAATTTTTTAGTGAATAGTAACTTGCTCTTTGGAATAGTATTGTTACCCTTACGAATAGTAATATGAAAATTATGAACAAAAAACCATCAAAATGAATAGTAATCTCACCCATGAAAGTATAAATAAAATTTAGGCATCTTATAATTGAAAGTATGATATAGTTATATCATTGTATAAGTAAATAAATATTTTAACTTATTAAGTGTTGGTATTTTTTGTATGAAAAAAATATTTAATTACTATATTATAATTAAGTTAATAATTAAAAATAAAATTATTTTTTATAAAATTAGATTCATATATTAATATTTTTTTATCTTATAACTGTAGGATAATATTTTTAGACATTGGTTATTTTTTGAAAATGTCATTAAAATGTTATAATATTAAAATTGGCAGTTTTTGAGTAAATGATGATTTTCTTTAAAAATTTAAATTTCTCATATTTAGGAAATTATTTTCTTAAAATAGTGTTCATTTTTTTATTCAATGCATCGAGGTAGTTTTGCGGTGAATTTTTGGGATTTTTCTAAAATACTTGATTTTTTAGTGAATAGTAAAATACGATAATTTAAAATAATGTTATATACTTGAATTACAAATTCATAGATGATGTATGGATGAATTAATCTCATAATATCAAAAAATAATTCATTTCTGTAATATATTTATTGATATTTCTTAATATATTCACATTCTTGAGCCAAACTAATAAAAAAATTAAAAAAATATTCAAAAAACACACTTCTCCTCCACTATAAATACCACCCTCACCACCACTTCTGATCACGCCTCTAATACTTGAATATTTATAAATTTATACCAAAATAATACTTCAAATACTATTCACCACGTCCAAGACCTAATGGTATCACAAAAATACCATACTAAGGTGCCATAAAGAGGTTCTCAAAGAGGAGAATTCAAAAGGTAAATCCTTTTTCTTTTTATTTTAATTTCATTTCAATTTCCCTTTTCATTTATTTTCTCCCCTCAACTTATCTATCCAAATATTCATGATAACTCCAGTATAATCTATATACTATAATTATATCATTTTTATGGAATTACATTCATCAAAATCATTTCTCTCTCTATTTTATTTTAAAAATGAAGTCATCATATGGGAGGTATCGATTTACAACCTTCTTGGATGACAAATTTTTGTTCTTAAATTTCTACTTCAAGGATGAACATGAAACCATTATTATAGTTGAAACATACTATAATATATGTATTAAAACTTATTTAATGTTCTATAATGAATATATATACACAATATTAATTCATACGACAAAACTACTTTGTATTGATAAAAAACTCCCAAAATAATCTAAATGATTATCACAAACGACTTTTCAAATAATTCATTCTTACCCCATATAAAGAAAATAATTATATAACCATTTTATCTTATATATATTCATTAATAACATATAACATTAATTTTGTATATCCATCTTCATATTAAATGAATTTTCATACTCATATACAAGTAAAGAAATCATGAAAACCAAGGAAACAAATGCTCCTAAACAATAAAATTGTATTTTATAACTCATCAGAAAGACAATAAATGATCTTAATAAAATTAAAATAAATAAGATATATGTATAAATGGGTATTAATTAATTAATTAGTGTATTTAATTTTATTATCCAGGATATTAAGGTCAAATTCTAAACACTTTCGGACATAAGGTAAGGGATTCTCCCCGAACCGTCATTTTTTCCTTTAGGTTATTATTTCACTACATTTAACCCAATGTAATGATTATTTATTTTTTTTACTTATTATATATTATGTTTATAAGTTACAAAATCATATATCCATATTATTTCATCTTTTATTTTTGGTATTTTCATGTTTTATAAGGTTTCACTTTTAATTCTTCCCAATACGCAAACCTAATTAAAGGGAACGTCTCGTTTTTTTTACCCATTTTCAAGTACCATCATTAATATATTTTAAGACAACATTATTTTTATAAAATCACTAATTTTGTTATAAAAAACTATACATGTTCATTACTGGTTTTATATAAACAATCATGACAAATAAAAATGACTTTTATGAAAGAAATCTTCCTTTCAAAGTAAAAAATGGTACTGATCTCAAGAATTCTTTAATGATTTTATTTGAGTATTTTCATATATTTAAAATCCTATGTTTAATATTGTTATTTATTGAGATTGGTATCTTATTATTATCTTCTACCATATTTTATAAAATGGTTTATGATTAGTTTGAATGTGTATGTGTTATCTTGATACAATTCACCAAACTACTCATAATGGTTGGTGATTATGTTTACATATTGGGGAAAGTTATTTACATATCATATATATATATAATTTATATTTAAAATAATTCATATAAATAATTATTCGGACTTATTATGTGATGTGTGGGTCCCTCTATATACCCTCGATGAATCGATAGGTCTCATGAGACAAACTAGATATGGTTTTGGCTAAGGCCTTACCCATTTATTCGATTCTTTCCATGAATCCTTGACAATAATATATTATTGGAATGAGGCCCTAAAAATTATAGATTCTCGGTATGAATCCTTGATGTTATGTTTTATATATCAATCTTTATAAATTTTCCTAATTTTTATTCAAGTAATTGATAGTCCATGTGGTTATATGACTAGTAGGATATACATGGTTATGTTTTATTATGGTATTATTTTATCTTCTTTTATTACTACCATATTATGCTCAAAATTTTGTTTTAATGGAATTTGTTTTTTTATTTTTTTCACCATTATTTATTGTTTATGTTTATGATAGCATCATCTGTATTTCTTACCCTTACTGAGTATCTTATATCACCCATTTCATGGGTTATATTTTTCCCTAGGATGAAAGATATTTATTATGAATGACCTGTAGGGTTAATCAAATAGTTTTTGGGTGTTACAAATGTATTTTTCTATGATTTTTTCCTTTAATGTTGAAATTCAGTGTTCACTATGTAATTTGGATTCTATAACTACTAAAACTATTCGATCCTTCCGGATATGATTCCTTGTAATCATACCAAAGTAATAAAGTAAGGCACCAATTTTGGACTACTGGGGTCAGGGTCTTTACAGTTGGTATCAGTGGATTTTTTTAGAAACCTTAGAAACTAGATTTAGAAAACATGTATTAGGGAATATAACCCTAATATAGACTTTAAATATAATAATAAAAGAGCATCCTATAATTTTTTAAGGTATATATTATGTGGATATTCCTAGAAATACATCCCTTTCTAGATGCTATAAGTGGACGTGGTTCTGGAACAGCTGTACCTAGGGGTAAAAAATCTGACAAGGTGCCCCTGGCCAGACTTAGGGTAACCTAGTACATGACAACAGGCTTTACAATTCACTTGGTTTTACACTGCTGGGGGGTATTATTAGGATAATTCACATTTTTTTACAAACTATTATGAAGAATTTAAAAGTAAATATGTCCCCACAGAAAATGTTTTTATGATTATGAGATTAGTTATGCCTTAGGTATTTTTATAGTTCAAAATTATGAATTATGATTCATAAACTAATTTACTGTATTCCATTTTTTAGAGGTAATTCCCAGTGGAAGAAATGGAAATTGTATCAACACACGTAATCCTTGTAGGGATTTCCCTTATATACAAGACAATAATGTTTGAGAATGATCTAAAAATATTGTTTGGAATCTTATAACTATATTGGGATATTTGACTCAAATTTTTAAAAATAACCACACCGTTATAGAGCATCCTTATCCCAACATGGAGGAATAGTGTTAGACAACTTCATGTCATGACAACCTTCATCATTCAATGGGACTACAAACCCATTTGTAGCTGAACAATGGATAAGTTCTTTAGAGAATATATTTCTAGATTTTAGATGTAATGAATGAGAGATGGTTATCATGGAATTATATCATCTCTCAGGAGATTTAGATCAATTTTGATCATTAATTGAAAACACATTGGAGGAAGAATAAATTGAAAATATATAATGGAAGGATTTTATAGAAATTTTATTGGGGAAATATTTCCCTCATGAATGATGAGAAAATCTGGAGATACAACTCTTGAGTTTGGGAGAGAATGAGGATAAAAATGTTTCTAATTATGAATCCAACTGTACAAGGTTAACAAGGCATGCAACAGACTTCATACGTAATCCAAGGTGTATGATTGGCCATTTCATTAATGGTATTAAGAAAATTATTTGAATAGAATTATTCTCCCAAACATACTTATCATACGAGGATATAGTATCTATTGTTATTGAGACAGAGAAATAATTATGCAAGACTCATGGTTCTGAAAGAAAACGAGAGAAAAGGAGGATAATAAATAAAAATTTTGATAAAGGGGAGAATGGAAAGATTTATTTTCCAACATGTGATACTTATGGAAGGAAGCTCCTTAATACCAGCTTAAAAATAAAATTAGTTTTCTTCAAGTGTGGAGAAAAAGACCACTATGCTCAAGATTTCAAGGGGATGAAATAATTTTCAAATATCAAACTCTTCAACTATAAGGATACGAGGAACTATGAAAATGAATTCCCTAAGATCCAGGGGAATATAATCTAAAATATGAAAAGGGATCAAGGCCACACTTATAATATTACTATAGTTGAAGTGGAATAATTAAAGTATATGGGTTTTTAGATTCATTAATTATGTTTTACTGAAGTACATCTTTGAGGAATTGGAATAATGCTTGTTTTATAAAGGTTTAATGGTGATCAAGGTAATTATATGTTTACTATGGGAAAATAATAGATACATTATATTGTTTTGGAGAAAATATGATGTTTCTTCTAAATATTTGGACTTTAAATTTTAGAAAGACATAATTTGAATGAGTCTTATGTTTAACTACTTATGGAATGGATTTAGACTAATGTATGATTTTGGATAACCTATTCTAACCTTATTGGTTTTAGTAAACATTGAAAGGATGATGGAATGACTTATGGATCAATTAAATAACGTGATTCAGGTATAAATAACCATCTTGAATATCCATCTTCTGGTTTAAGAAATTATGTAGAGATAGATCAAATCATAACCAATGGTTGATATTATAACATCAAGTATGTTTATTTCCTGAAGTAATCCTATGGATAGTAAAATAAAACCTCAACTTTAGGAAAATAATATTAGAATAAAAAATCATATGATTACATTTCTTTCTATGAAATCAATAGTATTTTAACCGATTTTAGAACTTGGTGGTTAGATTTCTCTTCTATATATATGTTATTTACTTTATGCTAATGTAATTCTATTTGAAATCCTAATTTTGTGGTGACATTCACATTTATCTTTCCTCATTATTAAGAGGATGTTTTATTAACCCCATTTCAGATGTGGGTTTCCGTAAATATAATTTTCAAGTATCAACCTTTAACATTCAGAAGAAAATTTAAAATTGTGAGGAACGAATTTATTGAAATAGGGGAGAATGTAACACCACATGAATTTACAAATAATCTTAATATAGCTTATAACCCACACAATACCAAGTCTATGTGAAAAATAAATTTATTATTATATTATTTAAATGAGATAGTTTTAACCTAGACGTTAAACATAACAATATGATTAGTAATAACTAATATTAGTTTTTATTTATTTTTGTTTCACATAAATGAAACATATTTATAATGAAACATACACTTTTTGGTAAAATAAAAATCAATTTTGAATTTGAAATGTCATAATATATCAATTATATATATATTAATCCAATACAGATCATTAGATTAATTTCAATATTGAAATTAGAAATAAAAATTTATTGGACATTTGAATGTTATTTTTATGAACCCTCTCACCACACCTATGGGATTAACATTAAATTTACTTTTTCCACTCCTATGAATTGAATTTAGAAAAATGAATATACATGGTTGGGATCATTAAGATATTTAGATTCTGATAGGATCAACCAATTTTTTTGGTAAATAATAAATTTTTCATTTGGAATAGTCATGCTACCCTTATGAATAGTAATATGACCATAATGAATAGTAAGCTGGACTAATGAATAGTAACCTCACCCATTAAAGTATAAATAAAATTTAGTAATCTTATAAATGAAATTATGATACAATTATATCATAGTATAAGAAAATAAATATTTAAATTATCAAGTGTCAGAATTTTTGTATGTAATAAATATTTAATTTCAATTTTATATTTAATTTAATATTTTAAAAGAAAATTTATTTTCATAAAATATATTCATATATTAATATTTTTTTATCTTATTATTATATGATAATTTAATGATAAATTTGTTTTTGAAAGTGTCATAAAAACAGTTATAATATTAAAATTGAAATTTTTCAAGTAAATGGTGATTTTATTTAAAAAATAAATTTCTGATATATAAAAAATTAGTTACGTAAAATTGAGTTCATTTGTTTTAATTCTACAGGTTAAAAAATGGTTGTGTTTATTGTTTTGGATTTTTATGAAATAATTGAATTTTTTGGTGAATAATAACATATGATAATTTTTTATAAATGCTAAATACTTCAATTATGTTGTCATAGATGATGTATTGATGAGGTAATATCTTAATATTAATCTATAATTCATTAATTTAATACATATTTTTACTAATTCTCAAAATATTCATAGTCTTGAGAAAAAATAATAAATAAATGAATAAAATATACAAAAAACACCCATCCCCTCTACTATAAATACCACCCTCACCACCACTTCTCCTTACACATATAATACTTAAATATTCACCAAATTCTACCAAAATAAACTTCCAAAGACTATTAAACATTCACAAGACCTATTGGTATTACCAAAAGATCAAACCAATGTGTTGTAAGGAGGTTATCAAAGAAGAGAATTCAAGAGGTAGATCCTTTTTCCTTTTTCTTTTAATTTCCATTCAATTTCCCTTTTCATTTATTATCATATTCTCAACTCCTCTATACAAATGATTATGATAACTATAATATCATATATATACTATAATTATATCATGTTAATGTAATTACATTCATCAAACATTTTTCTCCCTCTCTCTTTTATTTTAAAAATGAAATCATCATCGCTGATTTACAACCTTTATGGATGAACGATTTTTGTTCTTCAATTTTTCCATAATGGATGGTCATGAAACCATTTTTATGGTTAAAACATTATATTATATATTTATTAAAGCCTATTTAATGATTTGGAACCATTATATATAAATAATATTAATTCGAACGACAAAACTACTTTGTGATGTTCATAAACTGCCAAAATAATCTAAACGATTATCACTACCGTCTTGTATACTAATTTATCCTCACCCCATGTAATCAAATTAATTATATAAAAATTTTATTTTATCTAATTTAATTAATAACATATAACTTCAATTCTATACATCCATTTCCATATTAAATGAATTTCCATACTCACATACAAGTAAAGCAATCATGAAAACCAAGGAAACGAACGCTCCCAAATGATAAAATTGTATTTTATAACTCATCAAAAGACCATAAATAAACTTAAAAAATTATAATAAATAATATATATGTAGAAAAGGTTCTGAATTAATTAATTAAATGATTTAATATGATTATATATGACATTATGGTTTAGTGCAGAACACTTTTGGATATAAGGTATGGGATTTCACCCAAATCTTCAATTTTCTTTCTGGTTATTCATTCACTATCTTTAACCTAGTGAAATTATTATTTTTTAACTTATTTTTTATTTTTTTCAATGTTCCAAACTCATATATAAAGATTATTTTATCTTTAATTTATTGTAAATACATGTTTTACAAGGCGCCCTTCTTAATTCTTCCCAATACGCAATCACGATTAAAGGGAACGTCCTGATTTCTTACCCATTTTCAAGTACCAAAAATATTATATTTTAAAAAACAATTATTTTTATAAAATCATTAATTTTTTCAAGAAAAAAATTGTTCATTACTAGTTTTATACAAAAAATTATGAAAAATATAAATGATTTTTCCAAAAGAGATCTTCATTGAAAAAGAAAAAATGTATTTCTCTCAAGAATTGATCAATGATTTTATTATAGTATTTTTATATATTTAAACACCTATGTTTAATATTATGCTTTATTGAGATTGGTATATTATGATTATCATATACCATATTTTATTCTATGGTTTTTGATTAGTTTGATTGGGGATGTGCTATCTTGATACCATTCACCATACTACTCGGAATGGTTAGTGATTATGTTAACAGATTGGGGAATGTTATTAACATCTCATATATATATGTTTCTTATGTTTAACCCCATTAATATGAGGAATGAATTGAAATTAGTAAGTGATAGGAGAGGCCTGATATAGCTCATTGATTCATCAGTAGGTCTCATGAGAAAAACTAGATATGGTTTTGGCTGAGGCCTTACCCATTTATTAGAATCTTGGAATGAAGCCTTAATAATAATTGATTATTGGTACGATGTATTGAAAATAATAGATTCTTGGAATGAATCCTTGATGATATTAGATATCCGTCATTATGAATTTACCTCATTATGATTCTAGTAAATGATAGTCCACATGATTATTTGACTAGTAGGATATCAATGGTTAATTTTTATTATGGAATTATTTTTTAGCTTTTATACCTTCCATATTATTCCCAAATGTATGTTTTCATTGCTTTTATATTTTTTTTTTCACCATGCATTATTGTTT
This sequence comes from Viscum album, assembly GCA_963277665.1. Taxonomy (NCBI): domain Eukaryota; kingdom Viridiplantae; phylum Streptophyta; class Magnoliopsida; order Santalales; family Viscaceae; genus Viscum; species Viscum album. The sequence continues at coordinate 1,111,104,648 of OY728137.1, forward strand.
ATGTTTATTATATCTTCCTCTGTATTTCTTACCCTTACTGAGCATCTAATCTCACCCTTTTCTTATATTTTATTTTTCCGCAAGATGTGAATTTGTTTCTTATAAAGGAACTGTAGGGTTAATAAAAGAGTTTTTGGGTGTTACCAATGGATTTTCTATGATTTATTCCTTTCAATTTGTAATGATAAGTTCATATATGTAATATGGTTTCCAAAACTACTAAACTATTTTGTCCTTCAGGATATGATTCTATGTAATAATTCTAATGTAATAAAGTAATGCACTGACTCCAGACTACTAGGTTCGACGTCATTACAATTTCCACTAATACATGTGAGTGTAACAAGATTATATAAATAAAAATTTTATATAAAAAACATAACAAACTCAAAATAAGTAAAAAATGTAAAAAATCAGCCAGTATTTGAGCAGTAGAATCATTGTCTGATATTATTAATAGGAATGTAAGAATATGCTCGGATGTCTATATTTAGAATAGGTTTGAGAATTTTATTTTAAATGCACAGTTTAAAATAATTAAACTAAATATCCTAATGCATCTTAAATTAGGTTATCATACTCATCCTTTAGTCCTATTAAAAAATCCATAGAATTGAAATCATGGTATGTCCAATTATATCAGAGTAAAAATAATAATAACTATGGATCTGATTTGTCAAATTTTGTTTATTATCATAATAAAAATGTAACAATAAAATAAAACAATGTAGGTAGTTTAATATGATGATCAAATTTCTATAACATGTAGAAAAATTGAAACTTATAAAAATAATAATAGAATAGATATGTAAATGTAAGAGTAAATTATAAGATATTTTTAAAAAGATAACTCTTTTAACCTTAAGATAAAGTTAGTTAATAACCTTGACTAAAGGTATCCATTATTATATATTTATATTAAAGTATTTATTTTCTTACCAAGAGGGCCCTTCATATGATGATAATGTTTTATCTATCTTTATATCACCAAAATCCCACAATATGATGATCGACTCTATATTACTATCCTTGTAATCCCTCAATCCGAAGATCAGAATCTTTTTCTTACTATCCCAATAAACCCTCGATCGTTACAATGATTGGATACTAGTTTCAATTAAAAAATTTTTATAGAGACAACCCTTTTTATGATTCATTATATCAAAAACATTCAAAATAAAATCAATGACTATGAATTACCAGCTCATGTAGAGATCTTTTCAAAAAAATTAATATAACATCCCCAAAATCTTCAAATGACTTGGTATTTATAAGCAGTATACCAACGGTCACATACATGTTGCATTTCCAAATTTATTACAATGCCCTAAGGCACTTGTCACTTGACAGGTCATCGTAACTGAATGTTAGATGTTTTAATAATTAACACCATTATAGTATTAAATTTTTTCCTTATGATAGAAAAAAGTCATTCATATTATAATTATAAGAATAAGTCAGTCTGGTGGTATTTCATAATATTTTCAATATGATAAAACCCCTGAGGGTCAGTCTGATTGTATCATTTCCTGTATTAGTCTGATGGTCAATACTTTTTTTACTATGACAGAAATGACTAAATTCTGACTTCTAGTTTGATAAAGTTAATTTTGATAATAATACTCATACTAAATATGATAATTTTAATTAAAAATGTATTGTTTATATTCCTAAAACATAAAAACATTTTTTAAGTATTGTAAAAATTAATGTTTTCTTTTAAAACATGCTAAACTCTTGGAACATAAAAATATATTAAACATGTTTCATGTATGTGTTTGTGATTTCCAAAACTAAATTAATGGAAAAGGAAGAAGTAGAACTTCTAATTAAACTACATCATAGATTTAAAGATTCCCATTTTCATCATTTGATTGTTAAACATACCAAAGCTCTCTATAGACATAAATAATCACTTCGAACATGGTTTGAAATATTATGTTATTTTATTTTTTCAAATGGTTTTAATGTAGTATTTTCATATCCCACTCTTTTTACACAAACATCATATAAATTATATTTTCTTGTGAAATTAAATACCAATTATTTGATTTTTGGATAAACTAACAAAAAAATTGTGTAATGGCTTCTCACATATTATGAAAAAATATTTTAAAACGATTATGATTGGAATGATAAACTATTTCCATTGAAATCAAATTTATCTATAATGTTTTAAAAATTATTTAAGCAAAAGTAAATATATTCGTGATTTGCATAAAATATTTAGACATATTAGACTCCTATGAGATCTAATATTAAATATGACATGGATGAAGTTGTAAAACAAGGTCACCACAAGCTATATAGAAAAATCACTGGAACATTACTTTATCTTATTTCAAGTATGCCATAAAATATTATTTTATTATGTCATTGTATATGTTTTTAATATAATCCAATATAATCTCATTTAAATGATGATTAAATTATTTTAAGATATCTAAAAGGAATTATTTCACTTTCTATACTTTTTTCAAAAAACTATAATTTTAATTCAAATTCATCTTCATATACCAATTTTTGTGGGTGTAGACTACATAAGAAGACAACCTTATAAATATATCAATTTTATAGTAAATCCTTAGTATTATGGTCTAGTACTAAATAAAACTCTATAGAACATTATCATATTAAGGATAAATATATAATAGTTATAATTAATTGTGCATAGGTTCTTTGGGAATACCATAATAGAATTTGGATTCAATTTTAACCATGTTTCAATCAAATGTCAACAACAAAAGTTCTATAATCATTTCAAAAAAATACAATAAATCATTCTAGAGTGAAGAACATTGATTTATAACATCATTTCCTAAGATATCAAAAACTAAAAGGTGATATATCTTTATAATTTGTTTTCATATAAAAAAACTATATGAATTTTTTTTAAATAATTTCCTACTAACATATTTGATTTTATCAAATCCGAATTTAGATTATTTAATTTTAATTATTTTTATTTCTACTTTACTTATTTTACAATGATAATTTATATTTAGTATATAATTTATTTTCATTATTTTATTTGATATTTAGAATTATCATTTTGAGTGTTATTCACATCTAAATAGGACACATAGGTTAGTCATTCATGATTATCTTGCATGTCATTCTGAATGGCCCTTTAGTTATTAAAAAAAGTAAGTTTGTTTTATTCGTTAAACCCTTGAAATAAAATGAATCTTCTTATCCATTCTATCTAAACCATTTCTCCATAATTCATCAATATTTTGAAACTATTTCAACAATGGAAAAATCTAATATAATAGACGAAGCTACTTTTAGAAGATACAATTTATCATGGACTAAAAGAAAAGTATTGAGTGGAGGATATATAGGTTTCATCTAGCTAGATGTTAATAATATTTTTATTAAGAAATTTTTAAACTTTTAAGGATGAGAGTTCATAATTGATGAGAATAGAACAAATTTTTTCTATGAAAAAGAAGCTTGAGAGTTATATGGAATGCCGGTAATTCATTTTGGTGATAATGAAAATCTAGTTACAACAATATTAACAAGATAAATTTTTTGATATCATCTTTATCAATGGTTGAAGTCTTTTGAATTCCTTATGATGGACATTCTGATTTAAACACCTCCTTAAAATCAATCAATGATGTCATTACTATGTGAATAATGAAGTCCATCTTTTTAAAACCTGACATGGAGAAGAAACCTTTAAAAGACCTAGAACCAGAGATAAAGGTTCTTGTAAAGTTTAATTAGTCTATCATTGCTCGATGGAACAATGAGTTTGAAATGATATTTTTAAATATTTTTTATTGTATCTATTTATGATAGAGAAACTCACGAATTGGAATGATATTTTAGGAAGTATATCTTCAATGTTAAAAAAATTATTTAATTTTTGTCATTTTAGAAGGTTTTTAACAATTGTTTTTTTTAAATAATGTGTTTGTTTTGATGAAACCACTACCACACGTTTTCATGGATTAAAAACAGTAAGTTATATTGTGTTGAATTGAAGTGTATTATTCTTGAATTTATCTTCAAATAAATTGATTTCATTTAGTTTAGATAAATAATTTGAAGTAGACCCTACTAATACTTTTGGGGAGATATATCATACTATTAATAATGATGAGGTTTCTTCTCATGTTATTTCTCCCACATATGAACCAGTTGAGAGAATGTATGTAAGATTTATTCTAGAGAATGAAACTCTTAAGAATATAAGAATAAGAGTTAATTTTTTTTCTAAAAAAATTTGAGATAGGGATGAGGTTCTCCTATAAGTTCACTTAGAATCATATCAAGTAGTTGATGAACTTACTAATGTTGTAGTTTATCCACCCATTTTCTCTGTAAATGAAAATTTGAAATTATAAATTACTAGGATAGTTATAATTGGTCAAGATAAATCCATTTCTAATTCATTAAGTAAAATTACAATCTTTGTAATATCTTCATCTGGGGAGACTAGTAGAAAAATAATAAGAAAATTAGAATTCTTTATCAACATAAATGATTCTGATAGAGAAGAGAAATAAGACACTAAAGATAGAACTCAACATATTGAAAATAGAAGAGAAATATAATAACTAATATAACCATATTATATTGATTATATACCCCATTTTGATGAAAATAAACAAGTTAATGGGGATCATAGTATTGAATTTCAAGAAGTATTTTTTTACATATTCATTTTCACTATACTATTTTTGAAATTCCTTCAGCCGAATTGGATGTTACAAATAATATATATCGAGAGATCTCTTTCAATATAATGATTGAAGTGGATTATTTGAGGAATCAGTTAGTTGAATCCATAGCTAAGATAAGGGCTCTTCGAGAACAATATGTATAAAACGAATATGTTGGTGAGTTTGGGATTTTTTTAAAATATCTTTCAGAAAAAGTGTCAAAGTATTATACTAGAGGTGAATCAGGATCATTTTATGGATCATTTTTCTATAGAATCAATGTTAAAAGGATTGTCTCTCTCTATAGATATGATTAATTCTAAAGTGGATTCCCTACAAAGTGAGATTATCACTAAATATATTTTTCAAGATCATCATATATATGTGGTTGCTGAAATGACGAGAATACCTTTAATTCCATAAATCATTAATTTTAATATCGATCAATCTCAGAAGGAAATTCGTTCCATACTGAAGGATTGATTACTTGTTTTTTATGAAGTTTTAGTTCAAGTAGAAAAGTACTCTAGTTTATTATCATTGGCTTACAAAAAATGGTTGGATCGTTGACCAATAATTTTAAGTGATGGAAGGTTAATTTGAAAATTTTATCTAGTTAGTGATAAATTTTTTGATATTAGAATATTTAGATGAATAATTATAATAAGTTTCACTTTGTTATCCTTAAGAATATATTATCTTATCATAATGAAAAGAGATATACATTCCTTCTCATACTGGTAGTTTAGTTGGTTTTTTATATAAACAGTTTTATGTTTAAAAGAATTTATTCAAAACTATCCCAAGAAGGAATATCTACCAACAATTGTTTTTAAATTTCTCTTAGAGAGTACAAAATAGCTTCATGAATTTGATTGGATTATAAAAAAACGAAATTGGGATGTGACTCGATATGTGTGAAGATAATTTATACCATCCTATAGGTAGAAACTCTATTAGGCGTGAAATATCATATCATTATGTCATAAACTCTCAAATATTTAAATACATTTCTTATAATTCTAATATTTATTCTAGTGATAACCCCTAGTTTTCTGAAAAGGTTTCTTTACATATACTTAAACCTTATTCTATGTTATCCTTGGTAACTGTATACCACTTTGATCTAGAATGGGATCATAAAACTATTCTCATAATTCATTCCACTTTAGTGAATATATCTTGATATAATAATTATATACTTAGAGGTTATTTACATACATTGATCGATATTGTTGGATAAATTATTGATGCTATTATGACGAAATCATCATTACTACTTTTCTTACTTCATTATTTTACAATTCTACCACCAAAACATCTAACAACACTGTAGAACTATCTTATTTTCTTAATTTGGTTTCTTGAGTGAATGATGACTATTAAACATTTGAATAGATTTTTAAAAATTTGAATGGTTTTTTAATTATAGTTTTATTGAATGCCATTAATTTATTTTCTTTCTTATTAGTTGTTTATTTTTAACAAATACTTCATTTTTTATCATGTTTCTGGATGTTTCATAACATTATAATTATTATTGTCACATGTTTCTTTAATCTTCATTGTTTTAATTGATTATTTAGTTTCTAATTTTTAATTTTTTTATTGATCATTGTTTTAATTTATTTATAAATGTTTCTCTAATTATATGACTATTTCAATTGTAATTTTCTATATCCTATCAATACTATTTTCAATTCAAGTTCATTACAAATTCTATTCATATTTTTTATAATCAATTAAGCAATTTATACTTATTATTATGTTACATTCATTGAAATATATTTTTTATTATACTTCATTTTTATATCACAAAAAGGGGAACTCAAAAAAAAAAGATAATACAATAATTAAAATCTCTTTGAATTTTTTCCATCAATTTTTTTTATCATTCAATGGGTTTTATGATCATTAAAAATGGGGATAGACTTATGTTGTTCCAATATATCTTAGTTTTTATGTGGTTTGATAAAAAAATCCCTATTTTTATTCAAATATGTTTATTTTAAGTGTTTTATACTATATATTCTCAAAAGAATTGATTTATTAAAGGAATTTATTATATGTGAATATAAATTCATACATTCCTATAGATTTATGTTGTTTAATTTATTTTATGGTAAGTGACTATATCATGTGTCACAAAATTATCGTATGGTGTGAAATCATTATCTATATTGAAGATATTACTCTCTGGGAATGTACTTTATCACACAAATTGTGAAAGTTATCTCTTGTTTGTTCTAAGTTAGGATTATCAATAAGAAGGAAGTTATGATAAGTCTTTTATCATATGAAAAGAACATTTTTAGAATTGTTATCTTAAAATAATCATAGTAATCCATGTAAATAAATTATCATTTGATCATAAGAAATTAACATATAAAGAATAATAATCTTGTGATCATCCAATATGTTCTCTCAGAAAGAATTCATCTTACGCAATAGTGAAATCTTGTTATTCTACATAGTGAAAGATATGAAGTATTGTATATTTTAATGCTTCTCAGAAATTCATCCTAAGAGTATTGTAATGTAAAACTTTATCTTATGAGGTATAATATATTGTGAGAATTATAATTTTTTTTATTAAAGTTTTCATTATCTCTTGATAAGTCATTTTATACTTTTAAGCATATCAGAAAAGGAGTTTTCTAAATAAGGAAATATCAACTTGAAAAAACTATCATATTTTTCAAGAATGGAAATATCCAAAGAAGAAGAATATTTTGGAAATTTCCATAGTAGAAGTTTATTCTATATTTCGAATATAAAGTAACAAGCTAGTAAGAACCTATCTTATAAAATTTTCAAAGGATTGTTCATTCAATCATTGTGATTATCTAGTGTGCTTAAGTTCAAAATCAATGATAAGATATAAATAAAAGTTATCCACATCATGAAAGATGTGAGATACACACACACACATATATATATATGAACATTATAATAATACAAAGAATAAATGCATTGACATATAATAAATATGATAAAAAACATGCATTTTGTTCTTAAAAGTTTATATATTTCAATCAAAGAACCTCTATTTTTGTTCCATAAACATTATAATATTCCATGGATGTGTTTTTATCAATTGTCAGTTTTTTCTTGCAACCATGTGTGAAAATGATTCTTTAAAAAAAATTTATCTCTATTTTATCTTCTCTAATTGTAATTGAGTGTGTTAATTACATGGTTATGTCATGTAAAGGGAGAGCTTGGTTAAAATCTCTTAGACCATTGTAACAAGTAAGAAAATATTTCACTCAACTGGGAGGCCCTATAAAAAGGGTTTTCAAAGGTAAAATTGCCAAACTCATATAGTAGAGTGTTAGTGGAGTAGACTAGGGGATTTCTGTTCCCTAAACCTCAATAAATATCTTGTGTTTGTTCTTTTTTCCCTCTACTATTTTATATTTCCACTTCATTATTTTATGAAGTAAAAGACTAGATCCAAAATTTCTCAAAGATGGTGGTTTTAATTTTTTTAGGAACACATTTCATCCCCTATTGAGTTTTCAACAAGCTATTCTCTAAGAAAACAATATATATGATCTTATATCATGATTGATTTTTTGGATTTTTAACTCAATATATAAAGATTTTGTTGCAAACAAAATTATAATTTTGGAAAAACTCATTCTAAAATTAGTTAGTGTGTGTGATTTTCATCTATAACACTTGAGAACAACAACTTCAAATTTAAACATATTCAGCCTCAATAATGGAAACTTAAATTGAGTTTTATTTCTTATAATACTGTGAAACTAAAGCTTACCATATGAAATGAAAAGTTCCATATATACTTTTTTATCAATTTTACATCAATAAAAATAAGAATATGAAAATATTTTTAAATTAAAATAATTTATAAAATTATACAGTATTCCAAGATCCATAGTTTCCTAAAGATAATGAAAAATTCCTTTTATAGATTAAATATGGGATTATTGTTGATTTAATTAATATCTCGCACAAAATAATATAAAAAACATTAATCTTTTCAACCAGCTATGAGATATACTAAACTACAAATCATTCATCTAAAAGAATTTTGATCAATAGGTTTCCTATATTCATCAAGATCAATAGTTTTTCAGGTCCTGAGGGGAGTATTAATACTCTTAATTTTTTAATAAATTTTTTAATGTAAATATCTTATTTACTTTTGTTGAAATATAAAAGTTCCTTCTAGTTTTTGAGAAATTTGAAGACCATCGAAAAAATTTAATTCACCCATCATGATCATCATAAACATAGATTTCATAATATTCAAAAATTTATTAATAATATATTTTTGATTTTATCCAAATATAATTATATTAACATAAATTTGAATAATTATGGTTTTTTTAAAAAAATTAATTACAATATTTTGATCAGAAACTACCTAAAAATGTTTTGTAACAAATATATAGTTAATCAATAATACCATCATATTAGGGAATTTTTAAGTCCATAACATTCCTTAGCAAGTCTAAGAGGAAGATTTAGATATTTTTTGTTTTCAAAACTAGGTATTTGTTCTACATAAAATTATTTTTTACGTATCCATTATGGATTGAATTCTTCACATCCATTTGAAAAAGTGAAAATTTGATATGTTTCATATCCTATAAGTTTACAAATAGCATCATGTATACCTATTGTAGAATATGTTTCGTCTTATTCTATGCCATATTATTGATCAGAAACCTTTGAAACAGGTCTGTATTTATTTATAACTATAACTCCATATTCATCAATTTTATTATGGAAAACCCATTTTAATTCAATTACAGGAGAATCATTAGAACTTTCAACCAAATTCCAAACCCAATTCCTATTATATTCATTTATTTATTCTTATATTACATTAATCCAATATTTATCACCTAATACCTCATCAAAATTATTATTTGTAATTTAGATAAAAATTCACAATGTTCACAATTATTTCTTAAGGAACTTCTCATTTTAACTAGATATCCTACATTACTAATGGTATTATCACTAGGATGATTCAAAAATATTTTATAAATTATTAGGTTGTAAAAATTATATTATTAAATAATAGGTTTAATTACTTAAAGGTTTACAAGATCAAAAATGATTCTTCAGTTATTCTCTCATGAAATGAATCTTCCCACACAAGTTGAAAACCAGTTTATATAAATTATGTTTAATATTTGAAATGAACACTTTTCATCCAAAAACTCTTAAGTAAGAAAGATTTAGATTTATTCCTATCCATAAAAAATCAAGAGTTTCATTGATAAATAATTTAAGTAAAACATGATTTATAGTATAGTGGGAAGTACTTACTACTTCAGCCAAAAAATGTATAGCAATTGATTATTCACTCAACAAGGTTCTAGTAATATCTTAAAGAACTATCTTTCTTATTTCAACTACACTATTTTCTTAGGAATTATTAGTGATGAAAAGTTATATATTATACCTTATTTAATATAAAAAGTTTAAAATTTATAATTTAAAAATTCTCCACCATGATCACTATGAATAGTTAGCAACGGTCGGTTTTTCTTTTTTTAACATGGGTAAAATGTACATAAACAAAATAGGAATCTGGATTTTTTTTCTTAAAAATAGACCAATGTGTATCTACTGTAATCATAACCTAAAACATATAAATAATATTCTACAAGAATAATTCTAGTTTTCATAGGAACAAATAAATCCCCACATACTAACTATAAAGAATCTAAAGTTGTAACTTGACTAAAAAATTTAAAATGTAACTTATCTTACTTTCCAAATTGATAAGGATAAAAAAAATTTGAGAATTAAACCTACGAACTACTAGATATCTAACATGTCCTTTCTTAGATATTTGCCTAATGTTTTAACATTATAGTGTTCAAATCCTCTATGGTCCAACTAGGATTGATCTTCCCTTACACTAATACAAGGCAGATATTGGCTTCTTAGGTCTTTTAAGTTTTGATTATATACATTCTCATGTCTATCGGAATAAATAATAAATTTAACCTTTAAAATGTGAAAAATTCAGTTTTCATTATTGAATTTCACATGATATCCTTCATTATATAATTGTCTTATTCTTATAAGATTGTTCTTAATGCCTACATTAAATAAAATGTTTGAAATTAAATGTTTTCCAATAATAATATTATTAACTATAACATAGATTTATCCTTGAGAATTATCAGAAAAATTAACATTGACTATATTAATATTTATAATCTTATGAAATAATAGTTTTCCTCTAGTCACATGATTGGAAGACCGACCCTCCATGTTCCAAAATTTTTTGCTGTTGTTATATTTCTAATCTTCCTAAAAATAAAAAAGAAGTTTGTTCTCTTGAACTCGGACATGCTTGGGTCTATCATTTTTAGAAAATAATATTTTAGGAATCTATATATTTCCATCTATATTATGTTGTACAACTATCAATTATTTATAAAATTAAACTTTATCAAAACCAAAGGATTATACTTTATTTAAAGAACATTTATTCTTCCAATGTACACAACTTTTCATTTTTTTACATAATTTTTCACTCTTAGGAAAAAATTATAATTTTCAAAATGATTTTTTATTATGTAAAATATATCCTAGAGGTATTTCTATGACTATTTTTTTCAATAAATTTTTTCAAAAACTTCCTTCCTAGAAGTAAAATGTGTTAAAAAAAATTTACACTAAAGATATCCAAATTTATTTTTGTAAATAAATCTTTATCCTTGATAGTTATATTATAACCTGATTTATTTTCTAATAGTAATGTAGGATTTAAAATCTTCTAAGAATATATATATATTCTTTAAATTTACCTGAAATTTGTTTTTATAATATTCATGGTTTTTATAATCTTTACAATATTTGTTTTCTAAAAAAATCAAAATTTGAAACAACTTCAGAGCTAGGTAAAGGATATTCTTCTATAGATGAACTAAAATGTTCTTCTTCAATAGAAGTAGAATCAAATTAATCCTTAGAATTGGTATAATTTAAAATAAAAGATTAATCAATATGTGATTTAATAGATACCATTTCTATATAGCATTCATTTATCGTTGGAATACAAGCGTAAAATCCAATAACATTCTGACTGTCATAACTATTGTTAGAAGAATCCTCAGAAGAACTGTCTCTTTCACATTGACTCAAAGTGTATGGGAATTTTAAAATTTTATTTTCTTTATACTTATAACTTATTTAAATTTTATCTTTTCTTGTAATTTTTTTATTATCTCAAACAGTCTTATCTGATTTGCACAATATTATTGCATTCATAAAAAATCATCTAAGAATAATATGTCATTGTATTTATATATTTAGAATCATTCTTATACTTGTATCTAAATTATTTTTTGAATATAATATTTTTCATTATATTTGAAATATTATAAAGTTAACTATGACTTTTCCATATGAATTAATTTCTTTCTCAAATTTGATATTCACTTTATTATATGATTTGGAAAAATTATCAGATGACCTATCTTTATTAGTGGCTATAGATGTAGTGGAAAAATCTACACCATAGTTTTTATTATTATCTTTTTTAGTATCCCTTTTTAATCTATCCTTATACTGCAGGAGAGTTCCAATAAAATCATACAGGATAAGATTTTTAATATTTATATTATCATCAATATATGTTATTTTTTTACTTGTCTTGGCATAATATCAATAGTTTTTTCAACCAAATGTACGTTAGTTAAATCATTAACTCTAAAATATTGTATACTATTTACAATGATCATGAATCTCTGATATAGCATAGAAAATTATTCTCCACATAAAAAATCAATGTCTATATACCAATATCTTCAATTAACTCTTCTTGTTTCAATGAGATCGGTTATTCAAAGTGGGAAACATATAGTTTCATCTGAATACTACTAGCTACTTCACATGATGATATTTGACTATAAATATTTCTTATCATTGAATATAACAAAGTATTTCTAACTATTTGTTTCAACTAATACAAATTTTGTTCATCTTTAGAGAAAATATAAACCTATTTTTTTTTAATAACATAATTTCTAATCAACATCACTAAATTTACAACTCCTATGTTGATCATAAAATTATTTAATCTATATATCCAGTATTCATAGTAATCACTATAAAAATTTGGTGTTATGTTTGTATTGATATTCTCAAGTATCCCAATATTTAAAACTATCATATTTAAAAAAAGATATACTCTTTTCTATAATATATGTTAGTGTAAATTTTTTTAACAAATTTTAAAAGTAAAAACCAACTCGGATACCAGTTATAGTATCATAAGAATAATAAATTCATTACAATATGGGGGTAGTGGTGAGTTGTATTTCATAAAATAAAAAATAAAATTTTCATTGAACTCCTCAAAAAGGTTTATTATATAAATATTCTATCTAATTCAGAATTTAGAAAAGTTTATAATCAATGATATAATGTTTCCTTATCGTGTTATGATTAAATGTAAAATTATAAAACAAGTAAATTATAAAATTTAAAGCATGTAATAAAAACATATAGAACATTATAACAAATATACAAACCTTAACCTTTGTCAATAAGGAACTCTATAACCTCAAATTTATATATGTGTGGTTTCAACAAACTGTAATGGTCTTTATTACTTAATGAATTAATCCTTGGATACAATGATTGAAAAAACATCAGTCTCCATAGCCTTGGGGACCCTTGATTAGAAATATCATAATAACTATTGACTTATTGTCCTCATAATTTTTTAATTAAAAACCAAATTGAACAAACAATTATAAAAACAAAATTTCTTAATGCATTTAAAATCCTCACATGGATTACTTAATAATACAACAATATAAAGTTTAAAATGGATTGAACAATTAGAAATATTTTCCTTAGTCATCAATGTTACATCATATAGTGATGAAAAATCTTCATCCTCCTCAAATGTTTCTTCTATTTTAAATAAAATAAACAATGATAATATATATATATATATATATATATATATATATATCAGAGGTGGTTAAAATGGATTTAGACAGACTCCATCTATATATGAAAAGATTCAACTCAATATGATCATATGATGATAAAAAAATATTACACCATTATTGATTATTCAGGTTTTTCCTGGTAAAATAATGACTGTTCATTTGGTGAAATGAGATTTCATTATCCATTGATTTTATTAAATTTTCTTCTAAAAACATGTCTACTTCATTTAAATGAATGTTTTATGATGTTCTTGATATAACTTCATCTCATTGGATTATTATATTCTTACTTATAAAATTATATAAATATTATTCAAAGGAAATTAGTAATCATTCATTTGATTTACCGAATAGATGTTCAACCAATTACTAAAAAGAATATCATTCGATGAAAAATATTTCTACATTTGGTAAAGAAGTTTTTCTGTAAAAAAATTCTAAAACTAGGGAAGTATAAAATTTTGTAAAATAATTTTTTTAAGAAAATTGGTTGTGATTTTTAAAAATAAGGTTAGAAATCATGGAAAGTAAATTTTCGACTCAATATTTTCACCTATAGTATAAAAAACTTTGTAATGTAACATGAAATTTCTATGTAAATTTTTTTATAGAAAATAATATTATCAATATAAATGGTTACCTATTTATTTGAGTATGTAGTATATATATCTCAAAATTATTTCATGGTTTACTTACCACAAGAGTGATTCTTTTCAGAAAAAATACTATTGTTGAAAGCATTCACAAAAGCACATATTCTCTCAAAATTATGTGAATATAAATCTTGGGATACTTCAATATTTCTCAAAATTTCTTCTAGTTTAAATTACATTAAATTAAGATTTTTATTTTGATATTCTAGTTATTTAAATATGTACTCACATTCCTTTTTATATTTTAAATCTAAATTTTAGGTGTCTTATTTAATTATTGAAAATAATTTTCATGCTCCTTTATTATTTTGGTTTTGTTTTTTAGTTGATCTTTTTTGACATTCATGAATTTATCCAATGAATGAAAATTTTCATTTAAAACATGCTTGATATTATATTTCTCATCAAATCCCCTTTTAAACACTTCTTTAGCAAAAGAATATTTTTCTTTTCAAAACTAAAAGATTTATTCATCGGCTCCCTCATATTTTATTAAAGTGTTTCACTTTAAATTTATTTTCAGTTCCTTTTCTATTGAATAATATTCCAATTCCAACTATATTATTTTATCCTATAGACACATGATAAAGTCAAATGTATATATGAAAACATAAATTGAAATATTTTTCAAATAACCCTTTATTTCAAAGTTAAATATCATTGAGTGTTTTAATAAGACCATATTTATCACCTCTAGATATTTATTTTTCAAGAGGATGATTAATAATAAATCTAATATATAAATTAAGGCATTTAATTCCATTAATTATAAGTGTAACTTATTTCTCTTTTATTATTTATTATATATTTTTATATTTATTATCCTCTTTATTAAATCTTTTTTTCATGGTTTTTGTTAAAACCTCCACGTTCATACAGATATGGATAGAAACTGGATTATATATTTTGGAAAACTATAATCCTACTTCATATTTTCACTTTATATCTAACACATAAAAACAAAAAGGAGAAAATATATGATCCAATAATTGGTATAAAGCATGAAATTACTGATTAAAGTAACCAATGATTAGTGTAGTCTCCCTGAGGGGGGGGGGTGAATAAAAGCTGTTTTGTTTTACTAAATTATTTTTTTTATTTTTATTAAATCTCATAATAATAGAACATATTAACTAACTAGTTTTTAATGATATTATTTTAAATTACCAAAACTCAACACCTAATTATAATTAGTAAATAAACAAGAGTGGCAACACATGATATTTTTACATCATTCTCCCATAACATGGGGAACTATATACTTACTATGTTCAGGTTGAGTTTCAAACATATATGTCTAAGAATAAAATCAATAATAAATAATATTGGGAAGGTATAATCCATTACCCCTATGGATATCACCCAAAAGGGTTTACTATATACTGATTGAAAATTTATACAGGCTCTTTCCATTTTATAATGGTTCATCACAACTCTCTAAATGAATAAGAAATTCTTCTTAACATCAGGATATCACTATATCAAATAATGATATCTTTTTCCTCAATTTCAGGAAATCAACTACCAGTAGATATTATGTATCACCACATGCATATTTTCCTTCCACTAAATATTAATAATGATTAACATAAGGATATACCATGATTATTCAAGTTTCCTTCTTTATATTCAATCAATAACATTGATGGGTAATATATATTTTAGTAAAAACATCAAATTTATCCAATCAAAATAATTTTATTATTCTTCCTTGTCTTTTTTACTTTATGATACAAGGGTATCTTAAGTAGTAATTTATGTATCCTTCGGCGATGATTAGATATATATTTGTAACACCTCTTCGACACAATTTTTCTGTTTTTCTAATTTATTATTACTTGATACATATCATCATTATAAAACTATCATATCAGTTTTTATTCTCACAATTCTCACTCATTTTATTATCTTATTCTTCTCTTTTATAATCTCAAAATAATGTGAATATTATTTCGATAATTTTACTATAGTTCCATGATATTTTGAACCTTGATCTTATAAATATTTTTTTTGAATATGATTCTATGGGTCTACTCCCCATGATCCATGGATTCTTTCTTTCTCTCAATGATTTAGGAAAATAACTTTAATTCAAAACAAAATGTATCAATCGAATTTCTAAAAATTCCCATATTCTTCATTTAAATTAGCTAATAATAATTATCAGTAATTATCCCATCTTTGATACCCATTTATGATTTTCAAAAAATTGTATTTGAAAATCCCAGAATTATAGTACCATGATTATATCATTAATTATTCCTTCAATATTTTATTAAATCACTACTAATTACCAATATCATCATGATATTTAAATTACAGAATAATTTTCCAACAAAAAAAATAATCTGATTGTATTTTGATATTATTTATCACTCAAATACTCATCCATATTGTAATAATATCGTCATTAAATATCCTTATAGAAAATAATATTCAAAATAATTCTTCAATAAATTACTTTTTTGAATAATCTATTTAATCCTATGTGATATTTATTGTTTTTTTATTTTGTTTTAGTTGAGACTCATCTCATATTCAATAGATAAAACTTAAAATGTAACTTCAAAACATCTAAAAAATATTACATGATCTCTAAATATGAAAAATCATTCATATATTACACTAAGATAAAATATAATTACATTTGTAGAAATTAGATTAATATATTGTGTCCTTTGAAACACTTAAGTTCATCGTATACGACACCAACATAATGCATCACTGCATCTTTTGAATTTCATCTTCCATGGTCACTTTTTATAAAAACTGATTCTTCTATATCCATGAATCTCCCAAAGAAACTCTTACATAGCACTGATAATTTTAGGGTAATTCTATTATTAGTAGTGTAAAATCCCAGTATTTGTATGTATTCCCCCAGTGAACCTTATACATTATTTAAAACCTAGTGGTACCCTTTCTTATCTCAGTAAATGTAAATACTTTTACAAATTTGCAATCTACATATCATAAAGACTCTAACATATGAGTGAATTAATATTACACATCTTTTAGTATTTCATGGTGAATCTTATGTACAAAATAAAATTTTAGAGCAATTTTTAAAAACTCAATGAACATTAATAATGAATCTTACATACAGAGTAATTTTTCAAATTCTTTAATAACTTTCAACTCTGAATTTATCCTGCCAACTCAACTCGACCCCAAACCACTTCACACATTTCAAACTACTTCAAATCAATTTGGTATATATTCAAGAAAACATAAGTCACATTAGAAGGATTCCTAGATGTCTTGTTCCAGATCTATTTCTCTAAACCACACCCAAATGTTGTAATCATGTCTTATTAATTATAAGGATTGATAATCACCTATGTTAACCTAATTCTTACAACCACATTTGTTCTTACTAAAAAATTAATAACATATCAAAATCATATGAAACCTATATTATATGGTTCTTACATCAACCATTATCACCTATCATTGAATCACATTAATCTTTTCTTTATAGTCATTAGATGTATATTTACTAATTTAAATCTAGGTTTTACAAAACTTTAAGTAATAATAGTATTAAAATTTACTTCTTTAATTACATTTTTTCAACATATGAATGGATTTCCAATATAAAATGTTTGAGAAAATTATATAATATATAAAAAATCTAATATTTATCTCAAATATTAAACTTATCCATTCATTGGTCTATTCATCATCACCAAACTTCAACATATATTGACTTTACTTTTCATTAAAACATTGAAAACAAATAAAACACACTTAATAAAAAATCATTTGGGTGCTTCAATAAACCCATTTTGATTTTGTTTCAATAATAGTTTTAATTATAAATTCAATATCATTATCCCCCTTATATATAATAAATGGAAATGTGCCAAGGTAATGGAAATACCAACTAATCTCATTTTCTAATGATGAAAATATATTCATATTATCCCTATAATTGAAAATAACACCTAATTCACTCAAGATAATTATAATATAAAATTAATATAATTTATAATCTATAAATCAATCAAATATAAGTCTAAATCTGATATATTTTGTTAGAAAAACGATTGATTAATCTATACATCATAGTTATCTTTAAAAAATCCAATATATGATACCATATAAAGAATTATATTACATGTAATTTTTCAAGAAGTTTATTATATTTACTACAATCAACTATAAAAACACTAAAAAACATTACAATGCATGTGGTCATATCCCCCTTCATATTGATTTCGAGTTTAAAAAAATATCTTCCTTAATAATCAAAATTGATTCAACATAAATAGGGATGTGAAAGTGTATTAATAATACCTCAACCTAATTTTTTCAACAAATTCTTAGATTTCTATATTTATATGAAATGATATTATCTAAAATCATTCTCTTTTTAACTTCTTATCAAGGAATAGGCTCCAATAATTCTTCATCATGGCCTGTATTCTTTAAAATAATCTCTAAAGATATTTTTCTAATGCCAATTGAAGTGCAGTGAATAGGAATAGTGATACTAGTTAAATAACTCTATGAAAGATAATAATCTATGTTTAACACTTTCCTATAATTCACCATGTTCTCCCCTATATTCGTCAACTTTAATTCCCTTAAAAATAACAATAAAAATACATGGGATTATGTTGGATTCATATTTTCATACTAATGATAGAAATGGGGATATGATTTGATTGTCAATAAAAAAACTATTTTTTCTTATTATGTCCAATTTGGTGAGAACTATTTATTATTACCTATCCTTAGATTTTATAGATTTTGGAGTTTCAGGGTAGTATGGTTTATTTCTTTTCATAGTCGTATTTTCATATGTAATTGTATTTTTCACACCATCTAGTAATGTTCATTCATTAATTTTCACTTTAACTGTCTTTCATGAATTATTTATTTGGTATATACATGTTTTTAGGAATTATTATGAAACCTTTACATCTTTCTTAGTTTTCCCATATGAATTTTCAATAAATCTTATGTGGACCATCATTGGAAACCTCTTCTGTTCTTCTTTATGGATGTTTCCCCCCAAGAAAATCATTTTATTTATTTCTTGGATTGATTCTTTCATTTTTTTCCCGCTTTCTTCCTCTAATGTTTTTGGGACATAGTTGAAATGTTCGGGCCTATTCTCAATAATGATTTTTTATCAACTCTTTCATATTTCCCTATAGAACTAGATGAAATATTAACACTGGAATCCTTGAAATAGGATCATCACATATAATTTATACTTAATATCACTCAAGATAAATAATTACCACTCATTGGTATTATTTCATCATCAATGATTCAATTGAGTCCTCTTGTGATGTCGTCATTGCATCGGAGGAATCAAGGGTGAATTCCATCTAGTAGTGATCTACACATGTTCCAAAAACCTTCAAACATCACCATATGATTATTTTAGTGATATAATGGATGATTCTACCACATTCATTGTTCAATATTAATGAAAATAAAATCCATATTATGTGAGAAGGAATTAATATGATTTTATCTAGACTCAAGAGGGTAATGGTGAGGAGCACTCTCCATTATTGAGAGTGTTCTAGGAGATGATGTATCTATGGATTGAGAGATTTATCTTCATAAAGTGATGTGAACATCAATGTCTAGGACTGGATATTTAGGAAAATGATATAACATGGAATTTATAGACCTAAGGTTAGGTAATAAGTAATTTCACATGCACCCTTATAATTCTCATAATCCCTAAAAATCATCATCCCTAAATAATAATCATATTATCGTTATTTACTTGATGTGTGCTAAACTTGATGAAAAAAGAATATAATTTTATTAAATAAATAAATTAATATTTACTCAAATAATATTTAATGTATCACTTCTCACCAAAACATTAATCTAGATCCATCAATCATCCATAACATTTATCAGACTCTAAATAATTTCTATTTTTTTAAAATGAATAAATCTCACTACATTATTTTATGATAAATTAATAAATACTCTCTTCACTAAAACAAAAAATTAATACTGATTAATTATTTGTGTAACCAAATAAATAAATATACTTTTACCACGTGAATATACCTAATAAAAATAAATATTATTTATTCTGTAATTAAATAAATAATTACACATTGAACAAATGTTTATTTAATATTGAATTCACATAATATTCTTTTTAATAACTAGTGACTGAAGATAGTCAGACAATAAAACATAAATAATTATGAATCCATGTATTAGAATAATATTTATTCAGTATATTAAATTCATAAAAAAAGTAACAAAGATTCTGGACACATTTAGTGTGCGCCCATCTATGCCCCTTTCTAAGGCATTAGGCTACATGACCTAAAGTATAAGGATAGAATATAACAACACACCAATGATCCAATAGAGAAATAATTTAATATCACAATGACATAAAAACTCATACGGGATCACAGTTTTTAATAAAATACTTTTATCTTTATATCTATAATCTAGGGGGATGAAAACTGGTGTCATAATCCTATGTGAATAATGTATCTTTCTTTGACTTTAACGTAATGAACTTGCCTATAGAACACCATGTCCATGGATTTAACTAGGAAGTTCCATTACTATCAAAGGTACAAATATATCATATTCAATTAATAAATGTAGTGGAAAAGCTACTTCTATAAATATTCATTAATGAAACTTTTGTCACCATGCACCCAACACACCCAACTTTTCCATAAACATATTTTCTCATGGTTTATGATAATATATCAAAATAATTTACTCATGATATTAATTAATAATAATATTAAACTCTAAGGACCATTACACATGACTGAAAATAGGAATATACAATAACATATATAAATATATATTTTCTACCAGTGGGTTATGTTCTCATAACCTCTTTATCTAAGAGATTACCAAAGAAGAACTTCCTAGGAAGAAACCTGAATATATTATGATCCCCCTAACCCAGATATCCTATATCATATGTGTCTTTTCAGATAATTTTATCCATCCATATAACATTTATTTAATAATACTTTCAGGGTACTTCTAGGTTCTCATCATAATAGGTAACTGCTATGATATTTCAGTGCGACAGATACCATTTGAAAATTATCCAATAAATTTTTGAAATAAGAAAAATCATTATATGTTAAGATATAAAAATAATATTAAAAACAATGAATATTATGCTAATTAAATAGTGGTTGATTTTAGGTACCCATATCCAAAAAACTCCCACATGAACTAGATCCAATTGCAAACTACTGAACTCAACAACTTCAAATGATAAATGTAGAGCCATATACCCACACTCCCAAATCAAGTTCCAAAAACACATACTTTATATACTATCATTTATACCAACTGAAAATTCCTATATATAACTATCCCATAATTACATGGTTTAATAAAAAAATCTCATTAAATACATTCCCAAAACCTTTTAGGTTTATAGGTTTATAGAATCAGGAAAAAACCAAACTAAAAAATAAAAAATCATTATCAACTAAAAGAAAATATTAAAATATAGTATTCCACTTAATCAATAAAATTTATTCAATATATCCCACAAGATATCTTATTAAACATGTCGTGTGTGTTAATTATCTTTATAACCGGGGTAAATGGTAATGTAATTCCCTTACCCTATAAGCCCTAATCCAGTGCATTATTTTTTTACATTGGCATAATTACAAGGAATAAAATCCTAAAGCACAATTCAGTTTATCAGTCTTAGACACATATATTATACATGATTCCCATAGTACATTGTGAAATAAGAAATAAAAACTTGATAAATAATAAAATTAATTAAATTACATCCTTGAATTCTTATTCAAATATGACTTCTTAATAACATGGGGAAAAATAAATAAGGGTGATCTCATATGCTCATTAAGGGTAAGTAATGTGAAATAAATAATGAATCAATATAATTAAATTAACATGGTTAGGTAAGTAATTAATAACACATTCCATTAAAAAAACTAGAAAAGGATATATCAACACGGAAAGCTAATAAATTGAAACTTCTGCCAACTAAAACAATAAAATGATAATGAAATGTATCCATAGATATGTCGATGAAAAATATCATGGATGAATAATATCTGAATCTAAATGAGGGAAATTATTTATTTATGGATTTCATGTATGAGGCACATGAAAACCTATTAGCATCAAGACCTTTCACAATATGCTTTAAAATTACTGATAGAATCCCATTTAATTTGGCCAAATAATTTATCTCGTGAGAACCTGTCGATGCATTAAAGAGCTATATAAAGCCTGGGATCCACCCATCATTCCCAATCTAAAAAATTCATCATATTTAATAAAAAAATAACATATATGACTTATCAAATAACATTATTGAATGAAATATATATATTTTATTAATAATTCCCCAAATGATCAAATATCTATAAATGTAAACACCGTATGAAAAATGGTATATAGTTTAAAAAATCATAATATCCATTGTACAAGAATATGGTTATTCAAGTTAATTTACAATGAGTAATTATTACTATAAATTTATTATTTCAAAATAAATTTAACAATCCCAAAAGGAAGTGAGATTGTAAAGATAATCATTAAGAACATTCTTGAGGAGAATAATCCTTAAACATTCCAAATTGTCCCATGCCACTGTGAAACATTTAAATCATAATACCTGGAAAGGTATGACATTAAATTAAACTTATAATATCATGATATTAAGGGAATTCGTGATATAACATTAAAAAATGTAGTATGTACACAAAATAAAAGTAAATTGGCGCAAAATAACAATTAAGTCTCAATTAAATGTAAATTGGGACGAAATTACCTTACATATGAATCAAATGACTCAAAATTAACAACAATGAAATTTAGAATCTAAATACCATGAAGATAAAATTATTTATTATAATATATCAAAAGGTAGAGAAGGTACAATACACAAAATAATTACATGGTGAATATGACATTTATTTTAGATATGTAAAAGGGAGATATAAATCCTTACCTTATCCTTCCTTTTTCGTGTGGTATTTATACTCTTGTATAGTAGTTTAAAATATGTTATTAACTCATAAATAAACTATTATAATGTTTATAAATTCATATATTAACTTCTTATAATATTTAATTACCCTTTTGTTAATAGTCTTTCATTATTTTAACAATTTCAGGTGTTCATTTCATAGTTTTATGAAGTATGTTTTGAATTGATACTTGATATTACTATATATTAGATCAGGATTTCATCATCCCTAAAATTTAAAAATGACTAAATTATCTTATATATTCATTAAATACATATTTAAATCAGTCTATAGTATTTGGATATTAGAAATGAAGTGCATTGTTCATGGAGATGGTAGGTCGTACGTACGTATGTCCACTATTTTAATTTCTTTTTCATATTAAAATAATGAAATATAAATGAAACATATGTATGTTATAACTAAATTATAATATATATGTTACATAGTTTTATTAAAACAATCATTTATAAGTTACAAGTGTGGCATGGAAGAGTCATATCGCTTTGAGGGGGCGATAGTCCACACCACCTCAAATGATATTATTGTGATGTAAAGCACAAAGGTATGTACTAAATAAAAACTAAAGAAGCATAGATACATTATGAATATCATATATAAAACACATATAAACATATTTTCCATCATAATGTTCTCCATGAGAAGGGGTGAAGAAAAAATGAACAATCAATGTTTTGTGAGGCAGTAGTTCGTCGTACACAGAAATAGTATGTTTGTTACCCATTAGATGGAAGTTTGTGTAAGTATAGGTTGAAATATTAACATAAAAACATTATAGTATATTGAGGATTATTTTTATTTTTATTTAACAACATAATCATAATATTTTATGGCTTTTATAATGGAAATTATATAAATAAACTATAGAGAAGACGTTACATCTTAATTGGGTAACTTCTTTTGGTTTATACCAAAAGTATTCATTGAAAATATTTATGACCAAAAGGATTATTCTAGATATAGGGGAGATATGTTGGTAAAATATTTGGGCATTTATTGGACAATATTAGTAGGTTTTAGAGTTGTTAAAAAGTGGGATAGGCGGTGGCCTTCTATAGGTAATGAAAAGGACTCACTTGGAATTTTTGGAAACAAGTTAGGTATACGCATGTTCTTACCTAATGAAAAGTCATAAAAACCCATAGAAACTAAATAATTAAAGTTATATGGTTTATATATGGCCATAAAATGGGTTTAGTACAAGTTTAGAGGTCATTTGGGCCCCTATGATTAAGGTTTAGTCCCTAATTAAGCTTAATTTGACTTTAATCGCTATGATTAATTTTAATCACTTTTACTAATCTTTTTAGTAAAAAATTAACTTGGTATTATTAGACTATAAATTTTATACTGATAAAAATTATTAATTTTGGATTTTATAAATTAAAATCATATAAGTGGGAAAATTAATATTAATGATAATCTCACAAATGGAATAATTAACTGGTTTTTGTAGAAAAAATATTCAAAATATTTTTAAGCTTTTATATTAAATTTCAATGTGAAATTGATTATAATAAAATATAATATATTAATAGATATATAATTGACCTAATATTACTTTATGACAATTTTAAATATAATTTACCAGAAATATTTATTTAAATTAGAAGACAATTTTAAATTAAAACATAGTATTTTCACTATTCATCAAAAAAATGATGTTTCTCAGAAAAATCCAAAAAAGTAACCCTAAGATATTTTTGATATTATAAATTAAAAAATTAATTTTATTTTGTCAAATTAAATTCATAAATGTATCAAAATTAATATTTAAAATAGGTTGGGCATTAAAAGGTGGTAAAAATGCCTTAATAAAAATATAGCATTTTATGTGTAATATTAGGTATGTTCTTATCTTGTGGTTATAAAATCTATTGGATGAATATAAAAAATATTTTAT
The DNA here is from genome assembly GCA_963277665.1 of Viscum album. Taxonomy (NCBI): domain Eukaryota; kingdom Viridiplantae; phylum Streptophyta; class Magnoliopsida; order Santalales; family Viscaceae; genus Viscum; species Viscum album. Next base: position 1,111,129,851 of record OY728137.1, read on the forward strand.
TGAATATAATATATATATATATATATATTTCATTAAAATCATTAACTAATTGTAATTATTTATGTTTATTAAGATAAAACCCATTTGTACGCATAAAAATAATAATATTTCTTTTCATATCCAATTGGTTATTATTTTAATTTTCCATTAATTGGTAACCCATGAATTAATTTTTTGTTTATATAAACCATATATTTTTATAATATAGTTAAAAATATTAAAAATACATAGTTTATATCTTATTAAACTAAATAATAAAATTTTAATAATATATTATTGTTCGGTAAAACTCGGTCTTACATATATTGCAAGCTATCAAGGAAGATATCTCTTGCGTGTAACACAAGATAACTCGATGTGGTGTGCATTAACTAATATAGAATATATCAAATGTATTTAAAATACTAAAAATATTTGAAGGTATTAGGTTATTATATTTCCTTACATGCTTGGTGTCACGTGTCATATACGCTATCAAATACAATATTCATACTCTATAATATCAGGGTATTACATTATCCACACCTTAATTAAATTACCTCCTCAAAAGTTAAACTTGATCTCAGTAATCTAGGTATTGAAAATAAATAATTTTTAAAATACCTATATCGTAAAATGGTTAATATATCACCTTCATAATAAGATATAAAAGGAAAGTACAATGGTCACGTAACTAGGTTCCCTAGTTGGAGAACATTAGTGGGAAATGGAAACCTAGATATAATGGAAAAATATAACAATCAAGTTTTGAGGGAGAGTGATAGTTATCATGTTTAGCTGAAAGTTCTAGACCACAAAACCATAATCCAGAGGTATGAATAAAGGCCATTGATATCACAAAAAATGATTATAATAGGACAAAATTAGTTTTAAAAAACCTTTTTATAGTTAAATATTTCTTTCACTACATAAGAATATAAGTAAATATACGTTTCTATACACATAATCCATTCCTTTAATTATGGCTTGAACTATTTATACTTCATCTCTTAGAACATGATTCAAAATATGGTGAAGTAATATATTACCCCCTAATATCTCATCATCTTAAACCATTTTATAAATGGTTAACTTTTCTAAAAAATTATGATCCAACACTTTATAAAGAATATCACTAAGTTTCCAAGATGAATTAACCTTTATCCTATAATAAACATGAAGCAGCTCTAAAGTTTCATATTCCAAACATGTGAATAACTTCATTGTGTATCCTCTCGAAATATGGTAACAACATGAATTACCATAAAACCTTAATGGAAACATGAATTCTTCCTTATCCCTTAAGTAAGACACATGTAATTAGATATATTCCTTATATAAAAAAGTGTTGTAAACTCCATTAATGATAAAATATACCACTTGTCGATAAGTTATTAATTGGTTCAGAGGTAGTCATCACTTATCTAAATAAATCATTTCTTCATCAATATCTTAACATCAGGAACATATTAAGAGTTTTTCTTCCCTCAATAATTATTTTTTCAAAATCTTTAACTTTATACTGAATAAATTTTTTTGGTACCATTAAATATACTATCTAAAATCCTTAACGGAAAAAATACCGTATAATCCTTACATATTTTATAAATCATATGATGTGAACATCATAAATAAAATAGTTTTTCAACATATTTTTTAAATTCACAATCAAATGTAATTTAATCATTCCACATTGGTTGTGTCAATAACATATTCTTGACCTTGATCCCTTAGCTTATTTATGGGTATTTTACATTTAGACTTGGGACATTAATTTTTATAATTTCCCATCTCCTTGCAGTTGTATCATTGAACATCATTGATAATATTTTTACCCCTTTATTCTTTTTATGGTGACCCTTTTCTCCACACTTATAAAAAAGTCACTATCCTTTCTAGAATTTACCTAGGTGATTATTTTCACATTAATATAAATTTAGAAAATTATTATTTCAATTCATCATCCTTGACTCGTTACCTTTTTCATGGTGTTTATATGTCCTCTTATTCTCTTGGATTCCCTTGAGTTCATAGGTATTGATGAATTATTTCTCTATATTGATAGAACATAACATTATTTCATTATATGAAAAAATTTTAAGGCACAAGTTCCCTTTGGATTCATAGATTAATTCCTTCAAAGAAATTATCAATACTACATTATGTGTTGCGTATATTATATGTAACATATCTGGATGACCTTGTAAAGTTAGCTTAATAATCCACAACACTATCTTCTTCCTTTTTCTTTAAGCTATAAATAATTCGCTTCAACTCAATTTAATGATCATGGGGGAAGAATTTATTGAGTAATGTATCCTTAATTTATATCAATTCCATGATTTCTAATTATTCTTCCTCCTATGTATTATAGTTAATGTACCACCATTGATATGCATGAATTTGGAGAAAATAGACCACAAGTGTATGCTTTCCTTTTCACTACATTCCAATGCCGTAAATATCTTCTCTATAGACTTAATCCATTGCTCAACTACAATTGTATTAGTAGTTCCACTAAACAGTTGGGGATTCTATCATATAAATCGATTCATCATAGGATATTCTCTCCTCGGAATCAGTTTCCCCGTTAGGGAATGGTTATTCATCATAACCTGACAATGTTTTCCCAATATATCCCTAAATTTATCAGTTCAAATACCAAATACATTGACTTCCTAAGTAGGTAAATTTCTATATTGTCTATGAGTGTTGACACACTTATTCGTTCAAAGATCCATTTCTAGAAAATGAAATATACTAGATTATCTCATAAAATTATAAACTTTCTATAACTATAAATACTGTATAACACATAACTTAAATTTATGCATCACGAATCCTAGAATCATAACCCTCAGTTACTTAAAAAAACATACTTTTAAATCCTTCATAATGGTAGGTAACAAAGATGTAACCTGTCACAATAATATTCCATGGGAGTGTCAAACCTGGTGTACATTAAGGCCCTTTTTCATGTATCAGGTAACCCTGAGTTAGACCCGGAACACCTTTTCATAGTTATTACTCCTATTAACATCTTTGATAGAACCAGGTCCACTTTTTGTATCCAGATAGGGATATATTGTGAGTAATAGCAACATAATATATACCATAACATAATTTTAGGATGTTCTACTATACTCATCATCAAATTATTTCTTAGGGTAATGCTACCTAATCTATGTTTTCTAATTCTATCTTCCAAGGTTATTTCTAAAATTACATTGATACCAATTGAAATGACCCAACCCTAGAAGCCTGAAGCTGGTGCATTATTTTATTCCATTGGAATTATTAAAGGAAATCAAATAAAAAGGGAGAGTTCAGTTTATATGTATTAGAAATTCATATTACATACATGATTTCCATAATACATTGGAAAATAGGAAATAAAAACATGATAAATAATAAAATTAAATAAATGGAATCCTTGAATTCTTATCCAAATATTTCATCTTCCTAACATTGGAAAAGAAACATAATAAGGGTGAGATCAGATTCTTTGTAAGGGTAATTAAAGAGTAAAAATAATGAATAAATAGAAATAAATTAACATGTAAGGCTAAGTAATCGATAACAAATGCCATTCAAAAAACCAGATAAGGCAATATCAATATGGAAAGGTAAGAAACTGAAACTGATACTATCTAAATCAATAAACTGAGAATGAAATGTACCCATAGATATGTCAATGAAAAATATAATGGATGAATAAAAATTGAATATAAATATGTGAAATTTTTTATTTTATAGATTTCAGGTCTATGGAACATTAAAACCTACTACCATCACAACCTTTTACTAGATAGTTTAAAACTACCGATAGAAACCCGTTTAATTTGGACAACTAATTTGTCTTAGGAGAACCTATTGATGCATTGAGGAGCTATATAATGTTCAGTCTCCACCCTTCATTGACATAATGAAACATTAATCATATTGAATAATAAAAACAACTTATATGACTTATCAAATAATAGTATTGAATGGGAAATATTTATTTTATCAATAATTCCCCAATTAATTAAATAACTATCAATGTAAACACTGTGTGAGAAATTGTATATGGTTTAGGAAATACAAATATGAATTCTATGATAATATTTATATTCAATTAAATTTATAATTAATAATGACTAACATAATTTTATTTCTTCAAAATAAAGTAAAAAAACAAAATTAAGTGAGATTGTAAAGATAATCATTAAGAACATTATTGAGGATTATAGTCTTTAAGCCTTCCAAAGTTTCCCATACCACTTTGGAAAGTTTAAATCATAATTCAAAAAAAGGTATGGAATTAAATTAAACATATAATATCTTTATAATACTGAAATTCATTATATAACTTGAAAAGGTATTGTATTCAACAAACAAAAGTGAATTTACACATTAAAATAATTAAGTCTCAATGAAATGTAAATTGAGATGAAATTCCCATACATATGAATTGAAATGTTCAAAAGTAATAACCATCAAATTAAGCATATAAATACCCTGAACATAACATAATTAATGATAACATATAAAAAGGTGAAGTAGGTACACTATACAAAATAAGTATGTGGTGAATATGACATTTATCTCACAGATGTAGAAAGTGAGATTGAAATACATTACCATATCCTTAATTTTGTTTTTTTGTATTTATCCTCCTGTATAGTGGTTTAAAATATGTTACTAAATAATATTATATATTCATTACATATGTATTTATAATAGTCTATAATATTTAGAGATTACAAATTAAGTGCACCGTTCATGGAGATGGTAGGTCATACGTACGCATGAATGCTACTTTTATTTCTCTATTGTATTAAAATAATGAAAGATAACATATATATATATGTATAATAATTATATTAGAATATATATTTTATATATTTTTATTCAAAACATCCTTTATAATTTATATTTATATCATAAATGAGTCATGTCTCTTTGAGGGGGAAGTAGTCCACACTTCCTCAAACAAAATTGTCATATTTACACACGATGGAAAGAATAAAGGTATTTACTAAATAAAAATTTAAAAAAATAAAGTAATTATATATATCATATGTAATACACATATAAAAAATTTTCCATCATAATATCCACAATGAGTGGTGGTAAGAGAAAAATTAATATTCATTGTTTCGTGAGGTAGTAGTTCTTCGTACAAAGAAACAGTATGTTTGTTACCCATTAGAGGGAAGTGTGTGTAAGTGTAGGTATAAATATTTATATAAAAACATGATAATATTTTTAGGATATTTTTATTATTATTTAATCATAGAATAATAAGATATTAGGGGTTTGATAATGTAAATGAAACAAAGAAACTAGAGAGAATGTGTTACCTCTTAATCGGGTAACTTATTTTGGTTCATACCAAATGGCTTCCTTGGAATGCATATACCCAATGAAATTTTTATAGATATAGCGGAGGTATGTTGGGAGACCATTTGGGTAGGTATTGTCCAAAACTAATAAGTTTTAGTGGGGTGAAGATATGGGAGAGGATGTGGCCTTTAAAATGGAAAAAAGGACTCGCTTGGAATTTTTGGAAAGAAGATAAATATACACTTGTTATTGCCTAAAAAAGTCAAAAATAACTATAAATACTCAATAATTTAAGGTTTATGGTCTATATATTTACATACAATTGGTTTTGGACAATTGCATAGGTAATTTGGGTCGCTAATATTAAAGTTTAGTCCCTAGTTATCCTTATTTCACTACTGGAAAAACTACATATACCCACGGTTTTGGGAACTCTGGGGCTGAGAGGCGTCGCAATAGGGGTCATAGCCTATACCCATGGTTTGGAAAAACTGTGGGTATAGAGGTGTCACAACATGGAACACTGGTGTAGAGTTGTAACAACACTACCCCCACGGTTTGAAAACCGTGGGGATTTATATTAAAAAATAATGGGCAGCGGGATTCGAATACGGGACGCGCCAGACGCTGGCCACCGTCTCTGACCAACTGAGCCATTGCAATGTTCAATATATATATATATATATATATATATATATATTTATATAAATATATTAATATAGGTTCTTATCCAAAAAAATATGATGGCGGGAATCGATCACGCGACCGGTGCATGGACGATATGTCGCCTGACCAAATGAGCTATCATACTTTGTTAACATAATTATAAATCTGTTTACTTATATTATTTAAACTCATTTAAAATAAAAAATAAATTCACCAAGATTCAAACAACATACCATTTTAAACAAGATTGATGGCCTGACCAACCGACCTACATATACTAGTTGTATCTATATTTGTATCATTGAAGGTATACCCACGGTTTTCTAAAACTGTGGGTATACGTCTTCAAAAAAACCCCAATACTCACGGTTTCGAAAAACCGTGGGTATAGGTCTTCTGAAAAAACTCTATCCCTATAGTTTGGCCAAAACCGTGGGTATACTTCTTGAAAAAAAACAATTATACCCATGGTTTGGCAAAACTGTGGCTATTGGTCATTATAAATAATCTATATCCACGGTTTTGTCCAAAACCATGGGTATAGGTTATTATATTGTACCTATACCCAGGCTTTTATAAAACCGTGGGAATAGGGGTACCCTATACCCACATTTGTTTGAAAAACCGTGGGTATAGGCCCATTTTCCAGTAGTTTTTTGACCTTAATCATTGTGATTAATTTTATTCACTTTTAATAATATTTTTGGTAAAAAGTTAACATGGAATTATTTGAACCTAAATATTATACTAATTAAAATGGTTTATGTAGGATTTTATAAATTCAAATCATCGAATCTAGAAAATTAAGATTAATGATAATCTTGATGACAGACGAATGAACTGGTTTTCTTTATAAAAATATTCAAAAGATTATTATGTTTTTATATTCAATTTCAATGTGAAATTGATTTCAGTAAAATAAATTATATTAATAGATGTTTAATGTATATAATATGATATTATAACAATTTAAAATATAATTTATCATTAATAATTAATTAATTAAACAAATAGTTTTTAACTAAAACGTGGTATTTTCACAATTCATCAAAAAATGATGTTTCTCAGAAAAATCCCAAAAAATAACCCAAATTTTTTTTTGATATTATGATTTCAAAAATAAAGTTTATTTTATCAAATTAAATTCATAAATTTATAGAAATAAAGATTTAAAATATGTTCTCTATTAAAAAGGTGATAAAAATACCTTAATAAAAATATATTATTTTATGTGTAATATTGGGTATATTCTTCTATTATGCCTATTAAATCTATTGGATGAATATAAAAAAATTATTGAATAGCATATATATATATTATTATTATTCAAATCATTAACTAATTTTAATTAGCTATGTTTATTAAAATAAAACCCCTTTGGAAGCATAAAAATAATAATATTTACTTTCATATCCTATTTGTTATTATATTCATTTTTCATTAATTGGTAACCCATGAATTAATTTTATATTTATATAAACTGTAATTTTTCATAATATGGTTAATACTATTCCAAAAAATAGTTTATATCTTATTATATTAAATAATAATATTTAATAATATATTTGTGTTTGGTTAAACTTGGTCTTGAATGTAACGCAAGCTATCGAGGAAGGTCTCTCTTACGTGTAAGGAAAGCTAACAAGGTGGGGGATACATTAAAAAATATAGAATTAATAAAATAAATTTAAAACATTAGATATATTTTATGGAAAGAGGGTATTATATTTCCTTACGTTCTTTGTGTCGGGTGTCATACATGCTATCGAATAAAATATTCATACTCAAGAATTTTCAGGTGTTACAAGTAACATAAGAAGGGGTGAGCTCAAAAAATCAATAAGGAAAAATATATAATTCAGGAAATTATTGTATTAACATGGAATAAAAATTATGTTAGGAATAATTTATTCAAATTATTACATAATTAACTATAACCAAGATCATAATATATCCATGGGTAGAAATGAAGATAAATAGATCACATGGATAAAAATAATTGATTTCATGGTGACTAGATGCGTAATTTTGGACATTTTGATTTTTTCATCAAGGAATCATCCAAAACATAATTATGGTTGTCAAATCTAAATCCAACACATCATTATTTTCATTAATATTCAAGTCAATATATCATGATAAATTAATAATTCATACACCAAATACCCAAACATGTTTGTCCCATGGGTGCGACTGATACATCGTTGGGCTGTATAATTATGGGCTGCATCCGTCACATCTTTAAGTCCAATGAATTAACCATATGAGAAAATAATTAAAAAAAAAATAGTTAAATTTCCCAATAATAATCCATATTGAAACTATAATAAATAAAAGACCAATACTTTCCCATATTTTAATAAAAGCAATAACATTATCATAACTCATCCGGAGAAAAAAGGTGAGTGGTTAAAAAATAAATGGAAAATGTCCCAATAAACAACCATATTGGAAAACTAATATAGGTAATGAAAATTATTTTACCCAATCCAATAAGAGGGATAAAATGACCATAACCCATCCAGGTAAATATTTTAATGGTTATAAAATACATAATTAACTTTTTAATAATCATCTATATTATAATAACAACATATAGAATACCAATACTTTTCCCCATGTCAATAAAATGGATAACATTATAATAATCCATATAGATAAATTAGGTGAATAGTTTTAAAAGAACTTATCCCTAGTGTAACAAAATTAACATAAAAGGATTTCAATATAGATGGAAAACACCCTTGGAAGAAGATTATTTCAAATAATACCACACAAAAAAGGATCAATAATTGGATTTTTTGATACCAAGAGTTAAATTACCAAAAAAATAAATAATATAAAAAATAGGGTATATCATGAACATAATTACCATTAGGGTAAATGTTTTTAATATTAAAAGAAAATTTTTTTGTGAAAATATAATAGATATTTTAGAAAACATTTTTTACGTTATCATAAAGACAAAGTTAGATGTCATTTTCAAAAATCATTTTTTTGAAAGGTGAAGTGAATCTATTGAAAACATATAAATTTAAAAATAATCTCTAATAATAGATACTTTAAAAATACAAAATGTTATCCAAGGAAATGTTCTCTATAAAACAAAATTTTTTATCATTTAAATAAAACCATTTTGATATTTTTAAAGCATATTTGTTAAAAAACCCACTTAATAAAAAGTGTTAGAACACTTAATTTCTAAAATAGTAGAAGGTAAATATAGTTCTCACCTGGTATAACATAAAATTAGGTTTAAAATTATAAAGGATATCATCAGTGGGAAATGAAAATATGGACAAGTAGGGGAAACTGTCACTAAAGAGGATGTGAATGTTTCTTAAAAATTATATACATTATAAGAAGATATTCATCAAGTAAAATATTTAATATAAAAATTAATTTACCAAATAGGTAATTATAATGTAAAATAAAATAAAATACAATTGTGGTAGTACATAAAGATGTAAATTTAATGTTCATGGTGAAACATTATAACTCATATAAAGTAGAATTGATTTACCAATATCCCTTTGTGAAACATATCCATGAGGAAAAAAATATTTGAATAGGGTATTATTTTTTAGAAATGAAAATAGTGATAGATAAAAATTATTAAAATCAAAGGGTATAATGAAACCATCTTATATGACACAATCTTCAAAGAATGATCATAACTCAATGAATAAAAATTGAGTTACTAAAAATTCTTACAACTCGGGTGACACAAAATAAAATTTAAGTAAATAATTTTATTTGGATTAGTATATCTTCATAATTATATGGAAATAAATTAAAGAATATTAATGGGATTATAAATCTATATAACACCATAAAAATGAAAATATGTTTCTCAAAATATATTTTTCCTTAAATTATTAGAATCAAGACCATGAAAACCCTTACAACCTTAGAAACTTTCAAGTTAAACCCCCTTGAAGGATATGATTTAAAATGAAAAAATAAGTACCATGAATAATGAGATGATCATGGTAAAAAATATTAAAGGGGCAGTATATAAACCCTTAAAACTAAAACCTGGTGTATAATAAGATGTATGTCTCAAGGAATTGATATTATAGAAATGAAACCCTTACCTGGTTCATGGTACAAAATGTGAATGTGATTAAATTCATAAATAATAATATTAAGTTTATTCGATACATTATTAGGAACCTTATTAAAATATATTTCATTTAATATAAACCATTTATTATCATATTACATTTATTTATTATATATTGTTTTCTTAGTTTTGAATGAAAGATGAATTAGTGTAGTCTTATTTTAGGGATTTTACTGATCAACAATAATATGTTAATAATTAGTTAAATAATTAATATGACCATTAAAAACCAAAAATTAATCATTATTTTATTATTAAATTATAATAAAATCATTATTTAAGCTCTCATAGTCATTTATGATAAATTTTTATAGCATTGTTCAAGTTGGTGGTCAAACAAACCTAAAACATGGACAAACTATGTCTTGATGGGTATGTATGGTTAATGACATGTATAATATCAATATAACATAATAATAATTATATTATTAATATTAATTTAATTTTTTGATTCATATTTTTAGTGGTTTTTAGAAATAATGATAATAAAAAAATATAAAAATATTACTTTATGGAGGCAGTTGTCTGTACGATGGATGATTAACATTCTGTTATTTTTATAAGTGGATAGAAAGGGGTAAAAAATGGTTTTAACATTAATATAATAAAACTTTAGTATAATAATTATATTTATTTAATTATATAACTATGTTTATAATATTTTTGGCATATAAAGATTAAGAAGGAATGATAAAGAGTAAGTAATACTTTCTTTGGTACCTTGAACATTAACTTAAATGATACCTTAAAAATAAAGGGTTTGTGATAAGTTATTGGGAGAAAAGGAATATAATATTAAAAGATAATTTTCGTAGTATTAATATGAAAAATTTACAATAATTAATATTAAGTAATGGGTATGACATGATGGGGTGGAAGTGTCCCCTTTCATAAGTGAAAGAAAGTGAAATTTTTTTAATACCTCTTTTCTTTTCAAAGATATCATTACACTTTTCAATGGTAAAATAATTAAAAAGTTATAAAAATAGATTTTACAGTATCGTATGGTTGATTATTTATAATAAAATAATTTTCACACATGTTTTAAACATGTTTCAGACCTTTTAACAATTAATTATTACATTTACCATTTTGGTTTTATCCTAGTAACTAGTTTTTACCCTAGTGGTTTATATGTTATTAAAAATATAAGTTAACAATTATAACCAAATTTTTATTTTATAAAAATAAATTAAGGGTCAATATATTCTAAATAAATTTATATATTTAGAAAAAATATTGAAAATAAATCCTTTTATATATAGAAAAACATTTTTTGTTGAAAAATAGAGTTTTAAATTTTATGAGTTTTTAATATTATTTAGAATTGGTTACCAATTAAATTTGTGTTAATATAAATATTTTTTTTAAATAATATTAGAGTCATAATTTAAAATGGATAAATTTAATTTATTAGATAAAAATTACCTATTATTAATAATATAAATCATTGAAAATACAAATTTTATCATCATTAGGGCCATTAACATTAATCTTATAAATCATACTTTTATTCCCAAAAATTAAATTAACCTTATCAAATAATATGATCATATTGTTATAAAATATGAAATACAATTTTTCATATTTAATTCATACATGTGATTAAAATTATTTTTTAATATAATATAATAAAAACAGTTTTTTATAATAATATATTTCTTCTGTTTCCAAAAATGATATACATGGGTTTTATAGGAAACATAGAAATTTTAAATGGTTTATATTAATTATATATATATTAATATAATTTTTTCCAAAATATTTAATTCATTATTGTGTTATGATAATATCATAAAAGTGTTTTTTAACAAAATTATTAATTTTTTCACTATTCACATAAAACCCAATTACTTCATAAAAATTATCAAAATCCATCTTAATATAATATTTTTATTATAAATCCAAAAATTCTATTCATTTTTTCAAATGAAATTTCTAAAAATTAAAAAAAAAATTAAATAAAATCCTAAAACATAATGAAAAACTAATTTTATTGGAAAATGTCATCTTCAAATGTTAACTATTTTTATTATTATTCACTATCATTGTTTAAATAAATTATTGATAAAAAATTATTAATAAAAATCATAATTTATCTTCATCAATAAAACATTTCTTGAAATATAAATGCACATTGCATCAAAAGGCAATTTTTAGCAAAATAATTCTCTCAACAATAAGAGAGCTTTTTATACATTTTACATAAACTAATAAAATTTAATAAATATTTTAAGTATAGTTTATTTTATTCATAAATATATTCATAAATATGTTACTATTATTCATTCTTGATAATTTAATGGAAATATTTAAATAGTTATACTTAAATATTTATATTTTATCAAAATATATTGCAGTTTCATTTATGTTTGGTCTTGAATATAAAAAAATAAGTCTAAAAAATTGACTTATTTAAAGGTAATCATATATTAAAATTTGAGAGTATTAAACTCTACCCCCTTAAATAAATTATTTCATTATTATTTTAATTATTATTCACTAATTAAAATAGGTGATAAAATTCTTTACATATCCATAATTCTGGATATAACTTCTAGTATGACATCTACCTTATTCTCTTAGGCTATACAAAGATACATGTATTTCCTAAACTAACATTAATCATTCATAAATTTTTGTTACTGTTTATATATATACCATAATCATATATTCTCTATTATATAAATTTCCCAAAACCATTTGAATCTCCAAGACATTAAACCATATAGAAATCATATAATATTTCAAAAAGTAAATCATATCTTCAACGACTAGTTTATAATTCACAAAATACTATATATATATATATATCATGATCCCAATAGTTCTATAATATTCACATAAAATATCATGGATAACCTTGTCATTAAATTGGCAATAAATTCTATGCCTATAAACTCTATCTAAATCACTTTTATCAAAATCATTCAACCCTTTATTACTTCCACATAAATAATATGTTAAACATAAGAGTTATCTATATCTCAATAAATATTATTATTATTAAATATATGGTTATTTAAAAACCCATTCAATGATATTTATTTTGAGGGGATAATGTTTCAGAAGGTACCAAATCAGTAAGACCATTTTGTCTCAATTTTCCTTCATTGAGAAACATATTTTGTTATAACCCCATTTTTTTTCAAGGTGTATGTACTTCCATTTGAAATATAATATCAATAATATCCTTATTTTTATTATATTTTATGCTTCATTTAATTTCATTTTCTTACATGGGGAGTATGATTCAATGTTACCAAGTGGTAAGAGTCTATTGAAATAATCTCATCATTTATCAAGATTGTTTATGATTATGATTTAATTAAAGATATATTATGATACATATCTCAAGAACTATAAAAAAAATTACCATAGGTTTATTAATGTTATATCCAAGTAATGGTTCAATTTTTCCACTTTTTGGTACATAATATGGTAAAGAAATGGTTTTAAAAAAAGTCTGAATTTACCTCTCTTCAGTCGTAAATCTGTGTTCTGTCAAAACCATGTTTACTAAAAGGTTTCCAAAAATATTATACTACTATTATATGATATTTAAAATACATTTTCCCCATGTTTTACCTTCTAGAAAAGATTTTATTTAAAAAAATTAATCTTCTTATCATTTTCAGGTTAAGGCACTTTTATATCCTTTTTAGGGTACAAAAGGAATGTAAACATGTATTGATTTACCCACCATCATGACCAAAATTTCTTTGTAGCTTCCTTTACAAGATTTAAAATTTATTATTTTTATAATAAAAGTCATTCCTAATATTTCATAAATTGATTGTTTTACTTTTATTTAAAAAAATATTTTCAAAAATGTTTTACGGTTTAAAAAATTATTTTATGAACTTTTATGCTCCCTTTATATGTTGTCAAAGTATTTTTAAATAAAAAGGTTATAATTTTTTTCAATATTATTTAATAAGTTTTAATGTAAAAATGATTTCAATGTTTTTTAGGATTTTTATGCCTTTTTTATAAGTCTTCAAAGTATTTACAATCAAATTGTTTTCGAAAAAATTTCAATCATTTATTATAATTTCTCAATAAGTTTCGAAAGGAAAAGGTTTTAAAAATGATTTCAATGATTGCATTATAATTTATCATGTTTATTTTCATGAAAATGGTTACTAAAAGGTTTTATGTTTTAAAATTAATTTCCTAAATAAGATAGGTTATTCTCCTAATGAAATGTTTTTAAAATATCTTTGAAAATTATTTCCCATATAAGATGACATATGTTGGTGTTACCCATGCCTTTATGGGGGAATGATTCAATGTTATAATTCATATTATTTATCTAAATGTTTTATGTATTTTTTTCCTGATTTTTATCAAACCCATTTCTCTTACATGGGTTATATTCTTTTGAAACTTGTTTATTTTTATGATTTATGTTTTTTATGAAATGACTAGAAAACCCATATCTTTTTTCATAGGTTATGATATGATTACATGTTTATGATACCCAGTTGAATTCATGGGTTATGATATTATTGTTTATGATTTTGTGAACATGTGTGTATGATTTCATTGTAAAATGTGTGGGTCCTATATCTCCCTCCAATTCATTGGGTAAATATTTAACACCCTAATATTTCATTGTATGTTATCTCTTCAAAGAAATTCCATAACTTTCATTACACGCAACACTGAGTTCGAGTGCACTGTGACTTACCAAACTACCCGTTCAAAAAGAAGTTATGAGTATTATTAACTAAATTTTGAATTTTATATACTCCATATAATTTTAGAATCGATATTATGTGTTTCTTAGACATAATATAATAACAAATTTATTTTTTTCAGACAAAAGATGTAATTTTCAAAAAATGCAATTTTACCGCCTTTTAATGGAGAACCTTTTTTAAAACCAATATTTGACACTCTTATATATTAAATTTAATTAAATTAATGTATTATTTAGAATCAGGACATAAAAATTTAGTTTGTATAATTTTTTGGTACTTTTCTGATAACTTTCATATTTTTATGAATAGTGAAAAATAGTAAATTTTAATTAAAAACAACTTTTTTAATCGAAATAATTTATATTGTTAAATTATAAATTTTCATAGTTCTAAAAAATAATTAGATTATATTTTTATCATTTAATATAATTTTGGTCATTGGATGTAATTTTACATTTAAACTAGACATAAACAAGTGTCAACCATTTGATAGTTATTATTTCTTAAAAACACACTTTTTTGTTTTGACAATAGCAATTAATTTTAAATTAATTTTCTGCTAGTTATGTGTTTTGAATTTTGAAAAATAAATTAAATTTTTGGAATTAAGAGGTCTAAATTGTGTAAATATGTTACTTTTATTTTTATACATTATGAATATTTACTTCAGGAAATATTTTATTTAGCATGGTTAAAAGGTAAATCTGGTAAATAAGGGTAATAAAATATTAAAATAATAATATTAAATTACCATTAAAATGTGTCTTATTCCTATTTTTTGATACATGTCCGGCCATGGTCATCCTTGGGTTGATTTGGGGACCCCATAGTGCCACTTGAGAGTGATAATGACACTTTATATTAATTTATTTAAAGTAAAGACAAAAATGACATAAACATATATATTTTTGTAAAATATTTTTTACAAGGGGTTATATAAGTTATTTTTTTGACTATAAATATTCATTTAAAATATAAATATATTTCCTACATCATATTATTTTTTATTATAATTTTTAGAGATCAATTAAATAAAATTATTTATGACACAATAATGATGCAATGTTTACCTCATTAAAGAATGATTTAAATAAATAAGATTATAAAAACTAAAAAAATATCAAAAACCTATCCAATTATTATTGGATGATTTAATTTCGAACATGAGTCATCTTATCTTCTACTTTAATTAGTTTTGGATATTTAGAAACCGAAAATAATTATATAATAAAGTAATATTTTCAAAAATTCCTAAAGAGCCCCTCCTCCACCTTATAAAAATCCCTCACCTCTAACCCATTTTTCACACCTCTAAAGCCCCTTGTATCATCCAAACTCTACCCAATTAAGCTTCATACATCCCTATATTCATCTTTTAAGTCTTAACTTAGGCATAAGGTACTTCATGGAAGCGTTTTGGTTCCATCTAAAGGGACTTTCCCAATTTCCAGGTAACATATCCACTTAAGTTATTTAATTTATTTTACTTCTCCAACCCCCTAAACTAACATTATTACTTTATTTGATAACAACAATATTATCCTAAATATACTAGGTTGTTTTTATGAGAATTATTTTAAGTACACTTACACAAAACTCCATCTAATGGGTATAGAACATAATGTTTCTGTGGATGGCTAACTACTGCCTCACGAAACGATGATTGTTCAATATTCTACTACCACCTCCTATAGTGGCCATTAAAATGGCACTATAATTATATATTATATTTATTTTAACAATAAGATCATTTAATTCTCTTTTATAGAATAATTTTTTTCTTTTCATGTTGTATATATACGATAATATCATTTGAGGTAGTGCGGACTACTGCCCCCTCAAAGTGACATGATTCGTTCATACCATACATGGAACATATAAGGGATGGTGGTAATGAACATACATAAAATATGTAAAATATTATATTAGAGTGTAATAATAATATACTTATTTATCATTTGGTTTTCTTTCCTTACAAAATAAAAAAAAAGGAATTAGCCTTTATGCATACGTAGGGACTACCATCTCCACAAACACGATGAGATTCATTCCCCATTAAAAACATTCAAGAATAATTTTTATTTGATTATAAAAATAATATTTAATAACATAATATCATTCTAGATATGAATCAAAAACATCTTATCTATAACAAACATGACTTACGTAACACCACATATATAGGAAAATGAATCAGTTAACACCCAAAACAATGATACTACTAAAATTTTATTAACAAAGAAATATTAAAAGATCATATATGATATCATATTTATGTCTGTAGTTCTTTTATAATTTAATTACAATGATTTATCTATTATACATGTGGTGAATGTACACTCGATCAAGGAAAAGTACAAGGTAAGGGTTAATTTCTCATTCTCATTATTATCTGAGATTGTTTATATGTAAGTATTTACTGAGAAATATTTATAATCCATGCCTATGTTTCATAAAATAATTTTCAAAGGATTATTCTAAAGGGACACTTTAACAAAAACATCATTTTAAATGTTTTAAATATTTATTCTTCTAAACCGTTCTCATTAATGTCCATGTTTTCAAAAATGGTTTTAAGGATTTATTTATATGAACATGATTGTTTTAAAATGTTAATTCCTTTCAAAATTTTCAAATTGTTATGGGAAAATTTGATTAAAATTTATCATTTAAATGAATTCCTTTATAAATTGGTAACTTTTAAATGACTTAACATAAAGGTATATTTCATTCATTGAGTTTTACTCATCATTTTCAACTATTTCAACATCCTTTACTGGATATTATTTTTGATTGAGGTTAATTTATTATAAAAAAATCTTCCATATTGTATTGTATGAGTTATGATATGATTGACTCTATATATTCTATTTTTATACCATTCATGGTTCGTGGTTAATTTATTAACATTTCTAATTCTAGTTTTAATAAGAATGTTTATTTTATGTTTCAACATTTTTATATGAGGAATGAATTGGACTTAGTAAGTGATATGTGGATCCCACTATAGCTCCTCGATGCATTGGTAGGTCTCAAGAGATAAACTAGTTTCTTGGCACAAGGCCTTGACAAAATTTTATTTGTAGTCTTGGCACAAGGCCTTGAATATGTGGTTATGATGTCTGGCATTATGCATTCCATCATTATGAAATTATCTATTGATATTACATGTGATTATTCCACTAGTAGAATATCCATGTGACTGAGTAAATGGAATTATTTGATTTATATTTTCCATATTATGCTGATGTTTAAGTTTAAAAGGCCTTTGTTTTATTTTTATACTTTTCCTTAAATGTTTATGCCTATTTATGATAGTTTTGGCTATATTATTATCCTCACTAAGCATTTGAGCTCACCACTTTCTTATGTTTTCTTATTCTGAGGATATGAAGAAGTAAATTATGATTAACTTGTAGGGATATGCAAAGGATTTTAGTGTGTTAAAAGGAGAAACAATGTATTTTTTTTCATTATTTCATGATGTAATATAAAACTTATGTATGCATCTAGTACTTCCAAGGCTACTAAACGGATCAGCCATTAGGGACATTATTCCTTGTATCATGCTAATGTTATGTAATAATGAACCGACTCTGAGTAACTGGGGTCAGGGTGTTATAGTTGGTATCATAGGAAGTTTAGTACAAACCTTGGAAACTAGATTTAGGTAAACTTTTATTAGAGCACTTTACCCTAAGATAGAATTTGAGTATTTGTATAGAATAACATCCAATAATTTTTGTAATGTATAGATTTTATGAGTATTCCAAGCAATACAACCCTGTCTACATATGAGTAGGTAGAGGAATCTCTAGAACAGATGTACTTAGGACTGAAAACTCTAACATGGAGTATTGGGCTTAACCTAAGGTATCTAGGTACATGAAAACGGTTCTTGCTTCACTCTTGGTTACGACACTCCCGGGGGATATTCATAGGATAATTGAAATTATATTTATAAATCATTATGAAGGATTTATGAGTATATAATTCCTCAAAGAAATTTTTTTATGATTATAGGTTATATCTATAAATATTTCAATTTAATTACAGTGCTTTTCAACATTATAATTACGTATTGAGAATCATAAAATAATCTAGTGTTTTCCATTGTTTACAAATGGTGCCCAGTAGAAGGAATGAGAACTCTGGCAATACGTATGATCCAAAGTGTAAGAAAGATCATATATTATCATCATGTGAAGATATAGTATCACGTGTTAATAAGATAAGTAACAAATTCTCTGAGTTCTATGGATTTTAATGGAATCTAGAGAAGAAAAGCATGGTTGAGAGAAAGATGGATAAAGGGAATATGGGAAATAAGGATTTTTCCATATGTGACAACTGTGGAAAAAATCACCTTGGTAAATGAATGAAGGGAATGGGAGTTTTTTATAATTGTGGAGAAAATGGACACCAAGTACGTGATTTCAATGGTAAGAGAATGGTTTCAAATATACAATGCTTCATATGCAAGGAGTTGGTACACTACGCAAATCAATGTCCTAATCATCAGAGTATACCGCAAATAATGATGTTGGATAATAATAAAGTTATGATTTTACCACAAATAAAGAGTAATGATAAGTTTTCTTATTTTGATATTAAATAATTGTGTCATTTGAGTGTTTTATTAATGGTTTACTGGTTATAATAATTATGGAGTATATAAGGATTGTATTGCAGTACTATTTCATTAAACATTTGAGATTGTGTGGTACCAAGAAAAGTGACTCAATAGCAAGTTAATATTTTTGGAAAATACATGGTTGAAGGAAAGATAAACTTTAATATGGTTCGGATACAGTGGTATTAATTTTGGAATAATAGATGATTGATTTGGATAAATTATATTGGATATTATTGACTACATTGAAACTAATTAATGGTTTTTTTATTCCATAATTGTTGGTGATTACAACATTTTTTGATTTTAGGAGTATATCCAATATTATATGATTTAAAGAAGGAATAATGAAGTACATACCTATTAAAATACGATTTTCTGGAAGTTTATTTTATTACTACATTTTAATAGAATACACAATAAAGGTATTCACATGTATATTATTTGACCTTCCTTATAAATTTTGGATTGTGAGTTCGGACAGAAGTATTGTGGATAAATCTAAAGGTTGAAATAGATTATGTTTGATATTGGATACTGTTGTTAAGGTTAAATCATTTCTTAAGATTATATTTGGATTGTCATAAAAAGGACAACCTAGAGGTCGGGCGACAACCCGTCGCGTCCGATAAGGCCGTAAGACTTGAACCCGTAACCGAAGGGAAACAAGGGTAATCGCCTACCACTGGATTATGTGATGTCCTAGTTTTTATAATGTAGTTTTTTTTAAAATAGTCTGACAAATGAATTATAAATTCTTTATTTTTCAAACCCTATACGATTAAGATAAATAGAATATTTTTGAATTATATTATCTTTTGGAGTGAAAGATGAGATTGTGGTAGGAATTAGTTGAAGGATGAAACTATAATTGTCAAGTATATATTTTTCCTCTTATTCTATGAATAAATTAATTCGTAAACTTTAGGGAATGTATCTTAAAATAAAAAATGTGTTATCCTAATACCTTATGTTTTTTTGAACTGATGATATTTTAAACCATCATAGATTGAAGGCTTTGAGGCCCTCAATTTTACACTTGTTTCTGATTGATGACCTCAATAACTCCCTATAAATATTTACGTTTTCCCTCTAATTATGTGTCTCTAATTTCCACCAATGTTCTCCTAATCGAGATCTTAATTTTGTGGTGACTTTTTCATTTCTCTTCACCTTTAATTAAGACTAAATTTCATTAACCCAATTTTCGATGTGGGTTTTCCACAAAGGTATTTATATATTTTTAACATTTTATTTTCAAATAAAAAATTTCAAATTGTGAGGAAACAATTTATTGAATGAATGGAGAATTTAACACCCCAAGATTTCATAGCACGTTATATCTTCAAAAAAATTCAATAACTTGTGTTACACGCAATATCGAGTTTAAGCGCACCACGACCTACCAAACAAGCTGTTCAAAAAGCGGTCATGAATAGTATTAACTGAATTTTAAATTTTAGATACAAAATATAATTTTATAATACATATTATGTGTTTCTTATACATAATATAACAACAAAATCATTTTTTCAGATAAAAGAAGTATTTTTCAAAAAATGAAATTTTACCGCCTTTTAATGGGGAACCTTTTTAAAAACCAATATTTAAAAAAAATTACATTAAATTTAATGAAATTAAAATATTCTTCAGAATTGGGACATAAAATTTTTATTTTGGATAAATTTTAGGTACTTTTATGATAACTTTCACATTTTGATGAATAGTGAAAATACTAAATTTTAATTAAAAACAACTTTTTTAATTGAAATAATTTATAGTCATAAATTATATATTTTAGTGGTTTTAAAGTATAATTAGCTGATATTTTTATCATTTAATATAATTTAGGTCATTGGATGTAATTTTATAATTAAACTGAACATAAACAAGTGTCAATCTTTTGATAGTTATTATTTCTTAAAAACTCACTTTTTATTTTGACAATGAGAATTAATTTTAAATTAATATCTTCCACTTATGTGTCTTGAATTTGGAAAATTGGATTCCATATTTGGAATCAGGGGGTCTGAATTTTGTAAATATGTAACCTTTATTTTCAAACATTATGAATATTTATTTCAGTAAATAGTTTATTTAACATGGTATAAGGGTAAATCTGGTAAATAAGGGTAAACAAATATTATTATAATAAATTTAAATTACGTTAAAATGTGTCATATTCATATTTATTGATATATTTATGACCATTTCAATCCTTGAGTCTATTTTGGGACCTCATGGAGCCACTTGAGAGTGATAATGACACTTTATATTAATTAATTTAAATTAATGAAAAAAATGACATAAAGATATATCTTTTATTAAAATATTTTTACAAGATTTATAAAAGTTATATTTTAGAATATAAATTTTAATTTGAAATCAAAAATTATTTCCTACATCATGGTATTTTTTTATAATTTTTAGACATCAAATAAATATAATTATTTATGACACAATAATGATGTAGTGTTTACCTCATTAAAGAATGATTTAAATAAACAAGATTATAAAAATTAAAACAATACCCAAAACATGTCCAATTGTTATTGAATGATTTTATTTCAAACACTAGTCATCTTATATTCAACTTTAATGAGTTTTGTACCTTTAGAAACCGAAAATCATTATATAATAAAACAATATTTTCAAACATTGCTAAGAGCCCCACCTCCCCCTTATAAAAATCCCTCACCTCTAACCCATTTCTCAAACCTATAAAGACCCTTATATCATCATAACTATGCCCATTTAATCTCCCTACATCCCTATATTCCTTTTAGAATCCTTATATTAGGCATAAGGTACTTCAATGATGCCTTTTGGTCCAATCCAAAGGGAGTTACTTGATTTAAAGGTAACATATCCTCTTAAGTCCTTTTCTTTTATTTTTTTTCTCCAACCCCTAAAATATCTTTATTCATTTATTTTATAACAACACTAGTATCCTAAATATACTAATTTATTAATGAGAAGTATTTTAACTACACTTACACACACATCCATTTAATTGGTATAGAACACAGTTTTTCTGTGGATGGTGAACTGCTGCCTCACGAAACGGTGATTTTTTAATCTTCTACTACCACCTCTTATAGTGGCCATTATGATGGAACTGTAATTATATATTATATTTATTTTATCTATAATATCATGTAATTATTATTTATCTCATACCTTTTTTATTTTCATGTTTTATATATACAATAATTTCATTTGAGGAAGTGCGGACTACCGCCATCTCAAAGTGATATGACTCGTTCATACCCTACATGGAACGCATAAAGGATTGTGTTAATGAACTTACATAACATATATAAAATATTTTATTATACTGGAATAATAATATACCTATGTATAGTTTGGTTTTCTTTCCTTTTAAAATAAGAAAAATGAAATGGAAGTAGCGTTCGTTCGTACGTATGAATTACTGTCTCCACGAATGCGATGAGATTTATTCCCCATTGTAACCATTCAAGAATAATTTTAATTTTATTATTAAAAATAACATTTAAGAACATAATATAATTCTGTATACGAATAAAATACATCTTATCCATAACAAACATGACTTATGTAACAAAACATATAAATGACAACGAATCCGTTAACACTCGAAATAATGATACTACTAAAATATTATTAACAAATCAATATTAAAAGATAATATATGATATAATATTTATGTATTTAGTTCTTGTATAATTTAATAACAATTATTTAACTATTATACAAAAGTTTAACATACCCTCAATCAAGGAAAAGTACAATGTAAGGGTTAATTTCTCAATCACATCATTATTTGAGATTGTTTATATGTAAGTATTTACTAGGACATATTTATCATCCATGTCCATGTTTTATAAAATAATTTTCAAAATAATTTTTTTAAGGGACTCTTTAACAAAAACATCATTTTAAA
This sequence comes from Viscum album, assembly GCA_963277665.1. Classification (NCBI taxonomy): domain Eukaryota; kingdom Viridiplantae; phylum Streptophyta; class Magnoliopsida; order Santalales; family Viscaceae; genus Viscum; species Viscum album. The sequence continues at coordinate 1,111,153,214 of OY728137.1, forward strand.
TTGTTTAAATATTTATTCTTCTAAACATTTCTCATTAATATCCATGTTTTCAAAAATGATTTTGAGGATTTATTTATGTGGACATGATTGTTTTTAAATGTTAATTACATTAAAAAATTTCAAAGTGGTATGGGACACTTTGATTAAAAATATCTTTCAAATGACTTCCTTTATAAATTGGTAACTTTTAAATTATTTCACAAATATGTATATTGCTCTCAAAGAGTTTTACTAATCATTTTCAACTATGTAAATCTACTTTACTGGATATTATTCTTAACTGAGATTAATTTATTATAATACAATATTACATATTTTATTGAATGAGTTATGATATGATTGACTGTGGATGTTCTATTTTTATACCATTCATGGTTTACGATTAATTTATTAACATTTCATATGATATTTTTAATACGAATGTTTTTGTTATGTTTCATCATTTTCATATGAGGAATGCATTGGACTTAGTAAGTGAAAGGTGGATCCTTCTATACTTCCTCAATGCGTCAGTAGGTCTCATGAGAGAAACTAGTGTCTTGGCACATGGACTTGACAAAATCTTATTTGTAGTCTTGGCACGAGGCCTTGACTATGTGGTTATGATGTTTGACATTATTCATTCCATCATTATGAAATTAGATATTGATATTACATGTGATTATTCAACTATTAGAATGTCAATGTGAATAAGTAAATGGAATAATTTGATTTATCTTTTCCATATTATGTTGATGTTTATGTTTTAAATGCTTTTTTTAGTTTTATACATTGCCTTAAATGTTTATGGTTATTTATGATAGTTTCTGCTATATGGTTATCCTTACTGAGCATCTGATCTCACCCCTTTCTTATGTATTATTTTTCCCAGGATATGAAGAAGTAAATTATGATTAAACTGTTGGGATAGTCCAAGGATATTATTGTGTTCAAAGGGGACACAATTTTTTTTCATTATTTCATAATGTAATATAAAACTTAGTAATATATATTGTACTTCCAATGCAACTAAACTGATCGGTCTTTCGGGACATGATTCCTTGTATCATGCCAATGTTATGTATTAATGAACCAACTCTGTGTAACTGGGGTCGCGACATTAAAAAATATTTATATCTCAATATATAGACTAAGATGGTCATGAGAGTGAACCTTGACTACTAAGACGGCCATGGGAGTGAACCCTGACTACCAAAATGATAAGGGAGTGAACCCATGCTACTAATATGACTATGAGAATAAACCATGACTACAGAGATGTTATGTGGAGGGAACCCATGAAACTAATATGGAATTGGTAGCAATGAATTTACTACTTTAGAAATCATTTTATATGTTTATGTGTTTCCAAAATTCCATGCCTTATTCCTATATTATGATTTCACGAATTATGTTCTTTAATTATATAATATTTATGTATTATGATCTACCAAGATTTATTCCATTATTAATGTTTTTGATCTTTGATATGTAGGGTGTGATCTTCTAATCTTATGATCATGTTCTCATACCCCTATGATACTGTTTATTCTTACATGTATCCCTTGTATTCCCTTACTGAGAATATGAGCTCACTACTTTTTATGTTTCCTTCCCCATGTTATGAAGATATATTTCTTGTATAACATGTCTAAGATGTGTTATAATCTTAGAGAAACTTGTGGGAGATTATGTAGCTCTATAATGTACCAATGTTTATGTTTCCATGTTTCAAAAGGCACTAAAATAATACGGTATTTGGGCATCTCTTTGTATAATATTGTAAGAATTCTGTAAAAGTGATGTAATATCTATATAAGTTAAGACTAATTCATTATAGGTGATATCATATATAAGTTTATTCAACATTTGAAAACCAGGATGAGAAACAATTAGCGTGATCCCTCGAAATATTTCTATGGATATGTCTTGGGATGTCTCTATGGATAAGTATAAGGATGAGTTAACATTTAGGAAAATGTATTGGAAATTTGGTCAAGGATAGAGTGATTGGATTCCAAGAAATAAATCATTTCCTCGAGACTACATGTATATGTGGCTATGAAATATATGTACTTAGGAATAAAAACTCTAACAAGTTGTCTCGTTCTTGACTTGGTGTAACTAGGTACATGAAAACAGGCCTTGATGCACACCTAGTTTAACACTCCTAGGGGATATGCTTTTGGAATTGAAAAACTCTTCATTAACAATCATTAATGATTTAAATAGAAGTTGGTAATGGATATCCTAGGATAAAACTGAGGTTTAATAGTTTAAATAATGTTCCATAATATATACATCCTATAAGTAATTATTTTTCATGATTATATGGTTTTCCACTATAATAAGTGTTTCTCACACTATGATTTCTAGTTTTAGTTAATAGAAGGAACCAAAAGGAAATTGGTTAATGTTGAATGTGATTAAAAAATTGTTGATGATAAGTAAAATTGGATGATAAATGTATTGAAGGATGTTGTGATCATGCTAGCTCAGTTTTTAAGAAACATGATCAACAAAGTGTACCATAACTGGCTCCAGGACTAACCAATATAGTGAATAAAGGAGTTAGACGATATTTCAGGTAATGTATACCATTGAAGAACTAATTTTTAGTTTTCTTTGTGTCAATAATGTGGAAATTATTACCTAAGTGAATGTTTTAGAGGAATAGAAATGTGTTTTGACTATGGAAAAGAATGACGCAAATCAAGTAATTGTAAAGAGAAAATAAAGGTTTTGGTTAATAAAATAGATGGTGATATTGGCCTCCCAAAGACATCTTAAAAGGAAAAATTATTTAAGTTTAGAATTAATGGCCATTATGAAAATTTATGTCCTAATTGGAAATCACATGAAGAGAATTAGCAAGGTGGTGTGAGTAATGGTTATATTGCTGGTGATGATGAGACTACAGATAAAATGTGAAAGGAAAGTGGTATTCAATAATAGGATGATGAGTCCTTCTTATGTATTTTGGATAAAGTGGAATAATCCATATTTTTATGTATTTGGAGTCAAAAATAATCTTATATGAATGATAAAATTTACAAGGATTGTTCTGCATATGGTTTTTAATCGATTTTTAAAAGTTTATATTGAATGTTTCAGATGGACTAGTAATGCGATTTAATAACAAGGTGCTGTTTTGACTAAGGTAATATATCCATTAATATTTTCATTATATAAATATAATGTTTTTTGGATAAATATATGTGTGATGAAATTAAATTGGATGGTACCGATTACCTTGGAACTAAGAAAGGACTTATTGACAGGTGTTTTAGGTTATCATTGATGACATTTATAAAAATTTTGGAATTAAGGATTAGATCCAATATAATTTTGAATAAGGACACATGAAAATTTTCAATAAGTATTTATGTTAATTCAGGTCATTACCATGTTTAAATAGAATACTTGACAAAAATATTCACATGTTTGTAAAGTAACAACCAATAGCTACTTTGTGATATATGGGGGATCAATGTTAAACTTATTTCATGAACTTCTTTATACTATTTTGTATCTTTATCTTTCAAAAGGGTTATATGGTTAACCATTCATGAAATTTTTATGTTAAAATTTGGAGGAAGAATTTATGTATTGTGATTTTATTGAAAATCTATGTTAGAAGTATATTTAGTGATTATCCTTATTTCAAGGATTTCCATATTATTTATTTTGGAAATTATATTAGTGTAGTTTTAGAAATGGGCATCATATGTGTTGGGTGAAAACTAATGAATTATAGCAAGGCCATGAGTCTTAAAAACATTAATAAAGGATTATTAGGGATTCATGTGGACCATTGGCCTATATGATGCCCCTATTAATGTGTAATTATTTTTTCTGGATAAATATTTATGATGAACCAGTAGAGCTAATTTTTATGTTTATAGATTAATGTATTAACCATATTGATTTTGAATAATAATTAGAGACACATAGTTATACTTTTCATTCTTTTATGGGGCTTAATATATATAAAAAGTGTATTTTAGTACTTCAGGTATCAAAGTTAATTTCTAAACATCAATTTATTGAAGTAATATATGAATTAGAAATTGATAAAATCACAACCAAATAATGATATTTTTTAGAGAAATATATCATTTACATATATTTCCTTATATTCCTGGTCAATAAAGGAATAAATCAATGTTAGTAAAATGATCAAAAAATGAAAGATGTCCTAAGACCTTAATTTTGGTTAAACTGATGGCCATTTAAATCATCACAGATTAATGAATTTGTGTCCCTCCACTTTTCATTAATCATCCACTTGTTTGCTATTGATGAACTCAATAACTTTTTAAAAAAAATTATGTTTTCCCTCCAATTCCATGTTTTCACTTTCCACCTATGTTCTCATACGTGGAAACGTAGTTATATGTTAGTTTGGGTAACTGTTATGTTTCCAACTTTCCCATTTTAAAGGATGTTTTAAGATTCATTTTTTTCGATGTTGGTTTTTATGAAAGAAACCATCAGGTTTTAAATATTTGATAAACTAGATTAATTTTGAGGAAAAATCATTTTTAGGGGGGGTGGGTAGAGTGTAACACCCTGAGATTTTGTGAAATATTTTTTTCGAATTAATTTAATCTTTTTGATATTTTTTATTTCACAGAACATTGAATGTAGTTTATTTTATATTAAAGCACCATGTTTGAAATAAATCACACCTAACTCCAAGTTAATCATGAACTAAAATAATCATAATTTTTATATTTCTTTAAATAAAACATTGAGGTTAGATTACATTAAACACATGATAGACTTTCGTCGATGGATTCCTTAACACACACGATCGAGTGTTACCAAATAAAAATATATTATTAGAAATATTAATATTTAATATAATAATATATAACCATGTCTTTAAGTTTATGGTTATGTATAGTATTAATTAATTTATAAAATAAATGGTCTAATTCATTATTTAGAAATGAATTAATAATGGATATAAGAACCAATTGAATATATGAGAATTTTTTTATTGAAAATTATTTTTATGCTCACAAAGATATTTTATCCTAACAAATTAAATTATTTAAAATTAGTGATTGATATTAATTTAATATATATATTATGTATCTATTAAAATATATTTTATATTCATCCAATATATTTTATAAACATTATATTGGAATAAACCCAATTTCAGACATTAAAAACATATATTTTTAATAAAGTAGTTTTACTGTATTTTAATGGAGACCTAATTTTAAATGTAACTTTTTTATATTTAATAAAGATAATATGTAAAAATAAACTTATTATTTGAAATTTTCACCTAATAATTAGGTTAGGGTAATTTTTTTTATTTTTCCTGTGTTGTTTCATATTTTGATGACTAGTTAAAAATACTGAATTGTAAATCAAAATTGATTTTTAATATAATTTATTTATATGATTAAAGTATATTTTTAATTATTTTTATAGTTTTATTAGAATAATTTTTTATCAAATAATACAATTTAGTTCATTGGAATTAATTTTAAATTTAAATTAAATATAAAAACATTGCAAGATTTTGAACATTTTTACTTTAAAAACTCGCATTTTTATCCCATTAGTGAGATTAAATTTAAATTATTTTATACCACTTATGTGATTTGACTTTGAAAAATTTGATTCCAGATTTGAAATCAGAATAATTTTAATGTCTAATTAGTTTAACTAAGTTCTTAACCAAAAATATTAGTGAAAATAATTAAAATTAGTTACACCGATTAAAGAAAAATTAAGCATAACAAGGAAATAAACCTTAAACATAAGGGCCCAAATGACCTTGAAAATTGTCCAAAACTCATTTTATAGTCCATTGACCTTAAATTATTTTTTTTTTAATGTTTTAATTAATTGTTTTGGTATAAATATGGGTAAATATTACTTTTTAAAAAAAATACCAAGTGAGTCCTTTCCGTTCCCTATAAAAGGCCACAACCTCACCCCATTCCTCATACCTTTCAAAACACATAGGATTGGAAAAATAGATATACCCAAAAAACATCCCAAAATTCATCCCTTACTCCTTGAATCATAAAATTGGTAATAAAAATTCCATGGAAGCCCATTGGTGAAAACTAAAAGAAGTTACCCAAAGAAGAAGTAACATCCTTTCTCAAGATCCTTTATCTTGTTTCATTCTCAATTCCCCTAAAATATTATTATTTCATGATTACACAACAAAAATAGTATCCTAAATATATTTATATGTTTTTATTCTAGGTTTTTTACCTACACTTACACACACATCCATCTAATGGGTAGCGAACATATTGTTTATGTGTATGAAGAACTACCGCCTCATGAAATGATGATTGTTCATTTTTCCTCTACCACCTCTCATGGTGGAAATTATGATGAACACTATATTTATATATAATATATATTATATTTCTAATTTATTTAACCTTATGTAATTATTATACAACAAATATCATTATACATTAAATTTTCTTCTACCACCTCTCATGGTGAAAATTTTGTTTGTGGACTACCGCCCCCTCAAAGCGATGTGATTTGTTCACACACAACGTGAAATGTATTAAGGATGGGACTGGTAAAATTATATAATATATATAACATTATAATGGTAATTTAATTATATTATATATATATACATGTAATTCATTTTTTTCTTTCATTCATTATGATAATAAAATGGAAATGACTTTCTTGCGTACATACGACCTACCGTCTCTATGAATGGTGTATCTCATTTAATACTTCTATACTCAATAAATTATTATAATACATATATAATTAATATAAAATATATTTATATCATGTTTTAAATTATTTAAAGAATTATATATGTATACTTACCCAATATATAAAAAATTAAGACACATACGAAGAACAAAGAAGATATTACCCGAACTGAAACGATGACATATAATTATTAACAAATGGGAAATATAAATTCATTATAAAAATATATATGGTATTTTATATAAGAATTTGGTTCTATGATAGATTTATAATAAACTTATATTTATTATATATTTAAATGTTGTACGAGTACGATGAGAGTCAATATAGAAGGTAAGGGAATTTTATTTCACTTTTTATTTTTGTAAGATTCTTGCCTTATTCACCACTAATTTAATTTTTGAGGGGCATATAATACCCAAGAATGTATTATATGGATATTATTATTATTATATATTTTTTAATTTAAATATCCATTCTATAATCTTTATTTCATGGGATTTATGTTTCAAAAGTTACTAAATCAGTAAGACAATATTTGTCTCAATTTTTCTTTTTTGAGACACGTGTTTTGTTATATACCAAAATTAAATTTAGAGGTGTATATACTTCCATTTTAAAATTTATATCATTAATATTCTTATTTTAATGATATTTTAAGATTGATTTAATTTCATTTTCTTAAATGGGGATCATAATTCAAAGTTTCCACGTGATAAGAGTTTATTAAAACAATCTCATCATTTATCAAGATTGTTTATGATTATGTTTTCATTGATTAAATTTTATAGTACATCTCTTAATAACCCTCATGAAATTTCTTACCCTATATTCATTCATGTTATATCCAAGTATTGGTACCATTTTCTCACTCTTTGGTACATCATATGACCAATAAAATATTTTTATGAAAGTATGTCGTTACCTATATCTCTTTAGTAAAAAATATGTGTTCCATCAAATCCCTGTTTAATAAAATGTTTCCAAAAATATTATACAATTTTCTTATGATCATTAAAATAATTTTTCCACTCGTTTTACCTTTTAAATAATTGGGTTTATAAAAGTAATCTTCTTGTTATTTTTTTATAGATGAAATTTTATAAGTATTTTACTGTGCAAAAGGAATGTTCTGCATGCACAGATTTACCCAGTATTATGAACAAATTTCCATTAGAGATTCCTTTACAATATTAAAAATTTATTATTTTTAAAATAAAATTTTTCCCTAATATCTTGTACATTCATTGTTTTAAAATTTATTTTCATAGAAAACGGTTTTCAAATTGGTTTTATGTATAAAAAAGTATTTCTAACATTATCAAGCTCTCTTTATATGTTTTTAATGTATTTTTAAAGAAGAAGATTTTAATTTTCTTCAATATTATTACATAAGTTTTCAAGTAAATAGATTTTCAAAAAAATTATGATTTATTTATAATTTTTTAATTTATTTTCAATGAAATGGGTTTCAAAACATTTTTAGTCATCCTTTATAAGTTTTCAAAGTATTTACAATAAAATGGTTTTCAAAATGTTTTCAAGAATTCATTATAAGTTTTCGATAATTTTTCAAAGGAAAAGGTTTTCAAAATCCATTCAAATATTCCTTTATAAATTTTTATGTTTATTTTTATAAAAATAGTTTTAAAAATGTCTTATATTTTAAAAATTATTTTCCAAAGAATAAATGATATTTTCCTCAATAAATTGTTTCAAAAGATCCTTCAAAATTATTTCCCTCATAAGATGACATCCATGGGTGTAACTCATGCCTCTAGTTAAATTATTCAATGTTTCCATTAATATTATTTCTCTAAATGGTTTATATTTTGTTTGAATGATATTTTTGAAACTCATTTCACCTCTATGGTTTATATGTATTTAAAACACGTTTCTTTTTACGTGTTGTAATTTTTATGAAATGATTATGAAACCTATATCATTTTCCATAGGTTATGAAATTATTATATATTTATTATACATAATTCATTTAATGGGTTATGATAATATTTTTTATGATTTTTTGGAACATGTATTTATGATTTCATTATGAGATAGGTGGGACCTATATCACCCTATAATGCACTGGGTAAAGATTTATATCTTATGAGAGAGACTAATATGGTATTTGGAGTGATAATTTACTTCTAAGATGGATATGTGAGTGAACCATGACTACCAATAGGGTATTAGGAGTGTAGTAATTCTACTAAGATGTTATTGGGAGTGAACCATGACTACCAAGATGGTATCGGGAGTGAATCCATGATACTAAGATGGAATTGGAATCAATGAATTGAAAACTATGGAAATCATTTTATATGATTATGTGTTTCTATAATTCCCTATCTTAATCCTATATTATGATTTCATGTATTGTGTTATTTATTTACATATGATTTAGTTCTTATGAACTATCAAGATTTATTCCAACATTCATGTTTATGATATTTGATATGCAAGGTGTTATATTCTAATGTTATGATCATTTTCTCCTACCCTATTCTTCAATTTATTCTTACATGTCTCCCTTGTTTACCATTACTAAGCATATTAACTCCCCCATTTTTACGTTTATCTACCTAGTTTATGAAGATATATTTCTTTTATGATATTTCTATGAGGGGTTTTTGTCTTGAAGAACCCAGTAAAAGGTAACATATATCTCTTTTATACTAGTGTTTATGTTTTCATGTTCTAAACGCACTAAACTAATACGGTATTTGGGTGTTCATTTATATAATTTTTTAAGTATTATGTAAAAGTTATGTAATGTATATGTATGTTAATACTAGGTATTTATATGTAAATCCTTCTTATAGATACATATATGCCTATCTGCATGATCAAAATCCATGTCTAGATAATAGAAGATACGATAACATGATATCAGAACAACAAGAGATACCCTACTACCCACTACCAAGTTTGGGTTCAGGTATAAGTCTCTATATTAGATATATATATATATATATAAGGTGGCTGTTTAAAATTAGGGAAAAATACTCATTTTGAATCTGTGTTGCTAAAATATTCCATATATTTTAATGGTTGAATTAAATAGATTTTCATTTCCAGTCCATAAGGGCATGTACTCCTTATAAACCAAATATGACATCAACTTAACCCACATCATAACACATATCAGCTCATGTGACTAATAGTTTATAGATTAACATGACATAATTGAATATGTAATGTGTCCACATTAACCAATTTAAAAAAAATGTTAGGTTAAGGAATAAAAATTAAGTATCAATTATGTTTTCCAATACCTACAAGGAGATTCAACATAATTAAATATAAATCATTGAACAATCAATATGAAGGAAGAAACTGCACACTACAAATAGGCATTTCATGGGAAAATACATGGCATATTAGTCCTAGTGTTCATAATAATGATGAATTTAATTCATTTCTCTCATTTAATCATGTGATAATAGATAAATCATAATTTCAATAAAATCAATATCCATAACATCAGTAACCATGTTTATCAACCAATAGTGAATCCATACCAAAAATAAACAGGCAAAAGAAGAACAAATATTATAATTTAGGAAACTTGGACTTTACCCCAAACAAGGGATCACGATGCTGAAGAAAGACTTATGACCATGTTCCAAGAGTTTTAAATATCCAATATATTGTCTCCAAATAGTAAGTCATGAAATGAAACTCATCTAATACCACTTGATAATAACCCAACCCAGGGTCCATTTAACCCATGCCCCGAGTTGGTGGGTCACATGGCTTCAAACGCGACTCCTCATATGCCAGAAGCTTCCAAATAGCTGTTAGGGTGGAAAGGAGTTATGGTGGGGACACTATACATCTTATCATAGTTGCATAACTAATAAAAATTGATACAATCAATAGAAGAAACATAATATAAATAGAAATAATGATTACACTGTGGAAGAATAGTGAAATAATTGAATAAGTAAGTAACATAAATAATAGGTAATGAACAGCTGATAACAATATGTAATCCTCATTGGTTGTTTCAATATATTATTCATGGCACGTTTCAATACAAAAAGAGAAAATCATACACATAATAACTATACATTATTGAAAAAATACAAAAATACAAAAAAACCCCATAAGCTTCTCAAGCCAATTCCATATCCTTTGCTCCTAAGATCAAAATAGGTAATACAATCAATAAAATATTATAAGAAATTCTACATTATCAATACCTATAGAATGATAGTCTTCTCAGGTACTAAAGGAAGCTTGAGTAGGGTCTGACATAAAAATATCAGTAGACCACCACCAATGATGTCTACATGTAATCTGAGTAGTGATGATAAATAAGCAGTGTGAAGGTATAATCAAAATAGTAAAACAATGATGAAATGAATAAATAGCTCACTCAAGTTCCTATAGGACACCTAGTGAGTCTACCTTATTTATCCCATGACCAGGAGGAGTGTCTGATCATGTCATTATGTATATATATATATAATTTATAATAATATATATAGTTTAGTTCTATAATATATCCACCTATATGAACTAACTGTGTATGGATACCTAATGGCCATATACATGGAATACTCATGCTATAATGGATCAGGGCATAACTCAAAAATCCATAACCAGTCTAACAAGCCTAAAAGATAATGAAATAGGGCACATTCCCTACATCCCATGAAGAGTGAGAGACGTCATGGAACAACACTCAGGATGGAGAGTGAGCCACCATGGAGACACTCTAATCATGTAATGTTTCATATAAATAACAATTCCCATATAGTATCATTGGTTTGAGTCTCCATAGAAAACACCTGATGTGTGATTTTTGTCCTGGATCAACACCCCTTACCATCATACACAACCTCTATAAAGGTGTATTATATTTATCACTCGAATGGGGAATCTCCTCCCATCCATTTATTATATATATACCATATAAATAAAATAGGAATAACCATTCATAATTTGATGCATAAGTAATAACCTCTTATTTATTTCAATTAAACATCAATATTGGAATGTCCATATATTTATTTCAATACATGAGGTAGATACCTCTCATGCATTTTATTAGCCAAGTTCAAATCCATTTAAAACATTAAAATTCATATGAGGAATCCATCATGAATTAGTAATCATATATAATAAATACCATTTCAAAAAAACACATCTTATTCAATATGACATGGAAAATTCCATTACAATGGCTCCAGTTTCAAGGGAAGGTGTCATGCGAAACATGACATATGCATACTTGGGAAATTTGAACTACAAGAGGACCAAACACCAAATAAGTTATTTGGGTCCCATTAAATACTCATATATCAAGTGAAATATTATTTAAATCCCATTATAAAATCCAAATAGACATTCCAGACATTTAATCCAATTTATAGAAAATGGCCATTTTCAATGGCACAACCATGGGGTGTCTATATATTGTATAAGAAACCTCGAAAACACAAAATGAGAATAAATTATCATGTATTGAGGTATAGGGGTCAATGAAACATGAATGAATAAATATAATTAGTATAATTAGAAAAGGCCAACATATGTAATGATGACATAATTATGAAACATATAAAACTCAAAGGGAAAACAATGTGACCACCTACCTCAAGGCTGTAGCTGACTCCTTTATAGATATCTGCATCTGATTAAAACTAGGTTGAAAAAATATGAGAAATGCTCTGATGCCCTGAAAATAGGGGAAATAGGACTTCACCTAAATAATGAAAAAGATTTGTATGAAAATTTAAATAGGAATAGTGAGTGAGGTTATCCTTACCTTGAGCTCTCCAATGCCTTCAATAGAGTTAGAAATATACAATGGATGATGAATTTATAACAAAACCAATGTTAATAGAGGATTGAAATATTTGGGAGAGGAAAATCCATTTTTTCCATTGGAAACCAAAGAATAAAGAGAAAATGTGTTAAGGTATATGTGGGGGAAAATTATACATTTTACCTAAAAATTTATGGTTTCACAGTTTAGGTGCACGGTTAGTCAAACTGTTGGTAAACCATGCATAGTTATTTGTAGAGAAGGGAATCCTGAATATTTAGGCACATGTTTTGACTAATAATGTGTAAACCATATAGAATGGCTTTGTCCCATATCTATAATCGGTCGCATGGCTGTGCACCCTAGGTCGCATGGTTGTTGATAAACTATGTGACCTAGTCCATTTTTTTCAAATTTTGGAACTCCGGGATCCGAACGGTCCCTAGACGCTTCCATTACCTCACTGTATTGATTTTATATTATTTTTAGGGTTGTTTAAGGTATTAAAATTGAAAAAATATTGATTTCTACATTCTTTGAAAAGATTGGTCATTACATTGATTTTGTGTTGGATTATTACAATAATATTAGCTATCAAATCTGACATTTTAATAGAAAGATAAATAATTAATACAACCATTATAAAACCAAAAAATTATTATTTTCTTATTAACTTTTATTAACATTAGTATATTAGTTCCCATAATCATCCATGCTAGTGTTTTATAACATTGTTTAAGTAGGTGTTGAAACCAAGAACAAACAAGAACATGTTATATATCAATTGGTATATATGGGTGATTATGTTTATAATATAATTATAATATAAGAATAATTATATTTTATTAACAAAAATTATGTTTTTGGATCTTATATTAATTTATTTGGATAAATAATGAAAAACAATATGAAAAACAAAAAATGTTACTTCATGGATGCGGTAGTCATCTTAATGCATGGTTAACGTTATTTTATTTATTTAATTATATAAAAAGTAATAGATATTTATTTTTATATTAATATAATAAAACTGTTATATAATAATGATACATATTTCATTATAAAACAATTATTGGGAAAATATTTTAAGAGAAATATTAATAAGAAGTGGTAAGGACCAACTAATACCCACTTTCATACCTTGAACATTCTCTTGAAATTGTGCATGGAAATAAAGGGCTTAAGGAAAATTATGGAGAATAAGGTCTTAAAAAATTGATATAATATTATAAGATGATAAAAATTGTATATTTTAATGAAATTATTTGATGTAGTAGGTGTGCCATGAACGGTGGGAAGTGTCCCAATTTATGAGTAGGGTAACAGATGCTTTTGAAAATACCCCTTTACTTTCAATAATATCATTACACTATTCCAGGGTAAAAGGATAAAAAATCTATAAAAATAGGTTTTTTTGTATAATAGGGTCTATAATTTATTAAAAAAAATTACCCACATTTTTAAGCATAATTTAACCCTTTTAACAATTTATTTTTACATTTACCATTTTGGTTTTATCTTGGTAACTAGTTTTTTCCCGAGTAGTATATATTTTATTAAAAATTTATGGTAACCATTATAAATAAAATTATGTTATAAAGCTAAATTTTTGGTCCATGTAGCATAATTCAATTTATCTATAAGAGAAAATAAAATTATAAATCAAAACCTTATATATATATATATATAAACTATTTTTGGTAGAAAATCATGTTTTAAGCGTTATATGTTTTTAATATTATTTAGAATTTGTTACCAATAAAATGTTTGTTAAAATAAGTATATTTTAGTTTTTAAATCATATTATATTAACCATTTAAATATTTTTATTTAATTTATTATATAAAAATTACACAATCTTTATAAAACAAGTCTATGAAAATAACCATTTTATCAATATCAATGCCATTATATTTATTCCTAGTAATAATAATATCACGAAAAAAATGAAAATTAAATTATTAAATAATATTATCATGTTTATATAAATTTTGAATCCATTTTTAGAAATTTAATTTTTATATGTGATGAAAATTAATTTTTAATATTTGCAAATAAAAACACTTTTTTAGAATAAAATATTACTTATGTTCCCAAATTGATATTCACGGGCTTTATAAAAAAATTACTAATTTAAATGAATTATTTTTATTATATATATATATATATTATAGAAAAATGTTTCAAAAACATTTAAGTCATTATTTTATTATGATAATTCCATAAACTGAGAGTTTTTTTTGTAAAATATGTATTTCTCTCTATTCGCCTAATATATATTTAATTTAGAAAAATGAAAAAAAAACTCATCTTAAGATAATATTTTTATTAAAAATAAATAAATGATGCTGATTTTTTCAGATTAAAATTATTAAATTTATAAGTCCAATTTATTATTAAAATCAAAAAATATAATGAAAACTATTTTGATCGAAAGATTATGTTTTCAAATAATAACTATAAAATTATGATTTAATTTAATTTAACAAAAATAATTGTCATAAATTTATTATAATGAAACATAATTTATCATAATTAATCAAATGTTTCTTGAAATAGAAATTCATATCACATAAAATGCTAATTTTTAGAAAAATACTTTTCTAAATAATAAATGATCTTATAAATCATTTTCAGTAAAATAATTGAATTTCACACATATTAAATGTAGAAAAAGGAGCCTCATACCAGTTGGTGAGGACTTATCAAGTTCATCCAAGAGACCCAAGATCAAATATGGTTTGAGAAATACTTCAGGGGTATTGTAGCAGTATTATAACAGGTATTGTTCTATACTGTAGTAGTCAACGCTATTCATCCTTTTGGGCTTTTGGGCCACCGGTTTGGTCCTCGGGTCCTTCAAGGCCGTCAAGACACCCAAGGCCTTTGAGCCAGTAATGCTTACAGGCCACCTCAAGGCCTTAGGGCCACCTCAAAGGCTTTCAACCCACATGAAAAGTTTTCTTAAAGGGACTAGGGGGACTCTACAAGAAACAGATGACAAATGAGGATTTAGAGTATATACATTCACCAGAACAGAGATAACGTATTGGGAAGAATGATAGGGTATGGTAATTGTCACCGAGATTAGCCTTTACAAGTGTTGTAAGCCTATCCAAATAGTCATGTGAAGGTGAAGAGATTACACAGGATGTAAACGATGGGGAGGGTCAGTTTCAAGTAGTTATAGTCTGGATGAATTCCACTAAGACCATCAGGTCATGTAATGTCATAAAGCCTATGGTCCATGTAAGGATTCCCCTTAAACCCTTAAAAGGTGTATTACAAAAAAATGAATAAAACAATGCCTTTTGTTTATTAAAACATTCATATTAAAACTACCCTTTACTTTATGTGTATATATTTTATAAATTGGTTACAACAATTCATTCCCACTAATTCATTGACTAGGTTTGAAGGGTCATACATAAATTTTTATATTATATTTAAATAGATATTAGTTTCTTTTAAGTTATGTGTTTCACATGGAGAAATATATTAAAAAAATTATATTATTTAATGTTAATAATATATTATAATATTTAGGTTTCACAATAAACAATCTTCTTCTAAGATATATCTATCGATGATGATCCCACCATGCCACTGATGGATGTTTGTTTTTATGGAAACCACATATCTCTGAGAAAATTACTCATAAGACGATATCAATGAGTTTATATCATTTTAAATCATTCATCCCTGTTTCCTTGGATAATACCAATGTTAAATTGAACATGTTATTATAGACTTTTACTATCTAGGTACAACTCCAAAATATGGAACAAATCATTTCTAAACTCTCTTCTTAAGTGAGAACATAAGTAGTCTAATATATATATGGAAAATACTATGTATATTTTGATCTATCCTTTTAATATTATCCTAACCTAACTATTATACTATGTCAAATTGATCTAAAAATAGTTTTTTTATATTCACTATAAAAACCAGGGTTCCTTTTTCACAAATTTCAAGGAACTCATCTAATTTTTTCTTCTTAAATAACCATCAAATAGTAATGATTACCTACCAATATAGATCTATTATTCTTATTTGTTATGAGGATTATATGATTTATGCATAATCAATATAAAAACAATGAACATTTTATGACATTTTAGATATATTTCTAAAGAAATCATAAGAATATTGAGTCTAGAAATTACAAGAATAACATGTGACACATGAAATAATTCAGATGTATTGATTCATATTGTATTTATCAAAAAAATGTAAACTATCTATTATGACTTGGATTAAACAATCCCTCAATCTAATATAGTAGATCATGTTTCCTAGAACATGGATTTCTACTTTAGCAATTTTTGGATAAATTATTTAGTCTTATATAAATGAAATATAAATCCCTTGTTGTCATATGTTATCAAACTTACCTTTCTTGTAAAACTTTATCTCTCCCACAAAAAAGTATAATCACCAGGAAAAATTTCATTTCAAATAAACATACTATGTCTATAATATTTGTTTTGACCCATAAATAGATCATAGAAATTGAAAATTATATTGTCTTTTCTTATGTCACCTACCTTTTTGGTCACATCATATGGACATGTCTAATAAATTTACCTCTAATGGTGTTGTCCTTGACAACTAATGCCTAATATAATGGTCATAGTAGCTATGAAAATTATAAATAAAATAGATTTAATCAGTAGGGATTTCTTTTAACCAGTCAATAATAATAGGTACATTTATTGTATTATCAATGTATTTTTTATATTTCATACCCACCAATGAATTTACATCCACGAAAAAAATATTGAATTAATTTCCTACATTGAATCAAAAGTACAATTTATATGAAATTTTCAATCATATCTATTTGAAAAATAACTCCCTTTATATGATTTATAGAATTATTATTGAATAATATATCACCCTTTATAGTGAATATAAATCCATCACTATTGTTTTAACCAAACTACATAGTATGTTTCTTGGGAAAGATTCCTCCCACTACCACTTGTGAAGTTTAATGTTCTTATGCCAACCTTTTCATCTGGATCCATCATTGTACAGAAGTATTACATATTTAGATTATCCCAAAAGGGAATTATATAAATCATAAAAAGAAAACAAGAATGATTAATATATTTTCAATATTAGTGATGTAAATAACCTTAGAAAAAATGGAAACATTTATTAAGATTCACCTTGTCTTTTCAAGATATACATTTTATGCTTTCCCCAATAGTAAAAATGGATCTAATAAAAAAAACATCAGGAAATGAAACAATGGATTTCATTCATTTTATAAATTTATAAGATACCCATAGTAAATATTGTTTTTATATGGTTTTTTACACTACTATTTGAAAAATATAACTAGAAAAGAATTGTGAAAGATTGAAATATGTATATAAGACTCCTCATTGATCTCACCATAGACTTAGATGTGAATAAGTCGATATTATTTTAGGAAAACCCTCACTCTAGAATAAAATATTGATGAATAGTTGGTTTATATATACTTTAACATACCAGAACAGATTATCATGTATCCTTTACCATTTGGATTCCATAATACACTGAGCATTCCTATTATTTCTTAAAATAATTTTATCTGGTATTTGAATTTACCTAAAGATTCTCTATGAAATAGTATACACTATCTTGCTAAAATAACACTAGAATATGTATTTTGTACCTTTATATGTAAATGATTCATAGTCTAGAACATATTTATGATATATGGATATGTGTTATAACTCATAAGAGTCTAAAAATTATACTTGGAATATACATCATAACACATAGTTTTACATGGAAAAGAATTATATTTATAGAACTGGGTATGAGACTTATAATGATATTCATCATTTATTTCTAATGTTTGAAATATATAATTCATAGTTTTCTAAACTATTTATTAAGTTTAGTTTACCATAATAATATTAATTCCAAATAAATAAGATCCCTTTATTTTAAATGGAAAATTTAGATAAATGTTTCATAACATTTAACGAAAATAATAATTCAACTAGAAATAATCCACTGGGATATTAAAATTTGTGTGTTTTTAATTGTTAAAATATAAAACACACTTTCTCAACCACATGTAAAAAACCATATTTCTGAATTCATGTGTTTCTCACTACTGACATAGGAATCAACATTTCTTATCCATTGGGTGAACACACCTTATATATTATATTGTTTTGTGTTCTTCTCATTTTTGACTTAAGAATCACCATTTCTCATCCACTGGGAAAACACACCTTACTTATTTGATTTTTATATTAATATATATATTTATTAAATACCCATTAAGTTAGATAGAAAAACCCTATAATGTAATGAATATATTCATGATTTAGATGCAACTAATTTCTTGGTCTATAATTTATTACAGTTTTTTGAAATGAAATTACTATCCACCTAAAACATATATACTCTTGTTCACCATATTACCTCAAAAAAATTCTCAATGAAATATTTTTTAAAGGAACTATTTACTATAAAACATTCATGGTGTTTTAAACCTTGACTTTATGTTTTTTTCATTGTATGAGTTGTGTAACTGAGTTCTGCATAACTATTATTTACCTCATGAATATTTGTTAAAATATTACTTGAATTTATTTACTCATACTATTCATATCATAAGATGAATAAGGATACCTTAGAAGGTATGTATTATTTTATTAGATTAATAGATAATTTATAATCCATATGGAATCCAAAATTCAATATTTGAGAAATTTAAGTTAGTATATTTAGGAAAAGATAAATATATAAGTACCATAATATATTTTAAACTATTATACTATAGTTTAAATTTCACCTATATATAGACTCTATTTTGACTTATCAAGGGATAAGAGATGATATTTTATGGTATATCAATCCACTTTCATATATTAAATTACAAGTTCTCTAGAAAAAACTAAAATCTCAATGAAGTTGACATTTGGGGGCATCCCCATGTACTTATTATATGAATCTTTCTCACCTTCACTTATTATATGAGGTGCATCAAAAATTATATTTTATTCTAACACATAGTATAAATTTCATTATAGTATTTTATTATATGATACAACTTTTCTCCCATTGGAATTATTTTTTGGTAATAAAATTATCTATGTAATGATGTACCACAGTTTTACATTGATTTATCTTTAAATAATCTTCATTAATTAAAAGTATATTTTAGTATTTAATCTTGGTAACCAAAATATATTACACGATGGATTCTATTTATTAGTCTCCCAATATTTTATGGAAACCTAATAGCCCTCACAATTGGTTTCATAACATAACATCTTTTGGATATTCTAGTGGAAAGTATCCTTCCATTACATATAATAAGCTATATTTTCTTTATGAAATATACTTGAAGAAATTTAGGTAGGCATTACTTCCCAACTACATTAACCTGTAGCTTCAAAATTCATTTAGTGGCCTCCCCAATCCTAAAACCATATTCTTTTATTTCCTCAACACTTTCCTCCAATATGGTATTGGATAGAATTTATCCATTATACCCAATACCATTTTGATTCAGTTGACCCAGAAACCTAACAAGAATTCCAGAAAGAAGTAAGTGTCCAGAATTTTTCCTTGAGAACACTAAATTCTGTAGTAACATTATTATTCATAATATGGAATGATTTTATAACATATTATTTTATTTGATTTGTATTTTTACTTTTTGTGTAATTAAATTCTTGTCAATGTTATGTGGATTTTACTTAAGTGAATAAACATTTCTAGATTAAGCCTACACATTATCCATTTTATTTTAATTCCATATTTTATGAGGGTTAATTAATTTATAAGTGATAATAATAAATAACCATAAATAATTAATAATTAAATAAAATAAAATGAAATAAATAAATTAAAATAACCACAATTTTTTAAAATGGTTGGTATATTTAGCAGATAATAAAAAAACCCTTGAAATTAGGGAATAATCTTCTTTGAACCATTATTGGTTTGAGTTACAATATTCCACATGTGCTCCTATGTACCTCTGGAATTGGTTTTTCCTTGGTTCGAAACTTGAACCACCACCACTATTCTAATATATTTATTCATTACATAAAATTTACTCACATATAGGTGAAGGAAACAAAAGTATTATTAAGGGTTTTATATAAAAAATGGGCACGTAGGCTGATGTAAGCCATTATTTTTTAAAAAAATATCTGATTTTCATGGGAAAATAACACCCTAACTAATTTGAATCACAAGTAATTAATACATTTTTTTTACTATTTTGAAATATATAAATTAAAATTTTAAATGTATTAAATCATGTATTATACCTATTTTATTCATAATTTTACATAATTGAAATATATAAACGGATATTTTGGAGTTTAAAATTTTTATTTAAAATTAGTTAATCATTTTTTTAGATGTAATTTAATACAACTATGGGACTTTAATTTTCATTGTAAATATATGATTCCAAATTTTATTTTCAATAAAAAAATTCAATTTTTATAAAGGTGAAACATTAAAGAAGAAAAATATTCTAAAGTCCTCAACTAGACACATGAAGAACTATAATCAACCACATGTCAAATCAGATCCATCAAAAGACCAATTCATGGTCAATCACATGAAGGGAATAAGATTGACCAAGTATTTGTGCCTCTTATGATCAGTGAACCGACTTTTTGGAACTCCACCCACCTCACCCCTCAATATGGTGGATCATGTTAGCACTCCATCTCCAAATTCATTATTGATCCACCTAGAATTCCTCATATCTCTTACCAAAGTCTTCTATATAAAAATTACCATAATATAAAATCCATGATACGATGAGTAATTTAAGATATTTAATTCACACACACTTCTACTGACCATATGAGAATTATTCGTGTCCCAATAAAACATCCATGAAGACATGCCATGTTTCCATGAAGGAGTTACCAGAAGAATGAAATCTTAATTGATTTTGAAATGACAAAATGGATCGAATAAAATCAATCAAATCAAATGTATATTCTATTAATGTTATTCTAAAAGTAATATAATTATTAATTTTGTATGAATAACTAAGACTTAAGATCAGTTTTGGAAGAAATGAGGTCAAATATTTTTTTATCTAAGTTAAATATTGACCTAGAGTTTGAAGGGATATCTTTTTTCCATTATGGAAGGATCAAATAAATATGTCTTTAATTGAATCTTTGTCTATGATATTATGATGATAAAAGAAATAATAAATAAGTAATTTGAACATGTTCGAATCTAGATATAATTATATTATCTAGAAATATTTATTTAAGTCGATGAAGTTTTAAAATTGAGAAGGAATAATATATTTGGTCAATTGTGTGTTCCCTATGTTAGATTAATATGATGTAGATAGAGGATTATATGTTTTTTCTACAATACCAAAGTATTATAAATGTGTTATTATGCATGAAAGTTAATTGATATAATTATTAAGATATTTTGACAACTAGGAAAAACCTAGGTGATCACCTAGGTGTAAAAATTTGATGAATGAAAAGACGTTTATAACTGAGGAAGGTGACTTGGGACCAAAGAAATTATTGAAGATTATTCATAGGCAACAATTGATAGGAAGAAGTAGGTAATTATGGTTGATGTTTCTCTTATACACATTCAACAATATGACATTACGATATGATTGATTAGGTTTATATTTAGTAAGGGATGTCAAAAAAGGTATAAATATAGGGCCTATAGAAGGGTAGAATCTCACAATCCCTTATTTGTGTAAAGGTAAAAATCTAGCACAAAATTATAAGTCAATCTGGGGAGGTTATCCCATAAAGGATGAAACAAATACTCACATATAAGGAAATCAAGTCACCATCACTTGAAGAATGAGAGTTTTGGGATGATTTTAGTATGTCAATGTAGTTAGTGAAGCTATAGATAAGTTAGATTCCAACGATGTTAACATATATTCATGGATCCTAAAATTGTGTAAGGGTATCACCAAAGAAACTAGATCACATAAGAATAGACAATTGATTTCATTATCTATGGAAAGGTAATTTGAAGATGCACATGGTTTTCTACCTAAGTCAAGGTCACACCGAACAATGAACCTATGTCAAGGACCAAGTGTTGTGTTGATAATTACTATCATCTGGAAGCTTTCTTCTAAGACCATCCAAAACAAAATCCAATTTCAATCCCCGAAAAAATCTCAAGTGGAACTGATGTCTATATGATCAATAGAGTATTGGATAATTTCACCCCCAATTATTCTAGAAAACATATGATATTATATTGGGTGGAGGGAATGTTTGAACAAGAATAATTGAGAGGATGATCAGCTAGAAGAATCCACACAATCAACCTCTACATGTGGAGACAATAAAATATTTGAATGATGGGAATGATATTTGCGGAATGTATTAGAAATAATGAAAATATTGGAGATGAAAAATAGATTTTTGTTTCTCATATGGTTGAAACATTAAGTCATGTGAAGATATTTTTTTATTAATTTATAAATGGAGAATAATTTATTATGGAGTGGGGGCTAGTTTCTATAATTTTTTAATCAACTAGTGCCATTGTTTATTTCCATTCAATTTCTTATTTTAATTCTCTAATGATGGAACACTAAGTCTAAGGTGGATTCAACAAAGATATTCCTTATACTACAATTAATTAATTATGAATTTAAATTATTTATCCCTTCTATTAATATCTCTATATTTAGTCAAACTTAATAGACATATGATATTTCCTTATATCTTACACTTTAGATTCATCTTCTCTCTTTCATATATCATACAGAAAACCCACTTAGGTTTTCTCTACAACATAATATTTTTATATGAGGATTAAAAAAATGGTTATTTTAGAACATGGATAACTATTTTATGTGAGGATAGAGAATGTAGTAATCATTATATCCCATTGATCAAGATGAAACTTCCAGTTTAGGACAATCAAGTGATGAATTACATCGATTGAGGGAAAATAAGAGAGTAAAATAATGGAATCCTGATTCAATAGGAGGTGAGGGGATATAAAAGGTTAGGAAACTTTGTTTAAAAACTAAATTTACATGAAATACAATTAAACCATAAATTTCACACACTGAACCCATTAAACAAAAGAATAAAATTTCAAAAACACTATCCTCTCTGAAGAAAACCCAAGTCTACTACTACAGTACTTAATTCAGGTTCAAAATATTGTTTGATGTTGGCCCCGTGAGATGACACTCAATCAAACTATAATAATTTATCAGGATTCCAATGTTTTGTTATGGTTTTTAAAATGATTTCAACAAAATACCAAATCTAGTTCATCTCACAACATTAGTTTTGATCTAATGGTTAAATATCTATTATATAAATAATAAATAATTTAATAATCATTGTAGAAATAAATAGAACGTTGATCCTAATTCATTTAACTAAACCCCTCATCATATTAACCTTCCATACTATTTATTGTAGGTAGTGAATATAGAGAAGATAATTTAGCTCATCTAAATATAACTATATGTTAATTATATACAACTAATTTTAACAATAATAACTAGTAGTTACAAATTAATGATCAACATAATTGTAATCATAAAAATGAAATGATTAGATTACTACTTAAATTTCATGGTTAGTCATAAGAAGATCCCAATAAGCCTATGATAGAATTTATAGAAGTCATTTATGAGATTAGAACTAGAGGATTCACTGAGACCCAGATCATATAGAAGTCCTTACCTTTCTATAATGAAGGATTTTCTAAATAGTATCTCTAAAGAATACTAACTAGATAAATCACCACCTAGAATTAACTAAAGATGACTTTCTCTAGAAACATTTTCCTAAATCAAGGAGTTCCTAGCTATGAAAAAACACATAGAATCAAGAAATCAAGTTGAGAGACTATTTATGAGTTTTGTAAAATATTCAAGATATTAACAACATATTTCTAAAAAAACCCATAAAGAATATCATTTTCTAGTTTTATTTTACAAAGGATTGATAGGAAATTATTACAACCTTATGGATACTTTCAATAGAAGAGAACCAATCGATAATTCCATTATTGAAATCTAAGAGATAACTAATAGAATCCCCAAGAACTACCAATAATTCGGTATGAAAACTACAATAGGGGGAGTATATGATGTAAATAGTATAAACTCTCCTTCATTAAGAGAAATTAAAAAAATCTCTCTTGTGTGATAGTACATTGTGAGCATAGTTCTGTAGAACAAACCTACTACGCCCCCTTACGTCTGTGACCTTTTATACTCTTAGGACCACTATACTGATAGATTCCATCAAGTTCAAGGAATTGAAAGCCTTGATTCCATGTTAAATATTCAATTCATGTAGAAACTAGAAAGTAATCTAGTTCTTAGAAAGTATTATAACACTAAATTTGGATATGGAAACCAATTACAGCAATGATTACCCCTCTAGAAAGGTTAATAAACACCTTTATAACAACCACACATTCACATAAAGAGAGATCTCAACCATATAGTAGTTATCATCCAACAGAATCTTTGAAACACTCAATAGGGGACCTAGTGAATAATCTTATAAAGATCAACAAAATTCATGAATTATAACTAAAATAGATACAAGTTCATCACAACTAGATTTTGATTGACATCAATAACTAAAAAACCAAGGTTCATTTAAACTTATTACTTATTCAAATCCTAATCCCAGAGGAAATTTTATTTTTATTTCATTAAGGAGTGGCAAGGAGCTGAATAATGAGGAATAATGTCTATCTCAAGTCAAGGTAGAAAGTGGAAATCTCCACGAACCTTATGAAAACCCATGGATGATATTGTCTCAATTACATGACTTTAAATATATATTTCATTAAATTAAGTTCCCATGATCTTTTATATATATCATTTTAGAGATTCATCAAAAAAACATTAACTAAAAATACTCATTTTTTCTATTAAAGGACATTTTTTACACTATATATTAAACTTCTTAATTTTTAACAAGTCTTTAACATTTCCCACTAATTATCCACGTAATATACTCTTCAATACATTTCATAATTTTCTAATATTTATAAACTAGGGAAACAATGACATGAGAAGGGTATGAGTTAAAATTCTCATTAAGGGTAAAAATAATTTAATATAGTCAAATAATATAAGTGAACATAATATGATCATATGGATATAATAAAATACATAAGGGAAATAGACATAAAAAATATTAGCTCATAAAACATGATTAATGGCATATGTAGTGGCATATAATAAGAAATGAATCAAAAGTATGTGGAAACATGAGTCTATAAACATGATTCTTGGTATTATAATATATCCATGAGAATAAGTATAAAATTTTTTCATAAACATAGTCATAGAAACATATTATGAAAAAATACAAGTATCTATACCCTTTATGTGTGATAAAATCCAACTACATCCACCCTTTTAATTGTGAACAATTATAAGTATGTCCAAAAATTTTTAACTCATGAGATATAAATCCTTAACCAATTTATATGATAGTGATTTAGGACCCCACACGTAATCATACATACTTATAAGTTACACTTAAAAACAATCATTCAACATATCATAAAGAACCCATGGAAGGGAAATGGGTTTTATATCATTTTAAAATGGAGTCATATAAGGAAAACATTCTTAATTACATAAATAATCTTAACATGATATACCTATGGAAAATAAATGGATATCCAAAGAAATTTAGGAATATTATAGTCAAATAAACTTTAATTAAGATAATAGAAAAGATGTTATTTACAATTTATAAGTAAAGGGTGTGTGGTAAAGTCAAAAATTTCCCTCAAAAAAATTGATATATGGAATCTGGTTGAATACTCCTTAGTCAAATGAATAAAACATAGTGTTCATAGAGGAATGATATTGTAAGAAAAATATTAAACATTAAATTTATTGGAAAGATAGAAGTAGTGATGGATTTCTGTGACTATAATACAACAACATATGATAAGATAATTTATAGGGTGATTCATGAAAGTAAATTTCGAAATAAATAAATCTTTTTGAGATAAAGAGAAAAATGGGAGATAAACCATAATATGTATTTTGAATTTTTTTTATCATTTTTGTAAATTAATAAGTTATGAATTTCAGTAAAGTAATTTTTAAAAATGTAAAATGAAAACTTTGAAAAATACTTTTAATTTTAAGAAGAAACTTTAAAAACATATCCTTAAAAATATATGAAAGTTATCAAAAAGAAATATGGGGTGGAAGATAAATCATTTTATTTTGAAAATATTGAAAACCATTTTAATATTCTGAAATACCTTTATTGAAAATACACACAGTAAAAATAGATATCAAAACATACTTTTGAAAATGAGAGAATGAAAATATTAAAATCACATGAGATAATAAATATTTGGCATTCCAAATAAAAATGAGAAAATTAGAGGGAAGGAAAATATGGGCAAGGGGTAAAGTAATCATTAAATAGGATATGAATTATAAACAACAATGACATAGTTTTTTTGAACGAAATTTTATCATGGAAAATAATTTGAATTAAAAGTAAATTTTCACCAAATTGAAAGATAAGTAAGAATGAAATAAATTTCGAGGTTGGAAGAAACCAATATTTGGATAAATAAGTTCATGAATAATCATTTTAACTAAATAAAATTAGTTGAGTCAACTAAAACCCCTATAAAATTGATCTTATTATAATCAAAATCCATTTTATTAAAGCACGTGATATGAATAATTAAACTCCATAAATTTTATGAATATGATAAAATGAATTCATTATATGGTAATAAAAAAATATTAAAAATAACATGGTCCATAATAATAATTATGACTCAAGAAAATAAATTTTGAGACAAATAACCCCTTACGACATTAGTTGCATTCGATTTTAAACCCCCTGAACAATGTGATTTAAAATTTAACAATAAATAATATAAATAATTCTATGACCATGATTGAAAATTTTGAAGCAGTAATAGATATAGTATACCAAAAAATTTATGTATATTAGGAAATATGCATCAAGGGGTGAAAATAGAGACAAAAAACTCTTACCCTTTCCATATCATAGTCGATTGTTATCTATCCTCCGATATAAAAAATATAACTATCTTAATATTCTATTTAAAAAACTAATTCATTTAAATTTCCTTTTTAATAATTCATTTATGATAATTTATTATGAATATATTAGTCTATTATAGAATATTTTTATCCTTGAGTGTTGGTAACTTTAATTATTTTGTGCATGATTTATTATATTGATTTAAATACACATTGACACCACTGTGTAAATGTGTTTTTGTATCTTATTTTAAATTTTTTAGGTTTTTTTAAATTTTATAGTAGTTTTAGCATCAAAATTGGGATTTAGGATTTTTTATTACTGTGCATAGTTTATATTCATAATTTAGAGGTAACTATGTGGTCACTCTTATCTGGTGGACTTTTAGTCCAATTTTTTCTCTATGTGGTCTGTTTTCATGGGTGGCGCGTGGTTGAGTCCATACCATGTGGAAACTATGGGAATTTGTGGGAGACGTTTTATATGTAAGGGTGAGGGTGCTTAGCTTATAGAAGCTTTTTTAAATGTGTGATAACAAAAAAAATCCTCTATAATTTTATAGTACCATTTGGCGTGGTCGGCACAAGTTTTATCCATCGATGATGATTTCTAGGTAAACCATGTGAGAGCGTTTTTATCTATCTAGTTACATTTGCACCGTTGGTACATGGTTTTGAAAACCATTTGATATGATTAGTCACATAAAATTTGGGAATTTTCCCAAATTACATTATCAATTTTTATGTTTTGGATGTAACAACCCAACTTGGGTGCCATATATCGGTGCCCCAAGCTTGTTCACAACATGACCCCAAGTGCGCCTCCTTGTATACCAGAGGCTACCGACTAAAATATGGGGTCTAATATGTAACATGGGGAGACTATACCCTCATTACCAAAGCAACACAATAACATAAATAAATAAACAATATACAAATTATATAAACAAAAACCAATAATCAACCATAATCAATATAAGACCAAGAATAACATGATGAATTCCAAATAGGAAAAATAACCATAAAAAAGTAGTAAATATGTCATGGAAGAAAAGTTTCAATTTTCTAACGAAACCCTAAAATTAAGACACAATAAAAACTCCAAATAGGGTTCTGACATCATGTCTGGTTCCCCCTTCCATGCTCCACCCCAAATCCCAACTGATCCATTTAACATGGGGTTCTTTCGCATAATATGTCTTGCAAACATGAAGTCAATTAGGGAACCAATCAAAAATCCTAAGTTGGGTTTGAGTACAACTCTCTAGTCTTCCACCAATGATTTCTTAAGGAATATCCAAACTATAACAATTTATATAGTTGTATAATGTAAAAATGAACAAATTAAAAAAGTAAACAAGCTTCACATTTATTATTCTTTAATCAACCACATAGGACCATGTGTTCGCAGTGACACATGAACCAAACATACCAAATTTTCCCTATTCTGGAGTCTTAATTATACATTAAATGTAGGTCACAATTCATTCTTTCATTGGATTTTATTATTCATTTAATTCAAATTTCATTCGATACCCTGAAGCATCAGTATGGGTAACATTATCACAGACTCTTAGAATGTCCATCCAATTCCAAAATCTCGGGGGCCTAGATAATATATCTGAAACCTCATGGGTACTTGAAGAATCATTCCCTAACCCAAAAATCATTTTTCACAAGCATGTATTGAGGGCCTATAACATCATTCTAGAACCGCATGGGTATTTGGAGAATTAGTCCCTGACCCACAGCACATTGATCAATCAATCACAACCATCACAACTATCACATAAATATAAATGTTAAACCACATTAACCCTATTATAATTTATTAAATTATTGTGGAACCATTTCATTTATCAATAAAAAAATGGTTATTTACTTTAATCACAATAAATAATAAGAACAATATCTCATTTATCTATTTATAATTAAATAATTCACAACTCATTAAACTTTAATGTTAAGATATTACACCCTTTAAATCCCATTATCAAACCTAAAATAAAGATTTAGTTCAATTCCATAAAACTAAAATATACCCTATTAAAATTTCATAATCATCATTTCATGGTTAATTGGCACACCCCATGGGATTCCATCAAGATGACCTCATAATATTCAACGGTACAACGAGATTCTTGAAGGGCCTCAGAATGACTAGGGAATTAAATTTACTCTTTCTAATTTAAATCAAATTCAAGAATGAACCAATTAAAAAATAAAAAAACACACAAAATTAATAACAAGACTATGATAGTTGATGAATTCTTGCCAAACCATAGCCCATTATTCAAATTAGAACTAGGAAAATCACAACGTTGAAGAAGATCTAGGATACCAAAATATGATCAAGATCCAATGAAATGAGATCCATTATAACCTAGATCTAAACAATCAGTAATAGAGGAATTCGTCCCACTTAAAAGGTAGAGAAATATAAGCAAGAGATAAACATTAAACAACGATGATAATCACCTACTAGAGAGTCAGTCTTCTTCTATTGAACCATTAATTCACAATGGGAGGATTGGAAGTAACCCTATAACCCTATATAGATCCTCTAAAAATGAATGAAATCATATTAAATTAAAATATAGTGATTAGGGATATAAACTGGAGGTTTATAAAATTTTAAATAAAATTTTGGGGGGTTTAAAATCTTGCGTATACAGTTTCCTTGGTGGGGTCACACGGTTTGAAAAATTGTGTGCCCTAACTATGAATACCATTTATCTAGGGTTCACCATTTCTTCAAGTGGTCATATAGCTTGAAAAAATATGTTCTAATCATTCAAACCCTCTTCATATTAGGGATTATGGTTTTCTATAGGTGGGTACACTATTTGGGAAATCCATGTGCTAACTACGAACTACACAAAAACCCACCAAAAACCTGCAAAACTCACCCGAACTGGCCCGAGACCTGACTAAACCAAATTAATAATAAAACAACGGTAAAACATACCTAAAAAGTATTAGAATAATCATGAAAGGTAAATATATTACATTGAATCGCTTGCTTCCTCCCATCACTCTTGACTGGCCCTCCTTAGTGTGTGGGAAGCTTCCCCCCTCCACCACCTTTACAGAATTTTGGTGGTCTCATTCCCTAATTCATGTCAGTTCCTTATTCAATATGATTCGTTTTAGGTGGTTTCCTGATTGATTATTCCCCCTACCAAATCCCCTTTGATTTCCCCCTCTCCTATGAACTCTAGGTCTTCTAGATTTTGGATTTAGGATCTAGGTTGTTTTTTTTCTATTGGGGTAATGTGGTTTAAGGATTTTAATAGAACAATTGTAGCTTGTTAGAGAATTTTCCATTGTGGTTGATGACTTCTATCTTGATCATCAGTGAACTCACATAAGTGTTTCTTGTTATTACTTTATATTAAATGTCAATGGATTATTACTGATCTTAAAATGGTTCTTTATTAATGATATTTCAATATATATGACCTCTGAATGGAAAAAGTGGATTTATTTTGATGTTTTCCCTTATCGAGGAATGGGATTCCATGTCACATGTTTTTGAAAATGATCAAGTTTCTTTTCGAATCATCATAGTGTTTTTAAACTAGACTCATATTTTCAGCTTGGAATTTTAAGTGGGAATTTTATGTCAATTTATTTTTAAACCAAGTATTAGATTGTTTTAAGGTGTTTAAAATGTTTTTCATGGGCTCTTGGAAAGAATGTGTTTGGATTCACCCTTTTTTGGAAATTTTAATATTTTGTACAAAATATTTGATATTTTTAGTCAATTATTTTAGTTGTGTAAAGATTTTGAGATACTCAAAATTGGTTGGTTTGTTTCAAATGGGTTTTTTCGCATATGAATTATATTTTGAAATTATTTGATGGTATTGAATGTTTTAAAAGTTGATTTAAAGGTAATTGTGAGTTCCCAGTTACATTTAAAAGGTGTTTTTTTAAAAGTTATCTTAATATTATATTGAGAAAAGTTTTGAAAATGGTTTGTTCGATTGGAATTCCACTATTGTTTTGGAAGGAGTAATTGTTTTCATTTTATAAGAAATCTGTTTTTCATAAATTTTGTAAAACATCTTTTGTCCCATGAGATTTTTTTATTCCATTGGTGTATTGAAATACTATGATGGGATGTTTATTATTGATACATTCATATATTATTCTTATGTTTTTATGTATATAGGGGTGCCTTTTGTGAGGGTGTTGGAGGTGAGGTGTGTTTGATTTCAAATTAATAATATTTGATTCATATCTTGTTGTGCTCTTTATCACCTCCATTTCCATTTCATAGTAATAATTCAGAAATAATGTTAGGTGACTTAGGAGGTTAAATCCCAGACCTAGATTATTAGATAATGTAGAACGTTGTACATAGATCCAAAAGATTTTATAAAAGAAACATTAACCATGGTACTGAGTGAGTTCATGGATGTTTGGGACTAAGAGAGCCCAAGGAATACTGAGGGAGATTTCATGATTTTTTATGCACACTTAGTGACATGTGAACCTAGAGTTATTTAATTCAAGCTAGAGCCTGTTTTTGGATCCCATTGGTAATATCCCATGACACTAGGATCCAAATTGAGATAATGTTTAGGGGATTTATCCTTTTATTTCAATTTTATCCCCAACTTTATTGATTATAAATTGGATCCCATGAAATCATTTTTTATTCCTCATTATTGTGTGACTTTATAATTGTGGTTATAAATTGTTTTTCCTTCCTCATAGTATTATGATATTCATTTAAATCTTTTTGAAAATGGATTTTTGATAGGTTTTATAGGTGGGATGATGAAAGTATGATTTTAATGTTATTTAAAACTTTTTTTAAATGAGTTTGAAAGGATTTTCCTTAATTGGGAATTATTATTTCCAAATATTTTTGATGTTTTTTGATGTGAAAGTGTAACTATATTTTTTATTTGAAACTCTAGTTTGTGAGTTTCCAAATGTTGTTTTAGTATTTCATGCCTTGTTTTTTCTAGGAATTGGTTGTCAATGATAAATTTAGGAAACCACTTTTATATTTTGGAACTTCTTTTTATTTTTTAGTCATTAATTTCTAAAAAGGTTTTTATGATATATTTTTAATTTTGTAAATTAAATTTTTGGTTGATTCCAGTGGTATTGTTTAAGGAAAAGTGTTTTCCTAATGTGATTACTATCATTTAATGAAAATCAATAAATAGTGTAATGATATAGTTTTGATTTATTTATTATTTCTTCATGTATATTATTATTAAAAAAATTATATTTTTATACATTTAATACCATCATTTTTATGATTTAATAAGAAATATACATATTGGATTTAGTGGTATACACTCTATTGGTATGGTTATAACACACCTATATTTTATATGTCCATGTATTTTCTAAATGGTTTAATTTTTTTTGACCTTACAGTGGTGGTTTATAGTTGGATGATGACTATTGAAAATATGGAGGATCATTGGAGATGTTTTATGGATTTTATTAAACATTTGGTTTTTATTTGGTTGTTGATATACTATATTTTAATATTTGTATTTATGGGTATATACTTACACTGTTGTTCATTTTTTATCAAATATTCAGTTATTCTTATCTCTATTTAGTTAGTTTATCTCCCTTACTATTTATTCTTACCATTATATTTTATGATAGTGAACTTTTTCTATAATAGTGTTCTGTGATACCTAAGAACTATTTTCTAGCTCATGGGGATCGAAGAAACCCTATGGACCAGTGGAAAATGAGGTTGAGAGTCGGTTCAGATAGAACCTCAATATGGTTTGTTACATATGGTTTCAAATTTTAGGCTCTATGTGGGACCTATGTTTTAAGATTCCCGCTTGATATTCAAGGTGTTAGTGGTGTAGAGATAAGGATGTCACGACTTAGGAAGTAGGTGATGGGAGAGCGTGATTATCTATTTCTTTCCCCGAACCTCAAGTTTCCATGGGTAGCCAAAAAATTGGTTTGATTATAGATTTTATTTTAATGTTTTTATTAGATTGTGTTTTCATTTTTTTTGTGGGTTTTTATCCAAAATGTTATGGATTGATTTTATTTAGGGTATTATTTTTGGGGTTTAGGATAGAGATGAAAAAGGGCATTGAAGCGTGAAGTGGGATTATGGGTCCTAAAAAACCATATGGAAACCAAATTCATGATGTATGATAAATTAAAAGGGCTAATGAAAAATTATCATGTGGCCATTAGCCATGTGACCAAGTTAGGTAGGGCTCTAAATTACCCTTTATTTTTATATTTGTAACCCTTGATGATTGGATTTACTAGTTTGTTAGGGTAATGGAACAAGTGTCAAGACTGTTTTTGTGATATGTTGGCACCATTAGATCATATTTTCAGTTAAAAAAAAATTTATTCCTTTTTTTAAAAAAAATTACGAGTGATGTAAAAAATAGTTTACATATGTTAAAAAAGGATTTCAATAGAAAAATGTTTTCAATTTTAAAATAAGGCCCTAGTTATTGTTATGAAATATGCATGTTTTTAAGAAATTATATGAAATGGTTGATTTCATTTTTATGTCTAGAAAATGTTTTTATTTTTAACCAGTTAAATATGTTTTAAAAAAGATATTTTACTATTTTAATTGGAAAAATAGTTTTTAAAAAACTTTATTTTGGAGTTTTTTGGATTTTGAGACAATGTCTTTTGTCTTAAATGGAGTTATTATTTTAAAATAATTTTGTTTTATATTTTAAATTGGGATAGTCAAGATAGGGACTGGGGTCGAAATTATATAATATATTTTTTTTATTTAAATAATACCCAATTTTAACGGTGTTCTATTTTTCATAATGGGGTTTTCAGACACCTTGTTAAGGGGCCCATCATTTTAAAATATGTATGTCTTGAAAATATGGGATTAGTTTTATCCCTTATTTGATTTTCAATAGTTTGATGTAATTTTAAATAAATGATTATCTTGGGTCTGTGTCTCAGGTGGGTTGATGTAAGTCTCCAAATGAGTTCATGTTTCTAAATATAGAGTTTTTCTTGTGGGGTTTTTTCCATCCCTCCTATATTAACACCAGAAAATCTCTGAATTAAGTGGAATGTATTGTTTCCTTCTTTATGTACCATGCCATGGA
The DNA here is from genome assembly GCA_963277665.1 of Viscum album. Classification (NCBI taxonomy): domain Eukaryota; kingdom Viridiplantae; phylum Streptophyta; class Magnoliopsida; order Santalales; family Viscaceae; genus Viscum; species Viscum album. The sequence goes on from OY728137.1 coordinate 1,111,187,835, forward strand.
TTTATCAGATGTGGTGTTTATCTAGTGTCTATTATATATATATATATATATTTTGGTTCTAGTGGTTTAGAAAAAAGTCATTTGTTTTATAATTAGACTAGTATGAATAAAATTGCATAGAGATTCTTCTGATTCATTAGACTATCCATCATTTGATGTTTTCCCCCAAGTTATTTATTATTCTCCATTTATATAGGAAGTGATCATGGGGTATCATTATTTCTGGTGATTTTTTCTTGATAAATATTATAGATGTTTTTTTGTTTGATGAATGTGCGACCATAGTTCAATGTATCTTTACATTCTTAAATATTTCACTTTCAGATGATAGCCTATTTCAGGATTGTATATTGTTGATATTATATGTATTCACATATAGATAATGGTTGATTTATCCCCCTATAAATTGCTGATTTTTTAAATAAGTATCCAGAATATCATACCATGCTCTTTGTATTTTATTGATACTATATATATCCTTCTAAAATCATCAAATTTTTTTATCATTTTTAATAAAATATATCATTGTTTGTTTAACGTAAACCTCTTCATCATAAAATCCACTTAAATATGTTTTTTTGATATCCATATAATAAACTGTGTACCCTGATTTAATTTCCATATATAAGAAGAGCCAAATTTAATCTAGTTGAGCTACTAGATAAAATAATTATTGAGAATCAATACCATCAAAATTTTTAGAGGATTTATAAACCATGAGTTCCTTTTTATGATTAAATTTATTTTTTTTATAAATATTATTCTTGAAGATCTACTTTAATCTAATCTCATTTTGATTTTCCAGCCTCTTGAGAAGATCCAAAGTCAAATTAATATCAATATAATCTAATTACTCATTCTTTTACTTAACCCATGATTACTCATTTTCTATATATTTAAATGAGGTTAGTTCAAAAATTTATAAGAGAGTGTAATGTTATACATTCCTCATTCTCTATGACTATATAGATGCTGATCAATCCCTAATAATGTTGGATGAAACGAAATTTTCTCTTTTCATTCTCCTATGAGGTTCCAGTTGAGTTTCTCTATCAATGAATTTCTATTTTGTTTCCACTTCTAAAACATCATTATTTGAAGGAACCTAAATGTTATGTGATCCTTTCACAAATTATTCATTTTAACATGTTTCTTTTTCACCTTCTTCTTTATCATTAAACACATCTACTTATAATCTCCTTGAGTTCTTTATAATATTATCTTTTATGATCTTAACAACATTTATCTAAAAAATATTTCTAATCTTATAATTGAATCATTTATAGGCTCTACTCTTAATTGAGTATCTGAGGAATATTTTTTCATCTATAGTATCCCCATACATTCCTTTATTTCATTCTTTGTATCAAATGAATAATTTACTTCCAAAAACTTAGAAATACTTTACTGATGTGTTCCATCAATTCTATATTTCAAAAGGTGTCCTTTATTCTCCTAGAATCATACCTACGTAGTTTTGTTTGTATAATGAAACTTGAATAACCTATTTTTAGTAGTGGAGAGAAAAAATAATATCAATAATCATACTTTTAACCATATTATTCACATGTTAATTTCTTCATTGAATGACCCCATTTTGTTGAGGTGTTCTCACTAATGAATCCCCCTGCATGAATCTATATTTTTCAAGGTAATTTTAAAATTCAATGGATTTTTATTTAGTTCTACTACCAGACCATACTATCTTGATTTTCTATCTAGTTTAATTCTCAAATATTCAAGGGAATGTGTTCATGTAGTCTATCAATTCTTGATTAATTCATATAAACATTACATGGGTCATTATACTCTAATAATCAATAAATAAAATTAAATACCTATATCCACGCGTTTTATTCAAAAAATGGACAAAACACATCAATTTAGACTATATCAAGTAGATTCGATGCCATTTTTTCATTAGTTAATAATAATTTTGGACTGTTTTTCCTCACAGGAAAGAATCACATGGATTTTCATGATGATGCCTTAGATTGAGAATATTCATTACTACCTTCATCATGGATAATTTTTCCATTATCCCTTTATTAATGTGACCCAACCTATGATACCATAGGTTATAACACTATTGAATAAACAATAAGTAGGTGTTTCCTTTACTTTATACTTGGTATAAATTATTATTATTCCTCTATCATTAAAGTGATAATTTTATACCTTGCCTTTTATTGTATATCCTTTCTGACTAAAATTCACCACCAGTCTTGAGTCAAAAAGGTGACTTAAACTAACGATATTGTGTCATTAGCCATATATATAGAGAACTTTTGTTTTCATCATCTAATAACATATAAAATTAGTACTTCCACTTATTTTGATTTATTATGAACCATAATTGTTGAATTTAACTATTTAATCAACTATTTCCTTAACATTTTCAAATAAACTAATATTCCTAATCATGTAGGATGATAATCCATTATCAACAATCCATGATCTACCATTATTCTTATCATTGAGTATGATCTCTATCAAGTTATATTTATTTATATTATTCTTTTCTTTCCAATATATTCCTAGTTGAGCATAGACATAAGATTCCCTCTTCAATTCCTTCTCAATAGGAATGGATAAATCGTAATCATCATCTTCTTCTAATAGAGAGTGCCTATTTTTATGGGTTATTTTTCTTAGTTGACCAATATTCACCTGTATTTAAGTTATATTGTTACTATTTCCTCTTCTTATTTTCTCTTAGTTAATATGATTATGACCAAAGTTAGAGAAAAAAAATATTCAAAGAAATTATTTCTTCAATATGGTGTAGGATATAACCTAATTCTTCTCTGTTGACTAACTAGTGAGTCCTCATTCAGTTATATCCCTTTCTCTTCATAGTATGATGTGGTATAAACCAAAATGCAGTAAATTTAATATTTAAAATGATGAAATATCTTCTCATATCAATTCCTCACAATCCTCTTTAATTTCATATAGATACTTGATTAGTGATTCTCTTGATGAATTAAGATTATTTTGAAATATCTTCTTCGGTTTGATTGAAGATATATTTTTAAAAAAATTAGGCATCTTTTTGTTTTCCTATATAAGACAAAATTTCCACTTCCCTTTATTTTGGACCATCACTATTAATTCCATTGATGTTATAGTATCCTAACCAATTCTAATTTTTTCAATAAAATTGGGTCATTGAATATTGAAATATTTATATACACTTTCAAGGACACATTTCACTCTTCCTAAAATTCATGAATATGAGAATCATCCAAATTTCTATTTCTTCTTAAATTTCAGAGTTTTGTTCCAGTTTCTAGATTTGTTTTTAAGGTAATGGCTTCATCTTCATTATCCTCGACTACCCTATATTTCTCTTTCATCCTCGAAGTAAGATTTTTAATAACTATTGTCTTCTTTCCTATCATTATTTTAAAATCCACAACCTCTCTAAATCTTTTGTGAGTTTAAACAAAAAAATACCCTCCTTACATTTAATAAATATATTCTTCATGTTGATACACATACTTATATGATTGTTTCAGTGAATATCCAATCATTATATTTTTCGTTCTTTGAATTTCAAGCTCATAAAGCCGACTCTTATGTTACCCCTTGAAATAGATAATACCATAGGGAATATTTTCATCATCTTTCATAGGTTCTTACTTTTTAATTATATCCATCATGGAATAATCAACATTAAAGTTAAACATTACTTTTAATTCCTTAAAAATGTCTCTATCATTATGTTATTCTTGGTTAATAAATATCTTCCTCTAAAATTTCATTCCTAACACTAAGTCTCCTTTTTTGGGAGAACCTCCTCATGGGAATATGTGTGATTTCAACTAAACTTTCTTCATCATCAAGTTTTATTGATCAAATTATAGTAATGTGACCTAAATTATCACATAGAAATCATTTCAATGGAAGCTTGAATTTCAATTTCCCTTTTCTAATCATAAAATTTTTAGTGAAATGAGAAAGAAATTTATCATCGAATCTTTTCTACTATCAATTATTTTAGAAATGTTAGGTTTTAAAAATCTTTTAATTACATCTCCATACTTTCTATAATTAGTGTCTATTCTCATTTTACTCTCAATTCATAGTCCACTAGACTACATAAAAGATAATCAAGATAAATTGTAGACAAATACTTTTCCTAAATAGTTGAATATTTTAGATTATAAAAAGGTGGTAACCATCTCAAAATTCCTTTACAGTATCAATATCTATAATTTATTCACTAATATCTTCAATAACTACAATAAATTTAGTAATTATAAAAAATAAACTATCAAAATGTTTCTTAGGCTACATTTTCATATCATAAAAATTATTGTACAGAACGTTTAGTTTGGCCTCTGTCAGATTTTTATCCCCTTCGTAAATATTTTATAGTTTATCCTATAAATAATTTATTATTGGTAAAATCATAACATAAAAATAGACTGGATCAAGTAAATATTTAGTAATATAACTTTGAGCTTTCAAATATTTATAAATAACCTTATATCTGATTCAGTCATAAAAAATTATGCCTCATCATTGACCTGAATCCCTTGAACTATGGAAAAGAGAAATTTAATCCTACGAGATTATAGATGATATCTCATCATGTTAATCTAAATATATAATTGTTTTTCAACAACTAGTTGAACTCCCCTAATGTTTAAAAAATTATCCATCACAAAAAATGTTTGATGATAAATTAAACTCCAAAAACCTAATTTCTATGATACCATTTATTATACCATAGGAAAAACTAAGAGGGATGGATGAATTAGGGTGTAATTTTTTTTGAATTAAATGATTCGTATCCTCATGTTAGAATGAACCCCTTAAACCTTTTTTATTTTATTATGAAATCACCAAACACATATATATTTATATTGTAAAACATCATAACAATTTTGCTTGTTCACCAGTACGGAATAGTATAAGGAGCATACAGTGAAAATTTATATTTCATACCAAATTCCACTATGCTTCATTACATTTTATAGATTATAATTTTTTTTATCATAGTCACTCTATTCAAATCTCACTATATTTACAATAATTTTAGGGATAGTGCATTGCCTCCCTCGATCCACAAATGTTATCTCCCCCTTTCACACTAATTTTGGCGGGGTCTTCCTTAGTTTATGAACATGATAGTCGAATTCATACATTAATATATATTGATGATTTTTTTAATCATGGGGATGTAAATGTGATGCATGTATATATTCCACAATATTTTCAAAAGTGAAACTTAGTTCATGAAAGTAATTTAACAAAAATTCATTTTTTCAAAAACTTATAAATTTTTTTTAAACCCTAAATTTCACTAAACTACCTTCATTGAAATCCATTTCCTCTAATTTGTTATCAATCTTACTTTTCACAAAACACGTGTTCATATAAATTTTGTTTTTTCACATAAGAAATATGAAAATGAAAGTCATACACGAGTTGAAAATGATTAGTCCTCCTCCAAAACATTAATTCATAAAATGATGATATGTGAAATATTTATAGGAATGAATCACCATATATTGAATCTATTCTTCACTAAAAATATCCCAGTTTTTGTATAGCCTTTGATTCCTTAATGTATACTGGTTTGCAAAACTCATATACATGAGATGTTATACTTTACTAGTATTTCATTTTCCTTATTTATAAAACCTTATTTGAGGAAACTTCTTAAAATTCTTGAAAATCGTACATTATGATAAAATAATTTAAATTACTCTATGAACATAAATTTATATATACTTCCTAAGGTATTAAATCTATTTCCTCACAGATTTTTAGGATAAAATATTTCGGAAACACTAGAAAGTTTTTCCACATTAAATAATTAATCCTCCTTCATGGATTGGATCTATTGTATATCTCTATAAAACATCCATAATACTCAAATCCCTTATTATAAATTCCAACATAAAACCACGCATCTAGAAAAGAACCTCCTACAACTTCAAAAGTCCTTGAAAACCTCAGTGAGGATTGAAAACAAACACAACATACCATTAATTTTCATCTTTGAATAAACTTCATCCCAATAATAACACCCTTTGGGTTTTTTATTTCAATACAAATTTTAATTTAATAAATAATAAATCATGAAAAAAATTATTGGTAACTAAATAACTCATCCTTTACTCTATGTATATGTGAGAAATTCTAGGCGTAGAGAACAAGGGTTCAAGGGAGAATTTCACAAAATATTCTCCCCCTTTGGTAATAAAACCAAAAGATAAAAAATGAACCATGGATTTTATCTCCCTTGAAATCATGTACCACATTCATAAATATTTTCACACAGTTAAAAACATGGGGAGAGGGGAAACCCAAACCTCCTCAAGAAGTTGGAGGTCGATGAACACGGAGGTTCAACCGAAGTTTATCAAATAGTGGGGTGGCCAATGACTTATTCATGATGTATTCGACCTGATCATTTTTTTCAAAAATTCTATATCTTAATCTCTCATTGTTCCACATTTTTTTTGATGAAGTGATATCTAGTCTCAATATATTTCACATACGAGGGTTGAACAATAATTTTTTTCAGCTGGATTTCACTATTATTGTTAAAGAATATATCCTTATACTGTTTGACCACATCAATGATATTGGATAATAATTTATTGGTAAAAATTAAAGTTTTTTTATTTTTTCTCCAATAAAATTAATTTATGTTATCAATTTTCTTACATAAAACATTGAGTTTTAACAAACCACAATATACTATTAATATTATTATTTAAACAAGACTATTATAAACTAGTAGTTATTTTGGTGGTATGAATAGGAATAAGCAAATTTTAAAAATTAATAATAATGGTTTTAGATAAATAAAATATATTTACAAATAAGTAATTAATTTTTAGTAATGTATTTATATTTCTTGAAAATATTATTTTCTCAAAAAATGATTTGTATTTAATTTTGAAAATAATTAATAGATTAATTTTAGAAAATTTTAGAAAATATATTTGAAAAAATTAAATTCATTTTTCGAATAAAAATGTCAAAATTATCTTAGGATGAAATTTTAATATTTTTTCTGAAAATATTATTTTTTCAGTGAGTAGTTAAAAATACTGATTTAAATTAAAAACTACAATTTCGTTTAAATAATTTAAAAAGTTCCATATAATTTAAAAATATAAAAAATTAAAATTATTTCAAATATGTTATGATTTTAAATTTTTGGGAAACTAAAATCAAATTCATATAGAATTTTGATATTAAAACATTTTATATTTTTGAAAAAAAATTCTTTGGAAACTGTTTTTCATCATTTCTCAGTGTTTAATTTTAAATTAAAATTTTTCAATACTTTTAATGGAATTTTTTAAATTGTATTCTACATTTTGAATCAAAAAAATTAATATTATATAAAAATATTAACTTAATTTGTTGTCAAAATGAATAGTAAAAACAGTCAAAATTAACTACCGAGGTTAAGCTTAAAACAAGTTTATCATGGGTTGAAGTAAAAGTATAAGGGGTAAAATGACCTAAATATATATAAAACAACCAACTCAGGAAATATTTAGACCTTATCATCTCTAAGGATATAAAATACCCATTTTGGTGCCTTATGTTGTAGTGCCTCGACCAGAATGGCACTTTAAATGGTGCTCTAAGTCGGTTGACCACTGAGCCCTAGGAGGGCCTCCTCATATGAAAAATGTATCCATCTTGTATCATGGGTGTAAAGTATTGATAGTGGTGTGACTATACCCTTAGGTGGTGAAAATAATATTGGTCCATATAAAAATATAGTAGCAGAATAAGAATCATTCTCTATGTAAGAAAATAAGAAAAAATAACATTAGAATAAACAATCCCTATAGAAATAACACCAAAACATGCCATTTATAGACAATATTCTATGATAGTTCATACATACAAGTAATAAAACAGGGTCTCCCATGTAAAAACAATAGTAGATACATTTATAGTAATGCTGAACAATGGGATACCCAAAAGTGAACTATAGCTGATGAATGAAATACATGGTCCCATGCCATCCATCTCTTGAAAAAGGTCTTACTAGAAAACTATGGTCCAACTTCTAAGCTTAGTCCCTTACCCTATCATAGTGACATAAAGTCCAAACACATTTTTAAGGGTCCATGTTGGGTGTGAGAAAAAATCTCAATAGGCCACCACCAACATGTTCCTATCCTACATCCACGATAATGGAGGTTTACTAAATATAAATAAAAAGTTTACATGAACATTATATAAATTACATACTTCTCATGTTCTCATAAGCCACAAGGAAGCCACCACAAACTTCAGCCATCACCATTAATCTCTGAATATGTTCCCCCAATTATATATATGGGAAACAACATCTGACTATATATATATCAATATAGTGTCAAGGATCCATGGAAAAAAGAAAAAGGCATCCCCTGACAAAATACATCCCTGGTGAACCCCTTGGGTCAACCTAAATCATGTCACCTAACACCTTTTCACATCATAAAATATCTAGAATCCAAAGGGAATCCCCAAACAATAAATAAATGGTCCCTCAAACCTCAGCTCAAAAAGTCACTGTCAGCTTGAAGCCCAGTGTCCTGAGGGACAACGATGTCTATCCTCCAAATGTAATCACAATTGGCTCAAAATCCAATATGCTGAGGTATGATGATATATGTCCTCCTAATATCATGGCCGATGGCCTTAAGTATAATGGTGAGCCTCATCCCCAACTGAAGGTCTCATCACCATCAATCGATTTTAAATCACCATCCACATAGTTTTTTATGGTTAGTACCCCTAGAATATCTGACAGTCAACACCATCACATATGCTGCATAGTCTATGTAGGGCCCCGACCCAAAATGAGGGGTCAACACCACATTGATGTGAATCTTATTTGTGTACACACAACTACACTATCATGTCGACCAATAAATGATGAGTAAAAATAACCCAAACTATAGCTAAGACACATTATCCCGGCACCTCATTCCCCTTCAACCATATTGCTTATCACAATGGTCAACACCATATGAATTCACATGGTACTTTTCCTCATTATAATAATCACACACTGAAATTTAATGACCATTTCTTATAACCTGGTGATCATCATCACCCCATATATCTGATCCAAGCCCAACCTGATGAACCACATCAACTCAATCTTGGTGATTAGAATCAACTCAATCTTTGAGCAAATCCCATATTGCTCCCATAGAACTCAACAGTTCACATAAAAAATCAATTAAAATCAAATCATATGCCCATACTAGATTTTCCAAGATGGTACAAGCCCCTTAAATGACATTATGCAGTGTATTATATCCAGTGGATGCCAATAAGAATCCTACTTCATCAATTTTACAATTTAATGACAAGAAATTAATTTATTAGATTGTCACTCAGTTTTCCCACATGGTGCACATAGAGAATACCCCCAAAACACCCATAAAAACATGGATAAATATTTCCATCACCTATTTCAAACTCATGGACATACTCTCATCTAATATTAGCCTCTAAATTGACATGAAAAAAGAGAGATCAACATTTTATATGAACACCCTGAAAATAGTGTAAATTAGATCTCATGAATTAAGAATTCTATTTGGACATATAAATAAATAAAAGAGGATAGAGTATTGAAGGTCTCTGAAAGATTAATCTGTCTCAACTAATGGATCAAATATCGGAGCATGAATGAAGATGTTGTCTGAAATACTAGTGGGAGGAATAAATAGGGAGAATCCCCCTACATGTGGTGGAAATGAGAGGAGAATGGCAGACACATAAAGGAAATAGGACCGAGCGGGAAAAAATAATTACGACCATTTATATTACCTGCATGTTTTGGCTACACGCTTTGGATAACTTTTTTCCAACTGTGCTATTCTCTTACCTTATAAGCACACCCCCATATGCTAGAAGCATGATTTCCCAAAACATGTGAAAACAATGTGAATCCGCTATGCTAAAAACTATAGAGGATTATCATGTATATGCTCTCCCACCTGTACAATTTGAAAAATTGTTTCCAGTACTGTTGGAAGGCCCCACATTATCTCTTAGGATGCTTCATGGATTTTCCAAACAATACACCCCAGTGCTCTCCTAAAACTAGTTTTTCGGGCCTCAAAACACCACAAACCCATCTAAAATGTTGAGGTACATAACAATAAATTAAATCCATCAAAACATATGGCCTTGGGTTAATCAAAATCTCAAAATCAGGTTCCAAAGACCATGAAAATAATTTCCCCTCTCAACAAACTCAACAATTCAATGTTACCCAGAAAATGGTTTGCTCCAAAAACTCAGAACGTTACTGTATCCCCAACATAACATATCCCTAGGAAATAAATAATTACATGGAGATGGTACAGAAGATACCCATATCATCTATATCAAATCTATCTTCCATGTTCATTAAGTCATCAGTCAACTCCACTCAAGTAACTCCCCACCAAAGGAGTTACCTTATCAGTCAAATCTCAACCCAAAACTAACATTACGATGGTCCAATAACCATCCTTATACTCAAAATTCACCCTATGACATATTGTCACTCTAACACCTCATCTGGTGCTCAAAACATTCCACATAAAATACCCATCATATCCTACATCTTATCAGATGAAAAAAGACACATATATCTCAACAAATGGTCACATTAGTCCTGCATCATATATAAATATGCAGTCCCATGAAAATCCCGATGGTTATCCAACTCCTATGTAACTAACTGACCTGGTTTTCCGTCAAACTCATCACCCGACCCATTCTATTACATACTTGAAGGGTGTTCCTAATCCCCCCGGGATGTCGACAAGAACATAGGCATCAATCAACACAATAGAGGAAAATAATTTTCCCGAACCTGAGTAATCACATGGAATATATGTACAAAAAATGGAATAATAGATGATGAAAAACATATATATCCCATAACTATAAAAAAGTGGAAATAGACAACTAAAAATGTCATGACCCATCCCCCGGGGCCCGTGCCGTGACTAACCCCAAGCCCACCTTCCATAGGCCAGGGACTGGAAACTGGCACCAAAGACGTAATCCCTAAATCTGGGAAGGAATTCCCTTTATAACGTGTAAAAACACGCAACCAAGAACACAAAAAGATATGAACACAATTCAACTGTATATAAAAAATAGTTCTGAAAGTAAAAAGGGGCCAGAATACAAGCCCAACAGTAATAGTACAAGTACAACTAAAATACAATACAACTGAAGAAAAAGTAAGGTAGCTACTAGGTCGTCCTATGGGTTCCTACGTGTAGGGTATGTACATATCTCCTCCACATCACTCCACATCCACCCATCTCCTCTACGTACTGACACGCCGTATGGCCCACCTCCGAGCACCGTCCAGTCCTGATACTCTCAACCTCGATCAGAAATGTTTGTTGTATACATCCAACACAACGAGGTGCGGGCATAACCTGTGAAGGGGTGAGTATAACAATACTCATTCGGGACCCTGAGACCCACAATTTCTCATAAATTCCACAAAGGATAAACCTCCAAGCATGAATTCAACTGTCAACCAAACTAAGGTAAATGCCCATACATATACCTAAGTTAACAAGTATGCCCATCTCAATCATGAAGAATCACAGGGTCCAAACCAAAATCCCAAAGCTCAACTATTCCACAATATAAAGAAAACTACAAAGGAAAGTACCGAAAATGTACACCACATAGAAGAACACCACCAAGGTATTACCATGAAGAAAGGTACCACACAGGCACGAACTCAGCTCACACCAGGTATATCTTTTGGTATAGTAGTAGAGATGATTAGATGTAACTTATAAATTATCCTACTCCGTTAAGAGGATCTACTGCTAACCTGCACAGAATAGTTAGGAGCTGACCCACACAAGATCAATGGAGCTGACCCACAGAGGATCGCTAGGAGCATACCCACACATGATCACTAGGAGCTGACCCACAGAGGTTCACTAGGAGCTCACCCAAACAGGATCTCTAGGAGCTGAACCACACAGGATCGCTAGGAGCTAACCCACACAAAATTGCTGGATCTGACCGACATAGGATTGCTAGGAGCTGACCCACAGAGTATTTCTCAGAGCTTACCCACACTAGATCACTCAGAGCTGACCCACACTGGATCGCTTGGAGCTGACCCACACAGGTTCCCTAGGAGCTGACCTACAACGGATCGCTGGAGCTGACCCAAATAGGATCGCTAGGAGCTGACTTGAACAGGATCGCTAGGAGCTGACCCACACAGTAATTATAGAAGATTACCCACACATGATCTCTAGGATCTGACCTATATAGGATAGCCAGGAGATATATTGCACATGATATCTAAGTGCACTCTTCTCATCACAGCCAGCTACTAGGTTTCCACACTAGGGTTTCTCATCTCTGGGAGAGTGTAATCCCCAATCCACTGGTCTATTCTCCAATTTTCATGATGTCCCACGAAGAAGTATCTCGAAGGACCACCACATCATAGGGGTCTCAATGCAACAGACGGTGCATCAATTAGACACTCGGTCTGTGAGTTATTAGCCTTTTAGCCCTGGGGGCCTGGTTAGATTTGTGCTCAATCCAACCTGACCATACCCCAAATTAATCCAAATCTCAGTAGGGTATAATTAAAGGGACCATCTTGCTTCAAGGTACCCATCACTGCTGACGGTTCGTCAAACGGACGTCCGGTAGAAAAGTTATGGCCAAAAGAAAGTAAATGGGTTGTAGTGGGCCCGAGTCCGGTCCGAACCGGCCTGGGCCGACCTAGTTTGGGTCAACCTTGCCTGACCTGTGGGGTCTGGCCTAGCCCGCTGGGAAGTCCGGCCCATTGAGTTTAGCCCCAGCCCGCTCGCTCAGGCCTGGAATGCCGTGAGGGGTCGCGAAGGGCCGCAGGTGGCTACGAGAACAAAGAGGGCCACGGAGGGTGCCGCAAGGGAACGAGGACGCGAAGCAGCCCGGATGGGGTGTTTTGGCTGGAAGGGCAGCGTCGGTGGCTCAGAAGGCGGTAGTGGCTCAGCCCAGATGGAGGCAGCGGCTCGGAAAGCGGTGGCGGCTCGGACGAAGGCGGTTCGGCCCGGATGGCGGCGAAGGCCTAGATGACGATTGAGGTGAAAAGAAAACATCCACTCTCGACCTACTGCGGTTGAGGTGAAGGTCTCCTTAAGTGAAAACCGGTGCTGCGAGTTCAGTAGTGTCCCCAAATTTCAATTCTGAGCACTGGTTCAATAGTTACAAAACACCGCTTGCGCGTTTACTGAACGTACCCGAAAAAAAGTTTGGAAAATTATTAACAGTCACCCTCGACCCATGCCGGTCGAGGTTAGGCTATACCCAAGTGAAACACACTCCAACGAACCCAAAAATAAATTCATATTTCTAATCCGAGTTACTGTTTAAAAGTTATGGATTTTACAATAAAATGATTGTCACTTAATTATTTTATTTACGTCTAAAAACTAACTTTCACTGGTGGGCCGTACCGGCCAAAGTTAGTTTCTGATTAAATAAAGCACGCCCTCATGAGTTCAATGGTGGTATTAGATTTTGAATCCGAGATCCCATTTGTGAGTTATAATCATTTGAAAATTTAAATAACTTATTTAATTATTTTATCTATAGTTATGCCATTTTTGGGTTCTCTCACAGGAGGCTCGTGCCAAATAAACTTAAGTCGCGCCCAGGGCAAACCTACCATCCTAAGCACAATGGTGCCCTAGGATTTTTGATCCAAGTAATCGTTTAAGAGTTATTACATTTTTTCATGAAAACTGCTTACATGCACAAATTAAATCTTAACAAAACTTCAACGGATCATTCAGGGAACTCCGGGACTCAGAATTGTGAGCCGTTTGATTTCGTAGTCTCGAAGAATTCTCATGTAATTTAAAAAAAATACATGGAATTTCTAGGTCTTTAAAAAAAATTAGATAAAACTCCAAAGGACAAGTCTAACCGCAAAGGACCCAAGACAAATAGGTGCTCCAAATGATTACATGGGAAAAATCCCACCATATCACCACTAGCTACCCAACCAACTTACACGAACCTCACCAGCTCACTATGGTTCCATGCCTTTCCCTGCACTGGAAGACAAACAATGTTCTATGAACCACTGAAGGGGTGCAGAGGGTGTGATATAATTGGCTCAGTATTATCCTACCAAGGTGATCCATATCAAGTCTCTACATAATATTCCATGTTTGATCATTTTATGTAAATACATGGCATGATGAGCAATGAAGAAATTTTATAGAAAACATGGTAAACATTTCTTCCTATCACAGCTCTAACACAAAAGCAACTATATCAATTTGAAAGAACATTTTCCATATCATTTTCCTTGAGCATAAACATACATATAAAGTCTAACACATAAAGACAACTAATAAAAAATAGAAGCACATGTATCACAAAAGCAAGGAATACAATAGGTCCAGGACACAGAATACTTGTTTCACAGTGAATCAAGTGCAAAGATTTCAATATTAGAACAATGTTCCCAAGAAGCATAGGAATACCCCATGAGTAACCCCCCCCCGAAATTTCAATATCAATCTGAAAAAAACGACCTAGAAAACAGAGGAATGTTCTGAGACAAACCTCATTAATAATCACAAAACAATGGATTGTAACCTAAATCCAAACCTTCAACCTTAGTATAAAAGGTAACCCATGTCCACTTTTTAAAAATGTAATGCTTTGAAACCCATTTCAAAACCATATCAAAACCATTTCAATGATTCAGAAATACCATTTTTTCATTTCATTTTTAGATAACTAGGGGAAAGACATTTGTAATTGGAAACACTTTTCAACACATAGAAAAAAATCATTAAAATTATTCAATAAGAATCAGTTTGTAAAGAAAAACAAAATGATCGTATATCAAAAGATAGATATGAAATCACTTAGCTAAAAAAATCGGGTCACACATTCCCGCAATGGAAACCAAAATCAATGAAAACTAAAAATGTTAAAATAGGCCCTAAAATCAAATCCATATAAATATTGATTAAATTTATAAGAAAAGGGGCTACCAGAAGAGGATAAACCTATGCACCTCAAAGCTGAATGTCGTCTTTACTATGACCAACAGAAGTAAAGGCCTATAGAATTAGACCACATAACATATCTTGGAAGAAACCAAGAAAAATTACCAACCTTAGACCAACAGATCCACATATTCCACCCAACGGTGATATCATGATGAAAGGAAATGAAATAATTGAAAGGTTACTCATCTATAGAGATGCACCACAACCAAAACGGAGCTCAAGTGTCAAATGGATCAATATAGAATGGGTTGATTCTCTCAAAACACCTTATAATTTCCAAAGATCTAGATCCATGATGAACTAAAAAATAAATCCAAACAAAACAATTACATGATATTTTTATAACTGTACGGGGGATGTTACATGGTATGTAACCCAACTACACGATGTGTAACCCCTATGATCTATAAACACTAAAAATCATGTCACCTCAAATAAAAAACCGACCTTTTAACTACTCACATCATGTAAGCCAAGGTCAATGTTTGTAACCTTTCACAGCATGACATCACCTTTCTTGACTTACATCTTGTGACCATTAAATGACATGTATCATAGTTACACGGTGTGTAACTACTATACAGTTTGAAAAAATGAAGAATTATTAGTGAAAGTCCAAAATATATTTTACTCTAACATTATTGGTATCCTCCTGATCTCAATGGAGGGGAAACCCATGATGAGGTTAAGGGTGTACCATATAAAATGGTAACGAGATTTTACAATCTCACCACCATATTACTTTAGATCCCTAAGAAGTTATATAGAAGATGTAATCCTTGGAAAGAGATGAATCAACTACTTTGTCATCAATGATTTGTGTTCCCATGTCTCATGAGAATATTATCCTTGTGTACATAGAGCTCAAATCAATGGAATCAACATCCCACAGAATAATTTCACTTGATATTCAATGATCTCAGCCAGTTTATCTAGAATAGAATATTTTTTCTCTAACTCAATTTCTTCCAAACTCAGAATGTGAGTAGGATCAGGGTGATATTTCTTGAGATGATATATATAGAAAAAATCATGAATACCTATAAAATAAACCAGAAATGCTAATTGGTAATCAAATTTTATGAGCTGTTTGGTGACCTAAAAAATCTAACAAATCTCGGAGCCAACTTTATGTTCGTTCCAAGTGAATGGTGACCCAAAAAATGACTGACTTTCAAGAAAACCCAGTCACCTATGGAAAACTACAAAGGTTGATGCTTCTGATACATGTATGATTTATATCGAATCTCGAATATAACTAGACATCAGTGTACCTCCTAAATCATAGCGGAAGTTTCCTGAACCAATCTTGGTCCAACTAAACATAATTTTCCCACCTCATCACAACAAAGAGGTGATATACATGGGAAACCATAAAACACCTCAAATGCATCAATTCTTAACGACGAATGATAACTGTTGTTTTAAACAAACTCAACCAGTCCTATATTTCTATCCCATGATCCTTCGAAATCGAAGACACATGCATGGATCATATCCTCTAAAATCTGAATAACTC
The DNA here is from genome assembly GCA_963277665.1 of Viscum album. Lineage (NCBI taxonomy): Eukaryota > Viridiplantae > Streptophyta > Magnoliopsida > Santalales > Viscaceae > Viscum > Viscum album. The sequence continues at coordinate 1,111,204,407 of OY728137.1, forward strand.
TATATATTTGACTATATTTATGTGGATGGTAGGCAGTTCTCAACTTGACCTAAGTTACCATAGCCTCTTGGATACTCCTCCAGAACCTCAAGGTATACCTAGGATACCAATCTGAAATAATGGATGAAGTACTCCCATGTAAACTCACAATTTTTTACACCTATAGCTTACCAAAATCTTCAACTTTTGTGGTGTATTTAATAATAATCAAATGATAAAACCTCATTTATAGATCAATGATCACCCAGATAGTATTCTTACCTTAGGGTTTTTATGGAAATCCAAAAACAAAATCCCTAGATACCTCGTCCCATTTCCAAACCACCACCATAAGAGGCTGAAGAAACCCATAAGGTTTCATGTCCTCTAACTTTATCTATTGGTAGGTGTAACAGGAAGACACAAACTCCATGGTGTCATGCTTCATACATGACCACCATAATCATTTTCTTATGTCATAAAACATCTCCTTTGTGCAATGATATATGACCTATGAATATTTGTGACAATCAAACAAGATTAAACTCCTCACAAATACTGGGATGAAATTACTTTTCCTGAAATGATGCATTACATCTAAAGAAAGAGACCAACCCAAAATGGTATCCCCATAATAAATGATTTCTCGAGTCTTCTAAATCTCATCTTCCTACTATTGAATCTAAAAATAGACTCCAAGATAGATGATGTTAACTGAGCATTGGTTAGAACCATACCTAAAACATCTTCTTGAGAATCTAGGTGAAACTGAGTGAAAATCCCCATAAGCTTCCACTCATCATTCGATTCTAGGACAACATGTGATGGTACATTTCTGTGAAGAGCATATGAAATAACATTTCACTTCCCTAGGGTGTAAGTGATATTGAAGTCAAACATATGAAGGTATTATACTCATTATCTCTATCTAAGATTCAATTACATCTGGAAAAATATATAACATATATTCCAACGATTAGAGAATATCATTAACTTCTACCCAAAAAGATAGCGATGCCAACATTTGAGCACTTTCATGATTGCGGAAAGCTCTAAATCATGAGTGGGGTAATTCTCCTCATGCGGTTGAAATTGATGAAAAGCATAAGCTACCACATAGTCATCCTACATAATCTTTTATCCCAAACAAGCACAAGAAGAATCCTAAAATGCCACATATCCCTTACCAGACTCACGTATGATTAGAATAGGGGATGATGTTTGAATCCATTTCAGTTCATCAAAAGAAGTTTGAAACTTCACATCCCAGGTGAATTTCCCAACACTCCTTGTAAGAGCAGTCAAAGCTGACGCCAGATTAAAGAATTACTTGACAAAAAATCGATAGTATCTGGAGTGAACAAGGAGTTTTTATTTCTCAATGACATTTTTTTGTTCCTTCCAGGAAAAAATAGCCTTTAAATTCTCTAGATCAACTGATAATCCATGCTCAAAAATTCTATTCCCCAAGAACATTACTTCATGAATCTAGAAACTACATTTCAAAAGTGTTCCATATAAATAGTGACTTCTCAAAATTTATAGAACCAAAATCAGATAGTGCTTGAGCTCACTCTCAGATTTTGAATAAATCAGAATATCATCCACAAACACTAACAAACAATTGTCAAGATATTGATGGAATATCTGATTCATAATAGACAAAAAAACTTTAGGAGTGTTAGTCAAAACAAAAGGCATCATAAGATATTTATAATGGACATGACTGCTCCTAAAAGTTGTCTTCGGTATATCAAACTCCTAAACTCTGAGATGATGATAACCTAATAGAATATCGATCTTTGAAACCCACTTTTCCCACATTAAATGATCAAGTAGATCATCCACACGAGTAAAAGGATATTTTTTATTAACCATTACATTGTTCAACTTATGATTTACCACACATAAATGAATAGAATCGTTAAATCTCATGGAATAGAGCACCGGAGATGCTCGTTGTGAAATGCTAGGGGTGAAGGATCCCTTTTTTAATAGGTCACCTAACTGGATCTTGAGCTCTTTCAGATTCATTTCTTCCATAAGATAATAATGTATTAATATTGTCTATATACTTCTAACTAGATAAATTGTAAAATCTACCTCTATCTCTAGAGAAATATCTGAGAAATATTCTGGGAAAACATCATGAAAGTATCAAACAAAAATAGGAAGATCGTTAACAAAATAAATGTTATCAGGATCAAACATAACAACAACCAAAAAACTCTTGACCTATGGAAATGAAGGTCCTGCCCGACCAGACCTCAGGCCCCAATCCCCCTAAAACACATGTGATATCCCATCGGCATCAAGAAATGAAACATGCTGATGATAACAATCAACCTCATCTCAATGAATGACAATACAATCCATACTGATAATGAAGTCAAATAGATATATATCAAGAATGAGAAAATATCATACCAAATCTGTATCAACTATCATTAATGAACAAGGACACCTCAACCTATAATCTTTCCTCTTACCAATAGGTGTTTCTAGCACCATTTAAAAAAACATATCTTCAATTAGAAGTTTCATAAAATTAAAAAAATGTGTAGATAAAAATGAGTAGGAGCGGACAATATCAAATAAATTAATTGCTACTGAAGATAAAATAAGGTTAGTACCCATAACTATTTCCAGACCTTCATCAACTTATACTAGGAACTCATCTAATGTGTAAAAATGCTTCACTCTTGAGGCCTTTGACCGAATCCCAATAATCATTGATGCTTCTGACTACACTATAGTATCATTTGGAGCTGACAAACCCTGACCATAATGATGTGTAGTCAAAACCTAACATAAGAACTATAAGTGACAGATGTGTCCATAGTTTCTGCTCATCTTCATAGGCATCAGAAAATAATGTTGGGTGGTTCCTCCATTTTCCCACTAATATCAAGTCACAGGCACGTTAACAATTGTAATAGACAGTGCAGAAGATGGTTGCTGCTGAGCCCCATATCCACTACTCATATAATGATATTACCACTTCCTATTATTCCCATATGCACCACTAAATCTTCCAATCGATGAATGCAAAGAGGTTTAAAATACATATTTTCCTTCGATATTCATTTCTACCATCATATATTTGTCTACCATCTCCGCATAGGTATAAATATTCAGTATAAACCTCTGTGATCTGATATCCAGTCGCAAAACCTGTAGGTAATTCGGAGCCTTCAGCAGGGCATTCCTCACCACTTCTGGGGAAAAATGACAAGATTAGAAAAATTATTGATGTATGCTAACATCGTACGCTATCTGTTTTCTAAATATAAGAACTCTAGAGACATCACTAGCATCAGTTACTCTGAAAAAAACTACTTAAAGAATAGGTTTTGAAACCCTTACTATCAAAGCCCACGTGTCTGTCTGCTTAGACCATAGAATCCCACCATCACTTTTCGGACCCCTTGATTATGAATGAGGTGTACATTACCCTTATGTTCTTAGGTGACTTCAAAAAGTCATAGATTTGATCGATCTTATCCAATTATTCCTCCACCTCTTGAGGTTTAGTCATCCCTTTAAAGGGTGATGACTTCTTGTGAATGAACTTTTTTTATCAGTCTCTCTCTCATACAGATCTTGGTTGTACCTCAACCACTTAATTTTGAACTTGTGGTACACCTTGATCAATAGAAAGGGCTTCCCATATGATAGTCTTAATAATATTCTGATTTACAGGCGGGTTCCCTTGAGAATCATAAGTTATACCTTCCTGATAAACTCATGGAAGACATCTCAGAGGCATATTGCTGCCCACTAAAACAAAAGAATGATCAGACAACATAAGAATATCAATTCAAAATAGAAAACCCATAAGAAAAAACTATTATTTTTAAAACAAAAACCAACACTAGAGACACACATCCGAAAGACCCATGACAACTTGTGTCTCGTTATGATAAAATCTAGCCAAACTCTTATCGCAACATACCTCTCATGTCTCGAAAATCCTATATCTATTATAAAATACATCGTAAGTCATAGATTCTTGAGGAAAAGACTCCTTGAATATCAAATTTTAATAAACCAACCTGGGATTCCCTCAAACCTAGTACCCAGCCCATTCTATAAAATACCTGAAGGGAATTACTGATCCCCATATGATGGCGACAAGAAACTAGGCATCAGACAACACAACAGAGGGAAATGATTTCACCCAACCTGATCAAACACATGGAATATATGTACTAAAAATGAAATAGTAGAAGTGGAACAAGATATATATACCATAACTATAAGAAAATAGTGAAAACAAACAACTACAAAAGTAGCTAAAAATCTAAAGGAAAAGTCCAACTATGAAGGACCCAATCCAAACAGCTACTCCATACGATGGAATGGAAAAACTCCTACCATCTCATCACCAGCTACCCAACTAGTTAACATGAAACTCACTATAATGACATGGATTTCCCTCCACTGGAAGACAAATAAAGGTCTACGCACGACTAAAGTGGCACACAAGGTGTGAACTAACAGGATCAGTAGGATCCCACCCGGGTGTTCTACATAGTGTCTCTACATAATAATAATTGTATGCTCGTTTTAACAAAATATGTGGAATGATAAGAAACGGAGAATTTTTATAGAAAACATGGTAAACATTTCCATTTTTAGGGCACTAAAGAAAAATAAGGTATATCAATATCAAATCACATTTTCAATATCATTTTCTACAAGCATAAACATGCATATCAAGGATAAATCATAAATCCGAGAAATAAAAAATTGAATCACAAGTATCATAACATCATGAAATACTAAATGTAAAAGCCACAAAATACTCACACCACAATCAATGAAGTGCACAAATTCTCATCCTACAATAATGGGTCAAATAAGTAGAGGAATACTCCATGAGTAAACCCCCCAAAATGTCAATATTAGTCTCCTTAGAACAACGGGCCAATAAAATAAAGGAAAGCCCCAAGAAAAACCTCCTTGATAATCACAAAATAATTGATGATGGTCTCAAGATAAACCTTACACTTAAGTACCAAAGGTAACCCATTTGATCATTTTCACAATTTATTTCATTTCTTTGAAAAAAGTTTCAAAACCATATCGAAACCATTTTAATGCTTCAAAAATACCCCTTTTCAATTATATATGTCAATAAATAGGGAAAATCTATTTTTAAATGAAAAATATTTTGAAGACAAAAAAATCATGAAAATCATTCAATATGAATCAGTTTGTAAAAGAAAAAAAATCCATATCAAAATCTAGAGACGGAACTACATACTATAAAACATGGGTTTCACATGCCCACAATGGAAACCAAAATCAATGAAAACCAACTATGTCATTTAATTCCCTTGAACTAAACCCATATCAATATGTATTCAATTTAGAAGACAGGGGGTCCACAAAAGGGAGGAAAACTACATACCTCAAAGATGAACACCTTCTTCACTAAAACCAATGGAATAAAAGGCCTTCAGAAAGAGATCACACAACAAATATAGGCAAAAAACCATAAGAATCACCAACCTTAGACAAAAATATCTAAATACGCCACCCAACAGTGATACCATGATCAAATTAAAGGAGAAAATGGAATGGTTACTCACTTTGAGAGATGCACCACAACCACAATAGAGATATAGTGTCGAGTGGATCAATCTTGAATGGGTTGAGTCTCCAAAAAACTCTCTGGAACATCCTTAGGTTGAGATCCCTGAAGAATCGATGAAGGAACTAAAACAAAACACTCGAAAACTATTTTCAAAACTATACTTGGGCCGTTACATGGTGTGTAACCTAGTTACATGACGTGTAACCCCCAAAATCAACATGTAATGAAAAAACTGTCACTATGGATAAAAAAACTGATTTTTTAACAACACATTTCGTGTAAGTCACGGTCACGATGTGTAACCTTTCACTACATGAAGTCGTCTTTCATGAATTATATCTAGTAACCATTACATAGCTTGTAACAAAGTTACATGATGTGTAACTACTCAAAAGCCTATAAAAATGAATAGTTATTAGTGAAAGTCCAAAAACTCTAAAACTTCTCCATTATAGGTATCCTCACAGTCTTAAAATAGGATAAAACCCCAACGAGGTTAAGGGTATACCTGATAAAATAGTAATGGAATGTTAGATCCTACATCACATTGATTCCCATTATAGATCATTGTTCCAATGAACCTCATATATATATAAGTATTTATATCTCACTTCATAATTGATTAAAACCTACTAACTAGCACTTAGTTACTCCAAAATTCATAAATCTATGTACCGCTTGTACCAAAACTATCCAAAGTAAAAATAAATAGGTATCTGGTCACTCCCACAGTATACCTCTAACTATTATTGGCTCCCTAAAATACTTTTAACCTTGAATCTCGATTGGATGCACCTGTCCTAAAACTCAGCTACCTGAGGCCTAGCATCCTTGTGGATTTGTGCCAGCCGCTGACCACATACCCCACTGATGGGTCACACTCTCCCCTCAATACCTTTTTCATGAAAATTAATCTTGGCTAACAGGTCCTAGTACCATACTCATCCTACCATAGATTTCTGAGTATGAACTAGTACCTAGCTCATGGTTATCCAAGAAGGATTCCTATAGAAACTCTCAAGATACACAATATAGCCACATGCTTGACACTTCGTTGGAGGCCACTCACACTTAGTCTAGACATGTCATAGCTTCCTGAACTAGATTCATATCGGTGAGGACACTATCCATGGTTGTTTCATGAATATCTAGCCTAAATTTCTTACTGAGATACCCCATGGCCTTACTTCTAACTACCCAAAGAATCACCACTAAAATCACATGACTCAGTCACCTGGATCGAATAAGACTGTTCCATCAGATTTCCCTCAGTAATTAGCACTTGGTTGACTTCCTTTGAAAAGGGAGATATCATGAAAATGTTTACCTGTACGTTGAGATCATTCTGTAATATATCCTTTATACATTATAACTTGGAAATTCCATTTCCGAACATATCATGGGATAATTTTGAAATGTTTGTGGAATTGGCCACATAGTTCATGACTAAAGTATCCTCCAGCTAGAGATTCAAGAACTCATGGGGCCTGTCAACTCTTGGTGTATTTAGAAAGAAATTATCAAAAGAATCAGGACTCAAAATCCTTCCAGGAAACTCCCTCAGATTGGACTTCTTGTACCTATTCACCCCACTAGTGTTTTTTCTCCTCTAAGCATGTGTATCACTAGATTCACCCTACGGGCTAGGGGTGTTTCAATATGGACAAATATAGTATGGACCTACTCGATCTACTTCTTTTCCTCACGTTGACCACCCTCACCTAAAAATAATGTAGGGTGTTGTGACTAAAAATATTGAGTTAGGTATTCCATAGATGGATTATCCCCTTGAGATCCCTTATCGATGCCCTAGATAAGATGTACTAGAATCTCTCTAGGATTGACATCAAGCCATTTCACAAAAACTACTATATCTTGTGGTTATGTCATATATACCAGAGCCTATAACTATTCTTGTACCTACGGATTATGATCATACCAACCCTTTGGGGCCCCATCCTGACCCTCAGGATCCTCATACTATGAACACTCAAGTGGAACTATATCACCACCCACTTAACACTCTACCAGAGCCCTCTAGCTAGCATCCCACTAAATACCAATAAAATGGTCAAATAGTCATAATAGTTTATATATAGACACACACACAATATCACATATAGGAAAATATATAAGAGAAAGTGGAATATCACCTCCCATATACTACCCCACTGCACCATGTCACACGATATTCAGCCTAAAGGCCCCTCACCCGCCCATATCAGGGCCAGGTATCACATGTTACCTAGCCACTTGGACCCCTGCCTACCGTAACTGGGTAAACCCTGAAATATCATAAATAAATTTGTGGCAGTTGAGGAGAATTCCACCCAAGATTCTATATGGAAAAAACACTATTTTTCCTCTTTATTGACACTTTAAACTGATCACCCCTATCAATATAAATGCCTACCATTATCAAGGTTAGGCCCATATATCACATAAATATATATAGGAAAATACATAGAGTTCATTGGAACCAGATTCCTAGGATAGCTGAGTATAATTTCACCAAATAGTGGATAAGTAAGAAAAAACTATTTAGATTCATTTTTTGACATATTAAACAACCCAAAACCTTTTAGAAAAATAAAGGTACCCAATGAAAATAAAAAAAACTTACCTCATATGGGTTTATGTTCTTATCATGATTAATATATAAACCTCCATTTCAGTACTAGGTTAGGGTAAAAAATACATATAATAAATAACCATAACAGCTAAGTGCACCACTCGAGGTGGAAATCAAATCAACAGTAAAAAGAGAAAAGTAGAACATCAAGTTCCCTCCCATCACAACTTGGTTTGTCTCAATACATGGGGATTTAGGCACCCAAACACGATCTCTATACCCAATTTCAACTATATACAGGTCTCTTGTATTTTATAACCCAAATAGTAATACCATATTATAAAATAAAACTACCTCTGATACCATTGTTAGATAGTTGAACACTAATACAAATCCCAGAGAGGAAAATCCTCTAATATCATTTGTATCTCCCCAACCTTGATTCCTCTTTAAACAGTGCTTTGGGCTGGTTGACCATTGGGCATTAGGCATGCCTCTCTGTACACCAAAAGATGATGACTAGAATTGAGGTTGTAAATAGGTTATAGTGGGGATACTATACCCTAAGGTGATAATAATAATAATTTTTCATATCTAAATATAATATTGGAAGAAGAATTGTAATCAGTGGAAGAAAATAAAAACCAAAAGTAGAAAAATAAAAAATACCAAAGGCATGAATAAAAAACATACCATTTAGAGACAACATTCCATGTTAGGTCAAACATATTAATGAGAAAACATGGATTTCTACGGTCGACCATCAATACATACATATATATAAACACTCAACAAAAGTAGAATAAAAATTAATCTCTAGATGAAGCAAGAACTACCACAGTTTCATTCTATCCGCCCCATGAAAACGGTCCAAATTGACCATTTTGGTATAGCTCTTGATCTCATTCCCTTAACTAATCATAGAGAAATAAAGTTTACATGCATCCAGAAGGGCCCATGTAGGGTGTGAGAATAAATATTTGTCGGCCACCACCAATGTCTTCCTATCATACATTGATGATAATGCTAGTGTACAAAATATAAATAAATGAATCACAAGCACATCATATAATTAACTCGTTCCACTGTGCTAAGCAACCACAAGGAAGAGATCACCTACTTCATCCATCATCAGTAATCTCAGAATAAATACCCCCAGTTATATAGATTTTATGAAGAAAATATCTGTATATATATATATTAAGTGGAGATTATACATGTAAAAAAGACTATGGAATCCCATGAAAAAATACATCCCTAGTGAACCCTAAGTTTACCACCAAATCATGTCACCCAACACCTCTTTCCAACATGAAATATTTAGCATCCAAATGGCATGTTGAGAAAATAAATCCCTAGTTCGTTGAACCTTATCTTAGAAATTCATTGTGTCCTTGAAGCTCAAAATCCTTATACACAATTATGTATATACTCAAAATTAAATCTCCATTTTCTTAACAACTAATATCTATAGGTATGGTGATACCCATCCTCCCAATATTCTAGCCCGCAACTTCAAGCGTAACAGTAAGCTACATCCCCCAACTAACGGTATCATCACCATCAATTGATTTTCCATCACTATCTATATGGATTTCTATAGTGATCACCCCCAATATATATCATGGTCGACTCCATCACTTTATCTACATATTCTATGGGTCCCTCCACCCATAATGAATGGTCATCACCACCTCAATTTGAGTCTAATCTATGTGCACATGACTCCAATGGTGTTTTTTCCAAAAAACTGTGAACGAATGTCACCTAAATAGTACCTAGGCCACATCATCCCGACACCTCATTCACCTAATACCATGTCACTCATTCTAATAGTTAACACCATCTCAAATCACATGGGATTTTCCATCATTTTGATTATCTTATTGCCTAAATCCGTCGACCAAGTCATCCAACATAGTGATCAACACCACCCCAAATATTTGTGCCAAGATCGACCTAACAAACCGCATTGCCTCAATTCATATGATAAGCATCACGTCAATATTTTAGGCCATTCCTACCTCATTCCCATGGAAATAAATAGTTCACATAAAAAATTCAATAATAATTAAATCCTACAAAATGAGAAAACATCTGATGCTAGTCCATGCCCCTTTCCCATCTTGAACAAGTGTAGTCTTATATGATAATTCCCATAAGCATCTCACACCATCGATTTAAAATTTTAAAGACAAGAAAATAATTTATTACGGTCTCTCTCAATCAAACCACATGGCACATATAGAGAGCACCCCCAAAACAACCATAAAAACACAGAGAAATATAGGAACCACCTACCACACACTCATAGGCATATGATCATTCGATATGATCCTATAACTCTATGAAAAATGAGATCAATCATCATTTTAGATAAATTCCCCGAAAATTGGGCATATGATCTCAGGTTGATTTATTGTTATGTATAGAGACATAAACGAAGAAAATTGGACTTCAGATTGAATGTCTTACCAAGACAAATCTATAGCCACCAATACATATATGATGGGATCTTGGATGGAGAACTTAGAAAAAAATCTTAGTTAGAGGAATGAATTGGTAGAATCCCCATGTATGTTGTGGAAATGAGAGGATAAAGGAGGGAGGAAATAGGAAATAGTGTAAAAAACTTATTTCACCCATATAAGAGACTAGAATGGTTTGGAAACATGGTTTGGATAACTATGTAGAAAACATGTGGTTCCCTCTACCTAAGAACCACACCTGCACATGCTAGGTGGACCATTTTTCTAACAGTGTGAAACCAATGTGAATCTCCTATATTAAAAACATTAGTGGTTTCACATGGTTTTGAACCTTCACCTTCATGGTTTGACAAACTATGTCCAGTGATATTGGTAGGCAATATAATTTATCTTAGGAGGGAGGATATTTTGTCCAAACCATGCACCCCAATATACACTTTCCTGAAACTAAGTTTTCAGGACTTGATTCTCCCGAAACCCATATGAAATTTTAATTCACATGAGAAGCCTTTTAACGCATCTAATAACAAGGTCGTCAGTCAATCAAACTCTCTTAATTAGGTTCTAGATATCATTAAAATAATTTGTATTCTAAAAAAATATAAAAATTAAAATTTACCTAAAAAATGAAACATTTTTAAAACGTGGAAATTTTCATATGTAATGTTAAAAACGTTGGTACATTTTTCCTTTTAAAAAATTTTAAGTGTGTCCTCTCACCTTCTTATAAAAGGTCACCCACTCTATTTTCCTCTTCACACCTCCAAAAACAATTTTTTTGGCTAATACCTAACCAAATATCTTCTTTAATTATCTCCTTACATCTTATATCCCATATGTGGATTAGTAAACCCTTTAATAAAGGCTTTACGTATAAAACTAATGATGTTTTCTGTAGAAGAGATAAAATTCTTAAACTTTTTATTTGTTTATTTTATTATTACATCTCCTTAAAATATTCTCCAACTATTATAATATAAAAAAACTAGTTTCACATATATACTGATATGTTATTATTTTAATTTCATAACCTATATCCAGATTCTGTTCTATAAAGTGGGAATAGATACCATCAATCGTGTGTATGGTGGACTACTGCCTCGTGAATCTATATAATTCATTTTCCATCACTGTATATCATGGGTGGATATAATGATGGATTGAAATTATACATATGATAATAATGAAATAAACATACCTCTAGATTTATAATATCATATATATCTTCTTACTTTCCATTCATTGGTTATATGACAACATTCCTCGTGTGTACGATGGATTACCGCATCATGAAGCGATGCGATTCATTTTTCACTTACTATTTACGTAGAAGGAAATAATGATAAATTTAATGGAAAATATTTGATTTATATTACATAAAAATTAATTTTTAAATTTTACAAGTTATTTACCTTACTTCAATTCTTATATCGAGTAAATGGAAACAACATTCATGCATATATAGGGCATACTGTCTCCATGAACTATGTAATTCACTATCTCTCTCTAAATTTTATGGATTACAATAAATACATTTGTAATGAATATATATGATATTTATATTAAATTTAAAATTAAGAAGATTAAGGAACCATTATCAATGTAAATGGACTGAAAATACCAAATCAATACATGCATAAAAAATAAAGCACCTAATACATGAAATGTGATTTTAACATCGAATTATTAATAAACAAATAATAAAAGTGAATAAGTAAATAATATATGGTAAAATATATATATATATATGGTTCTGTAAAAGATTTATAATAAACCTAAATTTATTATACAATAGGATTGAGCATGTTTCAAGGAATTCAAGACTTAATGTAATCGATTTCAATCTCAGTTTTATTTCTTGGGGACATAAGACTTATACAAAACTTATTTATTTTGTGTAGTGTATATACTTCCCATGAATGTATTTTATGATTATTATGATGAAATTTTATTATATACGTATCCATATAATGTTATTTATTTCATGGGGATTATAATTCATAAGATATCAAAGTTGTAACGACTTTATGTTACAATCCCTTTATTTATTTGGATTGTTTATGATTATGATTCTAATGATGATATATTATGATGTACCTCTAAAAAACATTAATTTTTATCTCCTATAGTTATTCCATGAAAATACATGTTTTCTATTCATTTTCCTTCGTTTATGTACCTAATATAACTGAATAATGTTTTTAAAGAAAATCAACCTTATTTCTCTCTTAGGTCAAAAACTATTTTTCTTCTATGTCACTATTTTCTAAAAATGGTTTAATGAAATTTTTTAATGATATCAAGTGATTGGTTCAATATATTTTTTCTTATTATTGAGTTTTTCAAAAATGGATCAAAATAATCTTTCTTATCATCTTCCAAGTAAGGTACTTTTTTACTTTTTATTGAAAATATGAAAGAAATATTCATTTTAACATATACGATAGGAAAATTATTTCTCTCCATCATAAAAGTTAAATTATTAAAAGTTTTAATTAAATGTTTTAATTTTATTTTTTGAAGAAAATTTTCCATTAATATTTGGGATGTTTTTAGATTTTAAATAAGTGATTTTAATTTTAGAAGGATATTTTCCTCCAGAAATGATTCAAGTGATCTTTAGAAATAATTTTCCATATAATATGAAAAACAATTATGTTATTTAATATTTTTCAAGGATATGATCCGGTGATTCCATTGTTATTTCTCTGGATGTTTTATGTTTATGATGATATGATTTTTATGAACCTCATTCCTTTCCCATGTTTTATTCTCTCATGAAATGTTTATAAACCCCATTTCTTTTCAAGAGTTCTCATATGGTGAATGTTTTATGATATTGTGGAAAAAATATATATGGTTTATATTATGTGATATTGGTTACATTATAACTAAGGATGGTGGTTTTTCTATAACCATGTATTGTTGTTACATCCTAACCAAGGATGGGTGGAATATATATCTTCATCCAATGCATTAGGTAATGATTGATATGTCATAAGACAAAGAGAAAAATAAAGGGTAGTGAACCCAGTTTAGTAAAGAAATTTTTCTACTATTATAATCTTGGGAGTGAACATTGAATACTATGATGGTTTGGGGAGTGGACCCATTACACTATGATTGTTTTGGAAATGATCCATGACTACTAAGGAAAAAATTTTCTATGCTTATTTGTATGCCAGAAATCTATGTTTTATGCCAATGTTATGCTCTCATGAATCATGTTATTTATTTTTCATTTAATATTAGCTACTAATATTTATTCCATACCTCATGTTTATCATCTATGATATGCAGGGTATGGTTTTAAAAAGTTATTAAGTTATTCTCATACCCTTATGCTCATGATATGTTGATATATACCTTGTTGAACCTTAATGAGCATCTGATCCCACCCTTTATTATGATTATTTTCCCCAAGTTATAAAGAAAGGTATTATATATGATATTTATAAGAAGGATTATTGTTATGAAGAATATAGTGGGAGATTATGTAGTTCACCAATAAATCAGTTGCTTATATATCCATGTTTCCAAATGCATTCGACCAATACAATTCTGGGGTGGATCATTATATTATATAATGAATATTAATATAGTAAGATGTAAAATATATGAATGATAAGGTTGTTTTATTAACATAATTCATCCATAATAGCTGAGTGTGTACCTTTTTCATGGATATATACTCTACTCATGTCATACTAAGATAGTTGATTCGCTCATTTTTCTTCTACCATCCCACACATTTATTTCTAATAAATATGGAAACTACACTTGTGGAATTTCAATCATCCATATCAAAATCCTAGTCAAAATCAAAAAAATATAATAATTAATTTTCTTCTAATATATAAAATCATAGTAAATAATTCATAGTACCTTGAATGTTCCTCATGATTCATTTAATTGCTAAAAATTTATATTCAAATGAATTTCATAGGAAGCGAGTTGATAACAAAGTTTCCAAGATGATATCTGGTTATATTGTTGTCATATATAATGACCTCCCAATAATCCTCATGTACAACTTGGGATCCAAGGGTTTTCTATCCTCCCACTTCACAAGTTTTTCTCCGACGACAATCAGGGTTGATATTGGTTTGGAATCATTGATACTAAAGTTCTAAAACATCTCCATAACATAACTTTCTTGTGAAATGTAAGTGTATTCCACCTTTTTAATCACAAAAATCCCTAAAAATTATTTGAGTTTACCAATAAAAGACATTTTAAATTCTTATTTCATGTGATTATCTAATTATTCCACTAATTAATGCTTTATTAAGAAAAATATTATACCATATACATAAAAAATAACCAAAAACTAGTCTTCCTTAGATGTATTCACATATATATTGTGTTCAAGAACTCCCCTTTTAAATTGTATCTTCTTTATATAATTATATTGTCGAGCATACAATGATTTAGGTGCTTATTTTAGACCATATAGATCCTTCTTCAATCTACCGACCTTTGTTTCATCATTTCAAAAAATAAATCCCCCTTGATGTTTGATGAAAATTCTTCATAAAGAACTATATATAAGAATACCATGTTGAAATCCATCAAATAAACATCACATCATATTTGAATTCCCATGGATAAGAAGTGTATGATTAACTTTTATCAAGATAATGGAGAAAATATTTATTCATTATCAACTCCCTCAATCAATACAGAACATTTTAAAACCAAGTGTGCCTTATTTCTAATCAAATTTCTTTTTTCCTAAAATGTATTCTTGAAGTTATATTTTTTCCAATCACATTGTCAAATATGAACTTCTAAAAATATCTTAGGACTAGTTTTTCTGAATATTATCTAATTAAAAATTAATGGATTTAACCCATTATTCAACCTCTTCTTATCCAAATGAGGTTGGTTCCAACATTTATAGGAATGAAAAATGATCTATATTCCTCATTCTCATTCTCTTTGTAGGTGCCTACCAATCCCAAAGAATGTTGGATTGATCAACTTATATACTTCATTTCCTCTTATGAGGTTCTAGATATGTTTCCATAGTAAATGTTTCCTATTTTGAATCCACATTTGAATCATCATAATTTGGAAAACCCCAAATGTTATGTGATACTACTGTAACTTCTACATTTGAACCTATTTCTTTTTCTCCTCTTATTCATATTCAAACACATCAACATATGAACTCCTTGAGTTACTCATAATATTATCCTCAATTATATTTACATAATTTCTATACAAAAAATTTCTAAGACTATTATTTTAGTATTTATTTGATATACTCTTAATTGATTATCCAAGGAATATTCCTTCATTTATAGCAAACCCATACTTTAATTTATTTCCTTATTTGTTTCAAATAAATAATTTAATTACAAAAACTTTGAAGTTGGTTAGTGAGGGATAATAAATTAAATATTTCATTGGGTTTCCTTCATTTTATCAGAGTCAAACCAATCCAGTTTGGGTGTACACTTCAACGTGAACATCCTCTTTCTAGTAGTGGAGGGAAACAGTACTCTCAATTAGTATAGTTTTGAAAAAGTTATTAACTTAATAATTTCTTCATTCTGTGAACCTATTTAGTTAAGGTGTTCTCCATGATAACACCTCATGATTGATCCCATGTTTTTCATTGTAATTTTTAAATTCAATGGATGTGTATTTACTTACATTGTCAGACTATAATAAATTTATTTTCTAACTTGTTTAATACTTTACTATTAAAAGGTATATATTCATGAAATCAATCACTTATTGATTACTCTTTATAAACATTACACTATAAATTATACTATAATCATCAATAAATAATATTAAGTACTTATCTCTAGGTGTTTCAACAACATTCGCTGGACCACACACACCAATTTAGACCAAATCAAATTGACTCAATGTCTATTTTTTACCCGATCAATAATAATTTCAGACCATTTTCTGTAGCGACCCTAAATTCTAACAGTGGAAATTCAATTCTTATAATAATTTTACATTTTATAGATCCTAAAAAATCTCATAGAGAACATAATACAAACTTTATAAAGGAAGAATAAATTAAATAAGAAGTATTTATAGAAATAAAGGAACCCAAACTAATGGAACAGTAACATGAACTTTGTAACAGTAATATGACCCTTATGAATAGTAAATCAGACAATAAAATAGTAACCTCACCCTTGAATGTTTAAATAAAATTTAGGCATCATATAAATTAAAATATGATATATTTATATCAAGGAATAAGTTAATAAATGTTTTTAAAACGATAAATTATGTATTCATATTTTTTTGAAACATAAATATTTATATTCAATTTATAATTAATATAATTACTTAAAATAAGATATATTTTGATAAAATAGACTAATAAATTAATATTTTTTTGTCTTATTATTATTATATAATTTTCTGAGACCTTAATTAACTTTTCAATGTGTCATAAAATCAATATTTTTTAAATAAATGATGATTTTAATTAAATTTATAATAGTAAGAAAATTAATTTCATAAAATGGAGTTCATTTTTTGAATTCTCCACATCAAAAAATTATTCCTATTAATTTTTCATATTTTTCTAAAATAGTTGAATTTTTAGTGAATAGTAAAATATGGTATTTTATGGTATATATACATTATAATTCAAATACACTATTCCTCAATACATATTTGATTTAAGAACCATAATCATGTATGGACCTTCTAAATTTATTTTTTTAGTAATGGAATTATCACTATTTCATTTTCTAAGAAAAAATAATAAACTAATGAACAAAATAATTAAAAGAACACCCATCTCCTTCACTGTAAATACAAACCCTCACCACCTCTTCTCACCACATCTACTAAAACCTTGAAGATTGTCTAATTTATTCGCAATAATCTTCCCATGCCTCTTAGCCACTTTCAGGGAGTTGTGATCTCAACAAAAGACCAAACGAAACAACTTAAGGATGTTCTCAAGGAGAAGAATTCCAGAGGTAAAAAACTCATTCTTTTTCTTTTATTTTCTATTCATCTTATATTCTTTTATTTTTTTATCCTCACTTATCCTTATCAAATTTATATTATAACTATATTATCTTTTCTATAATATAATTTTTTTATCTTAATGTAACAACCAATTATCATTTCTCTCCCCCTTTCATTCTATTCAAAAAATGAAAACACCAACCTTGATGTACCGATTTACCGCCTTCACGGACGACATCTTTTCATTTTCCAAATTATCCTACAATGATTTTCATAAAAAAAATTTTATGTTTAAAATAGATTATAATATATGTATTAAAACCTATTTAATCTTCCGTAACTAGAATATATACATAATATTAATTAATAATACAAAACTAGTTTGTGATAATCAAAAATTTGCCAAAAAATCTAAATGACTATCACTACCGTCTTATCTAATGATTCATATTCACCCCAAATAACCAAATAAATTATATAACCATTTAATATTATAAATTTTCATTAATAAAATATAATTTCAATTTTGTACAACTATTATTATTTTACATGTTTGTTTATATATTTAAACGAATAAACCAATCATGAAAACCAAGGAAATGAATGGTCCCAAACAATAAAATTAAATCTTATAACTCATTAAAAGGAAATAATTATATTTAATAAAATCATAATAAATAAAATAAATTTTCAAAAGATTCAAAATTAATTAATTAATGGATTTAATTTTATTATTCAGGATATTAAGATCAAATACAGAACAATTTCAAACATAAGGTAAGGGATTCTATCTAAACCTTCATTTTTTCCTTTAATTTACCTTTTCTCTCTCTTTACCCCAATGTAAAAATTCTATATTTTTATATAAAAATCCAAAATTCTATGTAAATTTTTAAAAATCATGTATCTAGATCTATTCATCCTTCTTTTTTGTGGATATACATGTTTTTAAAACTCTCACTTCTCAATTATTCTTCACAATCAAGCTCGATTAAAAGAAACTTCATGATTTCTTAACCATTTTAAAGCTAACTATATAATATATTTTAAGACACCATTATTTATCTAAAATCACCAGTTTTTTAACGAATAAATATATTAGATATATTATGGTTTTATGAAAAACAATATGTCATTTCCGCTCTAAATTCTCTTTAATATTTTCCTTAAACCACAAAAAAATGGTTCACTTCCAAACTTTCTTAAACAATATATTTATATGTTTCCATTGAACATCATTTATGATGATATATGAATATTTTTCCTTATGAATTTTCAATTATTATTTGAAACCAATCTTTCATCAACACCATTATGATAGTAACTTTTTTTATGCCTTTTGACATGATTCTAATACCCAGTCCATTTGATGGGTATCCCTTATTTTTATGTTTGATTATTTATAAATAATTCTTTATGTGGAAACAATATTTAAGAATATTTTATAATGGGTTCACTTAGATAGTCCTCTAATGCATTGGATAATGTTAATCTCATGAGACATCATGTTGGGGTAGAGAGTGAACATGATTTCTTTATTGGACATTGTCCTCCATCTGTAATGGTCTTGGAATTTATCCTTGAATCATAATTATGTCAGGTATTTTGTTGTTTACATATTCCTATGATTCCATAATTACCTATCCCCATGCTCTGTATTCCATGATTCCTTATGTTTATTCATGTTTCATTCCCTTTTATGTCATCATGTAATTCCCTATAACCCGTGTGATTTTTTTTATTCTTATGTTTATACCCTTACTGGGATTTTTAGCTCACCCCTTATGTTCAAGTATTACATAGGTTATCCAATTTAGATGTAGGATATTAGTGGAAGTTAGGATCTCATTATGGATTATTAAAATGAATATATTTTATGCCACTTCTATATTTTTAGTTTTATGTACCTAATCATCTAAAGACACTAGACTTTACAATCTTTGGATTGTAATTTGATAGTTAATTATGCTTAAAATCGTGTAATAATATGTGAAAAATGGCATGGTTTCTATAGTTTTTATTAGATCATGGAATAGGTATTTTTTAACCCTAAGAATAGAGAAATTATTAATAACTCTAGTGATAATTCTACCAGCATGGATAACGTAGATTGAAACATATGGAATCACATGATATGATATAATTTTTATTTAAAATATAATCCTTCTACAATCAAAGTTTTCTTTTTATATGATTATTAGATAATTATTCAATCCCCATAATTATAATTTCTTTTTATTAGTTAATGGATGGAAATAGGAGATCCCATGCCAATAATCAATGTGACAGGCCTTGGGATGATTTCTATAATAATATGACAAATATGATTGGAACATGTTCTCAAAACATCACAAGAGTATTTTCTCAGATAGTCCAAGTTATGAATAATAACATGAATTATTTGGAACACCATAATTCCCCTAATAAAGAGCATGTTATGATATAATACATTATGCAGAAAAGGGCTACCATGTTTAGTGAATCTTAGAATTCTCTCTTCATAGAACAATGGATTAATTACATTGAGAAGATATTCATTATTCTCCAGTGATTAAAAGATGAAAAATTTGTTTTGGTGGTAAATCATTCTTATGGGGATGTTTATTAGTTGTGTACATTGATCGAGAACATGAATTGAATGTGGGAAATTGATTCCATGGATTATGAGGAATTCAAAAAATAATATTTCAATAAATACTTTCCTCAAACCCTTCATTTCAATATGGAATGAGAGTTCCTCATACTAAAATAGAATAAATACAAGTCTACCAAAGAATATGTATAAAACGTCACAAGACATGTATGATACACCAACAACCTTTTCATGAACACTAAAATCAAGGATGATCGCTTATTTAGCGCACTAAAACTGATTCTACAAAAAAAATTGGTGATTAGAGACTTTGATAGCTATGAGGAGATTTTATATTATTCCCTTAATGTTGAAATGGAGACAGAGAGTTTTAGTTTTCTTGTGGGTCCAATGAAAAAAATGGAGTTTTATATTGGTGGATCAACAGAAAAACCCCATGATGGAATGAAGACCTAAAATCCCATCTTCCAAAAGGGTGGGAAGAAGCATCATGTAAACTACTTAAAGAGAACCAATTGATGGTTAAACTTTAGAATATAGGGGAATATAGCTAATAACTACTGAAGGAATAAGAAGAATTCCACAAATAAAGAAGAATAAATGATGTTTCAGATCAACACTCATCTTATAGTACAGTGTTTCAACTGCAAGGAGCATGAGATTTATACAAGCCATTTCCCTAAACCTAGGGTTGTGGGAGGAAATCTTCAATAACAACCTATAAGGTAATAAGGAATGGAATATGATGTCCCTACTACTGAGGTGGAAGATAAAAATGATGGGGTGATAGGCACACTAGTTATTTATTCAAGAATAGGGGACATACTATTTTATTCTGGTTCTACGCATTCTTTCATATCATGGAAGTTTAGTAGAATTATTCAAACACTACCTCAAAATTTGGAGGTTGAGTTATCTATGAGAATAATAAATGGTGAAATTATTGAATCCAAAGTATATAAATTCTCCCCGGTTAATGTTTGTGGACTGAACAACCCAAAAAATATCATCTAAATTTCTTTGGTGGAGATTGATCCTATATTGGGAAGGGATTGACTATCTTTATACAAATCCTACATCAACTGTTGGGAAAGGGAGATCACTCTTCACATCCCAAAGAATCATCTAATTTTGTATAAGTGTATGAAGGATGATGAATCTCTTTTAGTATCAATGTATCAAGCTTGGATATTATAGCTATATGAGAAATCATATCTAGATAAAATTATTGAGACAAAGGAGAGGATCATTCTCAAATACATTCCCATCATGAGGTACGACACTAAAGTAATCCCTAAAGAATTTTCTGGTCTTCCTCCAAATCAATAGGTTGAGTACTCAATTGAACTTATTAATAGATATATTCCTATATAAAAAAAACTTTATAGAATGACCACCATTGAGTTGGAGGAAATGAAGAACCTGTTACAGTAGAATCTAGACTAGGGTTTTATATGCCCGAGTTCTTCTTCATGGGGTACACCATTCCTATTTTTTCAAAAAGAATGATAGATCAATGAGCCTTTATATTGAAAATTACGAGCTCAATAAAATCATGATAAAGAAAAAAAAACCCCTTCCATGGATAGATTACTTGTTCAATCAACTATATGGGGTAAGTATTTCCCAAAGGTTTCCCTTCAATTAAGATATCACCAATTAAATGTGGAGAAGGAATATATACCCATGACAGCCTTTCGAATGATGTATGGACAATATTAGTTCACATTAATTCCCTTCAGAATCACTAATTATCTAGAAATATACATGGACTTAATTTATATATTCTTTGGATATTACCTTGAAAAATTTGGGGTAGTATTTATTAGTCATATTCTGATATACTATAAGTGCAAGTAATAACTTGAGAATCATTTGAATACTGTGTTGAAGACATTATAGTGGGATAAAATATATTAAAATTACATTAAATGTGAGTTCTATATGGGGGAATTAGAATTCTTGGATCATGTTATCACGATAAAAGAATATATGTCAACCCTTCCAAGACAAAGTTAATCAAAGAGTGTCCTAGGATAACATCTGTGACATATATCCATTGTTTCCTTGATCTAAATGGGTATTATATATGATTTGAGAAGAATGTATCACAATTTTCATATCTAATAACCAAGATAACTCGTAAGGGAGTGAATTTTGTCTGGACAAGTGAACATGAATACTATTTCAAAGAGTTGAAAAAGCGGCTAATCGCTGCATTAGTACTCACACTACTTACACGTGGGTAACTCTTTGTGGTACACAATGATGCTTCAAATAAAATCTTTTTATATTTAATGATGAAAAATGATAAATTGATAGATTATGCCTCAAGTTAGTTGAATATTCATGAGTAAAACTATCCCACACATGATCTATAGTTGGAAGTTGTGATATTTACCTTGGAAAGTTGGAGGCATTGTCTCCATGGGGAGAAATGTCAAATATATACTGATCATAAAAGGCTCAAATATATCTTTACTTAGAAGGAGATTAATATTACATAGTGAATATGTATATATCTCCTCAATGATTATGACTTATCAATCCACTACCATACTGTTAAGGAAAATAAAGTGTCATATGCTCTAAGTTGAAAGCATCCTCAAGCATTATCAATGATGATAATTGATAAAGATAAAATATTCTTAGTTTTTCAAAGGATAGACAAGGTAATCATTAAAAAAGGAACATCATAAATTCATTATAAAATTTTTTCTCAACCACCCCTTATGGAGAAAATAAAGAATTCTCAAAGAAATTATGTGGAAAATTATAAAAAGGTGGAGGCTATTCGAAATGGAAAATCATCATAGTTCAAAATGTATATGGATCACTGAGATTTGGGTCATGAATATGTGTATTATCCAATATAGAGATAAATAAGGAGATTATAAATGGCACACATAGATCAACCATATCTATTCGCCTAGGGAGAAAAAATATGAATCAAGATCTCTTAGTGAACTATTCGTGGGAAAATATGAATGAGATATCGCTAAATATACATTAAACTGCCTGGTATGTAAGAAAGTTAAGGACTAAAGGAAAATTCAAATAGGATGATAAAACCATTATGCATACCAATATATAAGAGGGAAAACATCACCATGTGCATTGTTAATGGACTTCCAAATATATCTATATGAAACAATTCTATATGGTTTGTTGTGGATTATCTCACAAAGACAGCTAACTTTATCTCAATTTGAGAGGAATATTCACTATATCAACTTGCATGAATATAAATAAAAGAATTGGTAAGGGTGGATGGAGTACCACTATCCATTGTATCTGATTGATATCTGAGATTCACCAACAAGTTCGAGAAAAGTCTACAATATTCTCTAAACATTGACCTGAGCTTCCGTACATCCCATCACCCTAAAACAAATGGCCAATATGAATGGACTTTTCATACATTAGAAGACTTAATGAGAGTGTGTTCTAGGGATTTCAAGGGGGGTTGGGAAGAAAATATACCATTGGTTGAGTTCTACTTCAACAATTGTTTCCACATGGGAATCAAAATAGATCCATATCTATCCCTCTTTAGGAAAAGATGCATAACACCAACAGGTTGGGATGAATATAGTGAACGTAAGATTCTATGACTGGAAATGGTTAAATAAATGGTGGAAAGGGAGAATACCATTCAGAAGCACATCAAAGATTCCAAATATTGATAGAATAGTTATATATAAAATCATCGATGAGACTTGAAGTCTATGGTTAGAGACATGGTATTCCTCTATATATGTCCATGGA